>CM061133.1:39922981-40643895 GCA_030789695.1 Scilla litardierei
GGATTAGAGCACCCATCCACCCGTTACAAATTTAACGGTCTCAAAACGTGCGAATTTGATGAAATGCCTTGATCGAAGGCCAAATGACATTATTTCTCAACCATTATTTTTTGAGGGGGGTATAATAACATATAATGAGGGTGGAAAAAAGAATTTTTGAAAAAAAAATTTCAAAAAAAAGATAAAAACATTTTCGCACCGTGCGAAATGTTCTCACATGAAGATTTTCCTATATATATATATATATATATATATATATATATATATATATATATATATATATATATATATATATATATATATATATATATATATATATATATATATATATATATATATATATATATATATATATATATATGGGTAAAGGGATCCTAAGGTGCCTCCTTAGATTCAATCTAAGGAAGCGCCCCCATTTTCCCCCATCTCCCACATTTTTTTAGAAATTTTTTTCATGGGTTTGTTGTTCACGTTATGGATGATCAACATACCAAATTTCAAGGGATTCCAATACTTTTTGAACCTCCATCTACCCCTTGCAACCTCGTGGGTTTTTCAGCACGTTTTCAAGCCGTTGAAGTTGTAAGGGGTAGATGCTGGCTCAAAAAGTATTGGAATCCCTTAAAATTTGGTATGTTGATCATTCATGATATGAATAACAATCTCATGAAAAAGATTTCAAAAACAATTGTAGGAGATGGGTGGAAATGAGGGCGCCTCCTTAGATTTCGTCTAAGGAGGCACCTTAGATCCCCTTTTTTGCTATATATATGAGAATAATGGCTATCATACGCCATATGAGAGCCTCTCTCATACGCCCTCTCACATAAAGCACTCAAGTACAAGCCAACATGGGCTTGTACTTGGTTGTACTTTGATGCTTTATGTGAGGGGGCGTATGAGAGAGGCTCTCATATGGCGTATGATAGGCATTATTCCACACACACACACACACACAACTACTACTACTACTACTACTACTACTACTACTACTACTTATATAATACTAACACATATTATGGTTCATATACTAACTTATATAACTATTAATATATATATATATATATTGTAAACTGTAACATATTAAATAATATAAGAAACACTTATGTAGGATATAATGCAAGCGACGTCCGCAACATTTCGAATTAACTCGTTGTGGTTCATATACTAACTTATATAACTATTAATATATATATTGTAAAGTGTAACATATTAAATAATATAAGAAACACTTATGTATGATATAATGCAAGCGACGCCCGCAACATTTCGAGTTAACTCGTTGCAGGTGAGAAGGGTCACAGTAATGTGGACATCGACTGGGCGGATTAGGTGTCTGAGGCGGGTGCAGGCGGCAGTGACTCAGGTAGTGGTGGTGGCAGTGAGCTCCGTACGGTGGCTACGTTGAGGCAGAGGCTCGAGGGCGATGGCGCTAGGAAGTTGGATTTCTGGCGGTGTAGAGGGGGTGGTGTAGTGTCAGAGAGGTCGTCGGAGGGAGAACTACCGTCGAAGGGGAGGTGATCAGATCGAGGTTAATGGAGGGAGGTTGGAGAGTTTATGGAGGGTGGTTGAGGGGGGACGGTCAGTGGGGCTGTCGGAGTCGGGGTGTGGTGGTGTTTATTGATCGGAGGAGGGTCTTGGTGACCACCGGGGAGAGGAGGAGATGGCGGTCAAAGGAGGCGTCGTCGTCTTGGTTGTGTGACTGGGGTATAGTCGAAGCGTTGGCGTAGACGTAAGACGGTTGCCATCGAGGTCGGAAGCTTGAGTGGCAGGCTTCGGATAGGAGGCTATGGGTATTGTGGATGTCGAGGGGTGGAGGACATGCATGGGTTGTGAGGAGGTGGTCAAGGGCTTGGGCAGTCGAAGATAGGCGGTGAGGAGAGCTGCATGGGTGAGCGGGGGACTATGGGCATGTGGTGCCGTTGAGTGGCGAGCTCGAAGGGGATTGCGGGTGGCTTTTGAAGGAGGACGTTGGAGTCTTGGTCATTGGTGGGGGTCTGTGAGCGGTGTTGGATATGGACGACATGAATACACCCATGAAGGGATGTATGAGGGTATACGGACCTTAGATGTCGCGTGCACGAAGGCGTGCACAAAGGGAACCTTTTCTCGTGTGAAAAGGACCACTCGATAAGTGGAAAAAGCCACTCGATAAGTGGAAAAAGTCACTTTATAAGTGCATAAAGGCACATGATAAGTGAATGAAGGAGAGGATAAATGAATGTGCTAATATAGGCTAATAAGCTTATAATTGGTTATTTCCTACAATAACTACCCCTAAAGCCTATAAATAGGACCCAAGGGTAAGGCATTCATTCCACACTTTCCATGCCATTAGTTTGCAAAAGGCATCTTATGTTCTTCTTCTCCCTTCCATTAAAATCCTCTTCTAAATAGAGATTTAGGCGGTGAAACTCTGCTTCGATCCTCCGTGACGAAGTATCGACCGTTGTGGCGAATCCGAGGGCGAAGTTCCGAGACTACGATGTCGCGTACGCAAGCGTGAGTCTCTACTTCATTAATCGATCCTAACGTCCTTGTTTTGACAGGATCCTACATTGGTATCGGAGCAATACGGGTTCGCCCCGGTCAAACCGCCGCCCCGCCGAACCGATGAACGCGGCGTTGTCTTTTTCACGAATGGGTATCCTACCATTATGGATATGGTAGGAACCCTTCGTGACGGAGAGAACGCAGCGGTTGTTCTTTTCACGTTAGGGTCTTCTGTCATTACGGATATGGCAGGAACTCTCCGTGACGGGAAGAACCGACCGTTCATATCGTCAAGCTCGCACTCTTCATGGATGCTGAGTCTCCATTCATATGGAATGTGAACTCTCTTCATGTGAAGAGTGTAGTTTACGAACTTTAAAGTATGTTATTTTTTCATTTTGGCACACGGCCATTAGAGAATAACTACTTTCTCGACGAACGGGTGCTTCATCGAGGAAGATGATGGTAGTTATCCCCATCGGAGAAGATGACCTTTGGTGCATGATCACCATGGCCAAATGGGCTATGGAGGCAATGCATCCCCCCTCCCCAGGCGGAGGGTGTCACGACCCACTTCCCTAAAATGGAGGCGAGACGTGAAAAGGTCCGCACGAGAGTGGAGCTGTGAAGCCCCAAACCCGATAAGCGTCAATAAAATACATAAGCAGGTCCCTGTAGCCACAACAGAATAACAATAATAACACAAGGAGAGACTGAAATAAAATCTCACATCTCAAATATTGTCCAACATGAAAATAAGTTCAACATCCAGAAAAGCCACCAGGCTAAAAGAAAAGAGTCTAAAGGCCCAGAACAAGGCCAACAAAAGCAACGACATAACAAGGTATAGGTGCTACGCACCGATAACAAAACAACTGTCTAACAAAAGTAAAACACAACGCAAACACTAGGACTGGTCCCCAGTGTCCACGTACTCCCCGTCAAACACAAGCTCGGGCTCGGCGTCAGCAAACACCTCGTCCTCAACAAGGTACTCGGGCTCAGGATCTAACATGTGTAACCCAAAAGAGTAAAGGGGCACATGTCAGCAAGTCTAAAAGACTTGGGCAAGGAAACTGAAGGTAAGGCAACTAGCAACCTAGCAGTTTAGTATGCATGACATGGCAGTTATAACATGAGTGCACAATTTAAACATGGCAAGGCAATATGTACAAGAGAACAATCATCGGGACAAGACAAGACAAGAGTAGCCACGCTACTATCAATCTCAATCAATTCACATTGTTGTAGGTGTTTACGCCCTTCGCTGAATGGTATACATTCAGACCGATCGGCACTAAACACAAATCACATTTCACGGTTGTTTTGTAGATGTTTGCGCCCTTCGCTGAATGGTAAACATTTCAGACCGATCGGCCCCAAACACTACCCCACCCCAAAGAGTTTACGCCTTACAACTGCAGTTGTTGATCAAACAGACTCCCAGTTGATTGGCCGCTTAACCCTCACCCCCTATACCCACAAGTAATGGAGCCTGGGGTCCCCGCACAATGAACTCAGCTAGTGAGCCTGGGGTTGCCCCGCACAATGAGCTCGCATTCTTAGACATTTGGCGTAGGGGTGCACCTAGCCGGAAACACGCAATTCGGGCATTGGCTATCAACCAACACATGGCCCGCTTCTGGAACACGAGCCAGGAACACAAGCATTTGTAGCAAAGCTACGCAATCACGGAAACACTTAGAGAATGCAATGACATGACAATTAATTTGCGTACCGTTAATGGAAAGTAAACATGACATGGTAATTGTGCAACATGCTAAATGTCGGAACTAGCTTCGTTGTCAAGCTAGTTCCCCAATTTGCGCCTAGGCGAGTATCATTTCGTCGCCTAGCCTCTTTTACGCCTACAACAAGAAAATGGCCTAAACATGGCCTAAACCCTAAGTGGCAAGTTTCACTTGCCTAGCACCGGGGATGACGACCACTTCGTCACACGGATGCCAATCTACGGGGAAATCGTTGTTATGGGGGGAACAAACACCAAACATCATGAAATTTATTAGGGTTTCATAAAAATATAAATAGGTTACGAAAACAACGGTAGATCGATTTCTTACCGAGAGAAGGCGGAAGAAACACTCCGGGGAACCCTAGGATCAGATCTGGAAAAGATTGGAGAAGTTTGGGGAAACTAGGGTTTTGGGGGATTTGATGGATTTGGGTGAGATTTTGGGGAAGATGAGAGGTAGATAGAGTGAATGGATGGTTTAGATGATGGATTTAGGGCTTGGAATGAAGGGATGAAGCTTGGAGGAAGATGGGGGCTCAAGGGGGGAGATTTTAGGGTTTTTGGTCGTGTTGGAGAAGATGAAATCGTTTGGGTTGGGTTTAAATAGGATGGGCTGGCGGCTGCCCAGAAATTAGGGTTTTAACACTGGTTAGTCGGTCAAAGAGCAACCACTGACCGACTAGTTTGGCAACTAGTCGGTCGGTCGACCAACGCAGACCGACTAAGTGTAAACAGTAACTCCTGAACGAAAATAGGATTTAGAGTTAGTCGGTCCATGAACAAATACTGACCGACTAGTTTAGCATCTAGTCGGTCGATGAACGTTCTTAGACCGACTAAGAGTAAACAGTAACTGATACAAAATAAGATGATGAGTTAGTCGGTTCAAGAAGCATTGCTGACCGACTAGTTTGCAACCTAGTCGGTCAACCAACGTTCTTAGACCGACTAACGATAAACAGTAACTCCTGAGAAATTTAGAAAGCTAACTAGTCGGTCCAAGAAGGATTGCCGACCGACTGGATCGTCATCTAGTTGGTCGGTGCCCCTTCTTACACCGGCTAATAAGCACCAAAAGTTCCGATACGGAGCGCGGGGCCCCGGGATCGATTCCTAAGACTCCTAGGCTTGATCTAATAGTAAGATACAACCGTTATGAAGTCCGTCACGAATGACATACTTCGAAATCGACAATCCTAAGGAAGAAACGAGAAAATACGACGAATCGATCAAAAATGAAAGCTACGGAGACGAAAACCACACAAGAGGAGAAAATCCACCAAAACATATATTATATTATATTAAATCCAGATACATGAAAAGCAGTCGTTACAGAGGGGGTTGGCTACGGCCAAATGACAACGAAAACCACCCCGTCGGGGGGGAGTGTGTGCGGCAACCCCATGCAAAGGGGTGGCCGGCCATGGCCATATGGGCCATGGCCGTCCATGGCCAAAGGGCTATGGCCCGGCCGGCCATGGCCATGGCCAGACCTGGCCGGCCCCGGCCATGGCCAGGGGGCCCTGGCCGTGGCCAAGGCCAGGCCTGGCCGATGCCAGGCCAGGGCCAGGGGGCCCTGGCCGGCCTCGGCCAGGGCAGAGGCCCTGGCCGGCCCTTGGCCAGCCTCGGCCAGGGCAGAGGCCTTGGCCGAGGGGTGCCAGATCCTTGGTCGGTATTAGTCGACCAATCGGGATTTTTTGGTCGACCAATTCGGCAAGAGGCCTTGGTCGATGTAACACGAATATGCCGACTAGCCCATACGGGGCCAACGACAGTCGTCTGCGGCAAAATTCTCCTTTACGGGGGGAAGCGCCTGGATCCATACGGGAGCCGGCGACAATGGCTTGCAGAAAAATCCCCTCAGGGGGGATCCGGCCTTGGCACGGATACGGCACAACCCCGGTATATGGCCAGGAAGTGCCGAATATTTCGCTAGTATCATAAGGGTACTAGGTTGAAATATACATTTTTCTTTGAAAAATACATTTACATACGTTTTGAAAAATACGTTTTCAAAAACGCTTTTCCGCTGCGAAGTACTATAAGAGTACTATCATTTGATAAGTGAGGGGGAAATATTGAAGGATTGTTCTAGATGGTGATTGGAATCGAAGAAACCTTTCTGATTCTATAACAAAATCTTCAATATTTTTCGAAAGTAACTTATCAAATTATAAATATCATTCCAAGTGGGAGTTGAAATTAGAACTATCCAAATGGGATATTCTATTATCATTTCAAGTGGGAATTGTATTTTAAGAGTTTTTAATGCAATGTTTTTTGATCAAACCTTCGGTTTTGTGTCTTTTGCAGCATTTTAAAAGTAAAATGTCTTCCGCTTCAAAGAATATCGTCGCTGAGTTAAACAGAGGTGAAAAACTCAACGGCGATAATTACAAACTATGGTCCATCAAGATACAATACGTTCTAGAGGAGCAAGAAGTGCTCGAAACTCTAAAGAACGAAATGATTGAACCCGAGTTGGGCACTACGGCCCAATACAGACGAGACAAGGAAGCTTTTGATGCTTGGTCTCAGAAGAATAAGATAGCTCGTATTACGTTATTAAGCAGTATGGCCGATGACATAATGCGCATCTTCCGAGAGCATGACCTAGCCATGGACATATGGTCCAAGCTAGAGGAGAAGTTTGGTGGCACATCGGTGTCCAAACTTCGCGCCTTAACTATAAGATTTGATTCATACAAGAAACGTCCAGATCATTCCATGGGGAAACATCTGCGACATATGGCGAATCTTATCTCAGAGTTAAAGGATGCGGGTCATGTGCTCACTGATGAGCAAAAAATCCAAGCAGTCATACGTTCCCTACCAAATGGGTGGGACCAAATGAAGATGCATCTCACTCACAATGAGAGCATCAAGACCTTCAGCGATGTTTCCAAGCACCTCGAATTAGAGGAAGAGCGGCTTGCGGCTGCCAAGCCAAGTGCAGAAGTGCACATGGTTGCTAGTTCCTCACACGGGAGAAAGAAAAGGAAAGATCGTTCAAAGTCTGCCAATGAACGTAATAAGCAACCTGAGTCTACCAAGAAACCCAAACATAAGGGTGGGCACAAGAAATGGCACAAGAAGAAAGACTTGAAGAGGATCAAGGGCTTCAAGTGCAACAAGCTCGGTCACTATGCTCGTTCGTGTACGAGTGGGGGTGACGAGGTAACTTGTAATAATGCTAGTTACATATGTGTTTCTAGTTCAATATTTCTTGTGGAATCTAATCCATTTTGGATAATTGATTCAGGTGCCACCGACCACATAGCAAGGGACAGACGGTCCTTCGTGGAGTATCACCGGATACCCCAAGGAATGAAGTGGATCTATGTAGGAAACAACACACGTGTTGAAGTGAAAGGCGTTGGGACTTGCAAGCTAGTCTTGGACAACAGCCGCACTCTCCTACTTCATGATGTCCTCTTCGCTCCAGATATTCGAAGGAATATTATATCTGTGGTCGTGTTAATGGGTCTTGGTTATAACTGGTTTTTTCATGATTGTAAAGTAGACTTGTTTTGTAATAATTCCTTAATTGGTACTAGGTATGTATTTAAAGGATTTATTGTATTAAATACAATGTATGACTCTTCATATTGTAATGAAAATTTCCTTGTTGCAAATTCTTTGACTTATGAGTCTGATATAATTTGTTGGCATGCAAGACTTGGTCACATTGGACCAACACGTATGGATAGACTTGCCAAACGTGGCCTTCTATCTAATGTTTCAAAAGTTGATATGTCGACTTGCAAACATTGCCTTGTAAGGAAATCTTGTCGCAAGCCGTTTGGAACCAGCACAAGGGCCGAGGTTCCATTACAGCTCATCCATTCGGACATATGTGGTCCGATGAATGTCAAGACAAGTCGTGGGAAATCCTATTTCATCACTTTTATTGATGATTTCACCCGATTCGGACATATCTATTTGATATCCCACAAAAGTGAAGCATTAACCTGCTTTAAAAACTATATGAGTTTAGTGGAGAATCAATTAGATCGCAAGATTAAGGCCTTGCGAACCGATAGGGACGGTGAATATCAATCAACAAGTTTTAAGGAACTTTGTGATGAAAAGGGCATAGTACATCAGGTAACTATGCCTTATACTCCTCAACAAAATGGTGTTGCTGAAAGGAGAAATAGGATTTTAATGGAAATGGTCCGTTCAATGATGGCGTAAGCTAACTTGCCAATCACCTTTTGGGGTGAAGCATTATTAACGGCCACTTTCATTTTGAACCGTGTACCCTCAAAATCAGTTAGCTCCACTCCTTATGAGTTGTGGAACCAAAAGTCTCCTGACTTAAACATTTTAAAACCTTGGGGATGTGCATCCTACGCACATATTTCCTCCCATAAGTATGGCAAACTTGGGCCAAGGGGAAGAAAATGTATCTTTATACGATACGCAGAAAACTCCAAAGGTTATGTTTTCGTTAGTCAGGAAGATAATGGAGGTCTAATTGAATTTGAGTCGAGGGATGTCACTTTCTTGGAAAACGAGTTTCCAAGACAGGGCGAGATAAGTCAGGACTTATCTCTATTTGAGATTAATGATCAAGAAGGATTACCTCATTCGAGTGGGAGAATTCTTGGTGAAGACGAAAATACGTTTCAAACTTCACCAATGGATGATACGAATGACACTAATCCTATTCCATACGGGAATAATGATCCAAGTGGGAGCATTTCTAACGACATTCCAAATGGGAGTGATATTAGAATTGATCTAAATTCGAGTCAACAAGGACTTGAAGAATCTCAAATAAGACGTAGTAGTCGTACAAGGTTGGCTCCTCTAAGATTTGAGGATGAATTTCTGCAAACCTTTATGACTTTACTACAAGATGATGACGAGCCTGCTACTTTCAAACAGGCCGTATCATGCCCTGCTAAAGACAAATGGATGGAATCGATGAAGGAAGAGTTGGAATCCATGAAAGTTAACCAAGTCTGGGACTTAGTTGACTTACCCAGAGGACGTAGAGCTATTGGGAACAAATGGGTTCTCAAGATCAAGCATAAGGCTGATGGCTCTATAGACAGATATAAAGCTCGCTTTGTCGCGAAATGTTTTACGCAACAGGAAGGGATAGACTACGAAGAGACCTTCTCACATGTTGTCCGTTTTACCTCGATTCACCTGATTTTGGCTATGGTAGCTTGCTTAGACCTCGAATTACATCAAATGGATGTAAAGACTGCCTTTCTCAATGGAGAATTGGACGAGGAGATCTATATGGAACAACCAACAGGGTTTGTAAAAGAAGGAAACGAACATAAGGTTTGTAAACTTTGTAAATCCATATATGGTCTTAAACAATCCTTGAGGCAATGGTATATACGATTTCAAGAAGTTGTCTTATCAAATGGTTTTTCCATGCATGATGAAAACAACTGCGTATATATCAAGAGGATTAAGAGCAAGTACGTTATTATGTCTCTATATGTAGATGACATTTTAATAGCCGGAAATGACAAGGGCTTTGTGATGGATATCAAGGCTTGGCTTTCATCAGTTATTGAGATGAAAGACATGGGAGAAGCCGCATATATCCTTGGAGTTAAGATTTCAAGGAATCGTTCGAAGAAACTTCTTTCTCTTTCACAGGAGACTTATATAAAGAAGGTTTTAGAACGTTTTAATATGCAGGACTGCAAGTCCATTGATACTCCTATAAGCAAGTGTGACAATTTATGTCTGAAATCGTGTCCAAAGAACCAAAAGGAAAAGGAAATTATGGAAAAAGTTCCATATTCCAGTGCAGTTGGTAGTCTTATGTACGCTATGATGTATACAAGACCGGACATCTGTTTTGCCGTTGGAATGGTAAGTCGTTACCAATCCAATCCAGGGCAAGTACACTGGAAAGCGGTTGAGAGGATATTGCGGTATCTTAAGGGAACTGCGGACTATGCTTTATGCTATCAAGGAGATGCCTTGAGGCTCGAAGGCTACACTGATGCTGATTGGGCGGGTGATCTCGATGAGCGATGATCGACCTCAGGATATATTTTTCTACTCAGATCTGGTGCAATATCCTGGAGTAGCAAGAAACAATCCTGCATCGCACTTTCAACTATGGAAGCCGAGTTTGTAGCATTTAGCATGGCAGTCCAAGAGGCTGTTTGGCTTAGGAAGTTCTTAGACAGGCTAATTGATGCAAGTGACTCAGGTGATGTACCTATACACAGCGACAGTCAAGCATCTATAGCTTATGTCAAAGATCCTAAATTCCATTGTAAGACCAAACACATTGATATCCGCTACAAATTTGCAAAAGACTATGATAAGACCAAGAAGGTGGACATAAGGTACATATCTACGCATGAGATGATAGCGGATCCGCTTACGAAGGCGATCCCCAGAGATGTGTTTTACAAACACTTATCATCTCAAGGATTGTGTAAGATCTGAGTTGTACCAATGTAAATTCCCATGTCTGTTAATGATCAAATTCAATAAAAGAATAAGTTCTTTTCAGCATTGCATATGAATTCTTTTAAGAAATGTTTATGTACATTTTTGAAATCTCAGCTAGATTTTCTAGTATGTCGGACAGATTGAGGTTGGCTCTCTCACATGAGCAATCGCCTTTATTATATCAGACAGATAAAATAAAGATGAGACCTGTTTAAAGTCAAAATCGTCAGACGGACGATTTAGAGTCATGACTTAAACAAAATGGTCGTATGAAAGATCTGCATCATATGGATGTTTTTCAAAAGATCTAAGAGGATTCTGAAATCCTATCTGTTTTATGCTGGATGTGGGTCCAGAAGATTATTTGAGTAGTAAAAGGGACTCAAAGTCACACATTGTAGTGTCTGGTTATCATCCTTACAACATCATTAAGACATACGCTCCATGGGAAAGGAGTGATGTTGTAATACGTATTCATACTACGTATGCATTTTGACCATTGGGTTAGAATAGTAATTGTGTTTACTATTATGTGAGACCCAAAGACCACATGGGTCTTAACTCGTTACCCTTATGGACTCTAATTGGTTCCTTAAGATTTGACTGGGTGATTGCTATCTTAGCATGTTGCTTATGGACTATGGTTAATTCGGTCCGACGGGGCATGTTAGAAAAGCGAGTCAAGTCAAGATCGAAAGGATCGCAAGAAGAGGAAGATTAATTTCATATTCACATTTGGACTTTAGAGATTCAAAGCTGGCCAGCCAATTGTAATCCAGATGGGATTCAATTGTTGAATATAAAGTATAAGAAATGTGAAGAAATAAATCTAGGGTAAAGCATGCGTTGATCTACTCAACTTTGCACCTCGAGGGGTGTTGTGTATCTCTAACAAGTGCACAACAGCGGACTCTATGCGCATGATGGTCACACGGCCTATTTCTCGGTATGATAAATAGAAGAGTTAAAGGAAAGATGTTTCCTTACAAATCCCCTCAAGTGTGAGTGGGAGATGTTGGATATGGACGACATGAATACACCCATGAGGGGATGTATGAGGGTATACGGACCTCGGATGTCACGTGCACGAAGGCGTGCACGAAGGGAACCTTTTCTCGTGTGAAAAGGACCACTCGATAAGTGGAAAAAGTCACTTTATAAGTGCATAAAGGCACTTGATAAGTGAATGAAGAAGAGGATAAATGAATGTGCTAATATAGGCTAATAAGCTTATAATTGGTTATTTCCTACAATAACTACCCCTAAAGCCTATAAATAGGACCCAAGGGTAAGGCATTCATTCCACACTTTCCATGCCATAATTTTGCAAAAGGCATCTTATGTTCTTCTTCTCCCTTCCATTAAAATCCTCTTCTAAATAGAGATTTAGGCGGTGAAACTCTGCTTCGATCCTCCATGACGAAGTATCGACCGTTGTGGTGAATCCGAGGGCGAAGTTCCGAGACTACGGTGCCGCGTACGCAAGCGTGAGTCCCTACTTCATTAATCGATCCTAACGTCCTTGTTTTGACAGGATCCTACTAGCGGCGGAGGGGAAGATGAAGCTGCCAGAGTTATGAAGGTCGTCGGGGCTGGTTTCAGGGGAGGTCGTCGCGTGGTTAGCGAAGGTGCGGCGAGTGGGGTTGAGGCTGTGCAGTGATCGAAGGAGTCGTGTAGGCTGGGATGGGAGAGGCGGAGTGGTTGTTGGGAGGAGGAGCTTGCGACGATGGGCAAAGGGGAGGGGTGCTGTAGTGGGGTCTTCGAAAAACTGGAGGCCCGTCGGAGCTGGTGAGGTCGAGGGGAAGGAGCTCGAGTTGTGCGGGCGAAGGAATGGCTCGTGGGGTTTGGGTTTTGAAGAGAGCGATGCTCGTCGCCTGTCCTTTTGAAGGGGAGAGGATATCATGCACAAGGTTACAAAGGACGGGAGATCTGCATGCGTGCATGTGGAACGTGGGTTGGTTGAGATTCATGGGGATTTCGTGAATGATGATGTTAAGAAAAATAAAGGTGAGTGAGAAAAACGTGTGGGCTGTTAGGATTTTCTCGAGATCCTGGGTGTGTGCGTGGGTTGGAATTAATTAGATATAAGGATAATTAAATATTAGGGTTTTTTTGCATATATGTCCCTTAAATCTTGCATATTTTGATATCTGTCCTTCAAATCTTCGTATTTGCTCATAAGTCCCTCAAATTTTAAACGTTAACCTCAATAGTCCCTCCATCCTGTTTTCTGTTTAAAAGTTAAATTAATTAACGATTAATTAACGATTATAGTTAGTTAATTAAGAAATTATGTTTACTTAATCATTAAACCTCCCTAATTAAGGGAATTACCCCCATCCAAAAAACAGGGGGAGGGGGCGTCGCCCCTTCCCCTCCTAACCCTAACCCTAACCCTAATCTTAACCCTAACCATCCAAATAACCCCTTAATCTAACGAAATATTCCCATTCCGTTAGATTTTAACAGAAATTTAGAGAGAGTGACTATTAAAGTTACAAGTTTAAAATTTAAGGGACTTGAGAGCAAATACCAAGATTTGAGGGACATATATCAAAATACGCAAGATTTAAGGGACAGATATGCAAAAAAACCCCAAAATATTAATAATTAGAGAAATTGATTTTAATTAAGATATTAGAAGTTAGTTGTTAGGATTTATTTAGGAGATTTAATTAATAGTTAGAATTGATTAGAAGAATCAAACGTATCTGGCATATTTAGATTTGATCGAGAGATAATCTGGTTAAGGTGTTTAGATCTTTGTGATCTCGGTTTGATTAGGAAAATTAGCTTAGTTAGGAATATTCTGTTATGATTTGATTTAGAAGGTTAAGATTTGATTTAGGGAAAAATGTTGTGTTAAGATGGTTGGATATGATTTGGGATAATCCATTAAGATATTTAGATTTTAAGGATTAGATTGGATTCAGATTTGATCATGATATTAAAACTCATTAGGATTTGGATTAGATTAGGGAAACCGATGTAGTTAAGATACCCAAATTATTACTATTTCACCCCTGCAATCAACATCAACCACAAGTTAATAAGAAGGCACCAATGTGACCGTGACGTCGTAAGGATCTCGAGCAAGAAATCTGATCACGAGTTCAAGTTCGGGGAAAAATAATAATAATATCTTATGATAATTATTCGAATAATTCAACAAATGAAAATACATATGAAATACGTATGTTCAGAAACAGGCCGTTACAATAAACTATTAACCATTCACAAGAAAAAAATAATTAACATGTTTTTATTATAGGAAGAAGTTGTTGTGAAGCATCAAATCTGGGGGGACCCTAGTCCTTTATTTATAGTAGAGGGAAGAGCGTACATGGATAGGGTTACAATAGATATGATCTTATCATATGGATAAGATGTAATCCCAATACAAACTTTCATCAACATCCATTTACAACACTCCCCATTATCCAACCATAGGTGTGGACTCTGCTCATACTTCAGGATCCAGAGTTGATGGGGTTTGCCACGTTAAAACTTTTGGCTATGGAAAACCCTGTGGAAAATACCATAGCTAAGGAAAAAGAGTACAAACTCCCTCTAATGCCCCCTGATCTGTACAAGCACTTAGGCTTTCAAATCTCTTAAGCACCTCATACTGATCTTCTGTAAAAACTTCCTTAAAGTAGCTGTAGGAAGAGATTTAGTGAACAAATCTGCCAGGTTGTCACATGATTATACTTGTCTGACGTCGATCTCGCCATCTCTTTGTAGCTCATGTGCCCAGAAGAATTTTGGGGAAATATGCTTCGTTCTGTCGCCTTTGATGTAACCACCTCGTAACTGAGTGATGCAAGTAGCGTTGTCCCCAAACATAGTAGTAGGTTCAAGGTCCACAGCCTTCAATTCGGTTGTCACCAAGATGTGATGTACAACTGAGCGTAGCCAGACACATTCCCTGCTTGCTTCATGGATGGCGAGGATCTCTAAGTGATTGGATGAGGTCGTCGTCATGGTCTGCTTGACAGATCTCCAGGAAATGGCTGTCTCACCATAGGTAAACACGTATACTGTCTGTGACTTTTCATTATGGGGATCAGACATATAACCTGCATCAGCATAACCAACAAGTGTGGAGGATAATCCCATTTTGTAAAATAGTCCCAAATTTGTTGACCCTTGAAGGTAGCATAGAAGGTGATTAACCCTGGTCCATTGACGTTGTGTAGGCGCTGCACTGTATCTGGCTAGTAAATTTACTATGAACACTATATCGGGATGCGTGTAGTTAGCCAGATATAGAAGTGCTCCAATAGCACTCAAATAAGAAACTTCTGGACCAAGTATATCCTCTCCCACTTCCAGCGGCCAGAAGGGGTCTTTATGTGCATTCAGAGATCGTACTACCATAGGTGTACTTAGTGGACGACATTGGTCCATGTGAAATATTTGCAACAGTTTCTTTGTATATATGGTTTAGGTAGCAGGATTTCGTCTGTTAAATGTTCAATCTGTAAGCCAAATCGGAATTTCATTTTACCGAGGTCTTTCATTTCGAATTCTTTTGTTAGGCTTATAGATATCTCAGTAATCTCTTCAGAAGATCCATTGAGATTCAGATCGTCTACGTAGACCGTAATTATGACGAATCCTTTTCTCTTTGCTCTTATAAAGATGCAATGACATACTTCATTATTGTTGAATCCTTATTGTACAAGAAATTCACTTAGTCTATTGTACCACATCCTTCCCGATTTTTTAAGACCATGCAATGATCTTTGAAGCTTCACAGAGTAGACGTCCGAGATCTATCTTTTAATTTAGCAGGCATTGAAAAGCCATCAGGAAGTTTCATATAAATCTCTTTATCGAGATTACCATATAGATATGCAGTCACAACATCCATTATTTGCATATCTAATCCTTCATTTGCTGTCAAGCTTATTAAAAATCGGAAAGTGATCGCATCCATTACCGGGGAGTATATTTCTTCATAGTCTATGCCTGATCTTTGGAAAAATCCTTGTGCGACAAGCCTTGCTTTGTAGTGTGCGATCTAATTATTTTTATATCTTTTTCTGACGAATACACATTTGTGTCGCATATGTTTGACACCGACTGGTGTTTGAACTATTTGCCCAAAGACTTTGAGTTTCTTAAACGAGTCCAGTGCTATTTCTATTGCCTCATTCCACTTTGGTCAATCATTTCTTTGTTGGCATTCAGCAAATGAATGTGGATCATGATTGTTACGAGGTGGAACTCGCGTACAATGAATTTGTATTAATGGGAACCAAGGGCACGGTGGTTATGTGGAGTAGGGGGTTTAGGTAGGCTATTTGACAAGCGATTAGTGGGGTGAAGAAGTCTATCTCGACGCCAGTGACGATCGCGGGGCTGAATCTCGCCGGAAGCGGCTGGACAAGGTTGAACGGCAGGGGGGTGACGCCGACTGGTGTTGATAGGCGAGCTCTCCTGCAACACGAACAACTCGTCAGAAGGGCTGGGTTGGGGGTTCAACCCTTAGCCCCTCCGATGCCTAAGTCAGTGATAGGGCTTAAAATGGGGGGCTGGTCACGCCGGTCGGACTAACGGTGTATCGACCGCGCGTGGCGAGCTATAGGTGGGAGAACAAAGATATGGAAGACCTTTGCACTCGTGTGTGAATAATAGATAGAGAAAGAATTCTGCAGCCGCCTCCCCTCCGTAGGAGGGGAGGGGGTATTTATACCTGACGGGTGATGACTAGGCGTGCTGAGCTGGCTCTGGTGTCGGCGGAAGCTTCGGACAAGGACGCCGGGGACAGGAGTCCCTGACCTGCCTCTGTCAGGCGGCGCAACGGCCCAGGGGTGCTTTTGTCGGGATGTCAGGGCCGAAAGCACTAACCGTCGGATAGGCTAGCCGCCTGGGGGTGCTTTTGTCGGGATGTCAGGTGACGTACGTGTCTGTCGTGTCCTTGTACGTGTCAGTTGTGTCCTTGTCCTAAGCCGTTTGTCGTTAGCGGCGGACTAAGAGTCGGGCGGCTGCGGTGGTTCACCTCGTCCGGTTCGTGGAGCGCTGCAAGGTGCGCCCGCTTGGCTGGCCGCCCGGCCTTTTCGGGGCGGCGGCCCTTTTGTGAAAAGGTGAGTCAATGGGGTATGTTAGCGGATCTGGACGGGAATCGGGCAGCTACGATCTTTAGGTCGTAACAATGATCATTGTCACTTTCAGTGAAGTGAATGGCAATATGAAACGCGAAGTCATCGTCGACGATTATACTCTTTCTGTCCAACACCTCCCATGTACATACATAATTCAATGGTATTTCAATTTCTCCCTGCAGTTCCTCTGTAGTGGATTCCAGGGGGTGAGGATATGGCCACGAGCTCATTTTTCTGTGAGGGTATCGTCCCAAAGTCTCCAGGTATTTTACTTTTTCTTAGATTTTTATCATTGGAGCCTGGTGGTCTGCCTCTTTTCTATTGAGGAGCAGCCACTTCTGCTACAGGTGAATTGCTTCCATTCTCAGGGATGTCAATTCTAGCTGAAGTATTGCAGCAGGGCTGTGTGATCTGACAATCTTCTAGTTGTCGGTAAATGAGTCTGGTAACTGATGAATAGTGTTCTGTATGTGTAGGATCTTCAAGATCTCATCTTCTCATTGTTTTGTTACTAGATCATATTGGGTCAAAGATTTTGTATCCCACGATAAAATTTGTGTAGCTCTAGATTTTCAGTATCTGGGCCCATTTTGGGAAAACTCGTCTCATCGAATTCACAGTCTTCAAGACATGCCTTGAATGCGTCCCCGTTTGGGGTTCTAGGTATCTTATAATTGAGGGTGAGTCAAACCCTACATAGATACCTAGGCGACGTTGAGAACCCATTTTTGTCCTCTGTGATGGTGCAATGGGGATATAAACTGTGCAACCGAAGATTCTCAAGTGAGAAATGTTCGGTGATATTCCATATGCAAGTTGCATTGGAGAGAGAATCTGACCTCCAGATGGTCTTATTTTTATCAGCGCTGCAGCATGCAAAGTTGCATGTCCATATGCATTCACCGGCAACTGGGATTTCATTAACAATGGATGTGCAATCCATTGGAGTCTTTTTATCAGTGACTCTGCCAACCCGTTTTGGGTATAAACATGTGGCACTGGATGTTAATTTCTTTCCCAGTTGCAAGGCAATACTATTGAAATAACCGGGAGGTAAATTCTCCAGCATTATCCAGCTGTATTTTCTTTATTTGGTTGTCTGGAAAATGCACCCGCAACTTTATTATTTGTGCCAGTAGCTTTGGACAAGCTAAGTTACAGGTCGATAGTAGACACACATACGAGTATTTTGAGGATGCATCTATCAGTACCATAAAGTACCAAAATGGCCCACTTGGGCTTGGATAGGTCCACATATATCTCCTTGTATTCTTTCGAGAAAGCTTAAAGATTCTATAGCCACTTTTATTGGTGATGACCTTGTTATTAATTTCCCCTTGAAGCAAGAGATGCAAAGGAATTTTCCATTCTGAAGAATCTTCTGGTTCTTCAAGTCATGCACATGTGATTGGGATAAGATGTGATGCATCATACTGATCCAGGGTGACCAAGTCTATCATGCAAAAGTAAAAACTTGGCTGATGTCTGGCACTTCAAGTACTCCGTTAAATTAGCTTCCTCCATCCGAATATTTATATGGTAGAGGCCTGATGAAAGACTCTCAAAACGTTCAAGTATGGATTTTACTCCTTTTTCTTTAGACGTTACATACAGAAGTTCTTTTTCATTTACATTTGTAGTTTCCAGATGGAATCCGTTTAAACGGATGTCCTTGAAACTTAATAAGTTTCTATTTGAATTCGGAGAGAATAATGCATCCTTTATTTTAATTTCTGTTCTGTTTGGGAGCAACAAAGTTTCGTTCACATGACCTTCAATGATATTTGATGGCCATGAAATGGTATTTACATGGCTTTTATATGGTATAATGCTATGAAAATAGCATTTATATTGAAGGATCATATGTGTCGAATCACTGTCTACTAAGCAGTCATGAGAGAGTTCCATCTATTAAAAGATGAATCGTATAAGCACATTTAATTTTCAGAAATAGAATCAAATTTTATTTAAACTAATTCAGAAATTCAAACAGCTCTCATAATATTTATTGTCCTAAACAATGATAAAGATAACATGCAGCTAATCGAGCAGGCCATCTCTTTTGAAGTCGTCGGCTATGAACTTGACTGGAGCATTAGTGGTCGCCAGGTTTGTTTAAGCTTTCCTTTTCATGTTTTCTTTATACAATTCCTAGAGATGTCGCGGAGTTTTGCACACTCTAGACCAATGTCCTTTCATGCCACAGCTATGGCATTGGTCTTCCCATTCCCTTTTGGTTGGGGGTGCATCATTTTTGTTATTGTCATTTATGCACCAGGTGAACTTCCGCCTCCCTTCATTTCTTCGCTGTTGGACTTGGACTCTGGCCTTTTTATTCGGTCCCCCTTTGGTTGTTTTCCTTTCCTTTTGTTATCTTTCTTCTTTTTAGAAGAAGATGCATTGTAAGCTTCAGGTAAGAGGGCAGTGCCAGGGGCGCAGATTATGATGGCGAGGAGAAGCTCTCTGTATTGTTCAACCATGAGTGAACATGACAGCAGCTCAAAATACTTGGTGAACTTTCGTTCATGGTTTTGCTGCATCAGTATCACATCTTTTTCGTGGAAAGACGTGTATGTTTCCAGCATGCGATCTTCTAAGACTTTTTCACCACACAACTTCAGGTGTGTGGTGATACTAAAAAGAGCTGAGTTGTACTCAGATATGGACTTAAAGTCCTGCAATCTTATATTCTCCCACTCATATTTTACCCTTGAAAGTGTAACATCTTTCTGATATTTATATCTTTCCTCAAGGGCATTCCACAGCTCAAGTGGATCTTCGTCGTAAGGTATTCAGCCTTTAGGGTCTTGTCAACATGGCGACGAATATAAATAATGGCTTACGACTTTTCAATGTCAATCGCATTTCCATCTTTTGTCACAGTAGAAATGTGGGACTTAGCCTGCATGTGAAATTTAACGTCGAGCTGCCAGCTCAAGTAATTCATGCCTGATGCATCCAGCACTTCGAAATCAACACTTGTGATTTTTGTCAGTTTATCTAGCATAGTACAAATTTGCATGACTTAATAATACATAAAACATTTTCATGCGGACGCAATTTTTAAATGAATAAGCTAATTACGTGGATCGGTCAGTCCCACATAAAATAAATAATGTCCAAAGTCCTTATTAGAGTCCATATTACCCAAATTAAAGCCAAAACTTACAACTTTGGAAACCTCATGGGTCCCATTTTTAAATTCTTCAGCTTCAAGAGTGGGCTCCGCCTCCATGAAAAGTAGTCATCGTTCTTGGACATTACATAATTTTCTCACTATAATTTCTCTCAAAGAAAAGAAAAATGCAGGTAAAGTAAAATGTGGGACTAAACAGCCGATCCAAAACCACAATTAGCCATCCATGCAAAAATTTGTGCGCATTCAACATTTTCATAACACATCACAGGCATCACAGATTCAGAATAGGATAAACATAACAATTTAAAATACTTAATCATTATTCAGACCACATGGCGATGTCATACACCGTTAAGTTAAGTGAGTAACAGTAGAGCGGTCACATGATCTTTGTAATTATTAAGTTAATGTCGCACAACTTAGCATAAGTTTATCCCAGAAAATGAGCCATAAAATGTGATGCAATGCGTATAAGTATGATCCTAAAAAGAAGGAATCCTAATATGCAATTCGTTGTGCATTATGTGCTAGTCCAAATAAATTTGAATGATGCCCAAATTACATATTTATTCATTGTGAAAGGAAATAGTTTTCCTTTTTGTATCCCCAAATAGTCCACACAAGTCCCTAAATTTCCCCATAATGTCCCATTTTAGCCCCCCATTTTTATCAAATATTTCTGGAATTTTTAGGCCCCAAAAAATCTATTTGTATATTATATGTGTCCCCTTCCCCCTTTTCATTTTCTCTTTTTCTTTTTTTTAAGTTTAATTTTGCCCGCGGGCCTGAAGCCCGCAGTGTAGCTACGGGCTTCAAGCCTGCAACATTTACAATTTATTTTATTTTTTTATTTTTTGAACGGTTTGCGGGCCTGAGGCCCATAGTGAGGCTACGGGCTTCAGGCCCGTAGCTTCTTCCATTTTTTGTAGATTGCTTGTGGGTCGAAGCCCACAAGTCGATGTGGGCTTCGGCCCACAGCAAAAAAAGAGATTTAATTTTTTTTGTTTTAATCAGTTGGGCCTAAAGGCCCAACTTTGGATTGAAAGGGCGACTAGGGTAAGCCGCCGCCGCCCCTATGATATCAATCGAGGAGTGGGGCGCCGTCGGTAGGTAGCGAGGGGGATTACCGTCGTAAGGCGGGGAGGGTTTCACGGGGCGACTGTCGTGAGGCAGGACGATGGAGGTCGACGGCACCGCCTGCAGGGCGGGTGCGAGGGTGGTGCTATTGCCTTTGGGGCTGTTAGCAGGGACGGCACCGCCGTCTAGGCAGGCAGGAGGGAGAAGATCATCGCCTATGAGGCGGTTAGCGAGGACGGTGTCGCCAAGGAGGTAGGCATGGGGGATGAGCTTCGCCACCTTTTGGGCAGTTAGCAGGGACGACACCGTCGAGAAGGCGGGCAGGAGGGGGTACTGCCTTCAGGGTGGTAAATGGGGACGGCGCCACCGCAAGGGCGGTTGGTCATGGCGAAGGTGCCGTGAAGGGTAGCCCAAAAAATTGGGTAGATTGTATAATACAAATTGATTTATGTCATCAAATATCATGTAGAAATATGAACCCAAAATAGGGTTTATATATTATATGAAAACATGATTCGATGGTTAAAAATCGCCGTTTTAAGACTATTAACCCGATTTCCAATCCGATCTTGTGAGATCGATGGATAATAGAATCATGATCATGATTGAAAATAAATTTTTTAAGGATAATACCTCATACCTCTAGACCGAATTCCTCCTTCCAAATATGTATTCCTCCTTCCAATGCTTCAAGGAGGACGGCAGCCCCGACACCAAATTCCTATTCCTCCGAGCAGTGATGTAAAACCAAGCACCCGACTTATGATGGCTCAGACGATAGAAATGGTTGAAAAGTGGGAGAGTCGGCTCCACCCCATAAAGCGATCACAGTACAAGGAACCTCAAGGTGGCCACCGGCCCTGCCCTGCCCGAAGCCCGCCGGGCTTGGCCGGGCCATGGGCCGGCCCGGGGGGGAGGAAACCCCCCCAGGCCCGCGGCCCGCGGCCCGCGGCCCGGCGGGCTGCGGGCCAAGAGGGCCGGGCCCGGGCCGGCCCGGTTTTTAAGGCTTAAAAACATTTAAAAAAATTTTAAAATTTCTGTAAAAATTATATTAACTCATTATAAATTTTTTTAAGAGTAGTAAAATATTTTATGTCTTATATAATTTTTAAAAATTTAAATACTTGTTATCTAATGTTTTCTTATTTGGAACAAATTTTTTATTACTTATAACTTGTTCTAAAGAAGTAAAAATAAGTTTAGAATGATATTAAAGTTTTAAAAAATTTATAAGACCTATATAAAATATTTTACAAAGTTAAAAAAATTTAAATTTACTTATATTATTTATAAAACTAAGTTAAATATTTTAGCCCGAAATTCACGAAGGTCCCGGGTTGAACCTTTAAATTTCATTAATTAAAATTTTTTTGAGGGGTGACTTACATTGGCCAGCCTTACCCCTCGTACAATGGCCAAAACATAGGACTTCTACAAGCTAATACAAGATAGAAAATAACAATACATGAAAAAAAATCATTCATCGTCAGTCGCTTCGTCCTCAGAATCTTCTGAAAGGTCCTTTTTATCTTGCGTGCGGTCTTCAGCATGAAACCAGTCCTTTGCACATACCGCCACTTCAACTACATCTTCTTTAAGCCTTGATCTCCTGTCACTCAGAACCCTGCCACTTGCACTAAAAGCAGACTCGGACGCAACAGTAGAAATAGGGATTGATAACAGATCACGAGCCATAATGGTAAGAATTGGAAACCTAGGTTCATACATTTTCCACCAGCCCAGAATGTCAAAATTTGGATCATCCAATTCTTCCTCAGTGAAAGGATAAGTAATTTCTAAATACTTGGATAATTCATTAGACGAACCTTCTGAAGCTACGGTTTTTTGTTTTTTCTTCCCCAAAATCTGCCTCAGTTTGCATGTAATATTAGAACTAGAAGGAACAGAAGAAGTGCTTGATGAAGTTCCATATCTAGCCTCATAAGTCGCATACAGAGCTCTTAAGCTAGTTTTAAAATGCATTATATGATCTTCAACTTCAAATTGCATGTTTTCATAAAAGGTTTCTAATAATCCAGCTACTAAATCCTCTTTAAATCTTGGATCAAAAACCTTAGCTAATGAATAAAGCAAAGGAACAGGCTTCCAATATTTTGCTAGCTTAGTATCCATTTCTTCGATCATTGGTTGACGAATAAGTGTAGTGTCCGTAGTGCCTCTATACCTAGCTAAAGTGTCTGAAATTATAACCAATTGAACAAGGCCTAAAATGGATGTTGAGTAATACATACCCGAAAATTTGTTTGTAGCATAATAAAAACCCTCAAAAAATCGCATAGCTGCTCAATTGTTTTCCACTCTAAATCAGTAAGGTTGAAATCCATCTCATACGGAATGTGTGTACTAGCAAAATAACTAAGATGCATCTTGTTTTTAAGCAAGCAACGTATCATAAAATACGTTGAGTTCCACCTATGTGGAACGCTATATGTAAACTTCCGGTAAGGAAGTTGGCAATTTCTACATACTTCTCTGTATAAACTTCTCTTATTGGTAGAAGACTGTATGTATATGTAACGACTGGTTTTCATGTATCTGGATTATTTATATTATATATATGTTTTGGTGGATTTTCTCCTTATGCGTGGTTTTCGTCTCCGTAGTTTTCGTTTTCGTTCGTTTCGTCGTGTTTTCCTAGCTTCTTCCGTTGATCGTCGATTTTGCAGTAAGTCATTCGTGACGGGCTTCATATCGGTCATATCTTATTGTTAGATCAAGCCTAGGAGTCTTAGGAATCGATCCCGGAGCTTCGCGCTCCATTTCGGAACTTTCTGTGCACGTTAGCCGGTACAAGAAGGGGAACCGACAGACTAGATGACGATTTAGTCGGTCGGTAAACCTTCATAGACCGACTAGTGGGCCATGTTAATTATTCAGGAGTTATTGTTTACTTTTAGTCGGTCTAAGAACAACCACCGACCGACTAGATGCGCAACTAGTCGGTCAGAACTTGCTCTCAAACCGACTAGTTTTTGTCAGTAAATTTCACCTAAGTTATTGTTTATCATGAGTCGGTCCATGAACACTCACCGACCTGTAATGCCCTACAAGCTACTGCACAAATACTAGAGGGGGGGTGAATAGTACTTTAAAATAACAAGGAGTATAATTCCTAATTATCGTGCAAACAACTACCAAATCAATTTGCGGAAGCTTAAATTGATGACAACAACAAAATTAACAATGCTAACAATTGATATTACTGGGTTCGGATCCACCCAAGTCTCCCCGACTTGTTCCCGATGATCCTACGTCCCAACCACCCGGATCCCCTCCGGATACTTAGGTTAGAAACCCTAACCCAAGATTTTCACTATGATATCTTGTGAAAAACCTTCACAAGATCAAATCATACATGCAATGGCAATAGTGAATCCCACAACCCGGGATCACAACCTTCTCTCACAACTGAGAGAATCAATAGCAAAGAAAATCAGTTTATATATGAAATAAACAATCTTACCACAAATCCTATACCTTGAGTTTTCTTACCAAATAGGTGCAAGGAGGGATTTGAGGAAGAGGAAGTCACCAAGACCTAGCACCACTGAAATGAGAAGCAATGGGTGCCTAGGAGTGATTTGGAGACTTGAATCAAGCTAGAGCTTGAATGGCTCACCAAGAACAAACTTCTCTCAAGATGGATTCTAGATCTAGAAAGTTAGAGAATGGATTTCTTGTCAGGGAGAGAGCTTTGGAAATGAGTGAGAATCTATAACTCTTCAATCTCAATGAATCTTTTAATGGCAGCTCTGACCTAGAGAGAAATGACCAAGCTTCGTATTTATAGGGTCCCATAAAAACGAGTTAGGTCAAATCCCAACGGATAGAAATCTGAAGCAGTTAGTCGGTCAAAGAACAACCACTGACCGACTAGTTCATCAACTAGTCGGTCGGTCAAACAACATGGACCGACTAAGTGATGAACAGTGAAGAGATTGAATTTCAGACCTAGAAATCTAGTCGGTCCAAGAAGACTGTCTGACCGACTAGTTTCACAACTAGTCGGTCGATCAGT
Organism: Scilla litardierei; assembly: GCA_030789695.1. Taxonomy (NCBI): domain Eukaryota; kingdom Viridiplantae; phylum Streptophyta; class Magnoliopsida; order Asparagales; family Asparagaceae; genus Scilla; species Scilla litardierei. The sequence goes on from CM061133.1 coordinate 39,948,034, forward strand.
GAACTTAGACCGACTAAGAGTTAAAAACAAATAGTCTGAATACAAATTGAGTTAGTCGGTCCAAGAACAAATGTTGACCGACTAGATCAACAACTAGTCGGTCGCCAAACGTTCTTAGACCGACTAACGATAAACAGTAGCTTAGGAGAAAATTGGCATGTACAGTAAAGCTCAACTAGTCGGTCAAAGAAGCATCACTGACCGACTAGTTCACAAACTAGTCGGTCGGTGAGTCAACGTAGACCGACTAACTGTAAACAGTACTGAGCAAGAAAAGACAAACTGAAACTAGTCGGTCCAAGAAGCTTTGCCGACCGACTAGATCACCATCTAGTCGGTCAGTTCTTCTTCTTGAACCAACTAACATGCACAATAAGTCCGAATCGAAGCGCGATGCTTCGAGGAAGTTAGAATGGACTTCTACTAAGATCCTAGAGCTAAGATATGAGCGTTATGAAGATAGAAATGTAAGATATACTCAAGGCTTAATATTCTATAGATCGAAACTAAAAGACTATAAATAAAACCTTAAGGAACGGTCTTCGAGAGCTTCGATCAAATCTTCATGACTTCCAAAATGGTCCAAAAGCTTCAACGAAGCTTTAGGCATTGAATACGAGCTTTGAGAAGTCTTGAGATGTCGCTTTGAGTGTTCTCGTGAATTTGGCGACGATCTCCATAACTGCGCTCACAAATTGTTAGTTCATGAATTATTTATGTTTGCTCATCATCCAAAACCAAATCCGGGGAGTCCAATACTCAACATTCTCCCCCTTTTTGGTGATGACAAACCAACATAAATAATAATCAAAAATAATGATTCAAATGTAAAATACTTTCTCCCCCTGCATTGATGACACGTTAATTCCAAATTGAATATATATTAATTGCATCAATCAGACGAGTAAGATATATAATGAGAATCGAATTTTGAAATATCGGATTTGAAAATCCTTATATATATCTGAACTCCCCCTGAATCTAACATATCAAATTAGATTCTTGGAAATTGAGTTAAATTTTCATTTGCCCTAATCATTATCATTATCTCTCCCCCTTTGGCATTATCCCAAAAATGGGGGGCATACAACGACAACAACAAGGATAAAGAAAATCCAACATCGGGAGTCGTAGAATATGACGATGGACCAAATTGACACCAAGGAAAATAGTCGAAAACGAATCAAAGTGTGCCAAATTGTCCATTTTCGAAAAACGAAAAATAAAATCATCAAAATACCAAATATAAATTCACTTATTGAATAAAGAAACGTACTCTTCAATACTCAATATTCTTGGTTAAATTTGTGCATGGAAACAATTCTATGCAATCATAGAAATGAAATCTATTTAACCAAGTTTATAATCGTCGAGCGACGAAATCACATATCATAGACATTGAATGAATATTAAATGTGCACAATGAAGTAAAATGAGAACATCGATGTATATATATAAGAATATCATGAGTACATGCAAAAATACATCGAATACATCAAACAGAGTGCAACATCTATATCACCAACAAAAAATACAACAACATCATCGACATATCATCATCAACATCCAACAAAATGAAGACACATCAAGTACACCGACATCCAAAATATCAAAATACATCAAAACACCACCAAAACTCCATCCTATCCTAACCCAAAACACTCTCAGAAAGATGTATCATCCAATGATCATCGGAGAGTCCTCGAAACTGACGATCACGAGGAAGTGGCAGGATCAGCAGTCTCCGTGGGTCCAGTCGAGGGAGTGGCTCGGGCTCTGCTGCAAGGAGTAGTGTGTGAACTGAAGGGATCGTCGGGGCTGGAGTGGAGACATCGACGACTGGCTCAACGGTAGGAGTAACAGCAGTAACATCAGCAGGCACGACAGGAGCAGAGACGTCAACAGGAGCAGCGGCAGCATCAGAAGTCTGATCCACTGGTGCAGAAGTCTCTGTAGCACCGAAAGAGGTGGCAGCTCCAGGAGCAGATGTGGTAGCAGCAGCAGGAGTGGCCTCAGCGCCACGAGCAGGAGAATCAAGGAGGTCATCGATATCCTCATCGTCCATCTCCTCATCCTCAGAAACAGGAGGAGGGACCTCAACACCAATAACACGAGCAATACAGCACAGAATCTCCTCAGAACGAGCATACCGAGACTCGAGACGACGAACGTCACGAGCGAGACTCTCAAGAGTGGTGGGAGGTCTGGAAGCAGCAGCTGCAGAAGAAGTGCCCTGAGACGCTGAAGGAGTCGTCCGTTGCACGTGACGGAGTGCCGCAAGAGATTTCTTTACGGCCGTCGCGTTCAGTGGAGGACCAAGAGGACGCTCATCGTCAGGAGGCAAAGGCACGCGAAAATGACGGAACACCAAAGTCAACAGACAAGGATAAGGGATATGCGCAGATTTAGTGGTCTTGCGAATACACTCGAAAGAGTCCATCTTATCGAGTATAATGCGAGCCCAATTAATCTCGCAACCCAAGAATAGAGCGTAAATCAACTTGAGGAAGGGCTGGCATGGCAGAGAAGATGAGCCGTACTTGGGAAGCAAGCACGACTTCAGAATGAGATTGAGCACCCATGCATTTGGCTTAAATGACTTCGATGGAACATCAATGAACGCTGGAGGGATCACATGGAAGATATCAGCGAGAACAGACTGATCCAAAGAGGAGATATCATCAACTGAAATGTCTGATGGGAGGAGACCAGACGACGAACAACCAAGCAACTCCCCCAAGATTTTTGCCATGAGGACTATAGGAGTCCCCAAGACAGTAGTCTCGATGGAGTGGCTCTCATCGTAGTGGCCCCGGACACGATTTGCATAGAATAGTTTGACCAGGCGAAGATATGGTCGAGGGTTCGCCTTAGGATCGAAGCGAAGGTAGTCTAGGAGCCCACTATAGGATAGGAGATCAGCTAAGCCAAGGAAGTTGAAAAACTAAACATAGTACTCCAATAGCATCGGGCAGTGCTCAATACGGTTGTAGGCCGCTAGACACATAGGGTCGTCGCGACACAACGATATGTCAACACCACCAGCTGGCATTGAGGCCTTTCCCTTAGGCTGTCGAGTCCTAGAACGAGGTGGAGGAGTGGGTTCCCTATGGCCGGACTCATCCTCGGGTCTAAACTCAGTGTCGAATCAGGAGGAGTAGAGGGGGTATGGAGTATAGGCTTTCTAGACTTAGAATGTTTACCGGGTTTGACGGTCGTCGTCCTCTGCTTCTTCAGAGGAGGCGAAGATGGAGAAGCTTGGGTTGATTTTGCTCGGCGTTTGGGTTTCGAAGGGTTCCTAGGCTGTGATGGCCCTACGGTCATGGGGGATGCCCCAGAGGAAGTAATCGGAATCCTCGTTATTGCCATGGTCGTGGCACAACGAGTACAAGCAAACGACGTTTGAAAAAGATCAAACAAACCTAAGCTTACAAACCCTAGATCCGAAATCAACAAGCCCTAGGATGAAATTTGAAGCCCTAGAAGAAGAAATCAAGCCCTAGAATTCGAAAACGACCTAGGAGGAGGAGATATACCTAGGGGAGGGTGATCGACGGCGGCGGATGGTCAGAAAAGTGGCCGGAGTTGATCGGAAGACGAAGGGTCACGAGCTGGGTTGGGGGTTTTTGAGCTGGGGGAGATGAAAACAACCGACTAAAATGAGAAAGATCCGATCAGATTGGGATTAAGTCGGTCGAAATCACGAAAAGACATGACTGCCCCTGATCACTTAGTCGGTCTAAGTTCAAATGCTGACCGACTAGATGACGATCTAGTCGGTCGGTTAACGAGCTTGAACCGACTAAATGTGAAACAGCGACCAGTCGAAGATTCCCTGAATGAGAATTAGTCGGTCTACGTTCAAATACTGACCGACTAGAACTAAATCTAGTCGGTCGATAAGTGAACTTGAACCGACTAAGGAGTTAAGCTGGAGAGGAAACTCAAAATAGCTTGAGTTAGTCGGTCTGAGTTCTTTTACTAACCGACTAGATACGAATCTAGTCGGTTCGTGATTGAACTGATACCGACTAAATGAATCCAAAAGTTTAGAGAATGAGCTAGTCGGTCTGAGTTCATTAGCTGACCGATTAGATGCAAATCTAGTCGGTTGGTTGATGAACTGAGACCGACTAGAAGAGTCCAAGAAATGACAAATAAGTTCTCTCCTAAATACACTTGGACGAAACATCATAATCCTCTCAAAAATCATCTAAACTATCCCATTAAACATCGAAATCTCAAATACGACATTCAAATATGAATTCGAGCAAAAATTCAAAAATATCACATATAAGCCCGAAAAATCCAATAAATCTAGCATGAATGAAATATTGCGAAATATAATAGCATGCAAGATTATTGAATGAAACATGAATCCTATATCTCGGATTCACCCATAATCCCCAATTCTCGACGCAACCGCACAAAGGAGTCCTCCTATAGGGGTTTCGTGAAAATATCGGCGATTTGCTTTTGGGTTTCAACGTACACTAAAATGATGTCCTTTTTAGCAACATGATTATCTAAAAAATGGTGTCGGACATCTATGTGTTTAGATCGGGAATGGTGTACCGGGTTGTTGGAAAGACATATTGCACTTTGGTTGTCAACCATGATAGTGCAAGTATCACAGTTTATACCAAAGTCTTTAAGTGTGTGTCTCATCCAAAGAACTTGAGCACACGCGGCACCGGCGGCAATATATTCCGCCTCGGTGGTTGAAAGTGATACCGAATTTTGCTTCTTGGAAAACCAAGAGACAAGGGAATTTCCTATAAAATGGCAAGTGCCACTAGTACTCTTCCTGTCGGATTTGCATCCCGCATAATCAGCGTCACTATATGAGACTAACTCATATGTGCTAGATTTCGGATAAAGTAATCCAAAATCTAAAGTGTAACTTAGATAGCGGAAAATACGTTTTACCGCTACTAAGTGAGAATCCTTAGGTTGAGACTGATAACGAACACAAATACAAACGGCAAACATGATATCGGGCCTACTAGCGATAAGATAAAGTAAACTACCTATCATACCTCGATATAGACGAATGTCTACATCTTTTCCGCCTGTATCCTTATCAAGATGCGTAGTCGTGCTCATTGGAGTCTTTTTCCCGGAGGCACTCTCCATTTTAAATAGCTTTAACAACTCCACCGTATACTTCGTTTGGTGGATGAAGATTGCATCGTCCATTTGGCGAATTTGGAGACCTAAGAAATACTTGAGCTCACCCATGTGGCTCATCTCAAATTGTTCCTTCATAACATTAGAAAACTCTTCGCAAAGAGTAAAGTTAGTAGCACCGAAAATGATATCATCAATATATATTTGAACTAAAATTATATCATTATTCGAATGCTTAACAAAAAGTGTAGAATCGGCTTCTCCCATTTTAAAATTCAAATACAAAAGAAAATTCTTTAGGTGATCATACCAAGCTCGAGGAGCTTGTCTCAAACCGTAAAGTGCTTTCTTTAGTTTAAAAACATGATTTGGAAATTTTTCATTAATAAAGCCCGGAGGTTGAGAAACATAAACTTCCTCAACAACATCTCCGTTTAAAAATGCACTTTTAACATCCATTTGAAATAAAATCCTTATGGCATGCAAAAGACAATAATAATCTAATTGATTCTAATCTAGCTACCGGAGCGAAGGATTCTTCGAAATCAATACCTTCCACTTGACGGTAGCCTTGAGCAACTAACCGAGCTTTGTTCCGGACGACGACTTGGTTTTCGTCGGTTTTGTTCTTGAAGATCCACTTTGTCCCTATGACGGTGTGGTTCTTCGATGGCAATGGAACAAGCTCACATACCTCATTCCTCTCGAATTGAATGAGTTCCTCCTCCATGGCAAGGATCCAAGCACTATCTTCGCACGCTTCAACTATATTCTTTGGCTCTATCGATGAGGCAAAGGCACAATTGGCGAAGTGGTAGACTTATGATCTCGTCTTGACTCTATCATGAATATTGCCAATAACTTGCTCATGGGGATGGTCACGAACGGTATGAAGCCGTTTGGGAATACCTTGATCACTAGGATCATTCTCAACAACTTCATTAGACGGGTTAGTCTCAATAGAATCAATAGAATCATTAGAGTTAGAATTACCAATTGAATCACATAAGACATCCATAGAGTCATCATCATTAGTAATTCTAGTTGGAACAAATCCTTCATTAAATGACACATGAAGCGACTCCTCGATCGTCGAGGTTCGTTTGTTGAATATCCGGTAGGCTTTGTTACGCGAAGAATATCCAACAAAAATCCCCTCATCAGATCTTGGATCGAATTTGTCCAAGCTACCATACGTGTTCTTAATAAAACATTTCGAACCAAAAACACGAAAATGTTTAACTTGAGGCAACCTACCAAACAACAATTCATAACAAGTTTGTTTAGTGCCGGGCCTCAAAAGTATTCTATTAAACACATAGCAAGCGGTATGTACCGCTTCCGCCCAAAATTGATGGCCAAGTTGGCTATCATCAAGCATAGTGCGAGCACACTCCACTAGCGTCCTATTCTTTCTCTCAACTACACCATTTTGAGGAGGTGCACGAGGGAAAGAGAAGGTGTGTGTAGTACCAACTTCATCACAAAATGTCTCAAAAGACTCATTCTTAAATTCCCCTCCATGATCACTACGAATAGTGACAATGGTGGTTCCAATGAGATTTTGTACTTTCTTAACAAAAATTGTGAAGTTTTCAAAAGCTTCATTTTTATTACACAATAAAAATACCCAAGTAAATCTAGAATAATCATCTACGATGACAAATCCATATCTTGCATTTCCTAAGGAAGCAACTCTAGTTGGCCCAAATAAATCTAGATGTAATAGCTCTAGTGGCCGTTTAGTAGAAATGCTTGTTGAGTATTGGACTCCCCGGATTTGGTTTTGGATGATGAGCAAACATAAATATATCATGAACTAACAATTTGTGAGCGCAGTTATGGAGATCGTCGCCAAATCCACGAGAACATCCAAAGCGACGTCTCAAGACTTCTCAAAGCGCGTGATCGCATGCCTAAAGCTTCGTTGAAGCTTTTGTACCTTCTTTGAAGTCAAGAATGAAGATTGAAGCTTTGAAGACGGATCGCTAAGGTTTATTTTATAGTCTTTTAGCTTCGATCTATAGAATGTTAAGCCTTGAGTAATTCTTACATTTCTATCTTCATAACGCTCATATCTTAGCTCTAGGATCTTAGTACAAGTCCATTCTAACTTCCTCGAAGCATCGCGCTTTGATTCGGACTTGTTTGTGCATGTTAGTTGGTACAAGAACAAGTACTGACCGACTAGATGGTGATCTAGTCGGTCGGCAAGTGTTCTTGGACCGACTAGTTTGATTCCTTAATTTCTTGGACTTTACTGTTTACAGTTAGTCGGTCTACGTTGACTCACCGACCGACTAGTTTGTGAACTAGTCGGTCAGTGATGCTTCTTTGACCGACTAGTTGTGACTTACTGTTCATGCCAAATTTCTCCTAAGCTACTGTTTATCGTTAGTCGGTCTAAGAACGTTTGGTGACCGACTAGTTGACAATCTAGTCGGTCAACTTTTGTTCTTGGACCGACTAAGTCAACTTGCCTTCAGACTATTGCTTTTTGCTCTTAGTCGGTCTACGTTCATTGACTGACCGACTAGTTGTGAAACTAGTCGGTCAGACAGTCTTCTTGGACCGACTAGATTTCTAGGTCTGAAATTCAATCTGTTCTCAGTTCACCTCTTAGTCGGTTCATGTTATTTCACCGACCGACTAGTTGATGAACTAGTCGGTCAGTGGTTGTTCTTTGACCGACTAGTCTGCTTCAGATTTAGATCCGTTGGAGTTTTGAAAGCGACGTTTCTCTCTCTTCTTTCCCTTGATCCTTTAAATACCTGAAGGGGTTATTTCATAGGATCCAAGGCTACCATTTCCAGAGCTCCATTGATTCAAAGAGAAAGCTTTCAACTCTCATCTTCAAGCTCTCCCATTCTCAAGAATCTCTCCATCACTCTTATTCTTCAAGAGAGATTCATTGGTTGTGAGCCTTCCAAGCCAAGGGCTTGATTCTAGGTCATCCATCTCATCCCTAGGCTTCCATTGCTGGTCATCTTCTTGAAGCTAGGGTTTGGTGACTCTTCCTCCATCAAAATCCTCTTTGCCCTAATTTGGTAAGAAATCTCAAGGCATAGGTATTTTGTTGGTAAGCATTTCATTTCCGTTATATTTGAATTGTACACTCTCGGTTGTGAGAGGGTTTGCGTGATCCCGGGTTGTGGGAATCACGGATATCGATTGTAGGTCGATTGCACTTGTGAGGTTTTCGCAAGTGGTTATATTGGAAATCTTGAGTTAGGGTTTCTAACTCAAGTATCCGGAGGGGATCCGGGTGGTTGGGACGTAGGATCACCGGGAACAAGTCGGGGAGACTTGGGTGGATCCGAACCCATTAAACCATTTGTTTGCGTTTGCATTTATTCTTGTTGATCGTTGTTATTCCGCATTGTTGTTTGTTAATTGCACGATAATTAGGAATAACTCTCCCTATTATTTAAAAGTACTATTCACCCCCCCTCTAGTACATGTGCAGTAGCTTCCCAGGGCACAACAATGCTTTTCTTAGGTTTAAATGAAGATTTAGGAAGCTTGCCACGTTGACAAGAATCACAAAATCTTTTCTTTTCAAAAACGAGCTTCGGAAAACCTTTAATGGAATTTAATTTTGAAAGCTTATAAAGTGTTCCAAAGTTCACATGTCCAAAGCGTCGATGCCATAAGTGGTGTTCACTTGTGTTGGCAACGAGACATTGTTCATAAGACTTAGGAAGATCCAAAATATAAATATCTTTATGGCGTGTACCGGAAAATAATAAATTATTATTATCATTCAAAATATGACACAATCCTTTCGCTAAGCTAACATTGTAACCTTTGTCACAAAGTTGGCTTATTGAAATAAGATTATGATTTAAACCATTAACTAGATAAACATCACTAATTAAGGGTTTAGATGGGTTACCCACTTTACCAACACCGACGATGGTTCTGCTCTCGTTGCCTCCAAAGACTACCCGGTTCCCATTAGCAATGGGCACCACTCCGGAAAGCAATTGAGCATCGCCCGTCATGTGTTTTGAACACCCGCTATCGAGTATCCACCCATCCTTGGAGCCAAATTTAACTTTGTTGCTCCGCTTATTTTTCTTGAGTACCTAAAGATAATCATATCATTTTAGGGTACCCAAGGTCATTGGGTCCTCAAAGGTTAGACCTTTGGAAGCCAAGTCCAATTGGACTTAGACTTCCCCACATAATTTCTACTATGCACAACATCCGAAAAATAAGCATTCATGTAAACTTGTTTTTCATCCATGCTTGTGTCCTTTGGGCTCCAAATAGTGAAAATCTTGGGAGCCCTCATCCTATTGGGTGCTTGCATGCGTTGTTGGTTTCTACGTGATGCATGTCGTGGATAGGCATAAGGAACATGATGAAATGGTGCATATGGATAATTATTCATATGATGTTGTGGGTGAACATATGCATGTGAGGGAACACGTGCGTGAGGGTGTCTCACATGGTGTGCACGTGCCCGTGAATGTGTAGCATAAAAATCATCATATGTATGAGCCGGTGGAGTAGGACGTGTGTTCCTACGTGACATGGTATTGGTGTACATGTAGGCATGCCCCTTCTTTGGAGGTCCACCCAAAGTGGGTTTCTTTCCGAAAGAGGGTGTGGACGAGGTGGAAGCACCATTGGTAGATGAACTACCAATAGAGTGTTTGCTACCACTCGTCGAAGCACCGGAAGTTGGCCTAACAAAAGTAGTGGCTGATTTGGATGAACTTCTCATCGTATACCCCAAGCCAATGTGGTGATTGGCCGGAAGTAAGTCACTTAGGATTTTATCCAAATTGTCCTTACCCTTATTGAATTTATTAATTCGGCCTAATGTGTTCTCATATTTCTCGGTGAGAGAACGCAAAGAAGTATCCAAAGTGGATACTTGCGATGTGAGCACATAAACACGAGATTTAAGATTCTCATTCTCAATACTCAACGTCGAGTTTTGAGAATTCAAATCCGCTATCTTATGTTCTTCTGGATCCTCAATGCTAATATGTTCAAGTTGAGTCTTGAGATTAACAATCTCATTCTTTAAATCTTCAACAACGGTGTCGTTGTTGGTGATGATAGTTTTAGGCGAGGTTTGAATGCTAGCTAAGTCATCTTTTACTTTAGTATACCTATTTACTAATTTAGTATACTTAGACCATAATTGAGAATTAGCATTCCTAAGGTCATCCATAGTTACCTCATCGCCTTCGTTGTCGCTATCATCAGAAGAGGAGGATCCTTGATCATGCTCCTCTCTTGCCATGAAGCACATGTGCACTTGCTCCACTTTCTCATCGTCCGACTCTCCGCTTGAGGAATCCTCGGAGTCGGTGAATGTTGCTCCGACAAGTCCCTTTTTGTACACCTTTTTGTACTTCTTGGACTTATCGAATTTCGGCGCCTTCCACTTCTCCTTTTGCTTATTTAGAGGACACTCCGCTTTCATGTGTCCTGGCTTATTGCACTTGAAACACAAAGGAGAGGAGGAGGCGTTAGAAGAACCAAATTTAGATTTTTGTTTGAAGTTACCCTTTCGGAAGAAGTGATTGAACTTCTTTGCCATGAGTGCAATGGATTCCATGTCCATTTCTTCTTCCGAGTCCTCATCATCGGTAGAGGTGGATGGAGCCGCCTTGAACGCAATCGCCTTTTTCTTAGGCACGTCTTGGTTCAAATAGGACTTCATCTTTTCTTGTAACTTCACCTTGCTATCTTTGCGTACCTCGTATGACATCAAAGTACCCATCAATTGAACTACGGTATACTTATTCATGTCATTACCTTCCTCGATGGCGAAGGTACGTTTCTCCCAAGAAGAAGGAAGTCCTTTGATAAGCTTCGAACACTTCTCCTTTTGGGTGTAGATTTTGTCGAGAGCTTCCAACTCGTTCATTATGTCGACGAAGCGAGCATAATACTCCTTCATCTTTTCTCCATGTTCCATATGAAACAATTCGTAATCTCTATTGACTACTACGAGTTTAGAATCTCTTACCCGACTCGTTCCTTCATGCAAAATGAGGAGAGAATTCCAAATTTGATATGCACTCTTACATGTGCATATCTTATTAAAATCTTCGGGTTCCAATGCACATTGTAAAGCATTCATTGCTTTGGCATTTGCAATCTCCGCGGCAACCTCCGCGGTAGTCCACTTGTCGAAATCTAGGTAGGCACATTGTACTTCGACATGGTAATTCTCCACAATGAGGCGCTCCGGAGGAACGTTTCCATCCGGCATTTCCAATTTCCATAATTGACGCTGTTGAAGAATGGAGGCCTAGTCGAGGAATGTCCTTCCATGACCGAAGACGCTCCTTCACGGTTCCTGAAGGATCCATAATCCGCAGGTGGACGAACGGCCTTATTGTCGTTGGCAGACATAGCTAAGTATCTGGCTCTGATACCAAATGTAATGCCCTACAAGCTACTGCACAAGTACTAGAGGGGGTGAATAGTACTTTAAAATAACAAGGAGTATAATTCCTAATTATCGTGCAAACAACTACCAAATCAATTTGCGGAAGCTTAAATTGATGACAACAAAAAAATTAACAATGCTAACAATTGATATTACTGGGTTCGGATCCACCCAAGTCTCCCCGACTTGTTCCCAGTGATCATATGTCCCAACCACCCAGATCCCCTCCGGATACTTAGGTTAGAAACCCTAACCCAAGATTTCCACTATGATATCTTGTGAAAAACCTTCACAAGATCAAATCATACATGCAATGGCAATAGTGAATCCCACAACCCGGGATCACAACCTTCTCTCACAACCGAGCGAATCAATAGCAAAGAAAATCAGTTTATATATGAAATAAACAATCTTACCACAAATCCTATACCTTGAGTTTTCTTACCAAATAGGTGCAAGGAGGGATTTGAGGAAGAGGAAGTCACCAAGACCTAGCACCACTGAAATGAGCAGCAATGGGTGCCTAGGAGTGATTTGGAGACTTGAATCAAGCTAGAGCTTGAATGGCTCACCAAGAACAAACTTCTCTCAAGATGGATTCTAGATCTAGAAAGTGAGAGAATGGATTTCTTGTGAGGGAGAGAGCTTTGGAAATGAGTGAGAATCTCTAACTCTTTCAATCTCAATGAATCTCTTAATGGCAGCTCTGACCTAGAGAGAAATGACCAAGCTTCGTATTTATAGGGTCCCATAAAAACGAGTTAGGTCAAATCCCAACGGATAGAAATCTAAAGCAGTTAGTCGGTCAAAGAACAACCACTGACCGACTAGTTCATCAACTAGTCGGTCGGTCAAACAACATGGACCGACTAAGTGATGAACAGTGAAGAGATTGAATTTCAGACCTAGAAATCTAGTCGATCCAAGAAGACTGTCTGACCGACTAGTTTCACAACTAGTCGGTCGGTCAGTGAACTTAGACCGACTAAGAGTTAAAAACAAATAGTCTGAATACAAATTGAGTTAGTCGGTCCAAGAACAAATGTTGACCGACTAGATCAACAACTAGTCGGTCGCCAAACGTTCTTAGACCGACTAACGATAAACAGTAGCTTAGGAGAAAATTGGCATGTACAGTAAAGCTCAACTAGTCGGTCAAAGAAGCATCACTGAACGACTAGTTCACAAACTAGTCGGTCGGTGAGTCAACGTAGACCGACTAACTGTAAACAGTACTGAGCAAGAAAAGACAAACTGAAACTAGTCGGTCCAAGAAGCTTTGCCGACCGCCTAGATCACCATCTAGTCGGTCAGTTCTTCTTCTTGAACCAACTAACATGCACAATAAGTCCGAATCGAAACGCGATGCTTCGAGGAAGTTAGAATGGACTTCTACTAAGATCCTAGAGCTAAGATATGCGCGTTATGAAGATAGAAATGTAAGATATACTCAAGGCATAACATTCTATAGATCGAAACTAAAAGACTATAAATAAAACCTTAAGGAACGGTCTTCGAGAGCTTCGATCAAATCTTCATGACTTCCAAAATGGTCCAAAAGCTTCAACGAAGCTTTAGGCATTGAATACGAGCTTTGAGAAGTCTTGAGATGTCGCTTTGAGTGTTCTCGTGAATTTGGCGACGATCTCCATAACTGCGCTCACAAATTGTTAGTTCATGAATTATTTATGTTTGCTCATCATCCAAAACCAAATCCGGGGAGTCCAATACTCAACACGACCGACTAGGTTGCAAACTAGTCGGTCGACGGGCCTTCACAGACCGACTAATTCTTTACCCAGATTTTTTCCTACTTTCGCTGTTTGGATTTAGTCGGTCACAGTTAGCCGACCGACCGACTAGTTCTCAAACTAGTCGGTCAGCCAACCTTCTTTGACCAACTAACCGCTGTCGAAACCCTAGGTTTTGCCAGCCGTCGCCAGCTTTTTCTATAAATACCCCACTTCGTTTCTTTTCTTTCTTTCTCTTCTCCTGGCCTCTTTCCTTCCCCCTTAACCTCTGATCTTCCCCAACCTTCCTCTAGCTCTTCCCCTTCATCAAGAGCCCATTTCCCTCTCCATTTTGGTCTACCACCATGCCCTAGGCCATCTCCAACCCCCAAAACTCCCCAAAACCCCATTTCTCCAGATTTTCCCCATCCATTCCAGATCTGAACCCTAGGTTTCCCGGATCGTTTCTTCCGTTGCCGTGCTTGCTCGGCATCGTTCTTCCGCCTCCGATACAGCAATAAATCAATCTCTTAATGTTTTCATAACCCGTTGTGTTTTTGTGAAACCCTAATAAAACTAGGTTAGATGTTGTTCTAATATTATTTTGCCATGGCAGCGATCTCATCTCCGTAGTTAGCATTTGTGTGACGGCCTCGTTGTTCATCATCCTCGGTGCTAGGCAAGTGAAACTTGCCACTTAGGGTTTTGAGCCATGTCTTAGGCCATTTGCTTATTGTAGGCGTAAAAGAGACTAGGCGACGAAATGATACTCGCCTAGGCGCAAATTTAGGAACTAGCTTGACAACGAAGCTAGATCCGACATTTATCATGTCGCATAACTACCATGTCATGTTTAATTTCCGTTAACGGTACGCGAATTAATTGTCATGTCATTGCATTCTTTAAGTGTTCCCGTGATTGCGTAGCTCCGCTACACCTTGTGAAATGATTGAGGCTAGGTGCACCCCTATGCCAAATGAAATACGCTCCTGGTTTGTGATCCAGGAAACGAGCTCTTGTGCGGGGCAACCCTGGCTCATTTACTGAGCTCATGTACAGGGACCTTGGCTCATTTACACGTGGGTTTTGGGGTAAGAGTTAAGTAGTCATTCAACTGGGAGTCTGCCCGATCAGCAACTGCAGTTGTAAGGCGTAAACTCTGGGTTCTGGGGTAGTGTTAAGCGGCCAATCAGTGTGAATGTCAAACAGTTCAGCTGTAAGGCGTAAACATCTACAAACAACTTGAAACGTGACTAGTGAAAAGATTGAGATTGTTAGTAGCTTGGCTACTCTTGACATGCCCTGATAATTGTTCTCTTGTACTTATTGTTTCACCATGTCTTACTTGTGCACTCATACCATAACTGTCATGTCATGCATATTATAACTGCTAGGTTGTTAGTTTGCCTTCCTTTCAGTTTCCTTGCCCAAGTCTTTTAGACTTACTGACATGTGCCCCTTTACTCTTTTGGGTGACACATGTTAGATCCTGAGCCTGAGTTCATTGTTGAGGACGAGGTGTTTGTTGACGCCGAGCCCGAGCCTGTGTTTGGCGAGGAGTACGTGGACACTGGGGACCAGTCCTAGTGTCTTCGTTGAGCTTTCCCCTTTTGTTTTAGACTGCTGTTTAGTTGTCGGTGCGCGGCACTTATACTTTGTTTTGTTGTCCCTTTTGTTGGCCTTGTTGTGGGCCTTTAGACTCTTTCTTTTAGCCTGGTGGCTTTTCTAGATGTTGAACTTATCTTTAAAGTTGGACAAATTCTGAGATTTGAGATTTTATTTCTGTCTCTCCTTGTGTTATTATTATTGTTCCGTTTGTGGTTACAGGGACCTGCTTATGTTTTATTGACGCTTATCGGGTTTGGGGCTTCACAGCTCCACTCTCATGCGGACCTTTTCACGTCTCGCCTCCATTTTAGGGAAGCGGGGCGTGACAGTATAACATAAGGTTCCTACCCTTTTCTACCTAATCAGCAGCAAATTTAAGCCCATCCTGTACTATCAAGTTCAAGATGTGACAAGCACATCGCTGATGAAATAAAAGACCGTCCAGATCAGGGTTCAGGTGTCTTTTTAAAAATGATATCGCAGTTGTATTGTTAGATGCATTATCAAGTGTAAATGAAATGATTTTATCAGAAATGCCATACTCACGAATAACAGGCATAATCGCATTAGCAATAACAACACCAGTATGACCAAATGCTAACAATTTAAAACCGATAATCATCTTATGAATAGTATAGTCGTTGTCTACATAATGTGCCGTAACACATATGTAGGATAACCCTCATTTCGTTATCCATATGTCGGACGTTAAAGCTATCCTAGATGTTAAGGCCGCAAAAGTTTGAATCATTTTAGCTTTGCCAGCTTCAAAAGCTGCCATAACATCTCTTCTAAGTGTGTTTCTAGGCACCTTTTTAAATGCGGGGTTCAGTGCTACTTGGTTAAAACGTTCTACTGAGGAGCTTTCCCCATAACTTAAAGGTAATTCTTGGCATAGAACTAGTCTAGCCATCTCCTTTCGCATTGTGTCAGAAGAATACGAAAAAGCAGAAAAAGAGCTAGAATTAGCTGTTAAGTTTAACGTTGTTTGTCTAACCTCTCTTTTTTTATGTACTTCTGTGTGTCTTTTCAGATGTGTTGTGCCATCTTTGGCTGCGCAATTGAAATCTGATCTACAGATTTTGTAAAAAGCCCTAAGTCCTTTTCCAGGCACTATTTCTAGTGAATAGTTATCCCAAACAGCAGATTTCTGTTTTTTGCTTTGGGTTGCTTGTGAAGCAGTGGGGCCAGCAGTAGTAGAAGGGGTGGAAGTGTGTGCAGAAGAAGAAAATCCTTGTGTACCCACTATGGGGCTATTACTATCGTTCCATTCTTGTTGTTCATTTGGAGTCATTTCCGGAAAGTCCGGTGTTTCAATAGGGTTGTTCAGCAAATTTTGAAAAAAACCATATTCTTCAGTATTAAAATTAGCGGTAACAGATCTACGTGGGTTGTTTGATCCGGCCATTATGCTAATTTAATAATAAACAGAACCTGATTGCAGATAGAGCCGCAGTGAGGTATCAGTCTAGCAGCTGATCGGATCCATGAGTCGGTTGCAGAAGACGGAGCTTGAAAGTTGAGATGCGGAAGTTTAGATGTAGCAGCCGTATCTTGAGAGCGTCGTGAGATGAGAGCAATAGCTTGAGAATATAGAGAAATTTGAGAGTAGAGAATTTTAGATTTGTGAAGATATTGGTATGAATGGGTGGGGTATTTATAGGATTTCTTAAGCCCAAAAAGACCAAAATAACCCTCCCATATGACCGTTTTATGGCTGTTGGGGCTGTTTTTTGGTCATTTTGGTCAAAGTTGACCAAAATACCCCCCCCCCCCCCCCAATTTAGCTGTTTATAGCTGTTGGGGGGGTATTTTGGTCAAAATGACCAAACCCCCCCCCCCAACAGCCATAATATGGCTGTTGGGAATGGGGGCGGGCCGGGCCTGGTCAACGGCCCGGCCCGCGTTGACCAGGCCGGGCCGGGCCGGCCCGAAACCCGGGCCGGGCGGGCCGGGCTTCGGGCCGGCAAGCCATTTGGCCACCTTGAAAGGAACCCCACTAAACACCCGACGGCGTTAGGGCCAAACTGGCACAGGACGAACCCAAAGGCCCTCGAGAACATTGCCACGACGGGATGGAGGGAGAACCGAAGCCCGAACGTAAAATTCTTTACGTACACCCCACCCTCACAACTGCTGGGGAAGCAAATCCACTTGTTCATCTGGGGGGCATGACACGATGAGGAGGGAGGAGGAACCTAGCCCCAAGTGGCCCAGCAGAGATGGCGCTAACCATCGATGTCCGCTCCATCACCGTCGGAGGCACGCCAGAAGGGTCGTCCCCGGCCATATGGATCTCGAGGTCTACACCAGGATGAGTGACGGCCACGGTGGCAGAGCCCACTAATGATCTCCCAGCGCCGCCGACGGCAGCCGCCGACCGTCTCGCCCCTGAGCCGGAGGAAGAGGATGACGACAACGACATGGGGAAGCGCTGCGAAAATCGACGGTGAATGACAAAGCAAGAAAAGAGAGAATACTGTTGGAGGGGCAGAACCTTCACTCAAAAGGTAACCACCCCCTCTTATATGACCCACTCTGATACCCCTATCATCATCACCTACCGTTCGTGAGCACACACGCGTCAGCATCCAAGAAGAGGCGGCTCACCGAGTCCCACACCCGGAAGGCGGGAAGATCCTTAGCATCCAACGCCATGATGGCTTTCATTCAATGCATTGCCTCGACTGACGTGCCAGTCAAATCCCAGCGTATCACATCCCTCGGACCGAACCACCAAAACTGAACGGCCTAGCGATGGGGTCAATTGATACGACCCCCCGAATGGGCCGAAGAAAGACAGGCCATCCTCACGACCAAGAAGCTGAACTGGGCCCAAGCCCAAAAGGCCATATGAGTAGGCCCGAGGATTTGCGGCCCGGTTCCGCCACCCGGTGAACCGTTGGCCTCCTGCCCTTGAAGGAAACCACTCCTCAGATTACGCTTTCCTTGATCACCCTTGAAGAGACCATCAAAGCGGGCGGGCAGAAAGGGTGAGAAGATAGGACGCCATAAAGGCGTTGACATGCAAACTCCTATAAGATGACGAGAAGACGAAACGACAAGGGATCGAATCCTGAATACTCAGATCTCAGGATTCCGCCTCTTGAGACCTTTTCTTCCGCCTTACATTTCTCCTTCATAGCTCGGCTTGAGGATTCGTGTATTGGTCTCTCCGTGAACCATACTCGATCCCACCGAGCATCCTTCAAACAAATGCTGACTTAGGCATCGGATGGGACTTGGTCAGACCGGTCGAAACCAAGGTCTGACTCCCTGACGAGCTCTCTTGTCTGTGCAAATCCAAGGAGCCGCCAACCAGCCGAAGCCACCCTTCGGTGTTGCATCGCTCGGGTCCGAACGCTCCCAAGCCCCAGGCCCGACCGACCGATCGCCCCAGAAAACCATCATTCTGCCGAAGCTTCCCTTCGGCATATCGACGCACGGATCCACGTGTTTCCGCCCCAGCGACCGCTCGAACAATCGACCCCGGAGGCCGCACGCGTCCCACGTGACCGCGACGACCCCGGACCTTCAACCTATCAATCAGTGGTGAGAAAACACCCCAAAACAGTTTGAGTGATAATTAAACATCAATAAGTAAATTATAATTTGAGATATCTTCAGTTAAATAAAAAGAAAGAAAAGGAGAATGAAGAAACCAAAAGAAAGCGAAAAGAGAGGGAAGGAAAGAAACATAAATGGGTTGTTCATTAGGGTATCTGGGAAATTTATGAACAACAGAAGATTAACAAATTCACTCTTTTTTTAGTAGTATAAAGATATAGTTTTATCAAATTAAAATGCAGAATTTGCAGAGTTAGAAGACAGATCTCAATATTAATAACTGAACCAGACCAATCAAAATAAACCTTCAACATAATATCAATTCTAAATATTAAGAGTTACTTTGAATCCGAGACATTCTGGACGATAAATTGCACCTGAATATTTCTTTAAAAAACTAAACATTGTGTCTTGTAATTATTTACAACTCCTTCAGTGTTTCCTCATATTCACTAAGTGCGTAAGTTGGCTGGTTGCGTGAGTTGTACAGACTCCCAGAGCGTTTTCGATCCTATTGCCTGTCTGTTTTAAGTAGGATTAGCTCAAAATCGGAGCTGTATTCTAAGCTTGTCTCGTCTTTTGTTTCTTTGCCCGAAAAAATCAGAAGGAAGCCAGTGGGTGCCTACTCATGTTTTGTGTCATCTAATTACTAATAGAATGGTTTCTTTTATTTTTCCTACTCTAATTAGGAATGATTCGTTTCTTTTCGTTTCTCATTGGATGGCACAAGTTGCTGGTTTCAAAAGCCAAACAACAAAAAAACAGAAAAAAGAAGAGGAGGAAAGATAGTGAGAAAAATTTGTGGAAATCATAATCCAATCTCCCTACTGTTGTGTGGGAAGATAAGTGTGGAATATATTCTGACACCGATGCATACACAACATAGAGAGAAAGGGAGAGCAAGCACACACAAAAACATAATATATTGCAATCTTTTTGTTGGGCATATATATGGTTTTTTTTTTGGTAAGTATGAAAATAAAACTAAAGCATACAGCACTACGGAGGTCTATGACCTCGCTTCACCCCCAGATCGGCCGCATCCGTCTCCAACAGACTTTCCAAGTAAACTGGACATCGATACAAAATCCTGAACTCCTCCTCAAGCTTGATACCCCTTTTAGCTAAGAGATCTCCGCTAAAATTACCTTCTCTCAGTATGTGATCCGTCTCAACCTCCCATTCTCTATCGAGTAATTCCCGAATGTCCGCCACCACCGCCATTAACTGATGATACTCCCAATCCTTGCTGCCAATGATCTGCAGAGCCTCTCTTGAATCCGATTCGCAGCGTACTTTCCTGAAGCCTTCTTTCCACGCCAGAGAGAGCCCATCTCTGATGGCGATAAGTTCTGCAGCCAAGCTTGAACAGATACCCATGAATGAGACAAAGCCGATGATCCATCCACCATTATGATTTCTAATAATACCTCCTCCTCCCGCTGCACCCGTATCTTTAGCTACTGCTCCATCAACATTTAGTTTAACCCACCCCATCTCCGGTTTCGCCCAAATAATCAACTCCTCCTTCGGTTTCGAGTTCTTCTCCTTGACGAGATTCCTGAACATTTTAGAAGCCATCACCCATATTCTTGCACAGCAACCCTCCTCACTTTCCATTTCCGCATCCCCCTGGAAAACTCTCCTACATCTTCGCCTCCAAATATTCCACATAGTCATAGCTATTGTGATACTTCTCAGCTCATCCCCACCCTCTTTCCTCACGTACTTCTCCATCCACTCCCTCAAAGAAAGAGAAAAGAACACAGACTGAAATTCATCAGGAATGATAATGCGCCAAACCTTTTTAGCCGCCTCGCAGTCCCTGATGGCATGGATTGTAGATTCCTCCTCCAAGTTGCATCTCCAGCAGTACGGCGAGGTTCCAATACCGCGATAGAACCTGAAAGCTGATGTTACAATTTTCTCATTAAAAGCTAGCCATAAGAAATACAGTCTTCTTACTGGAATGGGTATATGCCAGATCCACGGACAGTCAGCCCCCCTATTGTTTCCTTCAACCGCCTTCCTATACGCGGATCTCGTCGAGAAAATCCCGCTTTGCGTGTGCCTCCACCTGAACCCATCCACATGCGAGCCCAACTTGGGTAGAGGAATTCCCACCACCTTCAGCGCTACCTCCTCAGGTAAATATAATAGTAACTTCTCAATGTTCCAAACACCCTTGCGCTTAAAGAAATCACACACTTTAGCATCAGAAATCTCCAAATCTGGTTCTGCATGAATATAGCTTGACAAAGATTGGTCTAATCAATTATCCCGCCAAAAGGATATAGATTCCCCATTTCCGACTCTTCTTATAACCCCTTCGGATATCTCCCTCATGCCCATCATCACAGATTTGAACGAGGCCGAGCATTTTGATTTATATCTAGCAACATTATTGGCCATGGAGAGCATATCGCCATGGATCCTATACTTGCCTCTCACTGCCCTTACCCAAATACTCGAAGGTTCTTGTAAAAAACGCCAAGCAAGTTTTTGCAGCATCACTGAGTTATGAGTCTTCATTGACCTCAACCCCAAACCCCCCAGATCTTTAGGCATATAGACTTTCCCCCAACCCATCAGACTCATCTTCCTGACTCCTTCATAACCCCCCCTCCCCCCAAAGGAATTTTCTGTTCAGCTTATCCATCTCTTCCAACGCATGATCAGGCAACTTTGCTGTGAGCATAGAATAAGTCAGGATAGCAGCAGTGACTGCTTGAATCAAGGTAGATCTACCAGCAAGACTGAGCAACTTCGCCTTCCAACCCTTCAATTTTGCCGGTATCTTCTCAATGGTCCCTTTATATGAATTCTTTCTCACTCTCCCATGAGTCAGGGGAACACCCAGATAACACCCGAGGTCCTTACTAAGGCTAATTCCAAGGATGTTACCCACCTTACAACCATGGCCAAACGAGCAACAAGGGGAGATAAAACACCTTGATTTATCCAGATTCACCCTAGCACCAGAGGCTTTACAGAACTTCATCAGGATTTCATTAATTACCTTGGCATGTTCTAATGAACCTCTACCAAATAAGAAGAGATCATCAGCGAACATAAGATGTGAAATTCCTGGAGATTCCCTGTTAAACACAATCGGTTTCCAACTATTCCTCTCCACAGCATCATTTATCGGCCATCCAAGCCTTTCCATGCATAAAACAAAAAGAAAAGGGCTTAAAGGATCACCTTGCCTTAAACCCCTCCTTGCTTGGAACCAATCAGTGTTACTTCCGTTCCAAAGGACAGACATACTAACTGTAGAAACACAGAACATGATTAATTTCACCCATTTGTTAGAGAAACCGAATAAGATAAGAGTTTCTTGAAGAAAGTCCCAATCCACTCTGTCATACACCTTCTCAAGGTCTATTTTAATGGCCAACGGTCCCTCTTTCCTCTTTGATTTTCTAATAGAATGTAGTAATTCTTGTGCCAGGATGATATTATCGGCTGCTTGTCTTCCTGGGACGAAACTTGCTTGGCATGGATTCACCAGTCCCCCAATTACACTACTGAGTCTATTGACCATCACTTTGGCTAAAACTTTATAAACCACAGGGAGAAGACAAATAGGTCTAAATTGAGAAATCAGCTCCGGGTGTGCATTCTTTGGGATTAACACTAATAAAGTTGAAAACACCCTCCTCAAAAGCATTGGTCACAAAATCAATAAATGAGACCTTCACACACTCCCAGCATTCCTGATAAAAGCCCGCATGCAAACCATCCACTCCCGGAGCTTTCCAAGCCTTCATGCCAAACAGGGCTTTCTTTACCTCCATCCCTGACACCTTGGAATCAATCCTTGTTCTATCTCTCACCTCCACCTGAGGATGAGATGTGTGGACTAGATGGGACAAAGAACCCTCTTCTTTATCAAACAGTCTTCTGAAAAACTCCATACACAATATCTTAAGTTGTTCCGGGTCTGAAATCCAGGCACCATTCTCATCCTTGAGAAGTCTAACCTTTAAAAACCTCCTCTTATTCAAAGTGGTTATATGGAAAAACTTAGTATTTCTATCACCAAATTGGATCCAGTTACATCTGGATTTCTGGAACCACAGTATTTCTTCTTGTTCCAACGTTGATTCATATTTCCCAATGAGTTCTTTCTCTAAGCATCGAAGTGAATGAGAGTCCTGCTCCAACATACATCTCTGAACTCCCTCTATTCTGTTTCTCAACCATCTTTTCCTGCGGAATATGTCTCCAAAACAGACTTTACTCCAACCCTGCACATCAAACACAAAAGCAGCCACCTTCCTGACCATATCCCCATTATAATCCTTCCATTTATTGGAAACAAAATCAATGAAACCATCGGCCTTCAACCACATGGCTTGAAATCTGAATACTTTGTTCCTCTGAAGAACATGTTCCCTTTCTTCACATCTAAGGAGAATGGGGCAATGATCGGACAAAATACGATGTAAATGAAACAAAGAGGCATCAGGAAAATTCATACACCACTTCCCATTAGCAAGAGCCCTGTCCAGCCTTTCGTACACTCTTGCCACTCCCTGTCTATTGTTACACCACGTATACGGCAACCCATGAAAACCCACATCAATGAGACCGCGGTTAGAAATCACCGGGACCACGGTCACGACACCGACCGTTGTTACTCCCTTAAAAGAGAGATCGAGCGACTGATCCAGGCGGGTCACCTGGGGAACTTCGTCGCGGGAAGGCGGGCGGCAGCAGGAGAGAGAGCCCCCCTGGAGGAGGGGGGACGGGAACCGCCGGCGAACCACGATAAGGAGGAGCCACGCCCCCCAAGGGCGGTCATGCGAATTGAGATGATAACTGGAGGGTCTTCCTCGGCAGGGCGGGCGCCCGTAATCCCGGGGGCCGGAGCCCGACAGGTGATGGTGGCAGCCGCCGACCGCCGACCGAAGCGAAGAAGGACACCCCGACCCCCTATCACCTTTACCGAGGAGGACTGGCAGGGGGCACGGAGCCAGGACAATGACGCTCTCGTCATTGAGGCTCGGATCGGGGCGATAGACGTCGGCCGGCTCCTGATTGACACTGGTAGCTCCTGCGACATCCTGTTCCTGTCAACGGTCGAGAGGATGGGATGGGGGTGTGCAGACCTAGAGCCCTGTGTGGGCCCTGTTGCTGGCTTCACCGGCCATGCGATCCCCACTGAGGGAACGATCACCCTGCCCATGACCCTGGGGGAAGAACCGAGGGTCGTCACCAAGGAAGCGCTTTTTGTCATCGTCGATGTCGCGTCGGCGTATAACGGAATCATAGGGCGTCCATATATGACAGCCATCGAGGCGCTCCCCAGCCTGCAACATCAGACGATGAAGTTCCGGACCCCGCGGGGGGTGGGACAGGTGCGGGGAGGACGGGAGGTGCCCGGAGACCACAACCAGGCACCGTCCCTGCCTAGGAGCCCGAGGCGGTCCCTGACTGCTCTCATCCCTGACGAGAGGGAGGACTTCTGCGACCAGCGGCCGAACCTGGCAGAGGAAGTGGAAGAGGTCCAAGTAGCCTCGGACGAGGGAAGAACAGTCTCCATCGGGACAAAACTCCCGTCCGCGTTGAGGACGGCCCTCGTCACCTTGCTAATCACTCCATATTTTACACCTTTTTTCTGCATATTTGCATACCGTTTTGATCGCCCATATCACGCTTTTCACGATTATTCAACAATATTGCGATACTTTTCACTATTTCTTGTTTTTGTCGTATTTCAGGAAATATGGAGCGATTTGGATCGATTGTGAGATCAAGAGGATTTGCACCCACTCCGGAGTGTCAACCATGGCCCTTTTGAGGGTTATTCTGCAATGGAAGAGGAGTGGAAGAAGAAAGAACGTCGTAGGAGCGACGGGGGAGCGAAAAGATGAAGATTGGGCATTTTCAGCATGCCACTCGGCCGAGTGAAGGATTCACTCGGCCGAGCATTGAGACCCCGCTCGGCCGGTCAGATCGGACATGCAACAGAGATGTATCGGCGTGCACTCGGCCGAGCATCGCACGCCGACTCGGCCGAGTGAGGAGACTCCGTCCGCCCGAGTGGCACCCAGACGACGGCAAGTCAAAATGTCCAACTTACTGTAATCCGTCAGTCTGCCCCAGAAGCCCGACTCGGCCGAGTGACGAAAGCCGTCCGCCCGAGTACCAAATGCCCCTCGGCCGAGTGACATTTGCCACTCGACCGAGTGATGCCGAGGACATGCAGCGCCCAGATTTTCAGACAGCCTCTCACTCTTTTAAAATATGCTATCATTCCAGCAATCAAAGTATTTTTATCATATTTTTTATGGATAGTAGACTTCATGACGGTTCCAACGCCGCTAGGAACGTGCAAATCGGAGGTCGGATGAAATCTGGGGAATTTCTGCAAGTTGATGCTGCAGTGCTGGAATTTGCATGTCAGTGTCACTCGGCCGGGTCACATATTCCACTCGGCCGAGTGCGGCCTGGGCCCAGATTTTAAGTTGCGGTTTGGGCTGTTTTTGGGCACGAATTTGAGGGGTTTTCTAGGGTTTCTTGCTAGGGTTTTGGGGGAGTATTTAAGGGGTTTGTAGCCACCATTAGAGGGGATCCCCATTATGTTTTATTAGAGTTTATTTTAGAGGTTAGGCCATGCCCTAGGCCCCCTCTTGGATCAAAAGGCTTGTATTTGGATTGGAATTCTTCATCAAAGCTAAGTATTTCTATTCTTATTATTTGAATCTTTGTTTTTCTATCTTTTTGTATGCAAGCAATGATTTCTATTGATTCTCATATCCTTATTGCTATGCTAGAGTAGATTTGTTGTTCTAGGGTTTGGGGATGAACCCTATGGATCTAATTTCATATTTGTGAAGAATGAATTCTAAATTGCTAGAATTGCTAGGAGGTTAGGTTGTGATTGATTTCCTACGGATAGCTAGGGATTTCCATCGATTCGGGATTTGCAAGAGATTGGATTCTAATCGATGGGAAGGCCTAGATATTCGATTTAGGTTTACAATTGGGTTTCTCTAGATTTTGTTTGCAAGAGATTGGACCAAAGCTAGGATTTTTAATTGTAAATCTATACACATATTCGTTTGCAAGAGATTGGACGAATACGAACTATCACAACCTAGATCGTAACTCGAGTTTGCACGAGAGTGGGCTCGAGGGGCGATTGAACGATGATGTCGATCCTCATGCTAGCGGCTTAGGTTAGGGTTTGCAAGAGATTGGGCACTAACCTAGGTTTGCTATAGACCGGCAATAGCGCGAGAGCGTGAGCTTGGTTCTACATTAAGTTGCGACTAGTCCACCTCAATGCAAGTTTAGTAATATTAAGATTCACTATTTACAATGATGTATGACGATCCGTAGTAGGAATTCCCTAGCCCTAGACGTCTTTATTTGATTTTATATCCCCATACTTTGCCCGACGATTGTGACAGGATCGCCGCAAGGCAAATTCCCTCTTTTATTATATTGTATTTGAATCGATATTTGACCGATTTCTTTATCACCGACACCGACATCCACCACCATTTCCATTATATCATACCATAGCCATCTCCACCAATAAAACCATCGTAGTCAAACCAACCTAGGATAGATTGGAGCCAACACCACCTCCTCGTGTTCGATACCCGCTCGCCACTACGCCGTGCGCTTGCGGTAAAACTACAATCGACGCTCCGGGACGTGTATCCGGGGCGCGATCAAGTTTTTGGCGCCGTTGCCGGGGAGGTGTTTCTGTTGGTGCCAATTTGTCACAATTAGGTTGATTAGACTACGGAAAAAATAAATAAATAAATAAAAAGGAAATTTTCACCCCTGCCGCCATTATTATCATTTCTATATTCTTTTGTGCCACTGATATCTTTTCTCCAAGTATTTATCTTTGTTGATCAGGTGCTATGGATTATACTACGTGGACCACAGATTTTGATCAGAATGCTCAGACGGGAGATTACTATTTTGATCAGAGTGCTCAGATGGGAGAATACTATTATGATCAGAGTGCTCAGATGGGCGAATACCTTTTTGAGGAGATGCACTGGCCCGAGCTTGATGAGAGACAAAGGATCTTTTTTGATGAGATGCATGCACACCAGGTTGAAGTGCAAGCCGGGCTTGAAAAGGGTAACCTTCTATTGGAACGGGTGAAGAGGCAACTTGAAATGAATATGCTCATGCTTAAGGTTGAAGGGATTTCCAAAGATATCAGTTCTGCTTCTTCATTTTATGGGCAAGAAGCATCGCCAGACTTACTACCAGAGCCAGAATGTGCCGTCGTCGATCCCACTTCCTACGATACATCTATTGCATATGAAGAGTGGATGGACGAAGAGGCAGTGAAGGAAGCAGAAACTGAGTCATATGCACAGCCAGAGGAGGACGCATTTCAGAGATTATTGGAGGGTCTCTTGGAGTCAGTGAGGTTCACCGGTTCAGAGAGCATTACGGTAGGTGATGCATTTGAGCTACGATTTGCAGATTTTGTTATGAACCGTGTTTCAGCTGCAGGAACAATTGAGGAGGACATCCATGTCAGACTTGAGGGGGATAGACTATATTTTCGGATTTCTTGCGGGCATTCCCCTCCACATGATACATCCCCACAAGCTGACACACATGAGCAGCCAGCATCACCATCCCAGGGAGAGCCTACATTGATAGTTGATGAGAAGGCAAATGAGCACACTATCGAGCCAGAGCATGCTTTTGAGGAGGCCTTACACACAGTGCCAGAGCTTATCACCGAGGAGGTCATGCATCGGGACGAGGACACAGCCATTCATGAGGATCCCGAGCACTATCCTCCTCCATTAGAGCTTCCGCAGCCACCTCATCCTCCCACTGACGCAGAGGACTACCCCACAGAGCTTATGGCTCCACTTCAGGGAGATCTCTTTACTCCCTCGCCCTTTATCTTTGATTTCCCTCCAGTGTATGATGTTTTTTATGATTCATCGTGCCTTTTGCAGGATTCATGTACATACGATCAAGAGGTACGATGGGACGTATATGTGGAGGAGAGCGAGGAGTTAGCACCCATGGACACATATGAATATGATCAAGGGGTGCACTGGGATGAGTCTGACGATGATGAGGAGCATCTCGATGAGGTCCACACCTATGATCTAGATTTACCTGAGCAGCATAGAGAAGACACCGTGGAGACAGCTATCACGGCACGTGAGGATATTGGATTATTTCCAGGGAAGTATCGTCCACCATTATTTATTCCATACATTTCTATAGACGATTCTCTTTGGGATACTTTTATTATGAGGGTGAATTTTTTGCGGCGAACTGATGCATCCTATTCTCTGCAGGGTACAGGTGGAGTCCTTGTGGGAATGCTGGAGGATGCATTGCTGGAGTTCGTTGGTGTTCGTGGACGCATGCACCTGGCGGAGCCACGGAAAGAGCAGTTAGAGCAGTTGCCAGCACCGGCAAAGATACTGGATCCGCCTTTTGCTATAGGTGATATCAATCCAGTAGTGTAGAAATTTTTATGCTTTCAATAAACCCGAATCCTCTCGACAGCGAGAGGACCGTATAGTTTGATTGAATAAATATCACCTCTTATGACGGCAACAAAATTTTTACACCCCAAACCCATTATATACATTAATTGCCCTCTCCATATTTTGATGTGTCACATCCTTTTGCTCACCACATTCGAGCATTTCTTTCAAGTGAAAAACTTACTTTCTTATTCATTTGACTTGATCACGCTTTGTAAAGCCATGACATTTTTGATTAAGTCATTTGAATAGGATTGTTTAGCATAAGCTTGGGGGAAAGCGCTCGCATGCATCATTGCATGTGCATATAGTTGCATTAGGATTTCATGTCATTCATTTCTTCATTTTTTATTCACCCCTTATTATTATCGTTGTTCCTCATATTCTTCCATTATGATCACATTGAGGACAATGTGAGGTTTAAGCTTGGGGGAGTGCATTTCCATGTCATTTAGATGCATTAGTTGCATTTTTACTTTATTTTAGGGTTTTTAAAATTTTTCAAAATTTTTGCATCATCTTTTTGATTTTTCCATCTTATTTTCCTTTTATGTGTGTTCATGCATCATATTGTGTGCTTGATTTTCTTTTCTTTCCCATCTTTTATTTTTATTTCTTTATTTTCCTTTTCTCTTTTTCCGCTAGATGAGTTTTGTATGATGATATCTCTTATTGCTTTAGCAACCATCACGATGCTTATTATTCCTTGCCATGCTACTTAGAGTATTCCATAGTCTTGCTATTCACATGTGCTTGCAAATCTATTTCTTTTGATGATTCCTCTACATGAATGCATGATATTAATTGAAACTGAATGTATGGATTAGTGTTTGGTATGCTTTTGTTGGAAATGCACCAAGATTCACGCATCATTAGTATATCTGAAGCATCAGTTTTATTGTCTTATTCACCTTCTGTTGCATGCCTGATATGGTTGTAAACTTTACTGCTTGACTTCACTATTTATTGAAATGATTGAGAATATCCATGCTTACATATGAGTTTTAGTTGATGTATTATCTTATTGAACCGTTCGTGCACATCTTAGAGTGAACCGAGTGTTATATTACTTCCTCCTCCACATATATCTTTTTATTCTCTACATGTCACTTGAGTTCACCTCCTAAAGCTACTTATATCGCATCTATTTCCCAAAAAAAAATCCCCACAAAAGGAAAAGTTAGCTCCAAAAAGTCCAAAAGGCCAAAAAGGAGCCAAAAATCCAAAAATACAAATCATATAGCTCCTACAAAAATCCAAAAAGAAAAATGAGAAACAAAGTCCAAAAGAAAAAAAAAATATTTCTCTATCTCATTATTGGAGCCACAAAATACTTGGGAAAACCAAGACAAAAATCCCATTTTCCATTATTATATTCCTTTGGATGCGACGCCTCAAGCTAAGCTTGGGGGGGTGAATTCATTTGACCATATGAGTGAGTATGACATTAGAGTGGAGACGTGCATGAATGTGAATATTCGATAATGCTTAGACTTTGCAAAATATATTAGATATGGAGATTTTTCATGATTTGAAATAAATATGTGAATGCCATGACTTTTATTCTATTCTCTATTGCATGCTTGGTGTGTATCTTATATGCTTCATTTATAACTTTTGATTGAAAAGTGCATCGCCAACATTTGTATATTAAATTCTATGAAATGCGTGATGTGGATATGAATTGATTGTATGAATTTAGAGAGTCCCTCTTATTGTTCTTAAAAGCTTGCAAGTACCATGTTTATGAAAGATATGAAATCCTTATAGCATGTGATTTGTATTTTCCAAGTCATCGTGATGTGTAGCTTATGCCTTGAGATCTGAGAGTACAATCTAGCGACCCCTTCCACTTCGTATTCTTTTATTTCATTTCCCTTATTTTTCATCTCCCGAGTTCGTTTTTTTTTACTTATCTTCCTCGAGGACAAGTAAGAGGTAAGCTTGGGGGATTTTGATCACTCCATATTTTACACCTTTTTTCTGCATATTTGCATACCGTTTTGATCGCCCATATCACGCTTTTCACGATTATTCAACAATATTGCGATACTTTTCACTATTTCTTGTTTTTGTCGTATTTCAGGAAATATGGAGCGATTTGGATCGATTGTGAGATCAAGAGGATTTGCACCCACTCCGGAGTGTCAACCATGGCCCTTTTGAGGGTTATTCTGCAATGGAAGAGGAGTGGAAGAAGAAAGAACGTCGTAGGAGCGACGGGGGAGCGAAAAGATGAAGATTGGGCATTTTCAGCATGCCACTCTGCCGAGTGAAGGATTCACTCGGCCGAGCATTGAGACCCCGCTCGGCCGGTCAGATCGGACACGCAACAGAGATGTATCGGCGTGCACTCGGCCGAGCATCGCACGCCGACTCGACCGAGTGAGGAGACTCCGTCCGCCCGAGTGGCACCCAGACGACGGCAAGCCAAAATGTCCAACTTACTGTAATCCGTCAGTCTGCCCCAGAAGCCCGACTCGGCCGAGTGACGAAAGCCGTCCGCCCGAGTACCAAATGCCCCTCGGCCGAGTGACATTTGCCACTCGACCGAGTGATGCCGAGGACATGCAGCGCCCAGATTTTCAGACAGCCTCTGACTCTTTTGAAATCTGCTATCATTCCAGAAATCAAAGTATTTTTATCATATTTTTTATGGATAGTAGACTTCATGACGGTTCCAACGCCGCCAGGAACGCGCAAATCGGAGGTCGGATGAAATCTGGGGAATTTCTGCAAGTTGATGCTGCAGTGCTGGAATTTGCATGTGAGTGTCACTCGGCCGGGTCACATATTCCACTCGGCCGAGTGCGGCCTGGGCCCAGATTTTAAGTTGCGGTTTGGGCTGTTTTTGGGCACGAATTTGAGGGGTTTTCTAGGGTTTCTTGCTAGGGTTTTGGGGGAGTATTTAAGGGGTTTGTAGCCACCATTAGAGGGGATCCCCATTATGTTTTATTAGAGTTTATTTTAGAGGTTAGGCCATGCCCTAGGCCCCCTCTTGGATCAAAAGGCTTGTATTTGGATTGGAATTCTTCATCAAAGCTAAGTATTTCTATTCTTATTATTTGAATCTTTGTTTTTCTATCTTTTTGTATGCAAGCAATGATTTCTATTGATTCTCATATCCTTATTGCTATGCTAGAGTAGATTTGTTGTTCTAGGGTTTGGGGATGAACCCTATGGATCTAATTTCATATTTGTGAAGAATGAATTCTAAATTGCTAGAATTGCTAGGAGGTTAGGTTGTGATTGATTTCCTACGGATAGCTAGGGATTTACATCGATTCGGGATTTGCAAGATATTGGATTCTAATCGATGGGAAGGCCTAGATATTTGATTTAGGTTTACAATTGGGTTTCTCTAGATTTGGTTTGCAAGAGATTGGACCAAAGCTAGGATTTTTAATTGTAAATCTATACACATATTCGTTTGCAAGAGATTGGACGAATACGAACTATCACAACCTAGATCGTAACTCGAGTTTGCACGAGAGTGGGCTCGAGGGGCGATTGAACGATGATGTCGATCCTCATGCTAGCGGCTTAGGTTAGGGTTTGCAAGAGATTGGGCACTAACCTAGGTTTGCTATAGACCGGCAATAGCGCGAGAGCGTGAGCTTGGTTCTACATTAAGTTGCGACTAGTCCACCTCAATGCAAGTTTAGTAATATTAAGATTCACTATTTACAATGATGTATGACGATCCGTAGTGGGAATTCCCTAGCCCTAGACGTCTTTATTTGATTTTATATCCCCATACTTTGCCTGACGATTGTGACAGGATCGCCGCAAGGCAAATTCCCTCTTTTATTATATTGTATTTGAATCGATATTTGACCGATTTCTTTATCACCGACACCGACATCCACCACCATTTCCATTATATCATACCATATCCATCTCCACCAATAAAACCATCGTAGTCAAACCAACCTAGGATAGATTGGAGCCAACACCACCTCCTCGTGTTCGATACCCGCTCGCCACTACGCCGTGCGCTTGCGGTAAAACTACAATCGACGCTCCGGGACGTGTATCCGGGGCGCGATCACTTGCTCCGGGAAAACACAGACATATTCGCATGGTCACCCGCCGACATGCCCGGGGTGGACCCGGCGGTAATCTCCCACAGGTTGAATGCGGACCCGGAAGCCCGACATGTTCGACAGAAGAAGAGAAGTGTGGGGGGCGAAAAGAAGAGGGCGGCCGAGGAAGAAGTAGAGTGACTCCTCGAAGCCAAATTTGTTCGGTCGGTGGACTACCCCGACTGGCTCGCCAACGTCGTTCTGGTGAAAAAGCCCAGTGGAAAGTGGCGCATGTGCGTCGACTTCACCGACCTCAACAAGGTATGCCCGAAGGACAGCTTTCCTCTGCCCAGGATCGACCACTTGGTGGACCAAGCGTCTGGCTATGAGTTGTTAAGCTTTATGGACGCCTTCTCGGGATACAACCAGATACCGATGGCGGAGGGGGATGAGGAGAAGACGTCTTTTGTCACCGATAAAGGCACCTTCTGTTACACCAAGATGCCCTTTGGGCTGAAGAACGCCGGGGCGACCTATCAACGGATGGTGGACCGAATATTCGGCCCTCAGGTGGGACGAAACTTGGAGGTCTACATCGACGACATGCTGGTGAAGAGCGGAAGGGCCCCCGACCACCTCGCCGACTTGCAGGAAACCTTCCAGAGGGTCCGCCGGTACAACCTGAGGCTAAACCCCGCGAAGTGTATCTTTGGCGTGCAATCGGGAAAATTCCTAGGCTTCATGATAACGAAGCGGGGAATCGAGGTGAACCCCGACAAGGTGACGGCCCTCATCGGTATGACGGAGCCCCGGACGATCCGGGACTTGTAGCGACTGAACGGCTGGATCGCTGCTCTGGGACGATTCCTGTCGAAGTCGACGGAGAAATCGCTCCCCTTCTTCAGGGTCTTGAGCACAGCCTTTGGCGAAGCTAAAGACCAGAGGAAGGTGATCCCATGGGACGACGACTGCGCGCGGGCGTTCGCGGAGCTGAGAGCATACCTACAGAGCCCACCGCTCCTCGCTCGGCCGGAGGAAGGCGAACCCCTAGGGTTATACCTGGCGACCAATGAGGAGGCCGTTAGCTCCATCCTGATCAAGGAGGAAGGAGGGGTGCAACGCCCTGTTTACTATGCCAGCCGGATCCTCCGGGAGGCGGAGACTCGCTACAGCCCTATCGAGAAAGCCGCATACTGCCTAATCACCACAGCCCGGAAGCTCCGACCCTATTTTCAGGCCCACCCCATAACCGTCCACACCGGCATGCCCCTCGAAAAGAACCTGAAAAGACTGGAGCGGTCGGGGAGGATGATCAACTGGAGCGTCGAGCTCAGCGAGTTCGACATAACGTACAAAGCCCGGACGGTGATCAAGGGCCAAGCGCTGGCCGACTTCGTGGTGGAATGCACCACGGAAGTCCCGCCGGGGGACCGGACGGAGCTCCCATCGGCGACCACGTCCCCACGGAGGATCGAGGTGGGCGAACCCTCAGCGCCCTCCCCGACGACAGCGGGCGAATTATGGACCATCCACGTCGACGGCTCCGCAACAGGCTCCGGGACAGGAGCAGGTATAGTCATTCAGACTCCTGATGGATGTTCGTTGGAGTACGCCCTGCGCTTCAGCTTCCCGGCCACCAACAATGTCGCGGAATATGAAGCCGCGGTTAACGGGTTGAAACTCGCTAGGGCGGTAGGGGCGACGAACCTCCTGAGTGACTCCCGCCTCGTCATCCAACAGATCCTGGGGGGGGCTTCGAAGCCCGAGAGGAAACAATGAAGCGATACCTGAATCGCATCCAGATCGAACTCCGTAAGTTCAAGAAAGCGGACGTCCAACACCTACCCCGCTCCAGCAACCTCCGGGCGGATGCCCTGTCTAAGCTGGCTTCCTCTTCGGCGGCCGAGATCGGGAAGGCAATCTACGTGGAAAGCCTGTTGACGCCAACCATCGATGAAGGAGAGCTGATGTGCGCGGACGCGAGGATGTCATGGATGACCCCCATTATGAAGTACATAGAGACGGGCGAGCTACCCGAGGAACGGATGCTGGCAAAACAGGTGGAAAGGCGGGCCCTATCATTCATACTTCTCGACGGAGTGTTGTACCACCGCCGCCGTGCCAATTTCGACGTCCTGCCCTACCTGAAATGCTTGGGCCCGGAGCAGGCTGAGCAAGTCATCCGCGAGGTACACGAAGGCTTCTGCGGAAACCACCATGGCGGGCGCACCATCGCCCACAAAGTAATGCGCCAAGGATACTACTGGCCGACGATGATCTGGGATGCGGTACAGTACGTCAAGAAGTGCGAGGCGTGCCAGAAGTTTTGCCGGCGGACGACTGCACCCCCGACCAACCTGATGCCCATCTTGAGCCCGATCCCCTTCGCCAAGTGGGGGCTCGACATCCTGGGGCCGTTCCCAAAGGCCTCCGGGGGAAGGAAATATCTAGTCGTCGCCGTGGACTACTTCACAAAATGGGTCGAGGCAGAGTCGCTGGCGCGAATCACGTGGATGGACATGAAGGGCTTCATCTGGCAATCCATCATATGCCGCTTCGGGATTCCCCGCTCCATTGTCACGGATAATGGAAAGCAGTTCGATTGCGAAGGCTTCCGCGACTTCTGCTCGGGCTGGGGGATCAAACTCCAGTTCGCGTCAGTCTCCCACCCACAGTGCAACGGAGTGGCGGAGGCCGCGAATAAATGTATCTTGAACCCAATGAAGAAGAAGGTGGACGCCGCTCTGGGGGCTTGGGTCGACGAGCTGCCGGGAATCCTATGGTCTTATCGTACCACCCACAAGGCCTCGACCGGGGAAAGCCCCTTCGTGCTAGCATACGGGTCGGAGGCGGTCGTTCTTGTGGAAATCGACGAGGAAACACTCCGGCTAAAGCTCTTCGACGAAGAAATCAACGGAGAAGGACTCGGCCTCAGTCTTGAGTTAATAGACGAGGTACGAGACCGGGCCCTGACCAGCCTCGTCAAACACAGCCAGAGGATGGCCCGGTATTACGACTCCCGGGTGAAACCGTGGACATTCAGGATCGGCGATTTGGTCCTCCGAGATGCCACCTTCCGCCCCGAGACTGCAAAGCAGGGAAAGCTGGCCGCTAAATGGGAAGGGCCCTACACGATCATCGATATTGTCGGGCCAGCCACGTACATCCTGGCTACCCCCGAAAGGAGCGAACTAGCCCACCCTTGGAACGCAAAACATCTGCTAAAATTCTACCAATAGTTGTGAGTTTTTCTTTTCTTACACGCAATATACATATCTACCCGTTCTTCCCAATATGGTTGTTCCTACACAAGTTTTGCAGTTCGATAAAACTCCGAACCTCTGGGGCAGGGCCAACCCTAGCCACCTAAACCAGAGAAGGGCACGGGCCGGGCTACGCGCCCGCTCCCCCCCTCAAGACCTCTGGGGCAGGGCCAACCCTAGCCACCCAAACCAGAGAAGGGCACGGGCCGGGCTACGCGCCCGCTCCCCCCCTCAAGACCTCTGGGGCAGGGCCAACCCTAGCCACCCAAACCAGAGAAGGGCACGAGCCGGGCTACGCGCCCGCTCCCCCCCTCCAGACCTCTGGGGCAGGGCCAACCCTAGCCACCCAAACCAGAGAAGGGCACGGGCCGGGCTACGCGCCCGCTCCCCCCCTCAAGACCTCTGGGGCAGGGCCAACCCTAGCCACCCAAACCAGAGAAGGGCACGGGCCGGGCTACGCGCCCGCTCCCCCCCTCAAGACCTCTGGGGCAGGGCCAACCCTAGCCACCCAAACTAGAGAAGGGCACGGGCCGGGCTACGCGCCCGCTCCCCCCCTCCAGACCTCTGGGGCAGGGCCAACCCTAGCCACCCAAACCAGAGAAGGGCACGGGCCGGGCTACACGCCCGCTCCCCCCCTCCAGACCTCTGGGGCAGGGCCAACCCTAGCCACCCAAACCAGAGAAGGGCACGGGCCGGGCTACGCGCCCGCTCCCCCCCTCAAGACCTCTGGGGCAGGGCCAACCCTAGCCACCCAAACCAGAGAAGGGCACGGGCCGGGCTACGCGCCCGCTCCCCCCTCAAGACCTCTGGGGCAGGGCCAACCCTAGCCACCCAAACCAGAGAAGGGCACGGGCCGGGCTACGCGCCCGCTCCCCCCCTCAAGACCTCTGGGGCAGGGCCAACCCTAGCCACCCAAACCAGAGAAGGGCACGGGCCGGGCTACGCACCCGCTCCCCCCCTCCAGACCTCTGGGGCAGGGCCAACCCTAGCCACCCAAACCAGAGAAGGGCACGGGCCGGGCTACGCGCCCGCTCCCCCCCTCCAGACTTCTGGGGCAGGGCCAACCCTAGCCACCCAAACCAGAGAAGGGCACGGGCCGGGCTACGCGCCCGCTCCCCCCTCCAGACCTCTGGGGCAGGGCCAACCCTAGCCACCCAAACCAGAGAAGGGCACGGGCCGGGCTACGCGCCCGCTCCCCCCCCCCCCCCCTCAAGACCTCTGGGGCAGGGCCAACCGTAGCCACCCAAACCAGAGAAGGGCACGGGCCGGGCTACGCGCCCGCTCCCCCCTCAAGACCTCTGGGGCAAGGCCAACCCTAGCCACCCAAACCAGAGAAGGGCACGGGCCGGGCTACGCACCCGCTCCCCCCCTCAAGACCTCTGGGGCAGGGCCAACCCTAGCCACCCAAACCAGAGAAGGGCACGGGCCGGGCTACGCGCCCGCTCCCCCCCCCCCCCTCAAGACCTCTGGGGCAGGGCCAACCCTAGCCACCCAAACCAGAGAAGGGCACGGGCCGGGCTACGCGCCCGCTCCCCCCCTCGAGACCTCTGGGGCAGGGCCAACCCTAGCCACCCAAACCGGAGGGGGCTACACACCCATGGCCCCCGAAAAATCAAAAGAAGACGGGCACACAAACCGGGACGAAATGGCGTCAGTTCCCGAGTAGGCGGCCCCGATGTGACTCGACGAAACGAAAGGACGCTCGAGAAACACGCCACCATTAATAATGCGCTCCAAATGAGGACCCGTAAGAGCCACCTGGCAAAGGCGGTTTCCCACGGGCATGAATTCAAGGAGCCCTTTAATGATGCCAACTCAGCGCAATAAATAGGCGAGAAACCGTCAGCAACATCTCCCTATAAAAACGCCATAGGGGAGAAGCCGTCAGCGACATCTCCCTATAAAAACGCCACTCCCCCTTCTGAAAGTAGAAAAACCGGCAGACATGAAAAACCGCCACCTGATCCCCCCACCCACCGAGAAACAGGCCGAGATACACCACCCTAACAAAAGAGAGGTCACCGGCCATCAATGGTTCCCGCCGCCCACGGCGGCTGCTCCCACATCTACAGCACGGCCAACAGGATATTCCCCTTACAAACGGATCGCCAAAAGGTTATTCCCCTTACACAAGGGAAATCCACCTTTCACGCCTACATCCGCCCTAAACGACGACGGGTCGGAGAAAGAATGGCATCCGTTCAAAGCCAGCTGGGCAGGCGAGAGCCCCCAGCACTCGCCGGCCAGTACCTCCTCGCAGTCGACCTCCGGGCGCGGACCTCGGCAAGGCTGCATCACTGACGAGCCCAAAAGGCAAGTTATGGCGTGTCAGCCCGCCCGTGCACAACCGGGCGCTGAACCCCACCCTCAAACCGAAGCAGCGAGTCGTGGGGCGGCGAGGGCGGCCCGATGCTCAAGAACCTCCCCACGGCGCATGCCCCAGAAAGAGGGCTTCCCTGGTGATCCCCTTTCTCGGCGTCTCTGTCAGACCAAGGAAACCTTACCCCGTCCGGGGAAGGAGGAGACAAAGCAACAGAGGGAAGACAACCCGATCGGCAAAATCCGCAACGCCCCCCTCTCTCGGGCCAAGGAGACCTTGCAACCCTTCAGCACAGAAGGCGGCCATTCTCCTCCGCGCCGAGCTCAACTCAAGTTAAAAAGGGTCCCCGGCCCACAGTGACCCCTAGATCCGGAGGTCATTAAACCACGGGCGGGGACAGCTCTATAGCCCCCCCAAGCCGGATCTGACCCCACAACGGGCGATAAACTAAGAACTCCTGTACAAGCTGTAGATCAGCTCTTACAAACTTAAATAAAAACATTCTTCTTTATACGCTCAGATTTTTCGGAGAATACCATAGCGGGTAGCTATCCCCCCGCCAAGTGTCGGGCGAGCAACGCACTACCCCGCCTAACTGGCGTAGGACTTCTGGGAAATCTACGCCCGCAGCTCGAACCCCGCTGACTGAAAGTCACCGACACCTTTCCCTCACGGGGGAAAGAGGTACACTGGGGCCCGCCCTGCGTAACAGGGTCGACCCGAGATCAAATCATGATAGGACAGCGTATCTCACCCTGAACCCCTCCGCCGACTCCCCGCCCCGCCCAAAGGCAACACAAGCCAACAACATCCCCTTCCCCAAGACCTCGCGATCTCGGACACAGGAATGTTGGGGGCAATAATTGGTAATTGCGTAACTCCCGCAAGATGCCAAGACACGTGACCTGGAACGGACCGGTCGCAAGGCAGAGGCCGCGAAATAGGCGCCCTGTCTCGTCAAAGCAGCGCCACGATGCGACTCAACACAACGAAAGGACGCTTAGACAACACGCCATCAGCAGCAACGCGCCCCCCCGAGAGGCCAGAGTGCCAGATACCGCCAGGGAAAAGCGATTCCCAAAGCGCGGAATTCCGCGGAGCCTATTAACGGCAATAATCCCTCGCGTTACCCAAGAAAAACCCTTCCACAGAATCTCGCTATAAATACCCCCCTCCAAAGGTTAGAGAGGAGGAGGAAGAGAGATGCCGGGGATTCCCATCCCCTCACTTCGGGCATAAAACGGCCCCAAATGCCACACCGAACTACGGAGAAAGCCAATAACCACCAACAACGGCACCTCGTTATGGGACACCGCCCCACTTGGCTCACACTCCGGAAGAGACCTCACGATCCCGCTATAGCGGGACACACCCCGCAGGACCAGCATCCCCCTAAGCTTGGATCCAAGCCCGGGTCACGTTAAAAGATAGTGTCGCGGTAGCGTTACGCCACCCGAGACGAACCGGGCTTCCGCCTCGCACTCGAATGCCGGGGGCAATTGTTACGACCTAAAGATCGTAGGAGTCCGACTCCTGCCCGGATCTGCTAACATACCCCATTAACTCACCATTTCACAAAAGGGCCGCCGCCCCGAAAATCCGGGGCATCATGAGACGGGCGCGCCTTGCAGCGTTCCCCGAACCGGCCGAGGCGAACAACCGCAGCCGGCCGAGGCGAACAACCGCAGCCGCCCGACCCACCGGGGTAGCGCGCTTGGGGACGCTTGGGTAGCTAGGCCAGGCCTATTGACGGGCGCGGACGTATCCTTCCGTACCGGCGGGCCATAGCCCATGACCGATCGGGGGGCGCGGCCGGGCCGGACAACCCCCGATCGGGACGACCCGCCCGATTCCCACGAACCGCGGTGCCTAGAGTGACACAGCCCGACCTTTAGTTCGTCGCTAACGACAAACAGCCTAGGATAAGGACACGACTGACACATACGTCACCCGACCAACTGACAAAGCGACCCCTGGCAGCTGAGCCATCTGACAGTCAATGCTTTCGGCTCTGACACCCGACAAAAGCACCCCCTGGCCGTCGCTCCGCCTGATGAAAGCAGGTCAGGCAACCCGGTTCCTGACATCCTAATCTGGAGTTTCCACTGGCAACCGAGCCAGCTCAGCACATCCAGTCAGCATGCCAGGTCAGCTCCGCCTAGTCATCACCCGTCAGGTATAAATACCCCCTCCCCTCTTACGGAGAGGGGGTTGAAGAATTCTCTCTCATTCTATTATTCACACAAGAGAGCAAAGGTCTTTCATATCTTTGTTCTCCCACCTATAGCTCGTCACGCGCGGCGGACACACCGTTAGTCCGACCGGCGTGTCCAGCCCCCCATTTTAAGCCCTATTACTGACTTAGGCATCGGAGGGGCTAAGGGTTGAGCCCCAACCCTGCCCTTCTGACGAGTTGTTCGTGCTGCAGGAGAGCTCGCCCCTTGACCAGAGTCAACTTCAGCCCCCTGCCGTCCAACCTTCCTCAGCTGCATCCGGCGAGATTCGACCCCGTGAGCACCACCGGCAACGGGTCCGACTTCTCCACCCCACTAATCACTTGTAAAACAGCCTACCTAAACCTTCTTCTCCACATAACCATCGTGCCCTTGGTTCCCCATAATACAAATTCATTGTACGCGAGTTCCACCTCGTAACACCACCAAATCGTCACATCATGTTAGCCGATGGACAGGATCCTCCTAATTTCTCTTCCTCAGAAAGATAATCATTAAAATCCCCCAACACAACCCACGGTATCTCCATATCATCCCCAAGTTCTTCTAACTGATCAAAAAGATTACCACGAACAACTCTCGAAGGATTAGCATATACCACCGATAATAATACATCCGAACAGCCCGCACGATGAATTAAACCATGTATAGCCTGATTCGAAGAAGACACCACTTCCAAATCCACCTCATGTTCATTCCAAAGCATCCATAAACCACCAGAAAATCCTGTCGGGTCCACCACATAATGACAATCAAATTTCAGATTCTTAATCACCTTTCAGGCTTGCTCTCCTGCAATTCTCGGCTCCGCAATTTCCAGAACAACAGGCCTAAATCTTCCAATCAGCTCAAGCATTTCGCTGATAAACAATTTCTTCCATGCTCCTCTACAATTCCAAAATAAAAAATCCATCAACACCATTTACAAGGAAAGTGAAGGGTTGCTCCTCACCTCCATCATAACCTTTTCCAGCACAGTATCGATTGCAGCCTCATCTTCCATCTGCAACTCACCGGAGATATCAGTCATACCACTCTGCTCACCAAACTCAGGGGGATGCCTCTTCAACCCTTCTGCTCTTAATTCGCCCACCTTAACACCACCTTCTTTAATATTCGAGATATCCCCTAGAGGATCTTTACTCCTAGTACGACTCTTCAACATCATCGAATTAATAAAAGCCCCACCATTGCCTCTCTATTTAAACTGGCCCACCAGCCCACCTCGATTAAGGCCCAACTTGTGTCCTTCAGCTGAATTCGCAGACTTACCCCCCAAACAGCCTCCCTTCCCAGATCCCTTAGAAACCACCTGCCTATTAAAAGTCGGCCTGCCAGAAGAAAAAGAATTATTCGGAGAAATAATACCTGGCCCAATTTCTCCACTCAGCCCAACAGCTTCCACTGGCCCAATCACTTCGTCTCCTTCCCCGTTGCCCACCTCCTCAAGCAATTCAAATCTCGAGCCGCCCTTCTTCACCGCCGATGAATTTCCTCCTTTCGCCACTCCTTGCGGAGGTCCCCTCGACTTTCTGTAACGCCTATCGTTAGGCACTAACCAAGGTCCGAAAACCTCCAGAGGTCCATCTTGAACCCTGACCTCACCCCTCTTCGACACACCCTCCGTCTCCATCTTCTCTGTGTTCCGCTTCTCTCCGCCTTTAGCAACCCGAAAAATGCAAGGATCCTTATGGCCCATTCTGCCACACTCAAAGCAAACGATCCCAAGACCCTCGTATTGCACCTTCAACCATCTCCCTTCAAAGAAAATTTGAGATTTCAACGGTTTGCTCAGATCAACTTCAACGCAGACCCTCGCAAACCTCGCGTTCTTCAACAAACGAGTATGGAGGTCGAATTTCAAAGCCTTCCCCACACAGTTCCCCAATACCTTCAGCACTCTATCATCATAATACTCCACGGGTAAATAGGGGAATCTAACCAAAACCGCCGTAGTTCCAATCTTTGCGAACGTCGGCATGAAATCCGGCACCCATCGACGCACCGTCAGATACTGGCCAAAGATAAGCCAAGGCCCTTCTTCAAGCACAAATACCAAATCCTCTTCACACAAGAATTTAACCATCACAAATCCTTCCCCCAAATCGATAAATTCCAACTCACCTTTGGGCTTCCAAATGAATCTGGCCTTGGTTTCGAGCATCTCCACCGAAATGTTCCGGCCCAGGAGTTTCACAATGATCGCCCTGGAGTATCTTCGTCGAAGAGGTTCCTTAAACTCTGGTGAAAGTGAGACATTATCCCAATTGCCAACCCTTTCCACTGTGATGTTCTTCACATGGCATGTTACATCGTCATCTTCCATCGATAGCAGATCTTCCTCGTTTCCATTACATACCTCCTTAAACGAACGTTTCCCCAACGAACCCTCGCCCAGCATCCTCGATTTCATTTTTTTGGAACTCCTCCGTAGATCCTCAGCACCATCGTCAACCTTGGACCCCCCATCTGCGTCCGGATGAACGTCGCCGCCCATCGCGGCCGCCCCAAACCAGAAAACCCTAGCCAAACGAAAACGGCTCTCGCACGCTCTACAGGCTTATGATAGTCTCGGCTATCCTACAAGTGTGCTCGACACATATATATGGTATTTCACAATTTAAAGAGATGCCACTTTTTGTTGGCCAATGCTCTATTCACCTCAGTCATTGAGGTGCATGTACTTTTGTTGTCCAAAAAATGTGAATAAGTCACATCAAACCCTCCAATTACAAATTCTTATTTCCAAAATTAGAAAAAAATTACACTGAAATCTATATGCACCTCATTTTTTGAGGTGCAAATCGCAATTATCTTTTTGTTTAGCCCCACACTTGTCAGATTTGTGCTTCGTGGGTGTGTGCGAATTGGGCAAAATCTCAGAGATTTGATGCCTGATAGAACTGTTGACTTGACTTGATTCCTATCAGCCTCACTTGACTTGATTGATCTTTGTAAGAAAACACTCTCTGTTAACACAGAATCATGCAACCCAAACAGTTAGTTCCTTTTCTCCTTAAAAAGTTATCATTGTAAAACCTAAAAAATACATCACCTAGATTTGACTTCTGACAAAGTTGTTAACTTGATTTGATTCCTATCAGACTGACTTGACTTGACTGGTCTTTGTCAGAAATATGTCAATGTTCCACCAAAAAGTACACAATCATGCAACCCAAATAGCTAGTTAATTTTCTCCTTTAAATAGATCAATGTAAAACCTAAAAAATACATCTCTTAGAGTTGACTCATGACGGTGTTGTTAACTTGATTTGATTCCTATCAGCTTAACTTGACTTGACTGATCCTTATCAGAAATTTATGTCTCTTAAAATACACAGTATGCAACCCAAACGATTAGTTTCTTTTCTCCTTAAAAAGAGATCAGTGTAAAACCAGAGAGCATAGCCTGAGTTAGCCTGAGTCTCATACAGCTCCAACATCATGTGCTTTCTGGTTCTCTTCTTGTGAGAAGGAATTGATGATGCTGCTTGTTAGAGTTCTTATTTGTGAGTGCATGCTCACAGAACCATAGGTCAGTGTATCTTGAAGAATAGTTCGTCAATTCTGCCTTGCACCGAGCTTTGACTCCAAGTGGTAGCAATCTACCTATAAAGATAGTGCCCAATACGTCTCGCCCATGATAAGTCCCTTCTTCTTGAATTAAAACTATAGCTTTATCTCACTTTGTGTTATTATTTCTATTACAATTTTAAAGGTAGATTATATATGCTGCTATAGTTACTGTTCATGCCCTGACTAATCTCTCTAAAATTTGTGGAAATCATAATCCAATCTCCCTGATGTTGTGTGGGAGAGATAAGATAATTGGGGATATATTCTGGCACCGATGAATACACAATAGAGAGACAGAAAGAGAGAGCTATGACGCATTTCACCAACGAAATGCCGTTGTCCATTCATTTATTTAGTGCATAGAGTTGGATATAGAGGCTTATGGTATAGACATGCATTGTTGTATCAACATGGTCATGGATAGATGTGCGAGAATTGTTCACTTGAACACACTAAATAAGTTGAAAGCAATTTATCTCAATATCGGGCCAAAAAATTGATTTCATCACAATTATATAAGCTATGAGTTCATTTTATAACATCTCATATAATCTCAAATTTAACATTCACATGAAAAGCTCATATAAGATACATAAATTTCTAAAAAATTTGCCTCGTTGGGTTTCTTCATGTGTATATCTTCATTACATGGAGTGGATGTGGCTACGGTGGGTTTCTTCATGTGTAAACACATATCTTGGGCGGGTATCTTCATTGCAACAGGCATGTGAACCGCCTCGTCCATGGGATGAAGTCCTAAAATATTGGATGAAGTTAGAACACAAGTAATTGACAAGAACTATACATGAAATGTAAAAATAACATATGTTGATGTGCATGGAGGATTTCGGAAATGTGGATTCTTATGCCCGAGATGATGATAATTGCTACATCTATTCTGTCGGCTTCCCTCACAAGAAAGATCCATTGCTCCACGAATCCGAGTCGATCTTGGCCGACCAGGATGTCTTCTTTTTCTAGATGAGTTATCCTGGGACCATCTCGATCCTTCCAGTAATGTGAATCGAGTATGGGATGAATTCCAACATATATAAAAGGCGATATTTTCTCACACTGTACGTAAGTTGTGGCGATCACATGATCACATGGCATGTGCTGAAGCATAGAAATATTGTACGGCGGTCACCTTCTATCGTCACGGTATATGAGAGGCCATCCTTATCCATCGCATGACATTCATAGTCATCAAATCGTGTGATATATCAACACCAGGCTTCTT
This sequence comes from Scilla litardierei, assembly GCA_030789695.1. Lineage (NCBI taxonomy): Eukaryota > Viridiplantae > Streptophyta > Magnoliopsida > Asparagales > Asparagaceae > Scilla > Scilla litardierei. The sequence goes on from CM061133.1 coordinate 39,992,651, forward strand.
GCACCCGTGCATCAAGCATGTCCTCCGTTTTGTGGTGAAATTTGTCATCCATTGGAGTCCATCAAGCCGATGATGGTAAAAATACTTGTTTAACCTATAAAAAAATTCTTGCAATCAACGCTTGTTTCGATAGCGCTCTAGCTTCTTTAAGAACCCTATTGAAGCTCTCCAAACAATTGGTTGTCATGATACAATAGTGTTTCCCATCATATTCGTGCATAACCCACCTCCTTGTTTCCTCCCCTAATTCCGTAGTAATCCATTCATCTGATGCAACAAACTCTGCTCTAATCTTTGCCCGAAATGCATTATATGATAGCAAGGTAGATGCATTACCAGTCCCCCATAAGTGATTTTCCAATGTAACTGTTTGATATCCTTTCGACCTAAAATTTGCAATAATATGTCGAAGACAATACCTATGGTGTCTTGAAGACGGCCATCCCTCGGCCATCCCTCTCCTATTGCTCTTGGAATACCTTTCATTCTATCAAAAATGAAGGTAATCATTCGGTTTCTATGAGCATTGGGTATCAACATATGGATGCAGCTGAAAAACCATGTCTAATTTTCAACATTTTCAACTGATACAACTGCAAATGCTAAATGAAAAAGCCCACCATTTGCATCCACTCATGTAGCCACCAGCAAGCACCCAGCATATTTCCCATACAAATGCGTGCTATCTATACTTAAGACCAACATGCAATGTGTGAACCCTTCAATTGATGGTCCAAATGACCAAAACACTCATGTAATCTGTGCCACTAATGACCCAATAGTTTCAGATGTAATCTTATACATTGTTCCAAGGTTGCTTTCCTTGATGGCCTCTAAGTATTATGGGAGCCTCTGGTATGACTCCTCACAATCACCAAATATCCTCGCTAATACCTACGATCTAGCCATCCATGGTTTGCAATATGATATGCTTATATGTAACATAGTGTGTATGGCATCTTTTATTTTTACCGGTGTTATATCAAGATTTGTCTTCACCATTGTCATAATTGTGTTGCTAATGAAAGCCGTTGTGGCTCGAGTATGATCAGTATTTAACGTGGGATTATTGTAGGTATATTCCTCACTTACTTTCGTTATTTTGAACCTCCCAGTTCTTTTTTCCACCGATGCATGAATCCTCCAAGGACAATTCAACTCGTCACATCTTGAGTTTGCAGATTCACCTCAGAATTTAAACCACATATCACAGAATAGCATGTCTTGTTTGACTTGATTGTTCTGAATGATACATTGGGCATAATGCTCCATTCCGTAATTGCTTTCATCAAGTCAGTCTTTGTATCACATAGATCACTGATGTTGAACACTCCACTACTACTGGGAATCCTTGGCTCTTCCATATGTCTTTCTTTGGTATTTCACATAATTAAAGCACTGACCCATTGCTCCTCCTCTTCATCTAGCAACGACTCTTCAAATAGAAAATATGTATTGTCAGCAATAGATTAATGTATCCATTTTGTATCATTTGCATTCAGATCGGCAACATATTGCATGAAATCCTCCCTTGCAACAGCATGTTCATCGTTATCTATGACATCACTTTCTTCGCCCACCTGTCTCGCCATAGACATCGATGCTCCAATTTTTGTAGGTCTACCAATATCTTCAGTAGGCACAATCGCTTGATTGGACATCGACTCCGGTACATATGGGCCTTGCATATAAGTTGAGTAGGTTGCCTGACCTCCGTGTCCCGCAACATTCCACCTGCTAATGTAATATGAAAAAGTGAACATTCCACATGCTAATGTAATATGAAAAAGTGAATTTTTCGAATACCAAATTTCCTTCTTATAGATATATATAAGATAAACTTATGTATTACTTCAAAAATGTCGATACTTACGCATCCTCTTGTGGGTAGTACGAACACTAGGCTGGCACTCTTGATTTGGATAAGATGACATAAAGTTTGCCGAGTCATTACCCATATCCAGCATACGAGCAAATGTGTCGTGTGGTTCAGTCACTTGAGTGTTGATTATTGCTTTTTTCCACATAAATTTCAACTAACCGTTGAAATTCACCCAAGCTGAATAGAATCTTCAATTAACCTTCATCTGATATCTTCATAGTTGTAAACATGTGATCCGTTACCGGCCATTTGTACACCAAATTCAATGCATACTCATGATGGCTTATCATTGTGCCCAAATATATCTGATCTACTAGATCGGAATACATTAATGGTCTTCGCACAATGATTGGTCTCACGGTCTCCCGACATACCTCGGTTCGTGATTTTCCTTAATCAATAAATCTCCATCAAAATAGCCTGTGACAAAAATCCATTCACTTGACATTAATATAACGTCCCTGCACAAATACCTTCATAATTATGGCCTAATTATAATCATCTATATTAAAAAAATTAGGTCAATTTTTTCTTTCATATGTTTTCATTATGTACTTCAAAGCACCCATTATATTAAAAAAATTCTTCTTGAGAGGGTTTGAAAAAACTTACAATGATGTACAATCAAGCTAGATCCGGTTATTTCTTTGTTCTCTTGTGCCCTTGAGTGTCGGATCAAGTGATCTTTGAAGGTAATGGCGTAATCCACCAATTTTTTCTCGGAATATCTGGGTCGGCCGCGCAGGGTTGTCGAGCTTCGTTTTTTTCATAAGTTCGAATGAGATATACTGTCGGGAGGGATTATGTGTGAATTTTGGCCGCGGTTGGCAACCGCGACCAAAACCCAAGTCACGGGCCTAATGAGAGTTTGACCGCGGTTGGTAACCGCGACCAAACTCTACGCCCTGTTAATTTCGTTTTGGTTGTGGTCACCAACCACGACCAAAATGCAACTTATCCTAATCAGCACCCACGCACGTGTTGGGCGCTGACATGGACCATAGTTAGTCTATTTTGCTAAATAGTTTCCAACTTAGTCTATTTTCCAAAAATTTTAATTTTTGGCTTTTTTCTAAAAACGTCCTTTTGAAATTGGACAATCTAAATGGAGAATCTATTCTGTTGGATGTGATCTACCATGTCAAAACTATCTACAAAACAAATTTCAATGATTTGGATATGTTTTACTAATGCATCAAATGTGTGCAAAATTAGTCAATTTTATGACCATTCTAAAACATTGATTTTAGAACCAATCGATGCATGTTCAAATTTTGTTTTGTAAATAGTTTTGACATGGTATGTAATGGTTATTTTATGAGATTTATTTTCTAGAATAGATCAACTATTTCTGTAACGACTGGTTTTCATGTATCTGGATTTATTATATTATATATATGTTTTGGTGGATTTTCTCCTCGCGTGTGATTTTCGTCTCCGTAGCTTTCATTTTCGATCGTTTCGTCGTGTTTTCTTAGCTTCTTCCTTAGAATCGTCAATTTTGGAGTAAGTCATTCGTGACGAGCTTCATATCGGTCATATCTTATTGTTAGATCAAGCCTAGGAGTCTTAGGAATCGATCCTGGAGCTTCGCGCTCCATTTTGGAACTTTTGGTGCACGTTAGCCGGTATAAGAAGGGGCACCGACCGACTAGATGACGATCCAGTCGGTCGGAAAATCTTCTTGAACCGACTAGTTGGCTTTGTTAATTTCTCAGGAGTTACTGTTTATCGTTAGTCGGTCTAAGAACGTTGGTTGACCGACTAGGTTGCAAACTAGTCGGTCGGCAATGCTTCTTTAACCGACTAACTCATTAACTATTTTTGGTACCAGTTACTGTTCATTCTTAGTCGGTCTAAGTTCATCTCTCGACCGACTAGTTGTTAAACTAGTCGGTTAAGTTTTGTACTCAGACCGACTAATTCTTTGTTCTTCTGTACAGTCGAGTACTGTTCACTCTTAGTCAGTCTAAGAACGTTCATCGACCGACTAGATTCAACACTAGTCGGTCAGTAGTTGTTCTTTGACCGACTAAATCTAAATCCTATTTTTGTACAGGAGTTACTGTTTGGACTTAGTCGGTCTGTGTTGGTCAACCGACCGACTAGTTCCCAAACTAGTCGGTCAGTGGTTGTTCTCTGACCGACTAATCAGTGTCGAAACCCTAATTTCTGGGCAGCCGCCAGCCCTTCCTATTTAAACCCCTCCCAAACGTTTTCTTCTTCATCTTCTTCAACTCTAAACCTAATTTCTCCCCCATTGAGCCCCCTACTACCTCAATCCCTTATTCCTTCATCCCAAGCCCAAAATCCATCATCCAAACCCTCACTTAACACATTCTACCTCTCATCTTCCTCAAAATCTCATCAATCCCCCAAAACCCCATTTCTCCAAACTTCTCCATCCATTTCCAGATCTGAACCATAGGTTCCCCGGAGCGTTTCTTCCGTTGCCGTGCTTGCTCGGCATCGTTCTTCCGCTTCCTATACGGTAATAATCGATCTCTTAATGTTTTCATAACCCGTTGTGTTTTTGTGAAACCCTAATGAAATGAATGTTGTTTTGATGATTGTTTCTCCATAACAGCGACTTCCCCGTAGATTAGCGTCCGTGTGACGAACCCTCGTTGATCGTCATCCTCGGTGCTAGGCAAGTGAAACTTGCCACTTAGGGTTTTGGGCAATGTCTTAGGCCATTTGCTTGTTGTAGGCGTAAAAGAGACTAGGCGACGAAATGATACTCGCCAAGGCGCAAATTTAGGAACTAGCTTGACAACGAAGCTAGATCCGTCATTTATCATGTTGCACAATTACCATGTCATGTTTAATTTCCATTACCGATACGCGAATTAATTGTCATGTCATTGCATTCTTTAAATGTTCGCGTGATTGCGTAGCACACGCTACAATACTTGTACTTCCTGGCTCGTGACCAGAAGCGAGCATAATGAGTTGCTAACCCCCCAACGCTCGATATTGAGGCTAGGTGTCCCCTACGCCAAATATTTTCTGATTCGTGATATAGAAAACAAGCTCCCGTGCGGGGCAACCCTGGCTCATATACTGGGCTCATGTACAGGGACCCTGGCTTGTTTACGTGTGGGATGGGGTAAGAGTTAAGCGGTCATTCAACTGGGAGTCTGCCCGATCAGCAACTGCAGTTGTAAGGCGTAAACTCTGGGTTCTGGGGTAGTGTTAAGCGGCCAATCAGCGTGAATGCCAAACCGTTCAGCTGTAAGGCGTAAACATCTACAAACAACTTGAAACATGACTAGTGAAAAGATTGAGATTGTTAGTAGCTTGGCTACTCTTGTCTTGTCCCGATAATTGTTCTCTTGTACTTATTGTTTCACCATGTCTTGCTTGTGCACTCATACCATAACTGCCATGTCATGCATACTATAACTGCTAGGTTGCTAGTTGCCTTCCTTTTCAGTTTCCTTGCCCAAGTCTTTTAGACTTGCTGACATGTGTCCCTTTACTCTTTTGGGTGACACATGTTAGATCCTTAGCCTGAGTACATTGTTGAGGACGAGGTGTTTGCTGACGCCGAGCCCGAGCCTGTGTTTGGCGAGGAGTACGTGGACACCGGGGACCAGTCCTAGTGTCTTCGTTGTACTTTCCCTTTTTGTTTAGACTGTTGTTTTGTTGTCGGTGCGTAGCACCTATACTTTGTTGCGTTGTTGCTTTTGTTGGCCTTGTTCTGGGCCTTTAGACTCTTTCCTTTAGCCTGGTGGCTTTTCTGGATGTTGAACTTGACTTTCATGTTGGACAAGATATGAGATTTTATTTCTGTCTCTCCTTGTGTTATTATTGTTGTTCCGTTTGTGGTTACAGGGACATGCTTATGTTTTATTGACGCTTATCGGGTTTGGGGCTTCACAGCTCCACTCTCGTGCGGACCTTTTCACGTCTCGCCTCCATTTTAGGGAAGCGGGGCGTGACAATTTCTCTCCTTTCTTTTTCATTTTCTTTAATTTTCTTTTCCCTTCCACTAGATAATGGCTTGTCCTTTTGCAAGAAAGTTGCCCAAGAATCCTATTTCGATCACTGTTCAACGTCCCATACTCTTAACTTTCCACCATTTCGTTTTGTTTGTTCTTTTGCCCAAAATTTCTCTCGCCGGGAAATCCGACGTGGTAGGCTGGTTTTGCAATCCAAACAATCCCCGCAAAATGCGGGGATTACGCCGGATTCCATCATGTGGGCCCCCTTCCCCTTCTCTCTCCACGGCAGCAGCGATTGCCATTCGCTGGTTTTGATTTTTTTTTAAATTCATAAATCAACATCGGTGCTTAATTTAATACTAATTAATTAATTATTTTAACAAAAAGTGGAACCCACATCGCACGTTCTATCTCAACTTTCAAACTCAAAAGAACACACATACACAAGAAAGTTGATGCGGGTCCCACTACCAACTTTCAAACCCAAATTTCTCTCTCATCAGATTCCACATTTTCTCAACTTTCCCATTTATACTTTCTTGCAAAAGAACAGACCCTAAGCAGAACGGCCTACAGCCCACTTTCATGTATTAATTTAATTTTTGTCAAAAAGCTTCATATCACATCATAACTCCACCTTAAAAGCATGCTTGGGCAAGAATAATATTGAGATTGGTGACCTCCAGCGAAGTTCTCTGGTTGCATCCTCATTTTATCTTGAAAAAAATATCTAAGGACAACTTCATTACCGAAGGAAATTCTTTGGAATAAAATATGTTATCAACACTTCATTTTTATAATTTAAAAGAATAGCCCGTTAAAACTGAAATTTCATAAAAGAAAAATGTTTTTGATAAACTATTGAACTGAAATTTAACGGCGACAAATTTGACTCTTTCAACCAAGAATGCATTTTCTTTGAGGTTAGTATTATTTATCATGTCCTTTACTTTGTTGTGAAATATTTCATTTAAACATGTAATGATTAGAATGTTTTGTATCTTCTTTAGATTTCGTAGTTAAGGTACACGTATGCTGAGATAATGAAATACTTGTGACTCTGTTGACATGCAACCTAGAAACGTCTAGGCATCTAAAAAACCTGAACATTACAAAGCAATTGTACACTTAACTCACTGGGGTTTTGGGAAACTCATAATAGATGGAGTGCGGGAGCGATTAGAACTATGCTTTTGGATGCTGTCTAGTAGGATCCCATTCCTGTTATTGTTCCGACCCGGTCATTAAGACTGAGGCATGTTATGTCCTATGGATCTTGAGTCCCTTCATGTTTCTTGTTTTTAGACTCAGCCCGATGTACTTTCATGTAGTACAAGGTGGTTTTCGGGTTGCGTAGCATGCTCTCCATTATGAGTTACAGCTTAAAATGGTTAATTAAACATAACATTCTAGAAAATTAATGACATTGAAACCCTTCATAATATGTCACGTTCCATTGTCTCATTAAATGTCTAAAATGTTCATAGCTTGTTACATTCATGAGCTGTAGTTACTTTTACCTATTTGTTACTATATATATTTTGCTTCGGGCTTTAACCGTTCGCTTGGGCTGTATGTAATCTACAACTGAGCCAGCGGTGCATTCTTTTGTTGTTTCCGTCAGTCGTAGAGCAAGAGTATATCGAGACACCTGAATACGAGGATTCGAAGTTCCTCGTGAAGGACGCAGCTTTTTGAGATCTGGTTTAGTGTGAGTGTTGCACCGTAGTTTCCTTTTTATGTATTTCATTTTTATGTATTTCATTTCAGTTGAGAAATTGTACTTTTATTTTCATGCATCAGATTTTGTAATCCTCGTCGTGAAGGAAAATTGAATAAAATGAGTACATTTATTTTGGTTATTTTGGTTATTTTGGTTATTTTGGTTATTTCCTGATTTTCTCTATGTTGCTTTCGCTGATATCTACAAGACCTGCTTTGCATGAAAAACAACCACGTCCCCTGGGTGACATGATCACATCCAATGAAATGTATTTTCCATTTAAATTGCCCAAATTTAAAATTGATTTGGATAGGTTCGCATGTTTGGTCCATCCGAATGGATCCTAGGGGAGAGCACGGTCTCAAACCGGTGGTTTGGGACCTAAACCGAACCAGACCGTATAAGTAGTGGTTTCTCACAAGCCAGACCAAACCAGACCGACGGTTTCCGAGCAGACGAAACCCGCTTGGAACGGTTTGGTTCTGTTTGGAACCGCGGTTCAGACATATGATGATGGAAGATCCCCTCGTATACCCAATTTTGCTAAATATAGACGTTGTCATTAAAATAATTTCTTGACATGGCTTCATTTCTGTGCTCCTTATCAAACCAAGGAAAATTAGGCAATGCATCGCTTCCAGGAGTTCTAACTATGACTGCGACAGGTGCGGTTATTATTGTTCTATGTATTTTCATTTTTCTATAGCAGTTATTGTGCATTCATCATTAGAAGTTGTATCAAAATAGTATTTGATGCTGAATTGCGTTGATCATGTTAATTCACTGATGTTTCTACAGATAGGAACGTCCCATACTATCTCATTGTCAACTAAGCACATCACATTTTCTTCTCCAGGTTAAAGAAGGCTATATGATGCGTTAAGTGCATGGAGAATTAGCGATGCTCAAACGGAAAAAAAAAAATGAATGCAGTCTGAACTCTGAAGAGTGAAGACTGGAGATTGAAGAGAGCAGATAGTCAAATAGGGCCGGCACGGCGCCGCTCAGTCTAAAGGCCTTAGGCTAGGGTTCCTAAGGACTAGAGTTAAATCCCCAACAGATTTCCAGCACAAAATATAATATATGTTAGGAGTCGGTTCGGTTCAGTTTAAGCGGTTTCGACAGGGTGAAACCAAACCAGACCATATAAGTGGCGGTTTCCAACGATTGAGACCAAATCAGACCGATGGAGAGCGGTTCGGTTCGGTTTTTGGCTTGGTCTGGTTCGGTCCGGTTCGAACGGTTTGAGCAAACCATGCTCACCCCTAATGGATCCTAGTCCCCACACACCCACACATAATGGTATAAGCAAATACTATCCTAGCACAACGTTTATATAATAAAACCATGTTGTAATACAACTCGTATTAGTTGTAAGCCACATAACTAAATAATCAAAAGACCTAATCCCAATAAGATTTCTAACCCATGTACGGTCCCTTTACAAACTCCAAAATTCAGAACCAAAAGATTCTAACATGAACCTAATTTTTAAATCTGATCCGCGTTCAAACGCATGTGTGTTTATATCACAATTGAATGATTTACGCTATGTTTTTTAAGGATATGCGTTCCATACTTACTCAAAAAATTCATCCTCGTAACTAAACATGCACTTCACTTATTTGATGTTTAATTTCATTTTTGCATAATATGCCATATGTTGATGACATGATACAATAATACAAACTTCTAAACCATGATGGAAAGAAAAACAACACTACTGGATAAGCGGGGAAAATGCATATGATCATCTTCTTATAAATTATAATTCAAAAGCATCTTCACATTAATTGATTTTTATTTTTATTTGTTTTTTCTTAAGACGCTTAGCTGCTGCATTAATATATAGTATAATTTATAATATATGCATCTCCCAAAAAAAACATAGCTTTGAGAATTAATAAAACATATAAACAGCTAATGAAACCACATGGTACCAAATCGATCCATCTTTGCCCCAAAACTACTATGAAACGCTAAACACAATTCACATTTCACTAGTACATTCTTTAATATATCCTAGTAATGATACTAAACTAATCCTAATATTAGCATCAATTTACATACATCAACATATTTTCACTTCTTTGCTTATTCAGCACAAAGAATTAATCCAGAAATCCAAGGCATAAATTTGAAACAGTATCATTCTAAAAGCAATACTTTAGACTATTCTTCACAATATATGAATCAATGAAGGGTTTTTGCATCCATCTAAACAAAAACACTATTTACCGTTAATGGAAGACAAAAGATTAATTTTATTATAACTTTACAATCTAATGTTGATACTCTTAACCCATTGGCAATTCAAACTTTACAAGCTCATCCACAAACAAAGTAAATCGGAATCAGCCCAAAACTGAAGATCTGATTGACTGATTCCCACTCAATTTCGGAAATTCATTCCTAAGCTATCAGGAAAGACTGATGACACACAAGTCTTTAGAGGTAACATGGAGCAACATTCACTCTAATAGCCTGCTGATTAATCGGAGAGTAACAAGTCGTGGATCCATAATTCTACGAAGGGTATGCATGGGAACAAGGATAACCTGGTGGTCTGTCTCGAAGCTTTTTACCAATAAACTACCCCCAAGAGACAGACTGCATACCATCAATGACAGCATGCATGCTTAATTTGGAAGTGGGTATAGTCAAGATATCTCTCTTGCATAGTGAAGATTTTACTAAAGAATGAGCAACATTTTCAGCATAGACATGGAGAATATTCTAAATCTTAAGGTTCTATAAATTGCTGATGAAAATAAAACATATGCAAGTCTAGAGAAAATAGAAGACAAAATGAGAAAATTGTGCTGGACAATAACATATCTGATACCACTCATTTTCATCATGTTAGATCAATCCTCGATTACAATTATACGATTAATGGGGTTGAAGAGTAACCCCTGGTGCATTAGAATACCTAGCTGCAATATCATACATGCTTCATGGGTGTCGTGCTGGACAATAGAAGTAACATGATCAATGAGTAAGTGTAGAATAAAAGAAATGTGGTGGCTTACCCCAACGTCAGAATGCTGGAAAACTAAAAACTCATCCATTTGTAAGAATAAGCATCAACATTAGGTTTGATGATAGGATATAAAATAATTAAATGACCACCTTTCCATCAATCTAGATATGATTTTAACTAGGGGTACGACAAGCGAGGCTCCTTGAGATGGTTATTGAAGTAATAATGGGTTTTTTGGGCATTTGAAAGTGTGCGTGAAAGTGTGGAAGTGATTCACTTTCAAAACACAAAAGAATTGGTTCACACTTCAATCCCCCACTATTCATCTCTAATGACATATGCGGTGGTTTCCACAAATTATCTTATGTCACACCGATGTACCATCGCTTTCACATTTTCTATTTAAAGTTACCAGACACTTCGTCTCCCTGAGATTTCCTTCATGTTGGAGTGACTTCACTTCCATGCTTTCACCTTCACTTTCGGATCACCAAAACACCCGTAAATTCAGCAACTAGAACTGAGGGTATGACTGTGTTAAAAAACTTTGGGAAAATAGCATTATTTGTTAACATCAAGTAGTATAGCTACATACACAAAAGTGACCCACCTTGTGGGCGTAAAGCATAATTGTAATGAATAAAACCAGGAACGAAACTAGTCTTTTTCTTTCAAATTTTGAATAAAATAGTAAATTCATTGAGAAGGTTAAACTTTATGATGTATTGTCTTCTATTGTTTCGTGCCATGGAATGCATTAAAAGAGGGGTGTATAAAAAGTGCCATGTAAACATAAGCTTTTTCTAGAGAAAATTCTGTCAATACGCATGGAGTCCTTATCCATTAAGATCTATTAAGGATATATACACCCAATGTAAAGAATTAACAAGCATTACAAAGCATGACAAGAGACAATTAATATAATGTTCAGAATTCCCTACTTCTCTATTACTATATTGCTATAATAGACATATCCAATAACTTTAAATTATATTTCACGGGATGTACTGATTTTGTTCCAGTATATGCAACATTTAGAAAAGGACTAAGTTCTTACTATATTGCTATAATCGAATCCGATAATTTTGAATAATCTTACGCTGGATATCCTCAAATGGTTCCAGAATAGGACAACATTTAGAAAAAGCTTAAGGTCCTACGTGTGTGCGTGCACATCTGCACCCTAGGATGAAATTTCCTCACATCATAGTAAAAAATATGTACTTTCACTTTTCATTTGGAAGATCTTTCATTGTGATCTTCATCTCCTAGAACTCAAACATAACATATATCTCATCAACCGCATGCTCTTTTCTCATGTTACTCAAGATGGAAAAGGTTCCATCACACAAAAAAATCTTGAAATTTTACATTAAGCAGATGCATGGCCAAACGACATGAAAGCCACAACATCTTGTGTATCTGTTTTGTAGACTAGTTAGAGTCTCATGTAATACATACAATTAATCATGAAAGCAGGATGCTTTGAGCGTGGCCTATTATTTCAGCCTATTTAAGTCTCTCGACTCTCTTCAAAATCTTGACCCTAGACAATGATGCTTTTAAGTGTGGACCATTACTTCAACCTCGTTTAGACTCTTCAGAGCACTGCCCTGTATGTGGCCTTACGGTAGGAAATGAGGTTTTAGCCGTCTCATTGAAAGATTGAAGATGTGTTTGTGTTTGGTTTTAAATATCCAAACCCATTAGAAATCGAAACTTAAGTCCAATAATAAAATATATGTTTGGATTTAAATACCAGAACCTATCTGAATCATATCCATAAAAATTATTTATTTATTAACATTTTAAAAATTATATTATAAAAATTCTAAAAATTCTAAAAACTATATTATAAATATGTTGTAGTAGAAATATATACATAAAAATACAAATAAATCTAAACTCAAAACTCAAAACAAAACCTAGAAATTGGACAACTATCTGAAACTCATAATTTTTCCGACAACCGAAATCAAAACCGAAACCAAGTTCACAAACCATGACTCTTACAAGACTACTCTCGTAAGGAAATCTAAATTCAAAACAGACACTCAAAATAAAACCTATGAAACGAGCAAAACTGTCTACTTATGACTACTCTCGTATGGAAATCTAAATTCAAAACAGACACTCAAAACAAAACCTATGAAACAAGCAAAATTGTCTAAAACTCATAATTTTTCCAACAATCGAAATAAAAACTGAAACTGAGTTCTCAAACCGTGACTCTTACCTGTGATTACTCTCATAAGGAAATCTTTTCTATTAACTGGAAAAAATAGAACTTAAATATGCTCATATTTCCTAATAAATTTGGTGTGTAAAGATTGATCTGCAAACCAATTTTGACATAAGACTATTGTAATAAAAGTTCTCCAATGATGTGGTCACTATAAACTTAAAATATTTAAAAAACTCGCATCATCATTTAAAGATGGAATACAGAAACTGCAAAATATCGAAAACAAAAAATAAAAGTTGGCAACCGTATTCATCACCATATCAATTATACGATTGAGGGATGTTTTTGAATGGGATTGCTGACTAAAGCAAAAGGGTGAATAGAAAGACGGTTAGGATTGAAGCTTGAGGAACCAACGGGTAGGATGAAAGTAAAAAATTTTGGAGGATAAATCCTAATATTTTGGGAGAAACTAAATCTTAAGGGAACTAAAATTTTAAATTTTGGTGGGGACTAAATCTTGAGGGAACTAAATTTTAATTTAAAATTTTGAGTTAAACTAAATCTAAAGGGAACTAAATTCTGGAAAGAACTAAAATTTTCGATTTTGTTGAGAACTAAATCAGTAGGAAACTAAATTTTGGGTGAACTAAAATGTCTGGTGAAAACTTAATTCCCTCGGGAGAACTAAATTTTAGTTTGAATGTGATTAACATTTTTGTTGGGGGAATATGTTAAATGATGCTGCAAATTTTTTTGGGAGGAAATTTTGAATGGGTTGAAATTTTTTGGGGAATATTTTAAATGCCCAGTGACCTATGGTCATGGGTTATAACTCGTACAACCATAAAACGGAAAGAAAAATAAATAAAATCCCAACTTTATATGTAGTGCATAAGTACATCTTTAATAAATTAACAATGCTAAGAACATAGAAATTTACATAATTTCTACCAGGATATCTGTTAGGTCATTCGTACATGACTGTGTTGTCATTAGTGGCACCAAGATGTATTTATGGTTGGTCTTAATTATCTTGGAGAAGAGAGACTTCATCTCTAGGCCATGTTAGAAGAAATGTTGAACATTATGTTACAACATAACGTGCAACATGCTGTGTCATGAAGCTGACAAATAAATGGCGAGTTTTGGGATCATTGTAGATGGAAGACCCTGAACTCAGCTTAGTATCTTTAACATCTTTTGGTATATTCTGATGGTTGAATATTGTTGAAGATATTTTTGGCAGCTGCAATCTCTCGGAACTTTTTGAGAAACGGTTGGAGAGAATCTTGCCCAGCTGCAATCTCTCGGAACAAATTGAGAAACGTTTGGAGAGTATCTTCCTCGCAATATATTGTATATTTGATCCTTGAAGATACGCGGAACCACCTACCCGTATTGGTTCCGGAAATTGTGGGCTGCCGCTCCGTACAACAAATCATTGAGGATCCTTCCCTTCCGTCCGTGCGATCAAGGGGGAGCGTTGTATATAATGGTGTGCGGCTTTGACGGCTCGGGTAACAACTTTTGTGAAAGTTGGGAAAGAACTCCGGGAGGAGGCTGACGGCTACAGAGGTAGGGGATCAAGGGAGTTGATTCTAGTCAATTGGGCAAGGGGATCTTGCATGAATTACTCCATGGGTTGGTAGAGACCATCCATCACGGTTTGTATTAAGGGGGAGGTTATTCCTCCTAATAGAAATGTGATATTAGTGATTGTATTCATTGATATTTTTAGTGGAGTAATCTGATTTTCTGTGTGTGGCCCCGCAGATGTAGGTGTGCGCACCGAACTGCGTTACCAAGTCTTATGTGTCATTGCTTGGTTTATGCTTTATTATTCGGTTTAATTGTTTATTAACTGCGTGCTGAATTTCAATTGGTATCAGAGCAGGTCATCCGTGTTACTTTGTGTTGTCAAAGTGGGTGTGATCATGTGTTCGCAATACGCAAATCATGAATACAAAAGAAGGTGCTTCCGTTACACGTCCTTCGCTGCTCACCGGTACAAACTACACATAATGAATGTCCCGGATGTGTGCCTTCATCAAATCGTTGGATGAGAAGGCATGGGTTGCCACCATTGAAGGATGGACTCCACCGATCAAAGTAGATAAAGAAGGCAAAGAGTACCTTAAACAGGCAAGAGACTGGAGCCCAGAAGAAGATCAAGCAGCTATGGGAAACTCAAAGGCCGTGAATGCCATTTTCACTGTTGTTGACGAAGAGCAGTTCAAGCTAATCTCCATATGTGAGTATGCCAAAGAGGCATGGGATATTCTCCAGAATGTTCATGAAGGAACGAGTACGGTAAAAGCTTCCAAACTCCAAATGCTTGCATCTCAGTTTGAAAATTTGAGGATGAACGATGATGAGACCGTAGCCGAATTCAATGGAAGGCTGAGAGACATAACAAATCAGGCCTTCCAGCTATGCAAGAAATACTCACAAAAGAAGTTGGTCGAGAAAACGTTGAGATCTCTTCCTGACAAGTTTTCTGCTAAAATATCGGCTATTGAAAAAATGAGAAACACATCCACTATGAGACTGGATGAACTCATGGGTTCTCTTCAGACCTATGAAATGAATCTTAAGCAAAACAAAAGAGACAAAGGAGTGGCATTGAAGGCAGAAGTCAGTGAACCATCAAAATCAAAGAATGAATCGAAGCTAGATGATGACATTGCCTTGTTGACCAAGAACTTCCGTAGGATGATGAAGAAGATCAGCAACAAGGGCCAGAACTTCAGATCTGTCAACAAGATGGCACGGCCAAATCTTTCCACTTCTGAAAAAACAACCAGCCGTCCTCCTCAAAGATATGAGTCAAAGAACAAAGGCAAAGGAATACAGTGCAGGGAATGTGAAGGGTTTGGCCACATACAAGCTGAGTGTGCAAATACTCTCAAGAAGCAGAAAAGGAAGTCATTAGCTAATAACTGGAGTGATGAGGAATCGGAAGGAAGTGTTGGGAATGAGGACATCACAGTAACTACGTCGCCTTTATAGCTACCCTGAAAGACCGGTCGGATAGTGACGCTTCAAGTCATGTTGAACGTAATGTTGCAACATCAGGTACAACATTGGAGAGAAAACTGGATAATGTCAAACAAAATGTTGCAACATCAGATACAACATTCAGCAGTGAATCGGACTCTGAAGATGATAGTGAGGAAGATGTTGGTGAAGAAGACATTCGGACGGCCTATCAAACCATGTTCAACAAGTCGATGAAGATATGTGAAGCTAACAAAACCTTGAGAGATGAAAATGCCAAATTGAAAGGTGAGAAGGATGAGGCTAAGGCTAAACTTCTGAAGACTGAGCTCAATCTCAAGAATCTTGATAGCAGCATCAGGAAAACTCTCCTCAGAGCTGAGAATGCAGAAAGTATCCTCAACAAGTGGAACTCTGTGAAGTCTAAGCTCGATGACATTCTAAACATGTGAAAATCTCAGGAGATCGCACTGGTGTAGGGTACAACAGAGGAGGCTACCTTCATGTCCCTAAGGAAAGACATGTTCCCGTGCCAAAAGAACTTGAAAAGATCGGCCAGCTCAAAGGATATGAACAGAAGTTGAAGCAGATGAAAGGTACAATATTTAGGCGTCCTGTGTGTGACTACTGCAGGCTCATAGGACACACTGACAGGAATTGTTTCAGTCGCATGAAGCATTGGCATAAGGAAAAAATGTTAGACATTCCAACAAAAGGATGATGAAGAAATGGGTAAGGAAATCTGAATTGTACAGCATGGTGGCTTACACTTCTTTGATTGCTTTTTCCGGAAACCTTTGGTACTTTGACAGTGAATGCTCCCGACATATGACGGGTAATCGAGGTCTTCTTACTGAGTATGCAGCTTGTAACAAATGTCATATTACCTTTGGTGATGGTCAAAGAAGTAAGGTTGTTGGGAAAGGAAACTTAAATGTGACCATGTCTCTGAATCTGAAGGATGTTATGCATATAGAAGACTTGAAGGCAAATCTTATTAGTATAAGTCAACTGTGTGATCAAGGCCTTTTTGTCCGGTTTACTAAAGATGAATGTTTAGTCTTCAAGGGAGATGAAGTATGCGTTCTTACTGGAAAAAGGTCTACAGACAACTGTTACATTCTCCAAGAAACTAACAAGTGTTTCAATGTCACTGCTGATGTTTCTGAGCAATGGCATCAAAAGCTAGGGCATCTTAACTTCAAGACCTTGATGAAGATATCTCAAGTGGGAGCAGCTGTTCGTGGCATACCGACCCTAAACAAGAAGAAAAAGGGGGGTGTGGACCTTGTCAACTAGGAAAGCAAAAGAACATTAGTTACAAGCAACTTCAGATGATCACCACATCTAAGAACTTGGAGCTACTACATATGGATCTGTCAGAAACTAGTATGGGAGGTAAGAAATATATCTATGTTTGTGTTGATTTTTCACGGTTTACCTGGGTAGACTTTCTTAAAGAAAAGTCAGACACAGTTGAAACCTTCAAGAAATTATGTACTCATCTTCAAATTGAGAAAGGAGATTGCATTGGCAAGATTGTCAGGATTCGTAGTGACCATGGCAAGGAGTTTGAGAACCACATGTTTTCTGATTTCTGTGAAGCTCAAGGTATTGCACATGAGTTCTCGCTCCTAAGACTCCTCAACAAAATGGAGTGGTTGAAAGGAAAAACCGCACCCTACAAGAAATGACGTGTGTGATGCTGAATGTCAGGGAGGTCAGTGTTAAGTGGTGGGCTAAAGCTATTAACACTGCATGCTACACTATAAATAGAGTTTATCTCCGTCCTAGAACTCAGAAAACTCCCTATGAGATCTGGAAAGGTAGAAAACCTGATGTATCTTACTTTCATATTTTTGGAAGCAAATGTTATATCATGCAAGACCGTACTCCAAGGGGGAAGTTTGATGCAAAGAGTGACAAAGGGATATTTCTTAGATATTCCACAACAAGCCGTGCTTTAAGGGTGTTAAACCAACGTACCAACGTCATGATGGAGTCAATCAATGTAGTGGTAGACGACTTTGATCAGGGGGAGGCAGTCATAAGTGAGGGAAGGGCCTCTCCGGAAGACTGCACAGATGAGGAAGATCATGTTGAACCCAATGTTACAACATTTGATACAACACAAGTTAATGTTGAACAAAACATTGCCACACATGATGCAACATCAGTTGAGAAACCACAGGATGAGGCAGGTGAAGCTCATGCCCCTGAAGGAATCACTAAGGTTATACGGAATCATCCTCCAGAGTTGATTATTGGTGATGTTCATGACGGCCGCCGCACAAGAGGTACAAGCCGTGTCAACTATCGTGATCTTGCCGGGTATACTTGTTTCCTCTCTGTTGTTGAACCTAAAAATGTGAAGGAAGCTATTGTAGATGAGTTATAGGTGCCTGCTATGCAAGAAGAGTTGAATCAGTTTCAGAGAAATGATGTCTGGATACTGGTTGAAAGACCAAAGGGGATAAACGTTATTGGAACGAAATGGATATTCAAGAATAAGACCGATGAGAAATGTATCGTCACCCGCAACAAAGCTCGTCTGGTGGCTCAAGGCTACACTCAGGTTGAAGGGATTGATTTTGATGAGACATTTGCCACTGTAGCTCGTCTGGAATCCATCAGACTTCTGCTGGCTGTTGCTTGCAGTTTCAACTTCAAGCTTCATCAGATGGACGTAAAGAGTGCTTTTCTGAATGGGATATTGAATGAAGAAGTGTATGTTGAACAACCTAAAGGATTTGAAGATCCATTTCTCCCAAATCATGTTTACAAGCTGAAGAAGGCTCTCTATGGGTTGAAGCAAGCACCAATGGCCTGGTACGAGAGACTGACTAAATATCTGCTTCAGAAAGGCTATGAACGAGTGGGAGCAGACAAGACATTGTTTGTTCAAAGAACCAGGTCGGCCGTTATCGTTGCCCAGATCTATGTAGATGACATAGTGTTCGGTTCCACATCGCAAGAACTAGTTCGTGAATTCATTGCTGTCATGCAGAAAGAGTTTAGATGAGCATGGTTGGAGAAATGAGTATGTTTCTTGGGCTTCAGGTAAAGCAATCAAATGATGGTTTATTCATTTCACAAAGCAAGTATGCTAAAAATTTGGTAAAAAGATTCGGACTGGAAAATGCTCGTCAAGTTTGTACTCCTATGTCTACCAGTGACAAGCTCTCCAAGGATGATAGCGGAAAATCGGTGGAAGTCACATTGTATAGGAGTATGATAGGGAGTCTGCTATATCTGACAGCTAGCAGGCCGGATATCACTTTCAGTGTAGGGGTATGTGCTCGTTATCAAGCTTGTTTTAAGGAGTCTCATGTCACGGCAGTCAAAAGAATTATCAGGTATGTCAGTGGAACTGTAGATTACGGTATATGGTATACCAAGGACACAAACGCCTTACTCTTGGGCTACAGTGATGCAGATTGGGCAGGAAATGCTGATGATAGGAAGAGTACTACAAGAGGTTGTTTTTATGTGGGAAACAACCTTGTCTCCTGGTACAGCAAGAAGCAGAATTCCATCTCTCTATCTACGGCAGAGGCTGAATATATAGCAGCAGGGAGTTATTGCATGCAACTCTTATGGATGAAGCAAATGCTAACAGACTATGGGGTGGAGCAAGGGGTACTGACTATCTTATGTGACAACCAGAGTGCTATCAACATCTCCAAGAATCTTGTTCAGCACTCCAGAACCAGACATATAGACATCCGACACCACTTCATCAAAGAGTTGGTTGAGAAGAAATTAGTTACCATGGAATATGTTGCTATTTCTAGCCAATTAGCTGACATCTTCACGAAACCCCTAGATACTAGCATATTAGAAGAATTGCGACAGGCTCTTGGGCTGTGTCGTGTCTAATGTTGGATATTATGTTGCACATAATGTTGCATCTCATGTTGCAACATAAGTGGGTATTGAGGTGTTTTTAGTTGGTTGGGCTGGATTTAATTTTCGGTCCAGTATATTTGTTTTCCCAAACCCGTGTTTCTCTCACGGCGCTCTTTCCTCTCTCAAATATTTCCAAGTTTTGTTGTGTGCTCTTCTAGGGTTCTTGATCTTTTCGTGTGAAATTCTCCCACATCCTCTGAAATGGCGCGCGATCAAAAGGAGATATCTTCTCAGACCCCTCGGCGCTCTTCCCGTCGATCTTCCGCATCAAAAAGGGGTGCATCTTCGTCCACTCCTCCACAGGTCAAGCGAAAGGGGGTGGTTTCACGATCTGCTCGTGGATCGTCCTTTGATAATTCTCCCCCCTCTTCCTCACAGATGTCATCCCAGGGCATGCACGATCCAGTTGCACCGAATTGGGAGGTAGAGCCTTTTCCCCAATTCTTGATATTCCTCTCCTTCCTGGCAAACCCTCATTGTCGGATTCTGAAGAAGATGAGGAGTTTTCTCCACCAGTCACTGTTCAGGACTGGTTCTGGCATCTACGAAGGACTGGGCGTAAATTGGATCTTTCTTGGTTGGATTTTTTCGGAGTTCGTCTTGGTCCTTTTAAATTGGACAAATTGAGAGGCAAGTTGGTAAGTGTTGAAGTGCCAAATGATGACGAGATAATTCTTACCACCTGGAGGCCAATGAGATCATCTGTGAAAATTTCTGAAATTGTTGTGTTGGAGATCTCTGATTCAGAGTCATTCATCTCTGCTGAGAAGTGTAGAATAGATATTGATGGTGAAGCTTCTTCGAATCCGAATCCAGTGAATGTTGAGGATTCTGGTGTCCATGTTGAACCTAAGGGTAGTGATGTAAACAATGAAGATGCTAATCGAGGTGATACACTTCTGGAAGGGGAGCAACCTTCAAAGTCTACTATGTATATTGATGCTGAGAAGGTTGCTACCCATGTTGATCCTGAGATTGATGAAGGCCTATTTGTTGAGTCTGGTGTCAATGTTGTGGCTCAAGATGTCTGTCTTGAGGAGGGAACCCCCATGGAGGAAGACAGTCCTCATTTCAATGATTCATCTGTGATGGCAGAGTCTGAAGTCCCCTCTGAGACTCATATGTCTCAAGTTCATGTAGAAGATCTGGCTCAGGACTCTGTTGATATGTCTAATGTTGCTCCTCTACCAGTAGATGGTGAAGAAGATATGCCACCAGTTGCCCATGCTATTGGTTCTAGCCTAGGTAAGGCTTATGATGATATTGGTTCTGCTGGTGGTTCATGTGCACCACAAGAAGTTGTTCCTAGTAATGTTGCACAAAA
The DNA here is from genome assembly GCA_030789695.1 of Scilla litardierei. NCBI lineage: Eukaryota > Viridiplantae > Streptophyta > Magnoliopsida > Asparagales > Asparagaceae > Scilla > Scilla litardierei. The sequence goes on from CM061133.1 coordinate 40,013,604, forward strand.
TGTTGCAACATCAGATGCAACATGCTCATCGAAGCTGGTTTGGTGCCCTTGTCTGGGTCTGCTAATGTTGATCTGATTCCTCCTCATGCTCGCAAGCCTAGGTCTTCATCCAGAAAACGTGAAGCTCCATCTTCCCATGCCTTTCCATCTCCATCTAAAAGAACCAAAGTCTCAGGTTCTTCAGGTTATCCCTCTACTTCTCTCTTTACTGCTTCTGATGCAGTCTCCAAGTTATTTTTTATAAATCATGTAAGAAGAGATGGACCTCATACTCTGGTAGATCTATACATGCTGAAAACCCCCTATCTCTTCCCTCCCTTGCCAAGACTCAGTTCACATCTATTTTAAAGGACATCAATCTCCTACATGCTGCCACCTGTTTCAAGAACTACAATCCTGTGTTAGTTAGGGAGTTCTATTGCAACCTTTCTAAGACTGCAGAAGGGCCATCTTCTAGATAGGCATTTAGGGTTTTTATCTGGGGAAAGGTTATCTCTTTCTCTCCATCAGTGTTAAACAAAATCTTGAAGTGGTCATGCTCTTCGAATTTGCATGCCTTTGGGGATTCTGTTGGTGATGATTTTGATTCGTTTGTGAAGACAGTCACAGCTGGCAAGTACAAGTGTTGGCCAAAGTCATCATCTTTTCCATCCTCAGCTTTATCTGCAAAATTCTTTTTGCTCTACAGGATTGCTACTAGGAACTGGCTCCCAACCTCTAATATGTCTGTGGTCACAAAGGAAATGTGCAAATTGCTTTACTCTGCTGGTACTAAGCAGCCCTATAATCTTGGAAGGATTATCTTTGACTCAATACTATCGCTGTCTGAGTCCTATGCACCCTCATCCTCTCTACCCCATGCATGTCTCATTACAATGTTGCTTCGTACTGAGAATATATCTCCCTCTGCTTCAGCATTGTTTGTCCCATGTGAGAGTATATCATACACCGTTAAGTCTGTGGCAAGCAAAATTGATGACATCTCAAGTTTGCCCTCCTCTGGAATTGGAAATATGCCGACATCTCCTCATTCACATGGATCTGGATCAACTCCTGTTGTCAGGGAGCATCCATCTGCCCCTGTTATTCCTAACCATCCTTGTGCTGTGGACAATCAGTCTCTTCGCATGGAGGACATTCAAGTGTTTAAAAAGGATGTGCAGAATGTAGACGATCGGCTACTTCTTCTTCAAAGTCAAAAGGTTTTGCTTGAAGCTCATAAAATCATGCTTAAGGACAGACTATCTCAGCTGAAGTACAAGCTTGCTTTTGTCCCTTCAGAATCTTTGAATGTTGCTTCTGGTAGTGGGCCCAAATGAGGCATGTCACTTGTTTTAGTGGCCCAAAGGGGGAGAAGTATTATTGAAATAGTAGTATATGTAAGGGGGAAGAATGGTTATTTTGCTACTGGCTAGTTATGTTGTTGGATCTTATAATTGACTCTATATGGGGGCTCCAACATCTATGAACAACAATCATCTGTTTTTCGTCATTCTTCTGTCTCTTGTATGGTTTTTTTATATTGTGCCACTAAATGCCAAAAGGGGAGATTGTTAGGTCATTCGTACATGACTGTGTTGTCATTAGTGGCACCAAGATGTATTTATGGTTGGTCTTAATTATCTTGGAGAAGAGAGACTTCATCTCTAGGCCATGTTGGAAGAAATGTTGAACATTATGTTACAACATAACGTGCAACATACTGTGTCATGAAGCTGACAAATAAATGACGAGTTTTGGGATCATTGTAGATGGAAGCCCCTGAACTCAGTTTAGTATCTTTAACATCTTTTGGTATATTCTGATGGTTGAATATTGTTGAAGATATTTTTGGCAACTGCAATCTCTCGGAACTTTTTGAAAAACAATTGGAGAGAATCTTGCACAGCTGCAATCTCTCGGAACAAATTGAGAAACGGTTGGAGAGTATCTTGCCCGCAATATATTGTATATTTGATCCTTGAAGATACGCAGAACCACCTACCCGTTTCTGGAAATTGTGGGCTGCCGCTCCGTACAACAAATTATTGAGGATCCTTCCCTTCCGTCCGTGCGATCAAGGGGGAGCATTGTATATAATGGTGTGCGGCTTTGACGGCTCGGATAACGACTTTTGCGAAAGTTGGGGAAGAACTCCGGGAGGAGGCTGACGACTACAGAGGTAGGGGATCAAGGGAGTTGATTCTAGTCAGTTGGACAAGGAGATCTTGCATGCAAGGGGAACTTACATAGATTACTACATAGGTTGGTAGAGACCACCCATCTAGTTTGTATTGAGGGGGAGGTTGTTCCTCCTAATAAAAATGTGATATTAGTGATTGTATTTATTGATACTTTTAGTGGAGTAATCGGATTTTCTGGGCGTGGCCCCGCAGATGTAGGTGTGCGCACCGAACTGTGTTACCAAGTCTTATGTGTCATTGCTTGGTTTATACTTGATTATTCAGTTTAATTGTTTATTAACTGCGTGTTGAATTCAATATCAATTCAATGTAAAAGTTTCATCATACATACTGTTAATTAAATTATAACAGGATAAAGAAGTCACATGATAAGTTGAAGTGATGAAGTCATAATCTTGACAAAGACACTGCCCCAAAAGCTTAAGCTAATGTGTATATGGTCAACTACTAATTTATGAACATCATTTTATTTTATCCAACGTATGATTATTATTCTTGATCACCCTTCAAACAAGGTGAATTCACATTTGAGTCTATAAAGTGAGAACCAAGGAAAACCCTATCAGAATTGGGTGGAAGGATGAGCCTTACCGGAATCGAGAATCAGGTGCAGAAGGATAGTAAAAAAATGAGCTCGGTTCTTAAACCCTGTTAGAATAGGAGAATATCCTCGACATTGGCATGTCATCGGCCAAATTATCATTAATTTTCAAATCAATGTGGGTGGTGACCATTTATGATCTAGCCGTTGTTGATCTTCTCTTTCCTCGTTTGACCTTAAATACAAAGCTGAGTTCATCAGCCAAACCGATTCAGTTTGTACTTAAGTTCAAGTGGAAAATCATGTGTGAAACCGCCCACATATTTATTCGAAAACTAATGATAATTTGTCCCCTGACATGGTTGTCCGTAAAAATTCTGAGAATAAGAAATGCAAAAGCAGGTATAAAGATGTCAGCGCCTAACCGGCGCCTTTGGCATATTGGTAAGGTCTTCGGCCCCGACTACCCAGGTCGAGGGTTCGAGGCCCGCTGCCAATGAATTAAGGGGCGTTTGGTGGGCGACATGTAAGTCCTCTGTAAGCGCTCTAAGAGCCCGGAGGCTTGCCCTGACCCGTGGTGGGGACCGCTGCCTAAACCACCCGAACTTTTGCTTACCAAAAAAAAGATGTAGGCGCATATCGTGGTTCTGCTTCTGTGGATGTTGTTACTTATGTTGATCCTCCTGATGATGAATCTGCCTCGGATCACTACTGTTGAGACGACATAGATGAATTACAACAGCTTGCTGAAGTAAATAGATCAGTGGTGGGAATTTAGGCCAGCATGCATTGCACCATCATTATCAGTAGACGTGGAAACATTATTCTTAACACACGTCAATTTGCATTTTGGACCTAATCATCAATTCAAATTTTCAAATCATTAAATCAAAAAAACATTCATAGTGTAGATGATGTCATGGACTGGTGCTCGCTAGCAGGGGGCCCAACCGCGCTCGACAAATGAGACCCACCGCGAGTTACCCTTGCCCTTGAAAGACCTCCTAACCTTGACTTAAGAGGTCAGCCTGACCTGGCCCCGACACAGCTCTACAAGGTTGACCTCGCTATCCAAAGTCGGTCCCCTTTCCAACAGATCTCTACCAGGACGACCTCGATGTCCGATGTCAGCTCCTTACCAGCAAACTCATACAAGGGCGACCTCAACCCGAGGTCGGATTCTTCAACCTTATGGCCCGAGCACTTGCCCACCTGACAGGATCCGCACGCCCAACCATAGCGACACGATCTCAAGCATGTAGGCCACACTCTCTTTAGGCTGTAACCAACGGGTTCATTCAACACGTACGTAACGGTCAACTTTATCAGGGGACGTGTGTCAGCTCTATCAGTGGACACGTACGTAACTCCGCGAGATTCTAGGGATCAACATTTGGCATTAGAAGAATGGCATTGTGACAACATTCGTTGCATAGGCTCTCAATCCAGCGTCCTCTTTAGCCTCTCGTTGTCATCTTCAGCATCTTCTTCGACAAACCTATCGGTGCGCCCACCACGGCCGATTTTCAATCTTCCCAATCTCTCACGGCGGAGCTCTATAAGATGCGGGAGATTCGAACTAGACAGTTCAAGCTTTATACAAAATGATTCTGGATCTGCCCTACATAAGAAGATCAAACGTCTCGTCGGAAGTTTCAGCCTTGAAACACCTTCCTCCAAAGGGGGCATATTAGATAACATCAATCAAGGCGCCTCAAATAACGCACGCACAGATAGCCACATGAGTTCTTGGGAACTACCCTATCTCTGATCCTTAACGAGCTACAATTCATAGAGATGACCCGAGCGGTTACACCCACGATCGATTCCTTAACGGGCTACGTTCTACAAGGACGACGCTAACAGTTACACCCACGATCAGCTCCCTAACAACTATGCTTCACAAAGACGACCTCCTCGCAGGTCGGCTCCTTGACATCTATGCTCCATATGGACGACCTTAGAGGTTACACCCACGGTCGGTTACTTAACGAGCTATGATTTACGAAGACAACCCAAGCAGCTACGCCCTAGGTCGGCTCCTTAGTAGCTACGCTCTACAAGGACAGTCTCAACAGTAGACACCCGAGAACAGTTTTGGAGGTCGGCCTAGCCGAGCTCCTCACAAGGCTCTACGACACAGATCAGTCTTTCATTCAATTCCACATATCGGCTCGGCAGAACCCTATGTGCAGACAATGTCAGCCATCGTATCCTCATTTCCATGCTCTTGTGGCAAATCTTCGTGAAACGTGGAAAGATCCAAGCCTCGACCATAACTGGGGCTCCCCACTGGTCCGATCTCAGCGACTCAGCAGGACAGCCAGCCAGCAACACTCCGCTCGACGATGTCACCTTTTACAAAGTCTCCAGGCCAGGCTGGGGGCCCCCGCTGGTCCAAACGCAGCGTTCCAACATAGCAAGCAACACTCAAACACTCCACTCAGTAGTGATGCCTTCAGCAACGCACCCAGCTTAGGCCGGGGCCCCTACTGGTCTGACATCATGATCTCTGTGGCGAGCAACTTATCTCAAATTTTTTTGCATCTAGCAAAACACACAGCTCAGTCTGGGGCCTCCACTGGCGAGACTCCTCAGAGAGTCTCAACACAGACTTCTGATGTCGACTCCTCGAGGGTCCCAACACTGATTTCCGCTAGCGAGGCTCCCACGAAGGTCCTAGCTCTGACCTCTGAAAATCGACTGGTCATGTCATGTCCAAACTGACCTCTGACACTTGACCCCGATTGTGTCAGGTCCAAATCTAGCTGTCGAGACCCACGATCCCAGCTCCGACCTCTGGTATCCGACCCCACCGTCATGCTACGTCCAAATCGTCAAATAGCACTATACTCCGATCGTGCGGAGCCTAACCACCAGCTCATGTCGGGGCCTTTGTTAGTCCGACCTCAGTGTTACAGTGCTATCGAACAACCCCTCCTCCTCTGACATTTATCTTATCTTTTTCAAGCAACAGATGAAAATCTCGACCTAACAAAACACCACCAGTGCCCTCTATTGTGAAGAATCAAATATAAATAGCCGGTGCAAGATTGTGCTACCTCCTTCCACCAAGCCACTGGCTCAGGCCGGGGCCCCCACTGATCTCTCGCTCAGCATACTAAGGGGGCCCGGTACGAATGCATCACGTGCAGAGCGGGTGGCTGCAGTTGTAGTCTCATAAGCTCAAGAACGGCACACAAGAGCATAGAAAAATATGAAGATTTCACCTTGGGCACTACATGCTCAAAGGCGAGTTGGTCTAGTTACAGAAGGTTAGCCAACGAGTTTTTGATTCTTCAGCTTCTCTCTCGGTTTCGTCTCCTTACCTCTCCACTTTCGACCCCAGAGTTACAGCTCGAATCGGTAGTGTCGAGCCAGAAGACGAGGGGCCACTGTATATGACGTTTTAGACTGGGGCCCGCTAGCAGGGAGCCAGCCGAGCTCAAAAGATAGGGCCCATCACAAGTTACCCTCGCACTTGGAAAACATTCTAATATTGACTTGAGATGTCAACCAGACGTGGCCCCGACGCAGCTCTACAAGGACAACCTCGATATCCAAGATCGGTCCCTTTTCCAGCAAATCTCTATCAGGACGATTTAGCTGTCTGAGGTCAGCTCCTTGCCAGCTGACTCAAACAAGGACGACCTCGACACCCGAGGTCGACTTCTTTAACATTATGGCCCGAGCACTTGTCCACCTGGCAGGATCAATCCGCACAACCGCGGTAACACAATCTCATGCTGATGGACCGTACTCTCTCCCAGTCGTTACCAACGGGTCCGTTCAATACGTACGTAACAGCCAGCTTTTATTAGGGGACGCGGGTTACACGGAGAATCTGAATGCCATCACCCATGTATTATCTGCTTGTTTTATCTTCGAAGTTGGTTACGCCTGAGGATTCGCGACCCTCATAACTACCTGACGTGGCATACCTTCCCTTAAGCTTTATATAAACGGTAGGCTTGCTCCATCATCGGGTACGTTTCAGTTCACATCCTAACTTACGTCCCAAATCTCATACGCCTACTTTCTCAGCATCCCTAGAAGGCTTAATTCATAAGCCTCTATAGACACACAGGATATCTTACATACAACACCTCCTTTCCTCCAACGTCACCTGACTTGGGCAACGGGGGTAGTCGAGGGATCCGTCCCACGATCCTCTGACGTCTTTTCCTCTCTATTTCAGGTACTGGAGAAGGTGGTCAGCCTGAAGAATTTCTGTCCAGGCTCCCCGTTGCGTGAATACACGCCTTAGCAGTCGGATTCCTTGCCCCATCGGTTAGATCCCGACTCCGCGAGATTCTAGGTATCAAACATACAAAAAAATTTCACATAAATCATTCAATTATTGCTCACGCTAACAGTTTTCATATATACATAGATAAATTGGTTAAACTTTTCTGGGTTCCGACAAATAACAACAAAACAAAGTCAACTCTACATCGATACAAGCATGCCAAATCTACAAGAATCATTTAAGAACACAAGAAACAAAATGACTAAGCACTTCCTATATGATACATATAACATACCTAAATCAATCAAAACAACTTTAGCCAGCATAAGGTGGGTATGCACAATGTACAAGACAGCCGACTATTATGCTACAAGATGAGCCAACTTTCCTGCTATGTTAAGAGATGAGAAAGGATCCACATCAGTATGCCCAACTAGCAAATCAAAATTGTCCTTCAGCATTTTAAATGCAAGCATTTGAAATAAACATCTGGATTACTATTGGAGCTGGTGAGCATGGAAGAGTATAGCATTCACAAACAGCACAAGCAAAGTTCATCCCTTTCTCTTAAATTTTGAAATTCATTCTACTTGACACAAGCTACATCCAACATAAAACAACGTGATCATACTGAAAACCCAAAATTTCCACATCATTTCATATTCCATTACATTTGCCAATCACCACAAGAAAAAACTCACCAATTCAGCAGAGCTCATGAAATTTATTCTAGTATTTCAACAGACAAACAAGTGTATTAATGTTTAGAAGAGGCAGCAAACAAAACCTCACAGGCTAGCGGAAGTAGGCTGCGGGATGACATAATCGAGCTCGATCAGGCCATCGATAAGTGGCCTCACCTTCTCCTTCTGCGCCTCGAGCGCATCCTTATCCTCCATCAGAGCATCCATCTCCTCCACGCTCTTAAACACCGAGATAAACCCAACAGCATACCCTTTTGCCCTCGCCGGAGAGAAATTCTCCCCCGAGCTCAGCTGCCCCAATCTCCCTGCCACAGCCGACCTCTTGACCTCATCGATCGCCGCAAGAACATCGACCGCCGCTGTCCCTTCCTTGGGCTTGATCAGAGTAAAGCGCAACGCCGAGCCCGGGGACGGGATCGGAAGCTGGCCGGCGGCGACCCAGTCGACGGCCATGAGGTCGTCGCAGATGGGAAGGACGTGTTCCTTGACGACGGAGAGGTGGGCGGGATGGGCAGAGTAGGCGGCGAGGTCGGGCTTGGATGGGTATCTGCTGTGGAGGAGGTGGGTGAAGGAGAGGGCCGCTGCTGCTGCGGAGCGGAGGCGGAGGATGGGGCCGGCGGTGAGGTGGGTGGCAATGTCGAGGGAGGTGAGTGAGCGGAGGTTGGAGACCATGGAGTCGAGCTTGGCGGGGTCGGTGCCCTCGCGGACCTTGAAGAGGACCACGTGCTCGATCGTTGTGGGTGTAGCGGTGGGGTCCATGGGATGAGCGGGAGCGGCGGCGGAGGCTGCTGAGGAGGAGCAGGAGGAGGAGAGAATGGGAAATGATTTTGGGTGAGGAGATCGGAGGGAGAGAGAGGGAAGAGGAGGAGGGGAGAAGATGGACTTGAGAGGTGAGATGGGGCGGTGAAGATAAGGCACGGTTTTCAGACCCAGCATCTTTTTTTGGCGTTGACTATTGGGTTTTAGAATCGAATGGTGCCGCTGGGATCGGTTGGTTCAATTTTGATGGCGATGCTGGAGCACGTTTACGGCGTGATGTTCAGGAGGAGACGAGGAGCGTTGAACCAACGGAAATGAACCGTATCCGTATGTGCCCTGAGACATTTGTGAATTGGGATGAAGATGACCAAGTTCATTTTTTTCATTGTTGGTAAAAACAAATTTCAATTTATGTTGGGAAAATTTCATTAAAATACTCGAACGTTTGAACACATTGTCTCTAAGGGCATGTTCTTTTGCGTTTATTTGGTTGTGAAAGTGTGAGATTCCACTATTCTTTCAATTATGCACTCATTCTCACCATCACTTTCACTCGTCCTGTTCTTTTGTGTTGGCTTCTTTGACTGTGAAAGTTGCTGACGTGGCCACAATCAACACACAATAAAGTCGTGTGGGACCCACAAAAAATTCCAACATCCACATTCACAACTCACTTTCACCCAAAAAAACACAATACTCACTTTCACCAACACTATTCACAACTTCAACAAACACAAATTTAAACACAAATGTGAGTTGCTATGCGTACATACCGAATTGTTCTGTGTACGACCGTTTTTACTTTTTACATCACACGCAACGAAGTAAATAAAATTATTTACGTTTCTGCTCTACACACAGTCAGGTATCGAAAATACTCATTAAGACAAAACATCATAAAATCATGAATTAAATCAATGAAAAATCAAATTAAATCCAAAAAAACTTATAACATATACGAATCGAATGACGGATGTCTTAGATCGTGATAACACAAAAGTTGAAGATCGAAAAAAAGTCGAAATACAAAGATCGAGAAATTTTTTTCCCCAAAATTCTCTGTTAGCTTGATAAACTGCACATACAATGATACAAATGTTTTGCCTGTTGTTCGTGGCGATTAAAAAAATCATGTGAAGCAAAATAAATATTAGTACCAATTTATATTTACTAACTTCCACGATATATAAGGCGCAACGAACACGGCGGTCCCGCTAGCCAGTTAGCAAGCGAGATATCAGTAATCTCATTAATGATGTTCAGCCTTAAAATACTATATTCAGTATATTTGGATAATGAATTTGTTGATCATATCAACGTTAGTGTAATCATAATAAACAGTCATTCAACAGAATCTGATGATCATATCAGCGTTATTTTAATCGTATTAAACCGTCAGTAACCAGCTATAGAATACCACCAGAAACTGTCTGGTTGCTCGCAGAATTTGTTTTTGCTTGTCGTGCATAACATGCAAAATTTTTGCCTATTGTGCGCGATTCACAATTTTGCTCAATATAGCCAGAATTACTTATTACGTACAACAGCCAAAATGTGGAGCAAAAGCAAAAATTTTGCATGTTGGGCGTGGTAAGCAATTTTGGCTCTTTGGAGCAAAATTGCTCACCGCACAATATGCAAAAAAAATTCTGCGCAATGAGCAATTTTGTTCACAGATTGTTTTAATCGTCGCGCACAACAAACAAAATTTTTATCTGTTGTGTGTGATGAGCAATTTTTCTCCATAGAGCTAAAATTGCTCAATACATACAACAGGCAAAATGTGGAGCAAAAGCAAAATCTTTACCTGTTGTGCGCGATGAGCAATTTTTGGCTTCGCATATAGCCAAAACTGCTCACAGAATTTTTTTACTCATCTTGCCCAACAGCCAAAATGTGGAGCAAAATTGCTCAGCCCAAAAATGTGCTTCTCTCAAGCGAAAGAGTCCGTACAAGTAATATAATCTGGGAGTCCAGATGTCGAATCCTCGGGATAAAATCTGTTGCAACCACAAAGCTTAAATCAAATAGAAATCCAACGTAAAGAAACTAACCACTTTTGATGACGATGATTTTGATGGGTTTGGACGTGGTTTTTAATACGTGATCAATACGAACAAATAAAGCGTCGTGTATAAAAATATATATGAGAAGTATGCACATGGTATGGGTTCATTAGGATCCATGATTCGTATTAATTTGGTTGATTAAATATAACTCAATGAATTCTCTTTTTGAGAGCAATTCACCGGAAAATACCCTTGTGGGGGATTAAAGCACAAAATTCAATAAAATCGTTGCTAGAGTTTTAGTCTTTTAAATATAAGCGATGAAAGTCCCTTTTGGGGAAATCAAAACTCACCCTTGTGGGGTGATCATCTACTCAAACACGTTCTTTTGGAAGATGAAGAGAAGATTTAATAACAAAGACTATAACTTTACCAACGTGACAATTTTAGCGCGAATATTCAACCAAACGAATACAAATCATATCCCCTAACTACACCATACCATGCACAATGAGAATTTAGCTACTCATACTGAAAATAAACAGCAATTTCATCACATTAAGCATGGTTCTAAGCAATAGGATTAATTAGAATTCAAAATACACAATAGAGTTCAAGGAATATCACCAAATACGCTAACTATTTGCCTAAGAAACCCCTTCTTCTTCCTCCTAAAAGTCTCTGAAAATTCCATCAGGTTGCTCTCTGGATTCTCAGAAAATTGCTGCAAAAATCGGCTCCAAAATCGCCCAAATACGCCAAGAAATACGGCCAAAAACCCTAAGAATACCGTGTATAAGAACATTGCAGGTTTAATGGGGTTAACGTGTCCCAAATTCGCACCAATAGCGTCCAAACCCGCTCCACAGTCGGAGCAAATGCTAACCGCTCATCTGAGCGGGATTGAACTTCGCTGCGACGCATGGCCTTTAAATTTCGTGCACCCCTTCGCAATCCGCGTGCGCTCTCCGCGTTCGCGTTGGAAATAAAGGCAGCCGTTCGATTCTCCATCGACGGTCAGTTGGATGCCGCGTGGCTCTCAAAATTCACGCTCAGCTTTATTTTCCACGTGCGATTCCTTGTGATCTCGACCGTGCATTCAAAAGGCGGGCTCGCTGATGCGCTGACACGTGGCCTCAAGGATTGTTTCCGCCCGCTCCGCCTGATGTCGAATGAGGGTCCTTCGATGTGTGACCAACGGGTTACAGGCGGCTACGTCACCCTTTTGCTGCAGCCGTCAGATTCGAGCGGGAGTTGCTCCGATGGCTGCCACGTATCCCAGGCTGGCGGAGCAGTACGCGTACGCGCACGTATTTCTGTATTTCCTTGCGTATTTCTCCAATCTATTGGTATCCTGCATTCAAAAATACACAGTAATTAGCACATATCTCAGAAAAATACAAATAAATAGTCGTTGGAATCGTGAGATCGAGACCAAGCCATGACAAATATAAAAAGGAAGAAATACTCAATAAAATTCATACTTTGTGTACAAATAAATGGTTTTGCTCTAATAAATGATGATATGCAATATACGAACGTATTAGAGACCAATTACGTAACATGTATGCACAAAATACGACTAGATGGGGGGTTAAGTAAGCAATATTCAACCCGAATCACACCCCCCAACTAGCGATTTGCTAGTCTCTAGCAAAGTGAGCGAAAATTGATATCAAATATACACCTAGATCACCTTATCAGATCTCAAATCACTTACCACCATACTACAACGACATAAGAAGATAACCACACACTAATATCAATATTTCAAGTCATAAAATAATGGTACTCATGGGTTTGAAAATGAAGAACAAGTATTTCTCAAATGGTTATAAAATCGACTTAACTTCACTATCCATTACTTCTTAGCGCATAGTATACAAAGTCAATGGCGTACACCTTTCAATCAAAGATTTTAACTTGGAGCGTAGGTGTATCATGCAAAGCAAGCATAAAAAATAGAATGGTATCAAGACATACACACGTCAATCTTCATTCATAGGAAATCACACCATATCTTGTGCCGTCTTTAAGCTTTGGAAGTTCTCTTGCCTTGCTAGTTATGCACACTTATTTTCTGTTCTTTCTCTTTTTAATAGTTCCACGTAACGCGCATCAAGCAACATTCGCAGAAAAATGTATAACTTGGATCGCTCCATCAAATGAGTGGGTTTCCAGTCAATGGCTCCCAAATTAGACGATAATAGGGCATTAGGCCAAAAGGACCCCTTGGACTGTACTACTCGAGCCAACAAGTTATTTATTTTCGTGACACACTTGTTCATTTTTTTCGTCATTCATTTTTTTCTTTTTTTTTTTGCTTTTCTCTCTCTTTTTTGTGTGTGCATAAATAACTTAACAAGATAGCTTCATCTTCTTAATTCTTTCACAAGAATGGGTTATCCTAATCATTTCAAAAGACATTGTATACTTTCTACCCAAAATCACACAAAGCATGCAAATAGCAATGAATACGAGATAAAAAGCAATGCTCAAGTTATTTTGTGAACTAATGGTGCATGAACCTTGGTGTGTTCCATTGAAAGCATACTATTTGCTAATTCGTAATTTCTAGATTCATTAAGTCTTCAATCAACCCCACCATAGAGAAATATCAATAGAAATTTATCATGAGTACTAACATTCATGTCAAATGAGACTGAAATATTTAACAATAGTGGTGGAGGAAAATAATGTGTACGGTGGTGGATAGATTTCGAGAGTTTTCATCACATGAGGTTCATCTCTAGGTAAAATAAATTTTGGTGATAGGTCTTGACTCGAAATTTTTTTTTCAATCCAAAAAGGGAACTAAAAATAAAATCCTAAAAGAAAAATAAAAATAAAAATAAAAAAATACTAAAAGTTTATACCATCACCCCAACTTAAAATAAACATTGTCCTCAATGTTAGGAAGAGAGAATAATGGAACGAACACACCTGATTAGTTGCCACCCGAAGGTGGGTCTATGAGGTCCATGGTGCTCGCTTCCTTGGTCCAAGGCTCGTGAAAATGCTTCAATCTTTGGCCATTCACCTTGAACTCACTCCCGTCTTTTTCATTAAGCAATAGCACTACACCATGTGGAAAAACTTCTTTGGCTGTGAAAGGTCCAAACCACCTAGAGCGAAGCTTCCCAGGGAATATATGTAGCCTGGAATTGTATAGAAGGACTTTTTGGCCTGGGGTGAACTCCCTCCTTAAGATCATCATGTCATGGACGGATTTCATCCTTTCTTTTGATATTTTGGCGTTGTCATAAGCATTTCTCCTCAGCTCCTCTAACTCCAACAACTGTAACCTGCGAGAAGCAAAAGATGAATCAGTATCAAAATTCAATTTCTTTATAGCCCAATAGGATCTATGCTCCAATTCAATAGGTAAGTGACAAGACTTTCCAAAAACAAGACGGTAAGGTGACATCCCCAAAATTGTTTTATAGGCCGTCTTGTAGGCCCACAACGCTTCAGGTAAGCGCAAGCTCCAATCTTTCCTTGAAGGATTCACCGTCTTCTGTAAAATGCCTTTGATCTCTCTATTTGCCAGCTCAGCTTGACCATTGGTTTGGGGGTGATATGGAGTAAAGACTTTGTGCGTGATCCCAAACCTCTTCATTAGATTAGCGAACATGCGGTTGCAAAAATGGAACCCTCCATCACTGATCAGGGCTTTGGGCACTCCAAATCTAGAGAAAATGTTCTCTTTAAGAAACTTGAGCACAACTGAAGTGTCGTTTGACCTGCAAGGAATAGTGTCACGCCCCGCTTCCAAAAAATATGGAGGCGAGGCGTGAGTAGGTCCGCTCAGACTTGAAGCTGTGAAGCTGCAAGTCTGATAAGCGTCAATAAACTTCAAATGGCAGGTCCTTGCAAACGCGGTACGCAACAAAGATAATAATAAAGGAAATGAGACAAAAGTAATCTCAGAATATCCATAAAATAAGTTCCAACATCGCAGAAAACCCACCAGGCTAAAAGAAAAGAGTCTAAAAAGGCCCCAGCATGGCCAACAAAAGTAAAATGTACAGAAAACAAAGTAATGGTGCTACGCACCGACAACTAACAGCAACCTAAAGCAAGCAACTCAGAACAGTCTCTAAGACTGGTCACTGGTGTCCACCAACTCCTCGTCATACGTAGGCTTCGGCTCAGCGTCGGCAAACACCTCGTCCTCAGCAACGGTCTCTGGCTCGGGGTCTAACATGTGACACCCAAAAGAGCAAGGGGCACATGTCAACAAGTCTACATGAGACTTGTGCAAGGAAACTGAAAGTAAAAGTAAAGCAACCTAGCAGTTCTAGCATGATGTAATGACATGGCAGATATAGCATGAGTGCAACAAGTAAAGTAAAGTAAGAGCATGGCATGGCAACTGGCATTTAAATCATGACATGGATATCAAGTTTTGCAAGAACAATCACAAGGACAAGGGCAAGTCTAGTAAGCACGTCGTGCACAGAGATTACATCTTTTGGCTAGAGTGGCTGCGCGGGCCAACTCCTAAGCTCAAGTGATCGCTTATCCCTACCCCTCCACGTGTATCGGGCATTGGCTTTTGACCAACACATGTAGCCCGCATCTAGATCACGAGCCAGGAAGTGTTTTTCAATATAGCAGAGGAGTGCACCTAGCCTGAACAAGGAAGTACAAGTGTCACGCCCCGCTTCCCAAAAATAAGGAGGCGAATCGTGTGAAGGTCCGCTCAGACTTGAAGCTACAAAGCCGCAAGTCCGATAAGCGTCAATTATCACGAAGTAGCAGGTCCCTGTAATGTGACTCGGATACAACAATAACAATAATAGAAAAAGAGGCAAATAATAAGATTATTCATCTCAGAGTCCAGATATAAATTCAACAACCAGAAATTCCACCAGGCAAATAAAAGAGTCTAAAGAAAAAGGCCAAGCATGGCCAACGAAGAAACTAACAACAACGGTGCTACTCACCGAACAACAACAACAACTAACAAAGAAGGAACTGCGAGGAGACACTAGGACTGGTCACCGGTGTCCTCGTACTCAACGTCAGCAACGGGATCGGCCACGAACTCGTCGCCCTCAACAGCAGACTCTGGCTCAGCAACTAACATGCGTCACCCAACGAGAAGGGGCACATGTCAGCAAGTCTACAAGACTTGTGCAAGGAAACTAGGAAAAGTAAAAACAACCAAGCAGTTCTAGAGTATGTTATGACATGGTATATTATGCAATGAGAACAACAACATTTTATGTTATGGCATGATTATGGCATGGCAAGTAACATGGCATGACAAGTAACAATTACAAGACAAGTACAAGAATTGTAAGCACGTCGTGCACAGAGATTCCGCCCTTTGGCTAGAGTGGCTGTACGGGCCAACTCTTACGCTCAAGTGACCGTTTATCCCTACCCCTCCATGTGTGTCGAGCCAGGGCACTACCCCCGAACACGTAATGATCGCTTCTGGATCACGAGCCAGGAAGTGTTTTTAACACGTATGGCATAGGGTTATGCCCGCATAACGGGTGCCTAGCCGGTAACACGGAAACACGGATTTGTACAAGGATTTGTAGCGTGTGCTACGATGCAACATGCAACATGGTATGTAAAATGGATGCACATGACATTTATTCGAAATGCAATTGCGTACCGTTAAAGAAAATTATACATGGCAGGCGATTGTATGACATGTCATGACAAGGGAAATTCTAGCTTCGTTGTCAAGCTAGAATTCGAATTTGCGCCTAGACCGCTATCATTTCACGGTCTAGCCTCTTTCACGCTAAAACAAAGTAATGGCCTAAAAACATGGCCTAAAGCAAGATTGGCAAGTTTCACTTGCCTGGTACCGAGGTTGTTGTTCGACGAGAGTCACGAGATCGGTATCCTACGGTAATTGGGTTCGCTGTTATGGCAAAATAGAAAATTAAATTGAGAGTTCTAATCCGGTTTGTATTGGAATCCTACGTCGTCTAATAATCCATTTTTTATTAGGGTTTCTAATTTACACTGTGGATTACAGAGAGTTAAAGTTAGATCACTAACCGTTTACGAAGCAAAGATCGAGACGCCTACGGATCTGCGGTAGAAGAAGATCTCGTCGGATTCCGGATTGCCGTCGCCAAATCGGATCTAGCACGGCAACGGAAAAGCGATACGGAAGAACTACGGTTGAAAAGAGTTCCTCACGACCGAATAGCTACAGATCTGGAGATTTGAGTTCGTCGAGAAAATCTGGAGCAAAATGGAGATTTTCGGGTTTTTGGGGTCGGTCAGCGGCCAACGGAGGTGGTGCCGGTGCAAAGGAAGGTGAGGGGAAACTCGGGAGGATGAAGAATGGCAAGAGGAAGGTTGGGGGATGATTGGGGAAGAAGGTTGGCTTGTAGAAGTGAAGAAAGAATGAAAATGGTCGAGGGTTTAAATAAAGGAAAAGTGCGGCGGCTACGACTTAACCTAGGTTTACTGGGCAATTTAGTCAGTCAGAGAAGGGTGGTCGACCGACTAGTTTGGGATCTAATCGGTCGGTCGTCCAACTGACACCGACTAAAATCAAACAGTGAATAGTGTCTGTACAGGGAAGGCATGATTAGTCGGTCTGTGAAGACCCGTCGACCGACTAGTTTGGGATCTAGTCGGTCGGTGAACGTTCATGAACCGACTAACGGTCGAATAAGATAGATAATGAGTACTGACAGTTAGTCGGTCTGAGTACAAGACCTGACCGACTAGTTTGGTAACTAGTCAGTCGAAGAACGTGCTTAGACCGACTAAACGTAAACAGTAACTCAGTCGAAATTTACTGACAAGAACAAGTCGGTCTGAGAAGAGTCACAGACCGACTAGATTGCAATCTAGTCGGTTGGCTCTCCTTCACGAACCGACTAAGATGCACCGGAAGTGCCGAATCGAAGCGCGAAGCTTCGGGAAGATTCCTATGGCCTCTAGGAACAACCTAGCTCTAAGATAATGATGCTATGAAGCTAATCGTAAGAATTTCTAACGGAAAAAGCATACTAGAGAGGAAACATCCAATATTATTCATATAAAATAGTCATTACAAAAACCGGTCTTTACATCCTCCCCACCTTTAGAAAAATTCTGCCCTCGGAATTTCCTAACACTCACGTGTCAGGGAACAAAAGTGGGTAACGCTCTCTCATCTCGTCTTCTCTCTCCCAAGTAGACTCTCCTGGCGAGCCGTGTCGCCACATCACCCTAACAAGATCGACTGTCTTGTTCCGAAGTGACTTCTGACGCCAGTCCAAAATCTGCACTGGCTGCTGGTCATACGTCAGATCAGGGCGAACGGTGATCTTCGAGAAATCTACAACGTGAGATGGATCGCTAATGTACCGACGAAGCTGCGACACATGGAAGACATCGTGAACTCCTTCCAAAGATGGCGGCAAGGCTAAGCGGTAGGCTACCTCGCTAACTCTCTCCAGAATGTCAAACGGTCCAATGTATCTCGGGCTCAGCTTCCCTCGTTTCCCAAAGCGAATCACTCCTCGATTCGGGGAAATCTTCAGGAACACATGGTCACCTAGCTGAAACTCCAGCGGACGCCGTTTAGCATCATCCCAATGCTTAAAACGGTCCTGAGTAATCCTCACCCTCTCCCGTATGTTCCTGACAACATCCACAGCCTCCACGATCATCTCAAGTTCTAAGAGCTCCCAATCTCCAATGTCATCCCAGCTTAGTGGCGATCGACATTTCTTCCCATATAGCGCGGCAAAAGGTGCCATGCCAATACTCTCCTGGTAGCTGTTATTGTAGGCAAACTCCACGAGGTGTAGATGATCCTCCCAAGAACCCTTGAAGTCCAACATGCACGCCCTCAGCATGTCCTCCAAGATCTGGATCGTCCTCTCGGACTGGCCATCCGTCTGCGGATGGTACGCCGTGCTGAAACTCAGACTCGTACCCAAACTCTTCTGCAGACTCTGCCAGAACTGAGACGTGAACCTCGTGTCTCTGTCCGACACGATACTCACAGGGACTCCGTGAAGCCGTACGATCTCCTGCACGATTCACGTTACATCACTATCTACACTAGGAAAAGGAAATTAAAATAGAGAGTAAAAGATTTGCCTCCATATATCTCCTCGCTAGCGGCTCGGTAGACTGTCCTACTCGGAAAGGAATAAAGTGCGCAGATTTGGTCAATCGGTCTATGATCACCCAAATCGTGTCATTCTGCTTCGGACTCCGAGGCAGTCCAGTCACGAAGTCCATAGTGATGTGTTGCCACTTCCATTTCGAAATCGGAAGCGGTTGTAGCAACCCTGTCGTGATGCTCCGCTTTTACCTGCTGGAAAACCAGACACTTGGCTTCACTCCGAGACACACTCCTCTTCATACCATACCACCAATAGTTCAGGCGAAGATCATTGTACATCTTGGTCCCACCAGGATGCACAGAATACAGCGAACTGTGTGCCTCAACCAACAGCTCCTCTCTGATGTCTCCAGCTGGCACACACAACCTGGCTCCAAATCTCAACGAGCCATCCTCATGAATCAAGAAGTCAGTCCGCAGACCAGCTTCTACCAGCTCCCGTATCTTCACCAACTTCGGGTCTCCAGCCTGACCAGTCTTGATCCGATCCACGATCGTCGACTGTATCTGCATACACATCAATGAAGAGACCTCTCCAGGCAGAACAATCTCAATTCCGGACTCGCAAAAATCCCGCTGCAATCTCCACTGCGAAGTCAACGACATCACCGCTGGAAGCCTACTCAACGCATCTGGAACCACATTCACTTTACCAGGGTGATACTGCAGATCGATCTCATAGTCAGCCATGAGCTCCAACCACCGACGCTGTCGCATGTTGAGCTCCTTCTGAGTGAAAATGTACTTCAAGCTTTTGTGATCGGTGAAGATTTTCACCTTCTCACTCAGCAGGAAGTGCATCCAAATCTTCAGCGCAAACACAACAGCGGTCAACTCCAAATCGTGCGTCGGGTAATTCTTCTCATGAGCCTTAAGCTGACGAGAAGCATACGCAACCACGTGCCCATGCTGGTGCAATACACAACCGAGACCCTTGCCGGAAGCATCGCAAAAGATCTCGAATCCTCCACTCCGATCAGGCACATCAAGAACAAGGGCAGACGTCAGCTTCTCCTTCAGAACACCAAAAGCTTCCTCACAGTCATCAGACCAAACAAAAGATACATCCTTCCGCGTCAGTCTGGTCATCGGCTCAGCAATACGGGAGAAGTCCTTAATGAAACGACGGTAATAACCAGCCAATCCAAGGAAACTCCGGATCTCAGACGCTGACCGCGGAACAGGCCACTCCCTGATAGCCTTAATCTTCTCGGGGTCCACCGAAATACCATCACCAGTCACCACATGCCCGAGAAAAGCAACCCTATCCAGCCAAAACTCGCACTTGAAATACTTCGCATACAACCGATGCGTCCTCAAGATCTCCAATACCGTCATCAAGTGCGACGTATGCTCCTCTTCTGACTTCGAGTAGATCAGAATGTCGTCAATGAAGATAACGACAAACTTATCTAAAAAGTCATAGAAGATCAGATTCATAAAGACTGCGAGCGCATTGATTACACCGAAAGGCATAACCACGAACTCGTAGTGTCCATATTTCGTCCTGAATGCTGTCTTCGGAACATCCTCCTTCCTCACCTTCAGCTGGTGATAACCACTCCTCAGGTCCAGCTTAGAGAATACCCTCGATCCTCCCAGCTGATCAAAAATATCATCAATACGAGGCAACAGATATCGATTCTTGACGGTCACCGCATTCAACTCCCGGTAGTCCACACACATGCGACGCGAACCGTCCTTCTTCTTCACCAGCAAGACCGGTGCTCCCCACGGAGACACGCTGGGATTTATGTAACCCTTCTGAAGAAGTTCGTACAGCTGCTTCCACAATTCCTCCAATTCTGCTGGTGCCATGCGATACGGCGCTTTCGAGATAGGCTGCGCTCCCGGAATGAGGTCGATCGAAAACTCGAGAGCTCGATCGGGTGGCAATCTAGACATCTCCTCGGGAAAGACGTCGTCGAAGTCACGCACTACCGCAGGTCGACACTGCTCCAACTGCATAGCAACGATCTCTATCGGCTTGGCTCGAAACCTGACCGGACCAAACGAACTACTTCCACGGCTGAACTCGAACACCAGATGTCTAGAGATCTCGAACACCACCTTCTTCCTCCGACAATCGATCGTAGCGTAGAAACTCCCAAGCCAGTCCATCCCGAGGACGACATCATAGTTGATGATGTCGTGGACAATAAAATCTGCGTAGAGCTCATGTCCACAGACCACCAAAGGGCAAGAATTGCAACCACGATACACCGAGACCACACCATTTCCTGTAACGATATCCCAACTCTTGGGAAGAGGGGAAGTCGCCAAGGAATGCTTCTCCACGAAGCTCCGGGAAATAATGCACATCGATGCACCTGAGTCGAAGAGGACTCGTGCAGGAGATGTGCAAACCAAAATCACACCTAACAGATAGTCTAACAATCAAATTCTATTCTAGCATACATAACAAGCAATCAAACAATTTTCCAACAAACAAGACCAACTAAGAAAGAATAACTAGATTGAGAGTTACCTGCAATAACCTCATCCACCTCATTGGTCTCAACAGCGGTCATCAGAAAAGCCTGACGCCTCGGCTGAAAAGCCTGCTGAAAAGCCTGCCTCTACGGAACGAGAGGCGCTCCACGTCCAGCAGGTACAGGTGTCCTCTGCTGCAATGACTGAGCTGCAACAGGTCCCTTCCACGGCTGCTTGGACTTCGGGCAGTCCCTCATGGTATGCGCATGATCACCACAAATCAAGCACTGTCCCAACATCTTCCGACACTGATCCTTGACATGCCCAGTCTTGCCACAGAAATGGCAAGTCTTCAGAGTAGGAGGTCCTCAAGGCCTCTTGAACTGTACCGGCTGATTGGGCCCGAACCCTGGTCTCATCAATACCCTGGCCTGCTCCACAGGCCTCTTCCCAGCTCCAGAAGCACTTCCTCTCTTCTGGTTCACGATCCGCTCCTGCCTCTTCGCCGTAATCAAAACCTTCTGATATGACTCCGCATCAGAAGAAGTCACATACCTTTGAAGATCCAAAGAAAGCTCCTGCAGAAACTTCTGGGCTCTCTCATCAGCATCCTGCACCATCTTTGGTGCGAAACGACTCAGCCGGGTGAACTCCTGGTGGTACTGATCCACCGTCAAGCTCCCCTGCTTCAGATCGATGAAGCGCTACGCCATCTCCCTCCTGGCAGCCTTCGGAAAATACTCCTCGTCGAATCTGGACTTGAAGGTAGCCCAAGATATCGGCTCCTCCAGCAACTCCTCCTCAGCATCCCACCAGTTCCGAGCATTATCCTTAAGGTGTTTCTTTGCTAAGTCAACCCATCCAGTCGGGTCGACCTTCGACATCTTCAAGTTGTCCTCTATGTTCCTAGTCCATTCATCCGCAGCAAGGGGTCCTTCGGTCCCATCAAAGTAAGCGGGGCCCAACTCCCGAAACTGCTTCACTCCAGGCTCGAAGCGAGGGACATTCTGAACAGGCTGTGCTGCTCGAGCAGGTGGAACATTCCGGGCATTCTGCAGCATCCCCTGCTGCACCTGCATCATCTGATGCATCATCCGCATGATCTCCCCATTGGTGGGCTCCCGATCCGGCTCCTCGATGCGACCACCACCACCACCGCAGGTATTCCGTCTTCCTGCCATCTATTGACACAGGAAAAACGAAATAAAATCAGACTCTTAGCCTACGACTCGGTGTCGAAATTATTTATCGGACATTCTATAATTCTTATCGTTATTCCGATTAAGTCACAGTTACAGAGTGTGGGACCTGCATGGGCCACCAAAGAAACCTGTCACGCCCCGCTTCCCAAAAATATGGAGACAAAGCGTGAGAAGGTCCGCTCAGACTTGAAGCTACAAAGCCGCAAGTCCGATAAGCGTCAATTATCACGAAGTAGCAGGTCCCTGTAACGTGACTCGGAAACAACAATAACAATAATAGAAAAAAGAGGCAAATAATAAGATTATTCATCTCAGAGTCCAGATATAAATTCAACAACCAGAAATGCCACCAGGCAAATAAAAGAGTCTAAAGAAAAAGGCCAAGCATGGCCAACGAAGAAACTAACAACGGTGCTACTCACCAAACAACAACAACAACAACTAACAAAGAAGGAACTGCGAGGAGACACTAGGACTGGTCACCGGTGTCCTCGTACTCAACGTCAGCAACGGGATCGTGCATGAACTCCACGAACTCGTCGCCCTCAACAGCAGACTCTGGCTCAGCAACTAACATGCGTCACCCAAAGAGAAGGGGCACATGTCAGCAAGTCTACAAGACTTGTGCAAGGAAACTAGGAAAAGTAAAAACAACCTAGCAGTTCTAGAGTATGTTATGACATGGTATATTATGCAATGAGAACAACAGCAGTTTATGTTATGGCATGATTATGGCATGATTATGGCATGGCAAGTAACATGGCATGACAAGTAACAATTACAAGACAAGTACAAGAATTGTAAGCACGTCGTGCACAGAGATTCCGCCCTTTGGCTAGAGTGGCTGTACGGGCCAACTCTTACGCTCAAGTGACCGTTTATCACTACCCCTCCACGTGTGTCGAGCCAGGGCACTACCCCCGAACACGTAATGCTCGCTTCTGGATCACGAGCCAGGAAGTGTTTTTAACACGTATGGCGTAGGGTTATGCCCGCATAACGGGTGCCTAGCCGGTAACACGGAAACACGGATTTGTACAAGGATTTGTAGCGTGTGCTACGATGCAACATGCAACATGGTATGTAAAATGGATGCACATGACATTTATTCGAAATGCAATTGCGTACCGTTAAAGAAAATTAAACATGGCAGGCGATTGTATGACATGTCATGACAAGGGAAATTCTAGCTTCGTTGTCAAGCTAGAATTCGAATTTGCGCCTAGACCGCTATCATTTCACGGTCTAGCCTCTTTCACGCTAAAACAAAGTAATGGCCTAAAAACATGGCCTAAAGCAAAATTGGCAAGTTTCACTTGCCTGGTACCGAGGTTGTTGTTCGACGAGAGTCACGAGATCGGTATCCTACGGTAATTGGGTTCGCTGTTATGGCAAAATTGAAAATTAAATTGAGAGTTCTAATCCGGTTTGTATTGGAATCCTACGTCGTCTAATAATCCATTTTTTAATTAGGGTTTCTAATTTACACTGTGGATTACAGAGAATTAAAGTTAGATCACTAACCGTTTACGAAGCAAAGATCGAGACGCCTACGGATCTGCGGCAGAAGAAGATCTCACCGGATTCCGGATTGCCGTCGCCAAATCCGATCTAGCACGGCAACGGAAAAGCGATACGGAAGAACTACGGTTGAAAAGAGTTTCTCACGGCCGAATAGCTACAGATCTGGAGATTTGAGTTCGTCGAGAAAATCTGGAGCAAAAAGGAGATTTTAGGGTTTTGGGGTCGGTCGGCGGCCAACGGAGGTGGTGCCGGCACAAAGGAAGGTGAGGGGAAACTCGGGAGGATGAAGAATGGCAAGAGGAAGGTTGGGGGATGATTGGGGAAGAAGGTTGGCTTGTAGAAGTGAAGAAAGAATGAAAATGGTCGAGGGTTTAAATAAAGGAAAAGTGCGGCGGCTACGACTTAACCTAGGTTTACTGGGCAATTTAGTCGGTCAGAGAAGGGTGGTCGACTGACTAGTTTGGGATCTAGTCGGTCGGTCGTCCAACTGACACTGACTAAAATCAAACAGTGAATAGTGTCTGTACAGGGAAGGCATGATTAGTCGGTCTGTGAAGACCCGTCGACCGACTAGTTTGGGATCTAGTCGGTCGGTGAACGTTCATTAACCGACTAAAGGTCGAATAAGATAGATAATGAGTACTGACAGTTAGTCGGTCTGAGTACAAGACCTGACCGACTAGTTTGGCAACTAGTCGGTCGAAGAACGTGCTTAGACCGACTAAACGTAAACAATAACTCAGTCGAAATTTACTGACAAGAACAAGTCGGTCTGAGAAGAGTCGCAGACCGACTAGATTGCAATCTAGTCGGTTGGCTCTCCTTCACGAACCGACTAAGATTCACCAGAAGTGCCGAATCGAAGCGCGAAGCTTTGGGAAGATTCCTATGGCCTCTAGGAACAACCTAGCTATAAGATAATGACGCTATGAAGCTAATCGTAAGAACTTCTAACGGAAAAAGCACACTATAGAGGAAACATCCAATATTATTCATATAAAATAGTCATTACAAAAACCGGTCGTTACAACAAGTATTGTAGCGTGTGCTACGAATGCAACATTCAACTTGGATGGCATGTAGGATGCAATGCATGGAAGATAATGGTTTAAGTGCGTACAGATAAGGAATTTAAACATGGCATGCAACAATGCATGAATGACATGGCAGGGTGACAGATCTAGCTTCGTTGTCAAGCTAGATCTTAAAGTTGCGCCTAGACAGCTATCATTTCACTGTCTAGTCTCTTTTACGCTAAAAACAAGGAAGTGACCTAAAACATGGCCCTAAGCAAAAGTTGGCAAGTTTCATTTGCCTGCAAGTCTGACGTCAGAAAAACACCGTCCAAAGAGTCCAAAGTCACAAACAACCTACGTGCACAAGTCCACCAGCCTACAGTCCCATATTATTAATCTTGATTAGTGAATTTAAAACACTTTAAAAACATAAATTTTAGTCTTGATTAACATGCTGTGGTTGGGGGGTCCTAGGGGTGCAAAACGTTACCTCAACACGACGCGAAAGCTACACTGGCGTCGGGTAGCGACGCTAGGGGTTGGAATATAAGAACGCGCTCCTAGTCCAATTTCCAGATCAGATTTCTCGCTCAAATAGTCTGGGCAGCAACCAGAACAACGAACCAAGATTCCAACGCTAGGACGTGCGACAAAGGGCTACGACGTATCACAACATCGTAATCGGTAAATCCACGAAGAAGAGACACCTAGGTGGGACCCACAGTAGTGCTTAGGGCCAATGGGGGACCCACAACACCTCTGGAGAACTTGGGGGGCCCACGGTGGCAAGCGATGCGAAAGTTGCGACGTTGCGACGAACGTCGCTCGGTCAGACCGAGTCGTTGCGAGGGATTCTCTTTGTCAGACCGAGAGAACACAGCTCACGGCCGGTCGCTGCGCTGCGGAGATGCGGGTTGGTCGGTTACAGCGGGCTGCTGCGAGAGAATTTGTCGGTCGTGCGCTGCGGGGCGGGGGTTGCAACGTTGCGGGTTGCAACGGAGCAGCGGTGTGGGGGAGCGGGTTGGTCAGACCGATGGAAGGCATCGGCCGGGCGCTGCGGGCTGCAGCGGAGCGGGATGCGGGGCAATGCGGGCGGGCCTCTCGGTCAGACCGAGAGAATCTCTCGGTCAGACCGAGAGAATCTCTCGGTCGTAGCTGGGGCTTGCGAAGCGGGCGACTGGGTGCGGTGCGGAGCGGCGCTGCGGGGCTGAGCCTCGGTCAGACCGAGGGAAAATAGGGGAAAACGTCGGTCGTGCGGGGGCGGCTGCGGGGGTTGGTTGCAACGAACATTGCAAGTGGGAATTTAAGATGTGGGGGCAGCTAGGGTTTGTTTTCTTGGGAAAATAGGTTATCCTAGGGGGGTATTTATATAGTGTAGGTGGGTTGACTTGGTCTAGGGTCGATTTGAATTAAAAATTGATTTTAAACCCAAATATTCACCCTCTCTAACACCCAAGCATGTGTGGGTGCGGCCAAGGCTAGGGGCTTGGGTCCAAAAAATAATTTTGAAGTGTTATAATCTAATAGAAATTATATTGGGTCGAAAATACTTTAAAACTTAGTATTTAAAAATATTTAAAACTGTGCTAAAAATGTAAAATAGGCCAAATGAAATCCGAAAATTGTGAAATAAATATTTAGGTGATCGAGACGACGAGAGAAAGGAAACTAAGAAGACGGATCTCAATTTCGACGTCGAGTGACGAAACTAAAAATAGAAACGTCTCACGTCAAAAGTGAAAATCGCAACGTCTCTTCGAATAAGATCAAATCGTGGAAGAGTGACCCCAGAAATGTCATTCCAAATTAGTGCCACAATTTAATACTCTCAGAGACGTTCACAACGACATATCACACCAAAGTGTTCACAAACAAACAGAGTCTAAAATAAATACGTGCACGGTCAAAAGCACGTGCACGAACAAAGTACGATCGGAAGGCGACCGTTACATCCTCCCCACCTTAGAAATGATTCCGTCCTCGGAATCAACATCAAGCACTGCTCGGGAAGAGGTGCGAGAAGTGCTCTCTCATCTCATCCTCACGCTCCCAGGTGGACTCACCAGGGGAACCGTGACGCCACTGCACTCGAACCAAGTCGACGGTCTTATTCCTCAGCTGCTTCTGCCGTCGATCCAGAATCTCAACTGGCTGCTGATCATAAGATAGATCCGGATGAATCGTGATCTCCGAGAAATCCACAGCATGGGACGGATCACTGACGTATCGACGTAACTGAGATACGTGAAATACGTCGTGAACACCATCCAGCGACGATGGCAGCGCCAAGCGATAAGCCACCGCTCCAACTCTCTCCAGAACATCAAACGGCCCAATGTACCTCGGACTCAGCTTGCCTCTCTTCCCAAATCGGATAACTCCGCGGTTCGGAGAAATCTTCAGAAAGACATGATCTCCAGGCTGAAACTCCAAAGGCCTCCGTTTAGCATCTGCCCAATGCTTGAAACGGTCCTGCGTGATCCTCAGCTTCTCCCGGATGTTCCTCACAACATCCACGACTTCCACAATCATCTCCGGTCCTAACAGCTCCCGATCTCCAATGTCATCCCATCGCAGTGGCGATCGACATTTCTTCCCGTATAGCGCGACGAATGGCGCCATGCCAATACTCGCCTGGTAGCTGTTATTGTAGGCAAACTCAACATGATGGAGATGATCCTCCCAAGATCCCTTGAAGTCTAACATGCACGCTCTCAGCATGTCCTCCAAAATCTGAATCGTCCTCTCGGACTGGCCATCTGTCTGCAGATGGTACGCCGTGTAGAAACTCAGACTCGTATCCAGACTCTTCTGTAGACTCTGCCAAAACTGAGATGTGAATCTCGTGTCTCTGTCTGACACGATACTCACGGGGACTCCACGAAGTCGTACGATCTCCTGCATGATTCACGTTACATCACTATCTAAACTAGGAAAAGGAAATAAACACGGAGAGTAAAAGAATTTACCTCCATATATCTCCTCGCTAGCGTCTCAGTAGACTGTCCTACTCAGAATGGAATAAAGTGTGCGGATTTGGTCAATCTGTCTACGATCACCCAAATTGCGTCATTCTGCTTCGGACTTCGAGGTAGTCCAGTCACGAAATCCATAGTGATGTGTTGCCACTTCCACTCCAGAATCGGAAGCGGTTGTAGCAACCCTGCTGTATGCTGATGTTCCGCCTTTACTTGCTGGCAAACCAGACACTTGGCTACACTCCGAGCCACACTCCTCTTCATACCATGCCACCAATAGTTCAGACGAAGATCCTTGTATATCTTGGTACCGCCAGGATGCACAGAATATGGCGAATTGTGTGCCTCCACCAATAATTCCTCTCTGATATCTCCAGCTGGCACATACAACCTGGCTCCATACCTCAACGAACCATCCTCATGAATCAAGAAGTCAGTCCGTAGACCGGCTTCCACCTGCTCCCGAATCTTCACCAGCTTAGCATCTTCCGCCTGTCCAGCCTTGATCCTATCCACGATCGTCGACTGTATCTGCATACTCATCAGTGAAGAAGTCTCTTCAGGAAGAATAATCTCAATACCAGACTCGCAAAAATCCTGCTGCAATCTCCACTGCGAAGTCAACATCATCACCGCTGGAAGTCTGCTCAGCGCATCTGGAACCACATTCACCTTGCCAGGGTAATACTGTAAATCAATCTCATAATCTGCCATGAGCTCTAACCATCGATGATGTCGCATGTTGAGCTCCTTCTGAGTAAAAATGTACTTCAAGCTCTTGTGATCGGTGAAGATCTTCACCTTCTCACTCAGCAGGAAGTGCCTCCAAATCTTGAGCGCAAACACGACTGCAGCCAACTCCAAATCATGTGTCGGGTAATTCTTCTCATGAGCCTTGAGCTGACGAGAAGCATACGCAACCACATGCCCATGCTGATGCAACACACAACCAAGACCCTTGCCAGAAGCATCGCAAAAGATCTCGAATCCTCCACTCCGATCGAGCACAGCAAGAACAGGGGCAGTCGTCAATCTCTCCTTCATAACACCAAAAGCCTTCTCACAATCATCAGACGAAACAAATGGTACATCCTTCCGTGTCAGCCTGGTCATCGGCTCAGCAATACGGGAGAAGTCCTTAATGAAGCGCCGATAATAACCTGCAAGCCCAAGGAAACTCCTGATCTCAGACGCTGACTGCGGAACAGGCCACTCTCTGATAGCCTTAATCTTCTCGGGATCCACTGAAATACCATCTCCTGACACCACATGCCCGAGAAAAGAAACTCTATCCAGCCAAAACTCGCACTTAGAATACTTAGCATACAAACGATGCTTCCTCAAAATATCCAACACTGTCCTCAAGTGTGATGCATGCTCTTCCTCCGACTTTGAATAGATCAGGATGTCGTCAATAAAATAACGACAAACTTGTCTAGAAAGTCGTAGAAGATCAGATTCATCAGGTTCATAAAAACTGCGGGTGCGTTGGTTACACCGAAAGGCATAACCACGAACTCATAGTGACCATACTTCGTCCTGAATGCTGTCTTCGGGATATCTTCCTTCTTCACCTTCAGCTGGTGATAACCACTCCTCAGATCCAGCTTAGAGAACACCCTCGAACCTCCAAGCTGATCAAAAATGTCATCTATACGAGGCAATGGATATTTATTCTTGATGGTCACAGCATTCAGCTCCATGTAGTCCACGCACATGCGACGCGAACCATCCTTCTTCTTCACCAGCAACACCGGTGCTCCCCACGGAGACACACTAGGATTGATATAACCCTTCTGCAAAAGCTCATCCAGCTACCTACGTAACTCCTCCAACTCTGCTAGAGCCATACGATACGGCGCCTGCGAAATAGGCTGCGCTCCCGGAATAAGATCGATCGAAAACTCAAGAGCTCGATCAGCGGCAGTCCAGACATCTCCTCGGGGAAGACGTCGTCAAATTTACGCACCACAGCTGGTCTACCCTGCTCCATCTGCATAGCAACAATCTCCACCGATCTGGCTCGAAATCTGACAGGGCAAAACGAACTGCTACCCCGACTGAACTCAAACACTGGATGTCCTGGGATCTCGAACACCACCTTCTTCCTCCGACAATCGATCGTAGCATAAAAACTCGCAAGCCAATCCATCCCGAGGATGGCATCATAGTTGATGATGTCGTGGACAATAAAATCAGTGTAAAGCTCATGTCCACAGACCACCAAAGTGCAAGAATTGCAACCACGATGCACCAAGATCACGCCATTTCCTGTAACGATGTTCCAACTCTTGGGAAGAGGGGATGTCGTCAAGGAATTCTTCTCCACGAAGCTCCGGGATATAATGCACATCGATGCACCAGAGTTAAAGAGGACTCGTGCAGGAAACGTGCAAACCAAAATCACACCTAACAAACAATCTAGAAATCAAACCCTATTCTAACAAACAATCATATGCAATCAACCAAACATAAGCTAACAACCAAAGCTAACTAAGGAAGTAAACAACTAGACTGAGAGTTACCTGCGAAAACCTCATCCACAGCCTCGCTCTCCACTGCCGTCATCAGAAAAGCCTGCCTCCTCGGCTGCATGGCCTGCTGAAAAAGCCTGCCTGTGTGGAACGAGGGCTGCTCCTCGTCCTGCAGGTACAGGTGCTCTCTACTGCAACAGCTGTGCTGCAACTGGTTCCTTCCAAGGCTACTTAGACTTCGAGCACTCCTTCATAGTATGAGTAGGATCTCCACAAATCAGGCACTGTCCCAACATCCTCCTACACTGCTCCTTGACATGCCCGGTCTTGCCACAGAAATGGCAAGTCTTCTGAGTAGGCCCACCTGGTCTCTTGAACTGCACTGGCTGATTAGGCTTGAACCCAGGCCTATCCACTCATCTGACATGCTCCATAGGCCTCTTCCCAGCTCCCGGTGTCTGTCCTCTCTTCTGCCTCGCAATCAACTCCTGTCTCCGAGAAGCTAACAGCAACTTCTGATATGACTCCAGATCTGACGAAGACATCAGGCTCTGCAAGTCTATGGAAAGGCCCTGCAGAAACCTCTGAGCTTTCTCCTCAACACCCTCCACCATCTTCGGTGTGAAGCGACTCGGCCTGGTGAACTCCTGATGGTACTGGTCCACCGTCAGATTTCCCTGCTTCAGCTCAATGAAGCGCTGCAACATCTCCCTCCTGGCAGCCTTCGAAAAGTACTCTTCATCGAACCTGGACTTGAAAGTAGCCCAAGGTATAGGACTCACCAACAGCTCCTCTTCCGCATCCCACTAGTTGCGGGCATTATCCCTGCGCTGCTTCTTCACCAACTCAACCCATACAGCTGGGTTGATCTTCGACATCTTCAGATTATCCTTCTTCACCAACTCAACCCATACAGCCGGGTTGATCTTCGACATCTTCAGATTATCCTCAGTATTTCTGATCCACTCCTCAGCAGCCAACGGTCCTTCAGATCCATCAAAGTGAGTTGGGCCCAGCTCCTGAAACTGCTTCGCTTCCGGCTCGAAGCGAGGGGCATTTTGGGTATTCTGAAGCATCCCCTGCGGCACCTGCATCATCTGATGCATCATCCTAATGATCTCAGCATTGGTGGGCTCTCTATCCGGCACCTCAACACGATTGGGCCCAACACCAGCTCGGGTCTGTCGCCTTCCAGCCATCTAATGCCATAGAAAACGAACAAAAATTAGACTCAAAGCTTATGACTTGGATGTTGTAATTTATTTACTGGACATTCTGTTATTATCGTTGTTCCGATAATTCACAGTTTGCAAGAGGGGACCTGCATGGGCCACCAACAAAACCTGTCATGCCCCGCTTCCCAAAAATATGGAGGTGAGGCGTGAGTAGGTCCGCTCAGACTTGAAGCTGTGAAGCTGCAAGTCTGATAAGCATCAATAAACTTCAAATGGCAGGTCCTTGCAAACGCGGTATGCTACAAAGATAATAATAAAGGGAATGAGACAAAAGTAATCTCAGAATATCCATAAAATAAGTTCCAACATCGCAGAAAACCCACCAGGCTAAAAGAAAAGAGTCTAAAAAGGCCCCAGCATGGCCAACAAAAGTACAACGTACAGAAAACAAAGTAATGGTGCTACGCACCGACAACTAACAGCAACCTAAAGCAAGCAACTCAGAACAGTCTCTAAGACTGGTCACCGGTGTCCACCAACTCCTCGTCAAATGTAGGCTCCGGCTCAGCGTCGGCAAACACCTCGTCCTCAGCAACGGTCTCTGGCTCAGGGTCTAACATATGACACCCAAAAGAGCAAGGGGCACATGTCAGCAAGTCTACATGAGACTTGTGCAAGGAAACTGAAAGTAAAAGTAAAGCAACCTAGCAGTTCTAGCATGATGTAATGACATGGCAGATATAGCATGAGTGCAACAAGTAAAGTAAAGTAAGAGCATGGCATGGCAACTGGCATTTAAATCATGACATGGATATCAAGTTTTGCAAGAACAATCACAAGGACAAGGACAAGTCTAGTAAGCACGTCGTGCGCAGAGATTACGCCTTTTGGCTAGAGTGGCTGCGCTGGCCAACTCCTAAGCTCAAGTGATCGCTTATCCCTACCCCTCCACGTGTATCGGGCATTGGCTTTTGACAAACACATGTAGCCCGCTTCTGGATCACGAGCCATGAAGTTTTTTTCAATATGGCATAGGGGTGCACCTAGCCTGAATAAGGAAGTACAAGTATTGTAGCGTGTGCTACGAATGCAACATTCAACTTGGATGACATGTAGGATGCAATGCATGGCAGATAATGGTTTAAGTGCGTACAGATAAGGAATTTAAACATGGCATGCAACAATGCATGAATGACATGGCAGGATGACAGATCTAGCTTCGTTGTCAAGCTAGATCTTAAAGTTGCGCCTAGACAGCTATCATTTCACTGTCTAGTCTCTTTTACGCTAAAAATAAGGAAGTGACCTAAAACATGGCCCTAAGCAAAAGTTGGCAAGTTTCACTTGCCTGCAAGTCTGACGTCAAAAAAACACCGTCTAAAGAGTCCAAAGTCACAAACAACCAACGTGCACAAGTCCACCAGCCTATAGTCCCATATTATTAATCTTGATTAGTGAATTTAAAACACTTTAAAAACATCAATTTTAGTCTTGATTAACAGGCTGTGGTTGGGGGTCCTAGGGGTGCAAAATATTACCTCAACACGACGCGAAAGCTACACTGGCGTCGGGTAGCGATGCCAGGGGTTGGAATATAAGAACGCGCTCCTAGTCCAATTTCCAGATCAGATTCCTCGCTCGAATAGTCTGGGCAGCAACCAGAACAACGAACCAAGATTCCAACGCTAGGACGTGCGACAAAGGGCTACGACGTATCACAACGTTGTAATCGGCAAATCCATGAAGAAGAGACACCTAGGTGGGACCCACAGTAGTGCTAGGGGCCAATGGGGGACCCACAACACCTCTGGAGAACTTGGGGGCCCACTGTGGCAAGCGATGTGAAAGTTACGATGTTGCGACGAACGTCGCTTGGTCAGACCGAGCCGCTGCGAGGGATTCTCTCGGTCAGACCGAGAGAACACAGCGCATGGCCGGTCACTGCGCTGCGGAGATGCGGGTCGATCGGTCACAGCGGGCCACTGCGAGAGAATTTGTCGGTCGGGCGCTGCGGGCGGGGGTTGCAACGTTGCGGGTTGCAACGGAGCAGCGGTGCGGGGGACCGGGTCGGTCAGACCGATGGAAGGCGTCGGTCGGGCGCTGCGGGCTGCAGCGGAGCGGGATGCGGGGCGATGCGGGCGGGGCTCTCGGAAGACCGAGAGAATCTCTCGGTCGTAGCTGGGGCTTGCGAAGCGGGCGACTGGGTGAGGTGCGGAGCGGCGGTGCGGGGCTGAGCCTCGGTCAGACCGAGGGAAAACAGGGGAAAACGTTGGTCGTGCGGGGGCGGCTGCGGGGGTTGGTTGCGACGAACATTGCAAGTGGGAATTTTAGATGTGGGGGCGGCTAGGGTTTTTTTTTGGGAAAATAGGTTATCCTAGGTGGTATTTATATAGTGTAGGTGGGTTGACTTGGTCTAGGGTCGATTTGAATTAAAAATTGATTTTAAACCCAAATATTCACCCTCTCTAACACCCAAGCATGTGTGGGTGAGGCCAAGGCTAGGGGCTTGGGTCCAAAAAATAATTTTGAAGTGTTATAATCTAATAGAAATTATATTGGGTCGAAAATACTTTAAAACTTTGTATTTAAAAATATTTAAAACTGTGCTAAAAATGTAAAATAGGCCAAATGAAATCCGAAAATTGTGAAATAAATATTGAGGTGATCGGGACGACGAGAGAAAGGAAACTAAGAAGACGGATCTCAATTTCGATGTCGAGTGACGAAACTAAAAATAGAAACGTCTCACGTCAAAAGTGAAAATCGCAATGTCTCTTCGAATAAGATCAAATCGTGGGAGAGTGACCCCAGAAATGTCGTTCCAAATTAGTGCCACAATTTAATACTCTCAGAGACGTTCACAACGACATATCACACCAAAGTGTTCACAAACAAACAGAGTCTAAAATAAATACGTGCACGGTCAAAAGCACGTGCACGAACAAAGTACGATCGGAAGGCGACCGTTACAAATAGCTTCCACCCATTTAGAAACATAATCAATTGAAACCAAAATATAAACATATCCAAATGAAGGTGGGAAAGGTCCCATGAAATCTATGCCCCAACAATCAAATATTTCAATTTCTAGAATGGGGTTTAATGGCATCATGTTACGTCTAGTAATACCCCCTAATTGTTGGCATGCTGCACAAGTCTTACAATAATGAAATGTATCCTTAAACATAGTTGGCCAATAAAAGCCACATTGCAAGATTTTTGCCACTGTTTTATTCGCAGAAAAGTGTCCTCCACACACCCCATCATGACAAAATTGTATCACACTAGTTATCTCATGGTCAGGAATGCATCTCCTAACAATTTGGTCGCTACAATATTTATAGAGGTATGGATCATCAAAGAAGAAATATTTTACCTCATACTTGAACCTTTTAAAGTCTTGAAGTGACCAAGTTTCAGGAGTTTTACCAGTTACTAGATAAGTTACTATATCAGCATACCATGGGGAGGTGGAAACACTAAAAAGATGCTCGTTAGGAAATGAGTCCTTCAAAGGTACATCTGCTGAATCAAGGCCTATTGTCAATCGTGATAAGTGGTCAGCTACTAGATTCTCCACGCCTTTCTTGTCTTTGATTAGGACATTGAACTCCTGCAACAATAAAATCCATCGTATCAATCGAGGTTTAACATCTTTTTTGGACAATAAATATTTCAAAGCAGAGTGATCAGTGTAAATCAAGATTGGTGATCCCAAAATATAGCTCCTGAATTTTTCCAAAGCAAATACTACAGCCAGCAACTCCTTCTCTGTGGTTGTATAATTCCTTTAAGCATCATTCAATGTTTTGCTGGCGTAGTAAATAACTACTGGAGCTTTGTCTTTCTTTTGGCCTAGGACTGCGCCAACTGCGTAGTTACTGGCGTCACACATGATTTCAAATGGTAAGGACCAGTCTGGTACCTGCAAAATGGGAGCAGAAATCAGCAACTTCTTTAAAGTTTCAAAAGAATATTGACACTCAGGTGTCCAAATAAAATCCACATTCTGAGTTAGTAAGTTGCAAAGAGGGCGGGATATAGCGCTAAAATCTTTAATAAATCGCCTATAGAATCCTGCATGTCCCAAGAATAATTTGATGTCCCTCACACATTTGGGACTTGGTAGCTTCTCAATTACTGCTACCTTGGCTCTGTCTACCTGAATACCATCTTTAGAGACCAAATGACCAAGGACAAGTCCTTCTGTGGTCATAAAATGACATTTCTCCCAATTTAATAGGAGATTCTTCTCAATACACCTGTCAAGAACATGAGCCAAGTTAGCTAAACAATCATGAAAAGAGCTACCATATACAGAGAAATCATCCATAAACACCTCCACAATTTTCTCAACCATATCATCAAAAATACTAAGCATGCATCGCTGAAAAGTGGCGGGAGCATTACATAAACCAAACGACATCCTCTTAAATGCAAAAGTACCAAAGGGACAGGTAAAAGTAGTCTTTTCCTGATCCTCTGGTGCAATCTCAATCTGATAGTAACCTGAATAACCGTCTAGAAAGCAATAGTACTCATGTCCAGCCACTCTCTCTAAAATCTGGTCAAGAAATGGAAGAGGGAAGTGGTCTTTCCTAGTTCTGGAGTTCAACTTCCTATAGTCTATACACATCCTCCATCCTGTGGTGGCTCTAACTGGGATAAGTTCACTATTCTCATTTTTAACAACAGTGAGCCCAGACTTTTTAGGAACAACCTGTGTAGGACTGACCCACTTGCTGTCAGAAATTAGGTATATAATACCTGCATCCAATAGTTTTAGAACCTCGCCTTTCACCACTTCTTTTAATGTGGGGTTTAACCTACGTTGCATTTCTCTAGTGGGTTTGGCGTCATCTTCCAAATAAATGTGATGCATGCATACAATAGGACTAATACCTTTTATATCAGCAATGGACCAACCAATAGCCCCTCTATGCCTTTTCAACACTTCAAGTAAAGAGCTTTCCTGTTCTAAAGAAAGTTTAGAAGATATTACCACAGGGAAGCTGTTTTCATTTCCAAGAAAGGCATACTTGAGATATTCAGGTAGTGGCTTTAATTCAGGCTTTGGATCTTCCACCTCAGATGAAATTTGCGTGGGTGCATTTGGTGGCAAAGCCTCGAACCTAGGCTCCCATATCGCGTTGAGCTCCTTCACATTTTCCTACATATGAGAGATGTCATCAGTATCGTCCACAATATTTTCAACAATAGTAGCATCACCATAAAATTCAGAAAAAATATAATCATCCACCAATGAATCAATCATGTTTACCTTTTCAATTTCATCATCCACATTTGGCAACTTACAAGTATTAAATATATTCATATCCAAAGTCATGTTACCAAAAGTAATTTTAAGTTGACCATCCCTACAATTTATTAGAGCATTGCATGTTGCTAGGAATGGTCTACCTAGGATGATGGGAGTGGAATTGATAGTTTGGGGTCCTTGGATGTCTAGAACTATAAAGTCTACGGGGTAGTAAAATTTGTCCACTTGAACGAGGACATCCTCAATGCATCCCTTCGGAACTTTAATAGATCTATCAGCTAATTGTAATATAACAGATGTTGGTTTTAGCTCTCCTAACCCAAGTTGCACAAAGATGGGATATGGCAAGATATTAACACTAGACCCTAAGTCCAATAAAGCATTTCCAATCTTTTTAGTGCCAATAGTGCAAGTGATGGTCGGTGATCCAGGATCTCTAAATTTAGGTGGGGCATTTTGTTTCACAATAGAGCTAACCTGTTCAGTCAAAAATGCTTTCTTTTTCACATTCAATTTTCTTTTAATGGTGCACAGGTCTTTAAAAAATTTAGCATATGCAGGTATTTGATTAATGGCATCAAGCAGCGGGATATTTATCTGGCACTTCTGAAAAATTTCACGAATTTCAGATTGATACTTATCTTTGTTTTTCTGAAGTAGCCGGTGAGGGAAAGGTGATGCAGGTACATAGGTTGCGGGTTCTTTCTCCTCAATGACTTTATTGCTCAGACCCGCATCTGTGCTCTCCTCCTGCACCTTTTCTTGCACTTGAATTTCATCCTCTTATACTTGAATTTCCTCCTCTTGTACTTGAACTTTCTCTTCTTGTTCAGCTTCTCTGCTTGGTGGGTCAGGTTTCTGAATCTCTTTTCCATTCCTCAGAGTGGACATGGCTTGGCAAGGCTTCATATTATTACCTGTAGAAGAAGATGGGCTCATATTAGGATTCGGAATTGATTGTGATGGAAGCTTACCTTTATCCAATGTTGTCGTAAGCCTGGCCAAGCTTTCGCTCATCTGTTGGTTCTGAGTCTGTTGAGCCTGAAATTGAGCCTGTTGTTGTTGCATTTGGGCTTGTTGCAATTAAATAAGCTGCTGAAGCGCATCCCCAAATGGTTGCATCTACTGTTGTTGCATTGGCTCTTGGTCCCTCCTTTGGTTCCCACCTTGGTAGATGTTATTGTTGTATAGAGGTTGTCGAAACTGAGGAGGAGCTTGCTGCTGAGGTTGCTGATTGGGTCCCCAATTTAAGTTAGGATTGTTGCGCCATCCCTTGTTGTTGGAATTAAAGCCCTGGTAGTTTGTGGACACTTGATTCACCCCTGTTGGATTGCCTAGCATGCTGTTCAAAGCTGGAAGTGTGGGGCAGGCACTGGTGTCATGGCCACCAACATCGCAAAGTGCACAAGTCTGCTCTATCTCAACTGCTTTGGCCTCTTTCAAATTTAGAGCTTGAAGCTTGTTTGTGATCATTGCTTCCATCTTTACCTCCAACGCATCCTCTGGTTTCAAATTGTATACCACTCCACGTGTTGGCTGGGAAGGTGCAGAGTGGCCTCCTCTGTCGTACTCTGAAGTAGTATCCCAAGTTTGTGCATTCTTTGCTATGTCCTCCAAGTACGTCCAAGCTTCATCTGGCTCCTTATCGAAGAATCCCCCATTGCACATCATTTCTATGAATTGTTTCATCTGAGGTTGCAGTCCATCGTAGAAGAAGCCAATAATCATGCTTTTGTCGAAGCCATTATGTGGACAAGCTAGCAATAGCTTATTGAATCTTTCAAACGCCTGGTAGAATGTTTCCTCGCTTTTCTGGGCAAAGTTCATGATCTGCCGCTTCAATCCCATGTGTCCTGTGAATAGGAAAAATTTTCTTTAAGAATTCAGCCTGCAAATCAATCCATGTAGTAATAGAACGTGATGGTAATGCATCCAACCAGTTCTTAGCTTTATCTTTTATTGAGAATGGAAACAATTTCAGATATACCGTGTCTTCACTAGTTTTTCCATCAAAGCATGTCAGGCACACTTCCTCAAATACTTTTATATGAAGATAATGGTTTTCCTTGTCTAACCCATGAAAGGTGGGCAAGAGTTGGATTACCCCTGGTTTGAAATTAAAAGAATTTGCATCAGTGGGCAAGATAAAGCATGAAGCTGTGCTAGTCCTAGTGGGTCTGAGAAGATCTTTTAACGTTCTAGGAACTCCAGGTTGCACATTATTTTCATTGTTGTTCCTAAAATTTTCATCCATGTTATTATTAGCAGCCATTTCAAAGCGTCTAGTCAACCTCTGTGTCCTAGGAGTCCTATGCCACATAAACTAGCACAATATATTTTTTTTAAATAAAAAAACAAAAATTTATATACAGTAAAGTGGAAAGATCTCACCGAAAGTCCTCTAAATGAAATAAATTGTGGTAACAAATCGTTCTCCCCGGTAACGGCGCCAAAAACTTGCTCAGCCCAAAAATGTGCTTCTCTCAAGCGAAAGAGTCCGTACAAGTAATATAATCTGGAAGTCCAGATGTCGAATCCTTGGGAGAAAATCTGTTGCAACCACAAAGCTTAAATCAAATAGAAATCCAACGTAAAGAAACTAACCACTTTTGATGACGATGATTTTGATGGGTTTGGACGTGGTTTTTAATACGTGATCAATACGAACAAATAAAGCGTCGTGTATAAAAATATATATGAGAAGTATGCACATGGTATGGGTTCATTAGGATCCATGATTCGTATTAATTTGGTTGATTAAATATAACTCAATGAATTCTCTTTTTGAGAGCAATTCACCGGAAAATACCCTTGTGGGGATTAAAGCACAAAATTCAATAAAATCGTTGCTAGAGTTTTAGTCTTTTAAATATAAGCGATGAAAGTCCCTTTTGGGGAAATCAAAACTCACGCTTGTGGGGTGATCATCTACTCAAACATGTTCTTTTGGAAGATGAAGAGAAGATTTAATAACAAAGACTATAACTTTACCAACGTGACAATTTTAGCGCGAATATTCAACCAAACGAATACAAATCATATCCCCTAACTACACCATACCATGCACAATGAGAATTTAGCTACTCATACTGAAAATAAACAGCAATTTCATCAAATTAAGCATGGTTCTAAGCAATATGATTAATTAGAATTCAAAATACACAATAGAGTTCAAGGAATATCACCAAATACGCTAACTATTTGCCTAAGAAAACCCTTCTTCTTCCTCCTAAAAGCCTCTGAAAATTCCCTCAGGTTGCTCTCTGGATTCTCAGAAAATTGCTGCAAAAATCGGCTCCAAAATCGCCCAAATACGCCAAGAAATACGGCCAAACCCCCTAAGAATACCACATTTAAGAACATTGCGGGTTTAATGGGGTTAACGGGTCCCAAATTCGCACCAATAGCGTCCAAACCCGCTCCACAGTCGGAGCAAATGCTAACCGCTCATCTGAGCGGGATTGAACTTCGCTGCGACGCGTGGCCTTTAAATTTCGTGCGCCGCTTCGCAATCCGCGTGCGCTCTCCGCGTTCGCGTCAGAAATAAAGGCAGCCGTTCGATTCTCCATCGACGGTCAGCTGGATGCCTCGTGGCTCTCAAAATTCATGCTCAGCTTTATTTTCCACGTGCGATTCCTCGTGATCTCGACCGGACATTCAAAAGGTGGGCTCACTGATGCGCTGACGCGTGGCCTCAAGGATTGTTTCCGCCCGCTCCGCCTGATGTCGAATGAGGGCCATTCGATGTGTGATCAACGGGTTACTGGCGGCTACGTCGCCCTTTTGCTGCAGCCGTCGGATTCGAACGGGAGTCGCTCCGATGGCTACCACGTGTCCCAGGCCGGCGGAGCAGTACGCGTACGCGCGCGTATTTCCGTATTTCCTTGCGTATTTCTCCAATCTATTGGTATCATGCATTCAAAAATACACAGTAATTAGCACATATCTCAGAAAAATACAAATAAATAGTCGTTGGAATCGTGAGATCGAGACCAAGCCATGAAAAATATAAAAAGGCAGAAATACTCAATAAAATTCATACTTTGTGTACAAATAAATGGTTTTGCTCTAATAAATGATGATATGCAATATACGAACGTATTAGAGACCAATTACGTAACATGTATGCACAAAATATGACTAGATGAGGGGTTAAGTAAGCAATATTCAACCCGAATCAAAAATCAAAAAATTTCTACGTTGTGCACGATGAGCAATTTTTGGCTCTGTAGAGCAAAATTGCTCACAACTCACAATACGCAAAAAATTTGCATGTTGTGCGGGGTGAGCAATTTTTGGCTCCGTGGAGCAAAGTTGCTCACCGCGCACAATAAGGAAAATTTTTGCATGTTGTGCGCGATGAGCAATTTTGCTCAAAGAATTTTTTTTACTTGACGCGCACAACATGCAAAATTTTTGCATGTTGTGCGCGGTGAGCAATTTTGGCAGCCAAAATTGCTCACTGCGTACAACACTCAAAATATTGAGTAAAAGCAAAAAATTTGCATGTTGTGCGCGGTGAGCAATTTTGTTCATGTGAAAATGTAAAATATCAAATAAAATTTGTTGCATTATACTTGGTAATTGGCCATTTGCTACTGAATTTTTACTCGGCTGCATAGCCACTTAAAATTTTACTCGTGTGCACGACCACTGAAAATTTATTAATAAACAATCTATATCAATTCAATCCAAACAGTTGTGCATGGTGAGTAAAAAGCAACGTGGAGAAAAAAATTACTCAGTGCGCACAACAGGAAAAATATTTGCATGTTGTGCGCATGCAAGAATTTTTGCATGTTATGTGTGGTAAGTAATTTTGATTCTCCGCTTCAGTTTTTACTCACCGCGAATAATTGTTCAAAGTAAGACTGGTGTATTTCTGGGTTTTTCAAAAAGTCATTTTCGTTAATGTTCATTTCAAAATCGGTTGTGCACAGAGCAATTCGATATGTGCAAGTAGCAGCTCCCTTTTCAAATTGATATACAAGTTTATGTGTTGACTAATGGGACCAATAAGTATCATTTTTAACTAAAATACTCGGGTATTAATTAAAAAATTATCAAATCTCCTTCTTCTCCATTAGACTTGTCTGTCTTCATCTTCGTTTTGTTGGATCATACGATGTCAAGTAAAACACTAGATTGGGTAATTAGAGTTTATGGAATAATAAAATACTTTAAAAAATTCTACCTATGTTGTTACTTAGAGTTACCTAATTAAAACTTAATCAATAATAATACGTGCAAGATCAATAGTATTTCAGAAGCTAAAACAAATTCAAGTAAGCAATAGAAACAGAGAGAGACAAGCGATATATCCTGATTCAGATACCTTGTACCCTAATCCAGTCATACATCCTCACAATGAGGCAACGCCACGTACCGCTTTCTGGGGTCGTGGCCGTTTTTAGCATGTGAGGGAGGTCCTGCTGGTTACCATGAAAACAATATAAGCCATGATGCCGTGATGTTGGATCTGACCAACATGTCACAGTGGAAATAATCAGGGGTAGATCTAGGCAATTAGTAATAGTAATTAGATAAATATAATTAGTTAGGAATTTACGGCTTTGCACCCCCAAAAAAACGTTTTCGAAATTTTTTGGAAAAATGATCATACATTCAGAATGATGCGAAATGTATGAAAGTAACTTCGGATAAATTTTTTGGACAACGGAATAGTTTGATTTGGGGTGCAACGACCCGCTCCCATGGGCCATTACTTATTGGATACAATTACAGGTCTGCAGATCACCAGTGAAACAATATAGCCACGATGCAGAGATGTACAAAAATGGTCAAATAGTGTCCATTTATTACAATCCATATTATACAATAAGGATACATGAAAGAAAAGAAGTACAGTTAGAAATACACAACTCGAACTCTAAAATCTGAAACCTCTGGGCCGGACTCTGTCTTATCAAACTCAGGATCCTCTACATCAACCTATGCGGCGTCTGTAGTGCCACGAAGTATGGAACCGTAGGTAAGTCACAACAATTCTAAAAATAGAAAGGAAGCAGTGCACAAGTATATAACATGCTAAGTAAGGAAACATGCTAAAGAAGTAGCTATAGACAAGTGCGACAAGTAAAGTAAATGCAGTCATGCTTACAAGTGCAAAAAGTAAAGTAAATGCAGTCATGCATACAAGTGGATAAGTAAAGTACTGGTTGATGCACATGTGTGGTAAGTAAAGTGCATGTAATGCATAAAGTAAAGGTGATTTTGCAAGCAGTAACTACACTAGAACTACGTAACTCAAGTTGGAGAGTATGATATGCAACCATTGAGTTCATCTCTTGCATGGGTGCTCTTACCCATACAAATGCCGAAACGCAGGCAGCTATACAGGATGTTGACACAGGCATGTTATGTTTGCGGAAACACAGGCAGCGGAACGGGATTGTCGAAACACATGGACATGTAGATGAACTCCAGTCACTCCCACACTCTCTCAAACTATGAGTTACCCCAACCCAGTGAAGTGTCAAGTGTTCTAAGTATATGTTTCCTATGGGATGTTCCACAAGATATTCCACAATATATTTCATAAGATGTACCACATGATATTCCATACGATAATTCATTAGCATTCACTGAGTCATAGATGGCATGCAGCAGGTGATGTGACTATTTCAACGTGAGTAATCGTGCAACAAGTGTATCGATGTTTCATGCAAAGTTTTCAAGTGACAAGCATCATGACATGGTAGGCGAGGATGGTATAGGTGTCACGCCCCGCTTCCCAAAATGGACGGAAGCGAAACGTGACGAGGCCCGCTTAGGCCAGAGCTGAGAAGCTCGGACCCAATAAGCGTCTGTAGAGGTACCATTTTAAAAGAATTTCAGGTTCTTGCATTAATATAGTTCGAAACAACAGAAAGTACGGAAAGGAAGATGCATTCATTAAAAATTAGAGATATAATATCCGACAAGTACAAAGTCTAAAAAGAAGCCTAAGCGTTGGCAACAAACTATCTAAGAGAAAACTGAAAGTAGTAACCTCTGAAAGTGGCGACTAAAAGACCTCAAGGTCTGATCCTCGTCAGGCACGAACTCTGGATCAACGTCCTCGGCTCCTCGTACTCCAGTGAGTCTGCCTCGTCCACGAACTCTGGCTGAGCACCTGACGTACAGCACCCAAGAGAAAGGAACTGTACGTCAGGTAAAGTCTACAAGAAGGGTTAGACTTTACTGCAAGTGTATCAACTTTTAACAACAGTTTAATGGTTGATTAGCATGCTGGGGTTATAACTGAGTAACAAACAGAAGTAACGCAGCAGGAAAGTAAAGCGCAACAAGTAGTAGTTGTAGCGTGTGCTACCAACTACGGGACTAACCTACAGGTGTCAAGACAAGACGGGACGTGAAGAAAACAAGGCAGGACAAGACAAGTGAGACACGAAAGGGTTCACGCCTTACGGTTCGAGGGGGATCAGACCCTCTTGCCGTGCGCACGCTCAACCCAACCCCAAACCCCAAGACAAGACAAGACATGACACCAGTACAAGGGATCACTCGCTCTAGCTTGGCGAGTGCCCTATTGCCCGCAGGCTGAGAATCCGTACAAGGGATCACTCTCTCTAGCTTGGAGAGTGCCCTATTGCCCTCGAGCTGTGTATCCGTACAAGGGATCACTCTCTCAACTTGGAGAGTGCCATATTGCCCGCAGGCTGTGAATCTGTACAAGGGATCACTCGAAGAGTGCCCTATTGCCCAGCGGGCTGTGCAAGACGGGACGGGACGTGACAAGACATGAAGGGTTATACTAGGGTGTCCACACACACGCACACACATGATAGCCCTACAGCATTAAAGTTGTTGTTGTCAGGCTCAGACTTCGTCGTCAAGTCTGAGCCGTCAGGAGTCTTCCCGGACGCTATCATTTCACGTCCGGTTCTATTTGTTCACAGTTAACAATTCTAACCAACTAGGGCCTAAGCACGGCCAAAAGTGCAAGTGGATACACTTGCCTGCGATGGCGAGTGTGTCGTCCCCTCGAAGCGTCTCGTCCAAGCGTCTCGTCTGCGGAAGTCCGTCTGAAATATCGCCACGGCGACGATGTCAGGTCTCAAATTCATCAAATCCTATTAGGTTTTGTTTCTAGGTTTTCGGGACTATCCTATTTGTCAAAAGTCACTTTTTGATGTTTCAGCCTAATCGACGATCTATCCTATGTGCACAGTCAACAAAGTCCGTTCGTCGATTTTCTATGTTCGTACAACGTTTTCCAGGAGCTGGAAAGTAAATTTAGTTCAAGTTGACGGTTTTTAGTTTAGGGTTCAGTCAGCTATTGTGGGGGTTTCTACGA
This sequence comes from Scilla litardierei, assembly GCA_030789695.1. Classification (NCBI taxonomy): domain Eukaryota; kingdom Viridiplantae; phylum Streptophyta; class Magnoliopsida; order Asparagales; family Asparagaceae; genus Scilla; species Scilla litardierei. The sequence continues at coordinate 40,058,556 of CM061133.1, forward strand.
GTTTCGGGGAACCAACCTGAACCGGAGTTTGTCGAAGATAGGAAGTCGTGTCTGATCGGAGAACTCCTCAGCTTCAGATCTGATCCTCGCACGATTCCCCAATAGTTCGAACTTGCGACAAAGGCCTACGACGTGTCGCAACGTCGTAGACGGCAAATCCGCGAAGTAGCACGTCCAAGTGGGGCCCACAGCAGTGCTAGGGGTCCAAGGGGGACCCACAACACCTCTGGAGAACTGGGGGGGGCCACCACAGGAGTTGGTGTGGGAGAAACCAACTTGCGACGAAGTTCTGTCGGTCGGGCACGGTCGGTGCGGGGGTTCCTCTCGGTCAGACCGAGAGGGGCTCTCGGTCGTGCGAGTTGCGATGCGGCGAGGTCGGGCACAGCGTCGGTGCGAGGGGAATCCTCGGTCAGACCGATGGATCCCGTCGGTCAGGCGCTGCGGGTGCGGGCGAAGCGGCGCTTAGGGAAAGCGGGGCGGCCTCTCGGTCAGACCGACAAGGTGGGTCGGTCAGGCGCTAGGGCGATGCGGAGCGCTGCAGCGTGCGGGCGAAGCGGCGGTGCGGAGCGGGCGCTCGGTCTGACCGAGCGGTGCTCTCGGTCGGAGCGGGCGACAGCGGGGGCGTTGCAACGGAGCGCTGCGAGCGGCGATGCGGAGCGGAGCGCCGGTCGTGCGCTGGGAATTGCGGGGGCGGCCGTCGGTCGTGCACTGGGCGATCGTCGCAACGTTGCGACGAACGTCGGGAAGGTGTTTTTGACGGCTAGGTTTTTTGTAATGTGAAAATAACCTAGCCTAGGGCTAATATAAATAGTTTAGAGCTAGGGTTAGGGTTTGAGTTAAGAAAAACGTAATTACAATAATAAAAATAATTAATATAATATAAAATTACTCTCCTCTCCCTCACGCAAGATGGGGGCGGCCAAAAATTCTGAGATTTGGTCTAAAAATTCTATAATACGTTATTATGATATAGAAATTTTATTGTAATTAAAACTCCTATAAAAGTAGGTTTTAAAATTATTTAAAACTTTCAAATAAATGGAAAATAGGTCAAATTAAGTCCAAAAATTGTAAAATAATTTTAGGGTGTTCGGGACGATTAAAGAAAGAGAGTGGAGAAGACGGATCTAAATTTCGACGTCGAGAGACGAATCTAAAAATAGAAACGTCTCACGTCAAAACTGGAAATCGCGACGTTACCCCAAATAAGTTAGTATCACGGAAGAACGACTCGAGATATGTCGTTCCAAAGTTGTTCCACAATCTAATACTTTCAGAGACGATCACGTCGACATATCACACAAAAACGTTCAAAAACAAATAAAGTCTAAAATAATTACGTGCACGGTCAAAAGCACGTGCACGAAGAAGGTACGATAGAAACAGGCCGTTACAATAGGGTTATCATGGTGAACATGAGTTTACGTGTGATGAAAGGTTGAAGAAACTCATTTGAAGGTATTTATAATCGATAGTTGCATACTGATGATAATTGGGGTTTTAACATTGATCCATACATACACGACCAGTCAGGTTTGGCCAAGTAGGTCAATATCCCCGCAAGCAGGGTGATCCAAACTTTGGCGCAAACGATCCCCCATCTTATTCTTATACGTATTCTTATAATAATACTCTCCCCCGTCTTATTCAAGCAAGCATATTGTAGGGGGGTTTCGTTCGACTTACACCGGCGGGGCGGGGTCAGGCGGCGACGGAGGGAGCGGTGGGCAGTACGAGGGGACTCCAGTAGACGGTGGGTAGTGGATGGCCATGGTGGAGCGACGAAAAACGGCGATAGCAGCGGGGCATGGCATGACGTGACGGGGCATGCTGCGAAACTTGGTGAGGTAGTGGCAGGCTTCATCGGTGTCGAGAGGCAGCGGCGGCGTCGTTGGGTCATAGAGAGGGGAGGTGGCGTAGCGGAGGGCAACACGATGGCGAGGTGGAGCCCCAGCAGTGGCTGCCTCAGTGGGCATGCGATGGAGAGGGCGACGGGGGCTGTGCGGGGGTCTTCGACTGTGTTCGTCGGGGCACATCTGTTCCGCGGCAGCGAACGACAACTCTTCGATGATCGGAGCTCGTAGCGGATGTATCAGCGGTTGTGGGGCATCCTTGGCAGTTTGGCGGATTCGTTGGAGGCGGCTGTGGTTCACGGTGAACGTAGGAGTGGGTGGAAGGCTAACGTCGAAAGAGGGACGAGGGGGCGGTTCACGGCGATGCGATGGCGGGCTTGGTGGTGGGGAGAGGCTTCGCCGTCCTTAAGGCTAGGTCTGGGTTGATCGAAGATGAAGGGGGGAGGGGATGGCTGTGAGGTTGAACGGGGAAGAGGGGAGAGGAGAGGGGTTTAAATAATAGATTATTATCTAATATGATATTAACTTAATACTAAATAGAATTAATTAAGGTTGGCGGGGTTTGAAGTTGTGAATCTCATGAATTAAGGGATATGTAATCATTAAACATGGTTAATTAGTAGAACTGTAATTAGTAAAACGTAAATAAAAATACGAAATTACGATTTTGCCCCTCGATACTAAACGTTTCCGAAAAATTACGAAAAAAATACCACAAGTTCGTATCATCACGAGGATCATGAAAATGAAGTCCATTTTCAAATTTGGGCGACGAAAAAATAGAAATAATTCATTTACCCATTTTTGAAATCATTTGAAAATGTTTTGTTACAGAAATACGTGCACAATGCCGTTACATTCTACACTCCTTATAAAAATTCCGTCCTCGAAATTTAGAAGACCGATCATTGCCTAAGCAATTAAACGGTCAATGGGAAGGCTTGATGAATGATAACGATATAGGAAAATAAGTAGTTAATAGCATGAAATATAGTGTGGTATCATAGCATCAAGAAAACAAGAGATGTTATATATGAATACATATTATTAATATCACAATAGCTTCCGTAACTAGTCCTTAAACCAGTCTCATCACAATAGGTCCCCGACTTCTCAAGTAGCCAAAATTAATATGAGATACTGGCATCACATGAAAATGTGGGCGTATTATGATGACAACATTTGTTCGAACTTGGAACTTGCAGAGATAAGCCAATAACATGCTAGATAAACCACATCAAAAGTGAGATCATAAAGTTTAAAGTTTATACTCGTGCTAATTGTGACTAAGTGGGCCTAGCCAATAATGCCATTCATAATATAGCATACAAAGGGGTATCGACTAATCCATATGCATTCATACTGTTACACCTAACCAGCCAAGCACCATTGCCATCAATTCCCATAACACCAACAACAAGCCAACATCTAGGACAACACCAAAAAACAAATATAGGGCCAACTTTCAAGGACCATACTTATCGCTATTACTCCTTCCAGCAATTCCCATAATAGCCAACAATAAGCCAACACCAAATCCATCTTCCAAAGCCAAGCACAAGGCCTACATCCAACCTCAACACCTAAGACCAATAGCATGCCAATACTCATCCCCAACGATACCCCTTACAACACCATTGGTTGACATCCACGGTTATCATCATTAACCCTAAGCAAGTCAACGACCAAGAACACACAGTCCAACAAACACGAAGGAAGAAACCGAAGCGGGACACCAATATGGGCAAGACTCAGGGCAAGGAGCTTGAAAGAAGGCCAAGAATCACAACTTTCCAAGATCTCAACCATACGGCGACAACGAGGGTGACAGTAAGGGTCGTCGATAAGCCCAACAATCCCAATATCCTAAAGCGTATCGTCAGTGTGCCATCAACGACTGTCGATCCATGTCGTGTGGTGGCTGCGACTGCTCGACGTGGCAGGTGTCACTGGAATAGGGTGGGGTTGGCTAGCGGGGGGAGAGACAGAGTGAAGGGGTGGGTGTCGACACGGCGTAGGGAAACCACGTGATGAGTTTGGTGAGGGAAGAGATGAGGGGATTAAATGGGGCTCCGAAGTCATCGATAGGGTTAGGGTAGGCCGGGCCGGGGCTCGAAGAGGGAATGCTGACAAAAGGTAATAAAGAGGGGAAGATGGTGGGTGGAAAAAGGATTCAACCATGGGAAATCGGTGCAAATGAAATCAGTGGATAGAAGAAAAATGCGAGTTCAAGAAAGATGAAGAAGTAATTGACTACGTTTGCATGTCTCGGTTTGGTTCGCCTCAATCCTCTAGAACCATCCTCAAGTGCTTGGCATACTTCTGAGTATCCTTCGAAAACGTTGTTGAGGAGGACTACCATGAATATATCCAAGCATTCGTAGAATGATTACGAGACTCGTGAATACAAGCGGTGGGTTGACCACATCAATGGCATCATCAAGTATTCGTGACGTTTATACTTGGTCTTGGAAGTAGTCTTCGAGACATTGACTTTCAATTGGTGGCATCCTCTTCTTAAGTCCAACTTTACTTGATCCTTCGAGTTGATCGTATATAACCAGTGCGAGGAAGACGATGTTCGTTCTTTGTGGCGATCTCATTCAGAAAACAATAATTGATACTATTGGGCCAAGATCCATCCTTCCAGGAGCACTCCAAGATCACATCCATTCATTTTGCAACAACTCATCCAACCGAGCCTAAAGCTCAAGTGGCGATGTGCGTAAAGTGCCGTCGATATTGGTTGAGTGTCTGACACCAAACAAATGAAAACGCGAGGACGTGATCCAAAATAATCCTATGAGATCATTCAGAAATGCGTCCATGAGTTCTCAAATCACTTCAGCTTTCCTAGGCTCACCTTCCATCGCAGTTGTCACTACCTCTGTAAGTATGGCCTGATCTTCACTGGTCCTTCTAATCTGCTCCCGTTGTTGAACTTGAATTTCAGAAGGTCAGAAATTCAAATGCTACCCTCCTTACAAACGGATGAAGCCAGGGTTCAGGCGAACTAAACGTCATAATGAATATTCTAAGAATAAGAAGGTCGATCGAAAGGTAATGACATACTAAAAAAGGCGATGAAGATGAAGTGAATGAATGGACCCACCTATGGAAGATCACTCTAAGTTGATAAATGAGGTTACTAGTAGAAGGGTGTATAAAGATACACACCGAGGATGGAACAAAAGTCCAAAGTTTCAAAGAAGGGAATGTTGGCCAAAGATGATGGGTAATAAGGACACTTCACCTGTATGTCCAATACAGGTGAGAACTCAAGACATCCTGTACTCGAGGCCAATTTGACTATTTCATATTATACATCCTGATCATACTATAATGTTCACGAGGTAGTTAGCGAGGACCTGCATGGCCCACCAAACTAGTAACGACCCGCCCCCAGGGGAACCATTACTTATTTGATACAATTGCAGGTCTTCAGATCACCAGTGAAAACAATATAGCCACGATGCAGAGATGTACAAAAATTCTCAAATAGTGTCCATTTATTCCAATCCATATTATACAACAATGATACATGAAAGAGAAGAAGAACAGTTAGAAATACACAACTCGAACTCTAAAATCTGCAACCTCTGGGCCGAACTCTGTCTTATTAAACTCAGGATCCTCTACATCAACCTATGTGGTGTCTGTAGTGCCACAAAGTATGGAACCGTATGTAAATCACAACAATTCTAAAAATAGAAAGGAAGCAGTGCACAAGTATAGAACATGCTAAGTAAGGAAACATGCTAAAGAAGTAGCTACAGACAAGTGCGAAAAGTAAAGTAAATGCAGTCATGCATACAAGTGCGAAAAGTAAAGTAAATGCAGTCATGCATACAAGTGCGATAAGTAAAGTACTGGGTGATGCACAGGTGTGATAAGTAAAGTGCATGTAATGCATAAAGCAAAGGTGATTTTGCAAGCAGTAACTACACTAGAACTACGTAACTCAAGTTGGAGAGTATGATATGCAACCATTGAGTTCATCTTTTTCATGGGTGCCCTTACCCATACGAATGTCGAAACGCAGGCAGCTAGACAAGATGCTGACACATGCATGTTATGTTTGCGGAAACACAGGCAGCTGAACGGGATTGTCGAAACACATTGACATGTAGATAAACTCCAGTCACTCCCACACTCTCTCAAACTATGAGTTACCCCAAACCTAGTGAAGTGTCAAGTGTTCTAAGTATATGTTTCTTACGGGATGTTCCACAAGATATTCCACAAGATATTCCACAATATATTTCATAAGATGTACCACATGATATTCCATACGATAATTCATTAGCATTCACTGAGTCATAGATGGCATGCAGCAGGTGATGTGACTATTTCAACATGAGTAATCGTGCAACAAGTGTATCGATGTTTCATGCAAAGTTTTCAAGTGACAAGCATCAGGACATGGTAGGCGAGGGTGGTAGAGGGTTATCATGGTGAACATGAGTTTACGTGTGATGAAAGGTTGAAGAAACTCATTTGAAGGTAGTTATAATCGATAGTTGCAAAGTGATGATAATTGGGGTTTTAACATTAATCCAAACATACACGACCAGTCAGGTTTGGCCAAGTAGGTCAATATCCCCGCAAGCAGGGTAATCCAAACTTTGGCACAAATGATCCTAGACACCGGGTGGTACCAATGTTAAAATAGCAATTATCACATCTGCTCCATTAATTATATTGATAAACAGTAGAGTAGTTCCATGTTTATTTGGATCTCTACCACTATGATAGTTAAACCATGACCACTGATTGACTTTCTTATTGAAAATCAGAAAGTTAGGAACCCATTTCAGATCGACTGGGCCAAAGCAAAGCGGATGCTAAAACATTTGAGGATAAAGACAAGTCCAAAAAAACATGGAATACAAAATTGTTGGTTTAAGTGAACAGTCATTCTGCAGTTGATTAGTTTCCTATTTAATTAGGTCTCTAGTTGACAATGTCGTTTGTTCAATGTCAATAGCCGTTCGGAGGCTATATGTGATACCCTAAGTTCATACTAGTACACTTGTTTAGATTTCTAAAGTTAGAATTAGAGTGACTTACGGGTTTGAGGATTGTCGTAATAATCCGAGGCTAGAGCTAGAGCTTCCAACGGTGCTTGTGCACGAGAATCGGTACCTGAAATCACAAGAAATTATTGGTGATAGGCAGTACTATTTTCTATCTATTTTCTTAACGTGTTCGTATTTTTATAATGGCTTAAAACTCGTCAAAATACGTACTAAATATTTTTAGATAGGCTAGATGTGGGATAAATAATTTTATCTAGGAAGAAAATATTTCTCTGAAGCTTATAGGTATTTTTAAATAAATTTTAAAAGCTTAAAATCAATTTTATAGGTTTACAATGAATTTAAAACTAATTTTCTAAATTAGAAAATAGATATCGCAAATATTTGAAACTTTATTTAAAGAAATGTGCCAGTCAAAATATTTCATATGACCTGTCAAAACGTTCGTCTTGATTAGTAGAATACAACTGTATTTTTGTATTTGAAAAATACGTGTAAGATTTAAAAGCAATTTAGAAATAATTACACATAACTTTGAAAAATCATTTTTAAAAATATAAGTCTCAGATTGGGATGATTTAAGTGTCTACGCGTTCTACGCGACGCCTTGGATTTTTGGGTAGTCTCCGAGTATTTTTCTGAGTCTTATATATTTTATTATGTATTTTAGTACAATAAACCCATATAATAAATATTTATACGTGTCTATATACGCGCATATATATACGTATACTTATATACGTATTCTTATTATAATACTCTCCATCCTCTTATTCAAGCAAGCACAACGTAGGGGGGTTTGTTCGACTTGCACTGGCGGGGCGGGGATCAGGCGGCGATGGAGGGAGTGGTGGGTGGTGTGAAGGGACTCCAGTGGGTGGCGGGTGGTGGAAGGCCATGGTGGAGTGACGTAAAATGGCGACAGCAGCGGGAGCACCGCATGACGCGACAAGGCACGTGTTGCTGCGGAACTCGGTGAGGCAGTGGCGACGTCGCTGGGTCACTGAGAAGGGATGTGGCATGGCAGAGGGCGGCATGGGGATGAGGCGGAGCCCCAGCAGTGGCTACCTCGGTGGGAATGCGATGGAGAGGGCAGCGGGGGCTGTGCGGGGGTCTTTGACTGTGTTCGTCGGGGCACATCAGTTCGACGGCAACGAATGACGGCTCTCCAACGATCAGAGCTCATGGCAGAGGTATCGGCGGTTGTGGGGCATCCTTGGCAGTTTGGCGGGGCTGATGTGTCCTTATATTCCACATTTTATCTATATGATTACACGTCAAAATGATTGCTCAATTACACACTTCATATGCTTTTACACTCATAATTGGAACTATCTTACATTAAGAGCGTTTGGTTGCATTTCAGGGAATACCGATCGATTTGGAGTATATTGGAGGAGAGAGTGCGTGATTCGACACCTGTGCTCCTAAGGCGCCGCGTTCGGTGACTTAAAGCTGCCGGGGAGTAAGAAAGGGGCAAGATAGAAGGAGTGAAGAAGAGGAGAATGAAGAAAGCATGGTTCTATGATACCATGACTAATGGATTTCAGGTCACTCGATCGAACTATGATGCGGCGAAGGAATCGAGCGACCCGAAGTGCTGGAAAGAGGATAGCCGTGCATTATTTCCAAATCTGCTATCACCTGGGACATTTCACTATTTTTCTGATATTTTTCCAGATAGTAGACTTCAAGACAGTTCCAACGCCACCAAGAACGCATTAATCGAAGGTCGGATGAGCCCCTGGGAATTTCTGTAAGCTGATGCTGAATTGCTAAAATTCTGCTGAAATCTGTTTGACACATACTCGACCGAGCAGAGGACTCTACTCGACCGAGTAGGTGAAAAATCCTGCTAAAATGTGTTTTCGACCTCCTATATGGCTGAACAGTTGACTGCTCGACCGAGCAGTTGACTGCTCGACCGAGCAGTTGACTGCTCGACCGAGCATGGGGCTGAAATGTGGGTTTAACCTCCTATTCTGCTGAACATCAGGTTGCTCGACTGAGCAGTTGATTGCTCGACCGAGCAGCTGCATACTTGACCGAGCAGCTGCATACTCGGTCCAGGCAGGCAGATCGTGATTTTGGGGGAGAGCTGCAGCCTACCGACAGACTCGACCGAGCAGCCTATTACTCGACCGAGCAGGTACCTACTCGGACCGAGCGGACCCTACTTGGTCCGAGCAGAAAGATCAACATTTTGGGTGATGGACCCAGACACCTGACGTACTCGATCGAGCAGCCTATTACTAGACCGAGTCACCGTGGGCCCAGATTTTGAGTTGCGTCCGGATTTTGGGATTTGTTTGGCGAGGCTTTTTGAGGGGATTTTGGCAGCCGTCAAAGGGGGACTTTTTAGAGAGACTTTTTGTATACTTTTAGAGGGTAGTTTTAGATCTCATTTTTTCTTAGGATTTCGGGGAGACGATCTTTTGGAGTTAGGCTACGCCATAGGCCCATCCTTTGTATCGGGATAAGTACTTTTGCCCTTTTAATTCTATTATTATTTTCTTTGTGATTTCTTATTATTTATCCCTTTTTGATGCATGCAATGAAATCTTTGTGCGTTCTATTATCTATTGCTATTGCTATGCTTGAGTAGTCTTTTCTAGGCTAAGAGATTAGCACTAGGATTTTAGGATTTAGATGTAAAGTTAGGATTTTTATGGTGCGTTGGTATAAAAGGGGTTGCATTTTGGTTGATCTAGCAAGATTCCTACGATAACTCGTACTGAGATCGTGCCCACAGTTGGTGGAATCAATTAGCTTAAGGAGTATCCTGCGGATTTAATTTGGGAGTTAGTGGATTCAACTGAGGCTGGTGACCATATCCGGCTCATGCCTTGAGGGGATCTACCGACGAACTATATTACTAGTTGACGGCTACCGCCATTGTGCCAACGAGAGCCACCAAAATTCCTTGAAGCTCTAACCCACGAGAGTGGTACGAGTTGAGAGCGTTCGAACCACGAGAGTGGCGAGAACTTTGTTGATCCTTAATGCATGTATCGTATGCGCCTATTGCGAGAGCAGGGTTAATGCGATACGTTAGATTCATGATGCCCAGACGCATGAATTCACTTTCTAGATGATACAAATCCCCAATAAAACCAACGCAACGTAAGAGTCCTAGCCTAGCGTCGACATCCGACGGTCCTAGTGGCGAGCCCTAGCCCTAATCTTTTGTATTTCATTTCTTTCTTTCTTTGTGTGGAACCCCTTGTTTGCAACGTTGAGTGACACAGCCTTCACATCCATCACCATTACGACCCTTCATACTCCACGTCCACCAATAAACCCGCTATTCTAACTCAACCTAGGAGTAGATAGATAGTATAGCAGTCACGCCCCGCTTCCCAAAAACGTGGAGGCGAAGCGTGAGAAGGTCCGCTCAGACTTGAAGCTACAAAGATGCAAGTCCGATAAGCGTCAATCAAATTTAAAACGGCAGGTCCTTGCAACGCGAGCGAAACAAGATAATAATAATGAAATGAGACAAAAGAATAATCTCAGAATATCCATAAATATAATTCCAACATCGCAGAAAAGCCATCAGGCTAAAAGAAAAGAGTCTAAAAGAGACCGAGCATGGCCAACAAAGTACAAAGTACAACAACAAAGTAATGGTGCAAGCACCGACATCTAACAGCAACCTAAAGCAAAAGCAACGTCAACAGTCTCTAAAACTGGTCTTCGGTGTCCACGAACTCCTCGACGAACGTAGGCTCAGTGTCAGCAACTACCTCGTCCGCTACAACTATCTCTGGCTCAGGGTCTAACATGTGACACCCAAAGAGAAAGGGGCACATGTCAGCAAGTCTGGAAGACTTGTGCAAGTGAAACTGAAAGTACAAGTAAGAGCAACCTAGCAGTTCTAGCATGATGCAATGACATGGCAGTTAAAGTATGAGTGCAGCAGGTAAAGTAAAGTAAAGTAAAGTACGAGCATGGCATGGCATGGATGACAAGTATTACATGAATCATTCACAAGACAAGTACAAGACAAGGAAAGTAAGCACCTCGTGCACAGAGATTCCGTCTTTTGGCTAGAGGGCGGATCAGGCCACTCCTAAGCTCAAGTAAACATTTATCCCTACCCCTCCACGTGTGTCGAGCCAGGGCCTTACCCCCGAACGGTAATGCTCGCTTCTGGATCACGAGCCAGGAAGTGTTTTACCTTGCTGGTCTAGGGGTGCACCTAGCCAGTCAAGGGAGTACAAGTACAAGTATTGTAGCGTGTGCTACGAATGCGACATTCAATGCATGGATGACATGTAAGATGCAATGCATGGCAGTTAAAAGTGCGTACAGGTAAGGAAAGTAAATGTGACAGTTTAGTATGCATGAACAACAGGTTTAAAGGGTTGGATCTAGCTTCGTTGTCAAGCTAGATCAATTAGGTGACGGATCTAGTTTCGTTGTCAAACTAGATCAAGTAGGCGTCTAGCCAGCTATCATTTCACTGACTAGTCTCTTTTACGCTAGGAACAAGGAAGTGGCCTAAAAACATGGCCCTACACAAGAGTTGGAAAGTTTCACTTGCCTGCAAGCACGACGTCTGAGCACACCGTCCAATGAGTCCAAAAATCACAATTACTACGTGCACAAGTCCACCGGCCTACATCCGTTTTATTAATCTTGATTAGTGATTGATAAAACATTTAAAATACTTTAAAATACTGATTTTTAGTCTTGATTAGCATGCAATTTGGTTGGGGGTCCTAGGGGTGCAAAGCGTTACCTCAACACGACGCGAAAGCTACACCGACGTCGGGTAGCGACGCCGGGGGTTGGAATAAGAGAACGCGCTCCAAGTCCTGATTCCAATATATATTCCTCGCTGGAAAATTCAGAGCTTCGACCGGGGCGACGGTTCCAGATTCCAAAGCTAGCACGTGCGACGACGGGCTACGACGTGCGACGACGTCGTACGCGACGGATCCTCGAAGAGCAAGCACCTAGGTGGGGCCCACAGTAGTCCTAGGGACCTTTGGGGGACCCACAATAACTCTGGAGAACTTGGGGGGCCCACGATGGCAAGCGGTGCGACGGATGCGGGGTTGCGACGTTTGCTCTCGGTCGTACTCAGCCAAATGCGGGGGGCTCCGTCGGTCGCTGCGGGGAAACGGGCTTGTGCAGCGCAGCGGGTCGGTGCGGGGTCGGGGCTCTCGGTCGGTGCGGAGGGAGGGGTCGGTCGGGCGTTGTGGATGCGGGGGTTGCAACGTTGCAACGTTGCAACATCGATCGGTGCGGGCGGCCCGCTCGGTCAGACACGAGCGGATGCGGGCGACAAGGCGGGGTCGATGCGGAGCGCTGTGCGGGCTTGAGGCCTCGGTCTGACCGATGGCCTTTCTCGGTCAGAGCGGGGAACTGGGTGGCGGCTGTTGAAGCGATGCGGAGCGGCTGTGGTGCGGGGTTGGGCCTCGGTCGGAGCGGCGATTTGCGGTGGGTTTTCTCGGTCAGGTCGGGGCTGAACGTCGCAACGTTGCGACGAATCGTCGCAACGTCCAAATTGAGTTTTGGAAGAGGCTAGGGCTAATTTCTTGTGAAAATAGGTCTACCTAGGGGTTGCTTATATAGTATAGATGGGTTGACTTGGTCTAGGGCTAAATCTAATAGGATTAGAAGTTTAAAATAATTTAAAATTTGAAATTCAACTTCTCCAACTCACCCTAGGATTTGACTTGGTCCAAATGAGCTGGAAATTGGCTCAAAAATTCTTTAAAACGTTTTAAACTCAAATAAATTTTATTTGGCCGAAATTAATTTAAAAATAAATTATTAAAAATAATATAAAACTTGTTAAAAATATAAAAGTGGTCAAATGAACTCCAAAAATTATAAAATAAATATCGTGGTGATCGTGATGACGAATGTGAGCTAACTAAGAAGACGGATCTCAAATTTGACATCAGACGACGAAACTAAAAATAGAAACGTCTCCCGTCAAGAGTGAGAATCGTCACGTCTCGTCGAGTAAGTTTAAATTGTGGGAAAACGACTCGAGAAACGTCGTTCCAATTTAGTGCCACTATTTAATACTCTCAGAGACGTTCACAACGGCATATCACACAAAAGTGTTCACAAACGAACAAAGTCCAAACAAACACGTGCACGGACAAAAGCACGTGCACGAACAACGTACCACGAAAAGTGGTCGTTACAATAGCACCGCTTCCCCGTGTTCGATACCCGCTTACCACTATACCGTGCGTTTGCGGTAAACGACATCGTTTCGGAGTTGATTCCGGGCCTATCAAGTTTATGGCGCCGTTGCCAGGGATTTATCTCCGTGTAATTTGTGCCATAAACTAGGTCGATCTAGGGTTACATTTCGGACGCATCAAGTTTATGGCGCCATTGCCAGGGAGATGTTCCGCCATATTGCCTATTTATCATGATTAGGTTGTTAGACTTCGAATAAAAACAAAAAAAAATTTAAAAAAACAAACCAACCAAAAACAGAGAGAGAAAATTTTCCCCTCCACCTGCTTTATCATTATTTCTATCTTCTTGTGCTACTGATATTTTTCTCCAGGTATTTGCCTTTGTTGATCAGGTGCTATGGCTGAGATGGCTGAGATTATATGGACCGCATATTTTTATGCGTACCTTGATAGGATTCTTGCATGGTAGGCTGAGGACCTTGATGCTTCAACCTTTGAGGAGACAACGGTCCTAGAGCTTCCGTAGCCACCTCATCCTTCCACTGACGCCGAGGCCTATCCCACAGAGATTATTGCTCCTATTCAGGAAGAATCTTTCTCCTTCGCCCTTTGCTTTTGATTCCCCTCAAGTATATGATGTTTTTAATGATTCAGATTTTGATGACTCATCGTGCCTTTTGCAGAATACACATATATATGATCAAGAGGTACGATGGGACGTATACGAGGAGGAGAGCGAGGAGTTAGCACACATAGATGCTATTGAATATGATCAGGAGGTGTGGTGGGATGAGTCTGACGATGATGAGGGGTGGCCTGATGAGATCCATACTTATATGCTAGAGTTACCTGAAGAACCAGAGGCAAAACTGTCGTGGTGCATGAAAGAGGAGATACATTTTCAAGGAAGTGTCGTCAACCGATCTTTATCTTGAATATTTCTTTTGATGACCTTCTTTGGAATACATTTATTTTGGAGAAGAATTATCCACATCAGATTGATGCGGCTTATCTCTTCCAGGGTACAGGTGGAGTCCTTGGAGAGATGCTGGGAGCCGCATTGCTGGAATCTGATGGAGCCCGTGGAGATAGGCACCTGGTGGAGCCACGGAAAGTGCATGCACCGGCAAAGATATTGGACCCACCTTTTGCTACAGGTGGCACCAATCTAGTAGTGTAGATATAAAGTAGAATTTTATGCTTTAAATAATCACAAATCCTCTCGACAGCTAGAGGACCGTATAGGATTTTATATGCTTTCTTAGTTTAATAAATTCACCCCATATGATGGCTCAATTATCTTTTGCACCTAACCCACTATTTATCATCCATGCCCACCTTTATACTTGGCGCTTATTTCGCCTCTCTCCCCAATTTTTATGTGATGTTTAAGCTTGGGGGAGAGAAACTATTTTGTTGAGTGGCCCCGTATCTTGTCATTGTCCTCTATTTATATCATACACACATTGCGGATAATGTGATGTTTAAGCCTGGGAGAATGCATAGTGCACGCACTTTGCTTCATCGTGAAACACACTTCGAAATTTCCATGTGAACCATGTTCACCTATACATTTATGTCTCATACGCTTCATTTTCTATGAAATATCGTGGATTTATTTTTTTATGAACTTTGATATCTGTAGGATTAGAGTTCGATTTCTTGATTAGTGTATCTTTGTTAATATGATTTTTCATAGTTGAATCCATATTTTCACAACCATATTCTCGAAACAGTTGAGTTAAAAATTAATGAATCAACTCTGAAAATTATTTGACACCTGCGTGATTTGATTAATAATTATATTGCTTCATGGATGTTTAGTGATTCAAAAGATATAGGATAACCCCACGACAACCAAAGTAGTGATGATTAGGATTCCTGAAACCGAGCTGTTACGAGGTGGAACTCGCGTACAATGAATTTGTATTATGGGGAACCAAGGGCACGGTGGTTATATGGAAATGTGGGGTTAGGTAGGCTGTTTTACAAGTGATTAGTGGGATGAAGAGGTTGGATCCGTTGCCGGTGGAGCTCACAGGATCGTATCTCGTCGAACGTAGCTGAGGAAGGTCGGACGGCGGGAGGCTGACGCTGACTTTGGCCAAGGGGCGAGCTCTCCTGCAGCACGAACAACTCGTCAGAAGGGCGGGGTTGGGGTCCAACCCTTAGCCCCTCCGATGCCTAAGTCAGTAAAGGGCTTAAATGGGGGGCTGGACACGCCGACCGGACTAACTGTGTGTCCGCCTCGCGTGACGAGCTATAGGTGGGAGAACAAAGATATGGAGGACCTTTGCTCCCGTGTGTGAATGATAGAAGATGAGAGAGTTTTTCTAACCCCCTCTCCGTAAGAGGAGAGGAGGTATTTATACCTGACGGGTGATGACTAGGCGTGCTGAGCTGGCTCGGGTGTCAGTGGAGGCTTCGGACAAGGACATCGGGAACAGGAGTCTCTGACCTGCCTCTGTCAGGCGGCGCAACGGCCCAGGGGTGCTTTTGTCGGGATGTCAGGGCCGAAAGCACTGACCGCCGGTCAGGTCAGCCGCCTAGGGGTGCTTTATCAGACGCTCGGGTGACGTGCGGGTTAGTCACGTCCTTATCCTAGGCTGTTTGTCGTTAGCGTCGAACTAAAGGTCTGGCTCGCTTTCGGCGCCGCGGTTCGCGGGAATCGGATGGGCCGATCCGGTCGGGGGTTGTCCGGCCCGGCCGCGCCCGCCAATAGGCCTGGCCTAGCTATCCGAGCGTCCCCTAACGTGCTCCCCCGGTGGGACGGGCGGCTGCGGTTGTTCGCCTCGGCCGGCTACAGTTGTTCGCCTCGGCCGGCTACAGTTGTTCGTCTCGGCCGTTTCGGGGAGCGCTGTAAGGCGCGCCTATCTCCGTGATGCCCCGGGTTCTCGGGGCGGCGGCCTTAATTGTTAAATGGTGAGCTAAAGGGGTATGTTAGCGGATCCGGGCTGGAGTTGGGCTACTACGATCTTTAGGTCGTAACAATTGCCCCCGGCCTTCGAGTCTGAGACGGCGGCCCGGCTCGGCTCGGAGGGCGAACCATATCCAACATTCCGGACCCTCAATATGGGCCTTGGACCCACCGGGCAGTGCCGGCGGCGGCTTCGGAATTCCCGCTTTAGTGGTCATTATTACGATTTGAAAAGGAGGCAGAGGAAAACGAAGCGTCTCTGCGATTGAGTTTGCGACACGTGGATGAGGTGACCCTCACGCCAGTCGAGGCGTTGGGGATGTCTCGATGGGCGCCGCGTGGCGACAGTTTGACGGCCGAGATGGCCCGGGGCCACCTGTACCGCTAAAAAGGTTTGGGAGGCGGTCGGCGGGAATTTTTGTCTTTCTCCGATTCTCCTCCGGCGCTCGATTTTTTTTATTTGGAGCTTGCTGGCTAACCTGTCCCTTTCGTCACCGGCCATCTTCTTCCGATCGCCTTCCAGGTTCAAGGGAGCAACAGGTAACAACAATTAATTTCCTTCCTTTCCGATCAATGGCTTCTCGATTTGAGATTGGAGGGAGTAGCCGGGTCAGGGAGGAAGAGTGGGCGTTCGAGGGGGCGTCGCAGCCGGGGGTGCAGCGGACCAGGGAAAGATGGTCATGGTTATCCGTTGCACCAAGAGACATTGAGTTCCCCCGACGTAGGTTGGATAGGATCAACATTCGGGAGATTCGCGTGCGGTTTGTGCGACAACCCTATGAGGTGCGGGTTCCCGGGTCGGAGGAAGCGGTGAGCTCACCGGGGAATAATGAGGTCGGGGTCTATGTCCGGTCCTTTGAGTTGGGGCTCCGCTTCCCGATCCACCCGTATTTGTTTCACTTGTTGAATTTCCTGGAGCTGCCGATATTCGCCCTAGCGCCCCGTTCCTGGGGCTTGCTAGTGGGGTTTGTCGTCTTGTGTCTTGCTTGCTCCTTGAGTCCCTCCTTGGTGTTGTTTCAGCATTTCTTCGTGGTTTGGAAGTGGGGGGTGTATCATCGCGTTTGCGCCAGGAGAGGGCGAGAACTCATCCTCGAGGTGCCTGATGATGTCGGCGATTGGATGAGGGAGTTCGTCTTCGTGACAGTGCCAAGTGACGTGGCGCTGACGTCGAATTGGGGGGCGCGGAATCCCTTCGTAAATGAAGGGGTGGAGCTGACCGGGGAGGATATTGCCAAAGCTTAGATTTTGAGGGAGTTGCCCGAGGAGTGTCGTCATTGGGCTAGTCTAACGCAGAGCAGTCGGCTCGCCCAGGACTTTTGGGCCCTAGGTATCTTTGAAGTTTTGTAAACTTTGGGCTAGGCTCGCCCTGATTGTCTCTCTTTTCCTTTTGCAGGTGAAGACACGATGAGGGAGCCGGAGGAGGTGTCAGGTTCGGCCGGTGCCCCGACCTCGGGGGGTACTGATCCTCGCGGGAAAGGCAAGGGGGGGCTAGTGAGGCAGGATCCCCGGATCGTGGGGGCGGGGCCCCCCCGGGGGAGAGATTGCACCCGGGACGGGCGACAGTCGGACAAGACCACTCCGCTGGTGGGCCCGGCGAGGATCGTCCCGAGGGCGTGCCCGCGCGAGGGGCCCGATCCTCCGTCCCCCCGCGGGTACCCGAGGTGGTCGTGCCCCGCCGGGCGCCTGTGACTCAGAAGTGGCCATACGGGATCCCTTCGTGGGAAATGGGGGCGTCGTCGAGTCAAGCCTGTGAGAGCGCTCTCATTCGCTTTAAGAGGACCCGAGAAGAGGTCGAGGCGTACCCTGATGACCATCTCCACAAGTTTCCCTTTCGAGTCAGCCGCGACGAGTCGGTATTCGAAGATGCGGGAGTGGCGGCGCGCCTCGCCGAGTACTGCGGGTTGCCGCGCGATCGTGAGTCGTTGGCTCGCGTGGGGGCGGAGCGGCTGTGTGGCTCGGCTATATGGCACGTCGTACAGGTAAGGCGGCTTTCCTTACTCGCACACCGGCTTTGTGTGCCCGTGTCTCACTGATTCAAGGTTTATGTAGATGCTTACGAACGTGCTAGCTCTGCGGGGCCGTCCCGCAGCGGTCGCCACCAGGGCGGCCCTGCGTGAAGCGAAGGAGAACCTTGGCGAGGTCAGGGAGAAGCTAAGGGACACGGAGGCGGAGCTGGAGAGGGTTAGGGCGGCCCACGGCGTGGAGAAGGGGCGGGCTGCGTACTTCGATTCGTCCAAAGCAGCGATCGAGAAACAGCTTCAAGAAATAACGCGCGAGAGGGATGATATCCGGGCGAAATATACCTCGGAAGTTGTCAGTAAGGAGTCTGTGATCGGGTTACAGAGGCAGCAGATTGAGGACCTAAAGGTAGCTCTGGCGGCCGAGAAGAGGGAGAAGGGTCTAGCGGTGCGGCGACTGGAGGATAAGCGGGACGCGGAGGGCAAACTGGTCGAAGCCGCTATTCGCCGGTATCATGACGAGCATGTTGTGCCGATGCTGCAAGAGGCTAAGGAGGCGGCGATTCGGCAAGTGGTTAAGGATGTGAGGGATCGGTCGGTCGAGAAGCGGCGCCGCTAGAAACGTGGGTTCGGGGAGGGCCGTACCTTCTCATGATAGGGTTATGAACGATGTGTTGTTGTAGTGGGTGGAAAGTCAAATGTCCAATGTACGGGTTAGCGGTTTTAGTAAATAAATTATGATTTTTTTTGTACCAAACTGCCAAACTGTATTCGTATACGGGTTGCCCGTAGAATATACGATTTGTGCGGGATGTGATTGCCCCCAACTTCGCTCTGCCGGGGTTTCCGGTAGAGGGGAGTTGAGATGAGTCAAGATCTGTGTCCGTTAGGTCGGGAGCCCGTGCCAAGTGTTGGGATTGAGGTGCATATAAGGTGAGCAGCGGGCTCCTGTGCCGGCCGGGCCGAAGAAGAGCGGAAATGTCAATGATACGACAGAAGCTCGTGCTTTGGCCGGACTGACGAGTGTTAGACCAAATATTGGGTCCAACGCTGACTGTGATTTGGCTGGACTGTTGGAGGCCGGACCAAATCATGGATTTAGCGCAGATTTCACGCTTTGGCCGGACTGTCGGAGGCCGGACCTAATCTTGGATCTGGCGTCGATTCCATGTTTTGGCCGGACTGGCGTTGGCCGGACCAAATCTTGGATCTAGCGGCGATATCGAGGGGTAATTTCAAAAGAGGGTAATCATTTTGCAGGGATTTGGGCGGGATTCGATGGCGGTCGTCTGACTTGACGTCATCCTGGCGAATCGTCGGCGGGCGGGAACCGAGGCGGCCCGACCGCTGTGGCGACGACGCGTGGCGCAACTGACGGTTTTGACAGGACGCGAAGCGTCCGAACACGTGGGTTGGCGATGGACCGGACCCAGATTGGTGACGCGTGTCACGGGTTCGACGGTCACGATGATGATGCTTTGCGGAAGCGCTTTAAAGATATATTGCCTGTGGGGGGGTAGAAAGTTTGAATGTCGAGGAGCTAGGGCTTGTAAGAGGTTTAAGAATCCTTTCCCGAGTCGTTCTCGTAGGAGCGGACGGCGGAGCAACGCGAGAGGCCGAGGCGACAGCACCCGTTAGGTAAGACGCCAATTTGACTAATGTCTTCCTCGATGTCTCCGATTCGGGGTCAGGGTTCTGGGGTAGTTGGGGAAGGAAGTTCCGCCGCGGAGACTGGAAGGGTGCCCGTCGAGATTGCGACGGTGAAGTCGGTGTTGAAGAAATCCATTGGGGAGATCTTCACGAAGTACGTCAGGCCGCCATATTCGGTTCGTGAACCGGAGCCGCAGGAAAGGGTGTGTTTTGCAGGTGGCCGGGAGGTTGGAGTATATGTCTCTTCATTTGAGCAGGGTTTGCGCTTTCCCCCTCATCCGTTCGTGCTGGAAGTGTTGAACTTCCTGGAGCTGCCTCTCTATCGCCTGATGCCCAATGCCATCAGTGCCATTGTGGGGTTCTTGGTGCTGTGCTTGAGCAACCAGGTTCGCCCATCGCTGTCCTTATTTTGGCACTTCTTCTCGGTCAAGAGGTTGGGGTCGGGCTACTATCTGTCCGCGAAGAGGACTCATCCGCTCATCAGGGGGTTGCCTAGCAAAATTAAGTTTTGGCGCCAGCAGTATGTGTTTGTGGATGTGCCGGAGGAGGTGTTGATAAGGTCTGACTGGGCGGAGCTGAATCCCGAGGCAAGAGAGGTGGTGGAATTGGGGGACGAGGAGAAGTTGGTGGCCCAGATTTTAATGGCTATCCCAGCAGAGGGCCGAGATTATCGGACGCTATCTCGGGCTGAGATGATAACGACCTACATATGGCTCGAAGGTACAAAAGATTTGGGTGTTCCGGCACCTGATATGCTTACGCTGAACTTTCTCTCTTTGGTAGGTGGCACGATGAGTCTATCCCTTGAGGAAATGATGCGGAGGGCCGCGGATCAGGCGGGGCGGTCATCGGCAAGAGGTGGCCCCAAGAGGGCGCGAGCGGAAGGAGGGGCTGGGAGCTCGACTTGTGTGCCAGCGCCAACGAAGAGGAGGAAGAGGTCGGTGAAGTCGTCAGGGCATGACGCGCCAGGGGAAAGCGGTCCGTTGGATGGCGGAGCTGGGGGTGGCGTGGCGAACCCCATCATCGACCTGGAGGGCGGCGATGAAGGGTCGACCGGGGGAGGGGAGGAACTGCCCCGAACGAGATCGCCTAGCCCCATGACGCCCGCAGGGGGGGAGGGGGCGGATCCTAGCGGTCAGTCGCATAGGGCCGAGGCGTCGAGTGGCCCGACCGGATCAGGAGGATGGGACCCATGGCCTTATGGTTGTCCCATGTTTGGCCTCAAGAGAGCGCCAACCGACCCCCACTGTGAGGCCGCACTGGCCAAGTTTAAGGCCAAGAGGACCGATGTCGAGGGCTATCCCGACGGGGCGCTTCATTGGGCGCCGTACAAAGTGGCGAATAATGAGTCCGTGTTTGAGGATGGGAGCGTGGCGGTGAGGTTGGCGGAGAACATCTTCCTGCCTCGCGATAGAGTGGCACTGGAAGCGGTGGAGCCTGAGGGTCTGTGCGGGACCGCGGTGATGCATGGCGTCCAGGTATGTTATGTAAGACGGGTGGCGCATTTCGTTGGGTTTTAAGGGACGTCCTAAATGTGTTTATTTTTCGGCGTTTCTTTACGCAGATCCTCAACTTGATGCTCGGGATGATGCGGCACGTGCCGGCCATACATAAGGCCGAAGGCGCCGTGGCTAGAATGGTAGCCGAGGTCGATGCCGTTCGTAAGAGAGCCGGCGAGGACCTGGAGAAGGAGAGGGAGCGGGGCAGCCGACATGAGGCTGAAGTAGAGCGCCTGAATAAGGTCGTGTCCGATTATGAGCAGAGGGTGACCGAGGCTGGAGAGAGAGCGAAGGAGCTGGAGGGGGCCCTTCGGAGGGAGGAGGCTCGTTCGGAGGATCTAGCGGGGCGTGCCAGGGCCGCCGAGGAGGAGTTGGCCCGTAGGGTCGAGGAATTCAGGACGTATCAGGAGACAACTGTCATACCTGCCCTTACAAATTCGATGGTAGAAGGCATAAGGAAGGGCCGCGTGGAGGGATGGGATGACTGCCTGGCTCGGATGAAGGAGAAGGCGGCTGGCCTGGTCCCGCCGATAGAGGTCGATCTTGACGGGCTCGCCGCAAGCGGCGGCGAGGAGGGGGATGGAGACGAGGAGGGTGAGGAGCAAGAGGACGAGGAGGGTGACGAGCCAGAGGGCGGCGGGGCGGTGGGGGATTCTACGGAGGGAGAGGGCGTCGTGATTGGCGGGGGCGCCGAGTAGTTTTGTGTAGGCCCCCCTCCCCCCCTTTGTGTATGTTTAAAAAACGAAAGGAAGTAAAGGTTCGCCTGAGTCGCCCCCACCCTTTTTGGACTTTCCGCCTATGTATGCATAAATTTACTTCTTAGAATTACGCCTTGGTGCGGACGTTTCTATCTTGGCGTGGACTGAATCGTGTCGAGTCCCTTTATTTCGCGTAGGGCACCCGGGAGATTTACAGCGGGGTCGCCTCCCTTTTCATAGGTTGTTCGAGTTTAGGTCTATCCGAGTTATGACTAGCGGTTAACCAGCATTTGTCTTTGGAATTTTCATCGGCTATTATCGAATGTTTAATAAAACGGGGTCGCCTTATGGGCGTAACGTTGAAACGGCCCGAAGGCGTAACATTGTATCGGCCCGTAGGCGTAACATTGTATCGGCCCGTAGGCGTAACATTGTATCGGTCTAGGTAGGTTGAGGTTCCCATCGCAGCTGTCCCGCCTTTCTCTGGTGTTATGCCCATGATATGGGGCGTGGAGTGGATTTAGCGGGTTCCGCCTCGGCGGAGGGGCGGGTGGTCGAGTCGGAGCCAGGCAGTGGCTTTGGCCTTCGATCCCAGAATTGGGGGGAGAGGGAGTCCTTGGTGGTTGTTCTATCCCAAGGGGCCCCGTTGATCGCCCCGTCTGGAGTCTCTGCGTGGTAGGCGCGTAGGGATGTGGGCCGCCGCCCCCCTGTGCGGCCTCCTGGCCTAAGCGGCCCGGGGAAGGCCGATGAGTGGAAGGGGGGTGCTGCAGGTGTAAGTGGAATAGCCAGTTGGGTTGGGCCGGCGCTCGGGGACACGTTCCCCTCGGTTGGGGCGCCGCGGGCGGCTGCCGGGGTGCCCGGCGGGGTGATTTGGCAGGTCTGTCCCCTCCATTGGGTTGTCTGCCAGCCGCGCCTGCGTACGAAGGGCGTCCGTGGAGAGGACTGGTATGTCATTGGAGCTCCAGTTCCCCTGCCGTAAGTTGTCTAACGGAAGGAGGGGAGCAGCTGGTTGAGCAACCGTCGTGTAAGGGGAATATCCTGTTGGGGGATCGCTTGTTTTGGAGGTCGGTGAAGCTCGCATTTTCCGCGTATGTTGAGGGAGAGATGGCGTCAAAACGATTAGTCTTTCTGCACATCCTTCCCCTCGCCTCTCTTTCCCTCCTCAAGGAAGTAGGGGGGGATTTATAATGGTGGATTTCTGCCCTTATTTATTCTTTGGTGAGAGTCGGGGCCGTCTTGGAATTTCGTTCTTAGGGGGTGGGGCGTTCCCGATGGGTGACAGGTGATGTGACCCCTCAGGCATGCATGCCATTTGTCAGTGGTGTTGGTCCTGAGTGTCCTTTTCGGGTGGATAGGTCAATTCGGGTGCCGGCTTTATGGGGGGTCAGGCGTTACTCCTCAGGGGTGGCTCTGCGTTGGAGTCGCCTTGATTCAGGGTCCTTGAGTAGCTTCCCGAGGTTTGAGAGGTGGGGTGATGGGCCCCTTCGGGGGAGGGAGGGTATTGGTTTGTCGCCTACCCCGCATATGGCGCTCCGGTTTGGGTTGCCAATCTCAGGGAACTTGCCCCGGAGGTCTTCCTGGGGGGGAGCGAGTACGCAGCTCGGCCCGTGCCCCTCTCCGGTTTGGGTGGCGAGGACTAGTCCTGCCCCGGAGTCTTTGAGAGGGGGGGTATAGGGCCGTCGCCTCCCCGCAACCTCTATAGTCGGACGGGTATTGGGCCGTCGCCTACCCCGCATATGGCGCTCCGGTTTGGGTGGCCAAGCTCAGGGAACTTGCCCCGGAGGTCTTCCTGGGAGGGAGCGAGTACGCAGCTCGGCCCGTGCCCCTCTCCGGTTTGGGTGGCGAGGACTAGTCCTGCCCCGGAGTCTTTGAGAGGGGGGGTATAGGGCCGTCGCCTCCCCGCAACCTCTATAGTCGGACGGGTATTGGGCCGTCGCCTACCCCGCATATGGCGCTCCGGTTTGGGTGGCCAAGCTAAGGGAACTTGCCCCGGAGGTCTTCCTGGGGGGGAGCGAGTACGCAGCTCGGCCCGTGCCCCTCTCCGGTTTGGGTGGCGAGGACTAGTCCTGCCTCGGAGTCTTTGAGAGGGGGGGTATAGGGCCGTCGCCTCCCCGCAACCTCTATAGTCGGACGGGTATTGGGCCGTCGCCTACCCCGCATATGGCGCTCTGGTTTGGGTGGCCAAGCTCAGGGAACTTGCCCCGGAGGTCTTCCTGGGGGGGAGCGAGTACGCAGCTCGGCCCGTGCCCCTCTCCGGTTTGGGTGGCGAGGACTAGTCCTGCCCCGGAGTCTTTGAGAGGGGGGGTATAGGGCCGTCGCCTCCCCGCAACCTCTATAGTCGGACGGGTATTGGGCCGTCGCCTACCCCGCATATGGCGCTCCGGTTTGGGTTGCCAAGCTCAGGGAACTTGCCCCGGAGGTCTTCCTGGGGGGGAGCGAGTACGCAGCTCGGCCCGTGCCCCTCTCCGGTTTGGGTGGCGAGGACTAGTCCTGCCCCGGAGTCTTTGAGAGGGGGGGTATAGGGCCGTCGCCTCCCCGCAACCTCTATAGTCGGACGGGTATTGGGCCGTCGCCTACCCCGCATATGGCGCTCCGGTTTGGGTGGCCAAGCTCAGGGAACTTGCCCCGGAGGTCTTCCTGGGAGGGAGCGAGTACGCAGCTCGGCCCGTGCCCCTCTCCGGTTTGGGTGGCGAGGACTAGTCCTGCCCCGGAGTCTTTGAGAGGGGGGGTATAGGGCCGTCGCCTCCCCGCAACCTCTATAGTCGGACGGGTATTGGGCCGTCGCCTACCCCGCATATGGCGCTCCGGTTTGGGTGGCCAAGCTAAGGGAACTTGCCCCGGAGGTCTTCCTGGGGGGGAGCGAGTACGCAGCTCGGCCCGTGCCCCTCTCCGGTTTGGGTGGCGAGGACTAGTCCTGCCTCGGAGTCTTTGAGAGGGGGGGTATAGGGCCGTCGCCTCCCCGCAACCTCTATAGTCGGACGGGTATTGGGCCGTCGCCTACCCCGCATATGGCGCTCCGGTTTGGGTGGCCAAGCTCAGGGAACTTGCCCCGGAGGTCTTCCTGGGGGGGCGAGTACGCAGCTCGGCCCGTACCCCTCTCCGGTTTGGGTGGCGAGGACTAGTCCTGCCCCGGAGTCTTTGAGAGGGGGGGTATAGGGCCGTCGCCTCCCCGCAACCTCTATAGTCGGACGGGTATTGGGCCGTCGCCTACCCCGCATATGGCGCTCCGGTTTGGGTGGCCAAGCTTAGGGAACTTGCCCCGGAGGTCTTCCTGGGGGGAGCGAGTACGCAGCTCGGCCCGTGCCCCTCTCCGGTTTGGGTGGCGAGGACTAGTCCTGCCCCGGAGTCTTTGAGAGGGGGGTATAGGGCCGTCGCCTCCCCGCAACCTCTATAGTCGGACGGGTATTGGGCCGTCGCCTACCCCGCATATGGCGCTCCGGTTTGGGTGGCCAAGCTTAGGGAAATTGCCCCAGAGGTCTTCCTGGGGGGGAGCGAGTACGCAGCTCGGCCCGTGCCCCTCTCCGGTTTGGGTGGCGAGGACTAGTCCTGCCCCGGAGTCTTTGAGAGAGGGGGAACTGAAATTGTCATGCAGAAAAGGCGAAATTCGAAGACAAAAAAGGAGGGGACAAGGTGTATCGGTCATGACTTACAGCTCTCGGTTATGCCACGACCGGCGAACCGCGCCCCTTGGAGTCATTAGTCCGTCCTTCATGGGGGGGTGGCTGATCCCGTTTCGACCTGGCAGTGGCATCGGCGGGAGCTAGCTCCGGCTGGTAGGGGTCATCACCTTGCCCGGGGGAGTCGACTTTCAGGTTCACCTCTGGTCCTTTGTGCTTGGTTGACCCCACGTAGCAGCTCCTTGACAGCTTCTGGCTTCCCCGCACGATTCCCACCCCTCGGGGGGTTTGGAACTTGACCATCTGATGGAGAAGGCTGGGGAGCGCTCCAATGGCCAACATGTATGGTCGTCCTATAATCCCGTTGTACGCCGACATAATGTCGACCACAACGAACAGCGTCATTCGAGTGACGACCTGTGGCTCCTCTCCGAGGGTTATTGGCAAGGTGATCACCCCCATGATGGGGGTCGAGTGACCGGTGAAACCGACGAGGGGCCCGGTACAAGGTCTCAGGTCAGTCGGCCGTAACCCCATCTTCTCAATTGTGGACATGAACAGGATGTCGCAAGAGCTCCCTGTGTCGATCAGGAGGCGGCTGACGATGGCTGTCCCAATCTGGGCCTCGATGACGATGGCGTCGTCGTGGGGCTGCTCGATCCCCTCTAGATCCTCGTCACTGAAAGTAATGGGAGGGTAGGCCATCCTTCTCCCTCTCTGGTCCCCTCCGAGACCCGCCGTCATCACTTGCCTTGCATACGCCTTTTTGCTTGACGACGACGCCCCTCCTGAAGATGGCCCGTCGCATATCGTATCTATGCGCAAAACGGGTTTCGGTGGGTGGAGCTCTTCCCGCTCGCCGTTTGCCGGAGGGTCTGCCCTCCGCGCCCTTCGGTGGTTCCCATCTTCTCGGTCTGGTCTTCGGCCTCCGACGAAGTCCCCCAGGTGGCCCGCCTGGATCAGCCGCTCGATTTCCCTTTTGAGGGTGAAGCAGTCATCGGTGTCGTGGCCGTGGTCCCGGTGGTATCGGCAGTATTTCTTAAAATCTCTCCGGGCCGGGTCCGACTTCATTTCTCGGGGCGGCTCCGGCAGCAGACCGGCCCGGGTGGCCGCAGCCATCACCTCGATCAGGGGGGCATTGAGTTGCGTGTAATGCGCCCGCAAGGGGACCTCTTGTCTTGGGGCGACTCGAGGGAGCCCTTGTGCCAGAGCAAACTCGCGCGCCGGACCGGGGCGATCTTGGGGGCGAGGCCCGGGCGGTTCCCGCCTTGGTCGGGCTAGCCGATCGCGACCTCGGTCCCCCTCTTCCTGTCTCGGCCGAGGGTGTGATCGGGGTTTGCCTTGAGTCGGTTTCGCCCGGGGGAACAAGGCCTTTGTACCAAGAGTTTCTTCGGCCAACGCGTGCCTCTCCGTCATGGCAACCAATGCCTCATAGTCGGTCGGCGGGTCCCGGAGCAGGGACTTGTGGAGACTCCGAGTCCGCAACCCCGTTTTGAAGGCCAGCATAAGCACCGCATCCCCACATGTCACCACCGCCCGTCTCTCCTCCTGAAAACGGCGGAGGTATCTACCTGTTGTCTCTCCTTCTCCTTGGACTATCGTGCAGAGATAGTCCAGGGGCTTCTTCTTCGTCCGCCCGGCCCGGAACTCTTGGCAGAATTTGTGGGATAGCTCGCCAAAGCTCCCGACGGATCTCGCTGGCAAGCCGAAGTACCAGTCCAGCGCGGTGTCCCTTAAGCTTTGGGAGAAATGTCGGCACAGGAACGCCTCGTCCACATCCTGCGCCTCCATTGCCCCCCGGTATTGTTGCACGTGTGTGAGGGGGTCGCCCCTCCCATTGTACATTGCCAAGTGAGGAGGTTTGAACTTTTTGGGCCTTGGGGCGGACGTGATCCACCGTGCGAGCGGCGTGGCCTCCTCCGGATAGGTAGGGCAATCCGGGGCATCCCCTCTCCGCCATTCGGGGGTCAGGCTTCGGTCGCGTCGCGGCCGTCGACGGTCCTCCGCCCCCGGGGAGTAGTCCGATGGTCGTCTGGCGGGGCTCCTTCCTCGGGCCGAGGACTCGACGGGTTGTGGGCTACGGCTCTCCCAGCGCCAGCGCCTCCCAGCCAGCTCTCCTCGGGCCTCCATCCGTTCCTGATTCTCTCGGAGGAGCCTCTCGCGCTCGGCGGCGAGGAAGCGTAGTTGTCGACAACGGCTTCCTCGTGCAGGGTATCGGAGGGGTGGTGCTGGTGACGCGGGTCGCCTCCTCCAGGTGGGGATCTGTTCAGCAACGGGTCCCGCCCGTTCCTGGGCCGCCGTCCCATCGTCGTTTCTTCCATGACTTCTTGGTTGCTTCTGTTTTCCTTCCTCAGCCTTTCGCGCTCCGCGACGATGAAGCGGAGTTGGCGGCGGGCGGTCTCTTCTTCCTGGTAGGCCCTCCGGGCGGTCTCGGCCGCCTCGTCCAAACGCCTTTGCGCGACGGCCGCCTCCCCCAGGCGCCTCCACCGCTGCGCAACTTCCATCTCCTCTTCCAGGAGCCTTTGCTGGGCCGCAATCTCCTCAGCGAGCCCCCTATTCTCCCCCTCCTCCTCGAATTGAGGGTGGAGGTTCCGCCTCACGTTCAGGGGCTCTGAGGGGCCGGGCGGAGGCTCCGTTCCAGCCGTCTGATAGCCTTCCCTGGCCAGGGGGGCGGCCTCGAAGCTCTTCAGGACGACGGGGGCCGAAGTATGTTCAGTCTCGGTGCCCATCCCCAGAAGGGGGTCGGACGCCGGGGTGATTTGTAGAGAGAGCGGTTCCTGACCCACGGGATCTTTACCGTGGTCAGGGTTCCGTGAGATCGGCATGGAGTCTAACATGGGTGTGACCCTTCGTTCCCACAGACGGCGCCAATTGTTACGAGGTGGAACTCGCGTACAATGAATTTGTATTATGGGGAACCAAGGGCACGGTGGTTATATGGAAATGTGGGGTTAGGTAGGCTGTTTTACAAGTGATTAGTGGGATGAAGAGGTTGGATCCGTTGCCGGTGGAGCTCACAGGATCGTATCTCGTCGGACGTAGCTGAGGAAGGTCGGACGGCGGGAGGCTGACACTGACTTTGGCCAAGGGGCGAGCTCTCCTGCAGCACGAACAACTCGTCAGAAGGGCGGGGTTGGGGTCCAACCCTTAGCCCCTCCGATGCCTAAGTCAGTAAAGGGCTTAAATGGGGGGCTGGACACGCCGACCGGACTAACTGTGTGTCTGCCTCGCGTGACGAGCTATAGGTGGGAGAACAAAGATATGGAGGACCTTTGCTCTCGTGTGTGAATGATAGAAGATGAGAGAGTTTTTCTAACCCCCTCTCCGTAAGAGGAGAGGAGGTATTTATACCTGACGGGTGATGACTAGGCGTGCTGAGCTGGCTCGGGTGTCAGTGGAGGCTTCGGACAAGGACATCGGGAACAGGAGTCTCTGACCTGCCTCTGTCAGGCGGCGCAACGGCCCAGGGGTGCTTTTGTCGGGATGTCAGGGCCGAAAGCACTGACCGCCGGTCAGGTCAGCCGCCTGGGGGTGCTTTATCAGACGGTCGAGTGACGTGCGGGTTAGTCACGTCCTTATCCTAGGCTGTTTGTCGTTAGCGTCGAACTAAAGGTCTGGTTCGCTTTCGGCGCCGCGGTTCACGGGAATCGGATGGGCCGATCCGGTCGGGGGTTGTCCGGCCCGGCCGCGCCCGCCAATAGGCCTGGCCTAGCTATCCGAGCGTCCCCTAACGCGCTCCCCCGGTGGGACGGGCGGCTGCGGTTGTTCGCCTCGGCCGGCTACAGTTTTTCACCTCGGCCGGCTACAGTTGTTTGCCTCGGCCATTTCGGGGAGCGCTGTAAGGCGCGCCTATCTCCGTGATGCCCCGGGTTCTCGGGGCGGTGGCCTTAATTGTTAAATGGTGAGCTAAAGGGGTATGTTAGCGGATCCGGGCTGGAGTTGGGCTACTACGATCTTTAGGTCGTAACACGAGCCATGTCTAAATTCTATGCTTTTTTCCTTTTCTTTTGTGAATAGCCAATAAATGATCTTTGATCATGTTTTGCATTCCATCGCGTTTACGTGAGTCTGCGAAAATCCCAATAATGCAAAAATCAAACAAATATCCTAAATAAAAGGCCCTAGGGGTTCTTCGTAACCCAATGCCCTAAGACCGTCTGGTCTAGGCTGCATAGGCCGCTTTTTGTATATATTGAGTTATCTCGTGTATACAAAAAATGCATATGAAATATTCGTATAGCCAAAAATAATATAAAACTACAAAAATCACCTATCCTTATATCCATTTCTATATAGAACAAAGACATTGCAAAGTTGATCGGTTCTAGGAGTCTTGAAATGGTCGTAGTGTGGTGATGCCTTACCTTGATTGAATTTTCTAAATTCATTTCATGAAGTATAACAAAATACCACGCATGCTTGAAAATGTTTGATCATGACATACCATACTGCTTAGAGAATGAGTTGTGAACATTGGTTTCATTTCTGTGAACTTAGTATATTGCATGATAAACTATGATATGATATAACTCTAACCTCTTTTTATTGTTTATCAAGTTCATTTTATTTATTGAAATCTACATTATTTTAATTCGAGCGAGACTTAAGTATTTGTTGTGTATATGTGTTCTAATTTCATATTGACATGTGTTCACGAGATCGTGCATATCTTGGGTTCTTGTATTTTTTGAATTTAAGATTGAACCCCTTGTCTCCATTACACGCCACCGCCTCGCATCTCCATTGTATCTTAGCTTCTTACTAGTCTTCCTCGAGGACGAGTAAGAGGTAAGCTTGGGGGATTTTGATGTGTTCTTATATTCCACATTTTATCTATATGATTACATGTCAAAATGATTGCTCAATTACACATTTCATACGCTTTTACGATCATAATTGGAACTATCGTACTTTAAGAGTGTTTGGTTGCATTTCAGGGAATACTGAGCGATTTGGAGTATATTGGAGGAGAAAGTACGTGATTTGACACCGGTGCTCCTAAGGCGCCGCGTTCGGTGACTTAAAGCTGCCGGGGAGCAAGGAAGGGGCAAGAGAGAAGGAGTGAAGAAGAGGAGAATGAAGAAAGCATGGTTCCATGATACCATGACTCATGGATTTCAGGTCTCTCGATCGAACTATGATCCGGCGATGGAATCGAGCGACCCGAAGTGCTGGAAACAGGATAACCGTGCACTATTTCCAAATCTGCTATCACCTGGGACTTTTCACTATTTTTTGATATTTTTTCTAGATAGTAGACTTCAAGACGGTTCCAATGACACCAAGAACGCATCAATCGGAGGTCGGATGAGCCCTAGGGAATTTCTGCAAGTTGATGCTGCATTGCTGAAATTCTGATGAAATCTGTTTGACACCTACTCGATCGAGCAGAGGAATCTACTCGACCTGCTAAAATGTGTTTTCGACTTCTTATACGGCTGAACAGTTGACTGCTCGACCGAGCAGGGGGCTGAAATGTGGTTTTAACCTCCTATTCGGCTGAACATCAGGTTGCTCGACCGAGCAGTTAATTGCTCGACCGAGCAGCTGCATACTCGACCGAGCAGCTACGTACTCGGTCCGGGCAGGTAGATCGTGATTTTGAGGGAGAGCTGCAGCCTATTGACAGACTCGACCGAGCAGACTATTACTCGACCGAGCAGCTACCTACTCGGACCGAGCGGACCCTACTCAGTCCGAGCAGACAGAGCGACGTTTTGGGTGATGGATCCAGACACCTGACGTACTCGGCTGAGCAGCCTATTACTCGACCGCGTCACCATGGGCCCAGATTTTGAGTTGCGTCCGGATTTTGGGGTTTGTTTGGCGAGGGTTTTGAGGGGATTTTGGCAGCCGTCAAAGGTGACTTTTTAGAGAGACTTTTTGTATACTTTTAGAGGGTAGTTTTAGATCTCATTTTTTCTTAGGATTTTGGGGAGACGATCTTTTTGAGTTAGGCTACGCCATAGGCCCCTTCTTTGTATCGGGATAAGTACTTTTGCCCTTATTAATTCTATTATTATTTTCTTTGTGATTTCTTATTGTTTATCCCTTTTTGATGCATGCAATGAAATCTTTGTGTGTTCTATTATCTATTGCTATTGCTATGCTTGAGTAGTCTTTTCTAGGCTAAGGGATTAGCTCTAGGATTTTAGGATTTAGATGTAAAGTTGGGATTTTTATGGTGCGTTGGTATAAAAGGGGTTGTATTTTGGTTGATCTAGCAAGATCCCTAGGAGAACTCGTTCTGAGATCGTGCCCACGGTCAGTGAAATCGATTAGCTTAAGGAGTATCATACGGATTTAATTTGGGAGTTAGTGGATTCAACCGAGGTAGGTGACCATGTCCAGCTCGTGCTTTGAGGGGATCCACCGACGACCTATATCACTAGTTGACAGCTACCGCCATTGTGCCAACGAGAGCCACCAAAGTACCTCGAAGCTCTAACCCACGAGAGTGGTACGAGTTGAGAGCGTTCAAACCACGAGAGTGGTGAGAACTTTGTAGATCCTTAATGCATGTATCGTATGCGCCTATTGCGAGGGCGGGGTTAATGCGATACGTTAGATTCATGATGCCCAGACGCATGAATTCACTTTCTAGATGATACAAATCCCCAATAAAACCAACGCAACGTAAGAGTCCTAGCCTAGCGTCGACATCCGACGGTCCTAGTGGCGAGCCCTAAGCCCTAATCTTTTGTATTTCATTTCTTTCTTTCTTTGTGTGGAACCCCTTGTTTGCAACGTTGAGTGACACAACCTTCGCATCCATCACCATTACGGCCCTCCAGACTCCACGTCCACCAATAAACCCGCAATTCTAACTCAACCAAGGAATAGATAGGTAGTATAGCACTTCTTCCCCATGTTCGATACCCGCTTGCCACTATACCGTGCGCTTGCGGTAAACGACATCGTTTCGGAGTTGATTCCAGGCCGATCAAGTTTATGGCGTCGTTGCCGGGGATTTGTCTCCATATAATTTGTGCCATAACTAGGTCAATCTAGGGTTACATTTCGGACGCATCAGTGGCTATGGTTGACGACAAATGTAGTAGTGGGAGGAAGGCTAACGTCGAAAGGGGGACGAGGGTGCAGTTCACGGCGATGCGGTGGAGGGCTTGGTGGTGGGGAGAGGCTTCGTCGTCCTTGAGGCTATGGCTGGGTTGATCGAAGATGAATGGGAGAGGGGATGGTTATGAGGTTGAACGGGGAAGAGGGAGAGAGGAGAGAAGTTTAATAATAGATTATTATCTAATATGATATTAACTTAATAGCAAATAGAATTAATTAAGGTTGATGGGGTTTGACTAAGTTAAACGTTGTGAATCTCATGGGCTGCCGTTGTGAACCTCATGAGCTGCTAATAGGTATGTAGGTAATTAAGGGATAGGTAATCATTAAACAGTGTTAATTTGTAGAAATGTAATTAGTAAAACGTAGATAAAAAATACGAAATTACGATTTTGGCCCCCGATACTAAAACGCATTCGAAAAATTACGACAAAATACCACGAGTTTGTATCATCGTGAGGATCATGAAAATGAAGTCTATTTTCGGATTTGGGCGACGAAAAAAATAGAAATAAATTCATTTACCCATTTTTGAAATCGTTTGAAAACATTTTGTTACGGAAATACGTGCACACGAAAACATGTCGTTACATCGGGGCTACGTCTATTATCAGTCTCGAGACGATAACGACTACTAAAAATAATTAAAAATTACGAAAGATATGATTGGTATGATCTAAAAATATTGATGACGGATTCAGACTGTCACATCATACCCTCCTTACAAGAAATTCCATTTTCAGAATTTAAGAAGTAAGGCAACAGAATGTGAGAGAAAGGAAATGTTAGAGATAGACGAACAAGGCCACATACGACACTCAAGGATGAAAAGGAAATGGACGATGATGAATGAGTTAAATGATCCTACCCATGAGGAATCGAGTACAAGATACAAGCAACAGATAAATGAAGACTAAAAGTTAGAGAAAGATGAAGAAGAAGTGGATGCCTACGTTGACATGTCTTTGTCGAGGGTAGACTTGAGACTTCTTATATTTAAAGTGTATTGTCAGCCTTCTCTTTGGTTTGTGGGAAGCCTCCTCTCAAGACTTTGACTAGACAAATACTATATCCTTTCTCGTTAATCGGGTCATAAAATATGCGATCTTCGAAAAGTCCTTGATGAATCATGATAATATCGAGTCAAATCTATTGTTTGGACAACAACAACTCTCTTTGGATCAACGATTCCTTATCATGACACCACATTGCTTAGGAAAACCACATTGATCAGTCAAAATTTACAATTGCTAAATTTGGCGTATAACGGATGCCGTGTAAATGTCTCTAGAACCTTCCTTGAATATTTTATATGCTCTTGGGCGTCCTTCGAATATATCAAGATGTCGTAGATGTAGATCACTACGAACTTGTCCATATACTAGTATAATACCTGATCCATGAGATTCATGAATATCACTGGTGCATTGGTCAAACTAAACAGTATCATTAAGTATTCGTAGTGTCCATACTTGGTCATGAAGGCAATCTTCGAGATGTCCTCCTTGACTTTCAATCTGTGATATCCGCTCCTCAAGTTTAACTTTGAGAAGATGCTTGATCATCCAAGTTGATCAAAAATATCACGAATGTAGAGAAGAGGATACTTTTCTCCATTATCACTTAATTCGGCTCTATGTAGTCGTTGCACATACACCGAGTTCCATCCTTCTTCTTCACCAGTAATACTGGAGCATCCCTTTGAGGATACACTTGGTCATATCGATCCGGAGCTCGAAGTTCTTCTAGCTCAGATGGCACCATACTGTAAGGTGCCTTTAATAGTGGTTGGGTGCTTGGCACTGAATCAATCAAAAACTCAAGGACGCGATCTGGATGCAATCATGTAACTATTGGATATTGGCCATTAAGCCCAATATAATTTTGATGATGATCACTACATTATGCGATACTAATGTCTCAAAGTGTTTTAATATCAGATAATCAACATTGATTATATCTTGAGGGGAGACAAAATAATTGGTGATGGGTTGATGGACTTAAGGCATGGAGCACATGTGCATTGAAGCCATAAAGAATCAAGATGCTTATTGTAATATTCTATTTGATTCTTCATGTATGTTGCTCTCTATTTAGTATAATACTTGTATGCCTTGATTAGATGGACACACACACATTTTCCATCTTAGAGATCCATATGAATATCATAGAACCCAGCCCAATATGTTCCATGGCCAAAACACTCAAGATCGTGTTTTGGACCAGGATCAGACGTTATGTATAGAGTCACCAGACGTCTGGTGTGTCTGATTTTATTCCTTCAGGCATAACCATTTGTCAGCTGTCTGAAGTTCATTTGCCAGATGTCTAAACAGTGGATCAGACGTCTGACTAGTGAACTCCAGACGTCTATACATTGGGTGCAATTGTATGTGAGCTCTCTTATTTTTTTCACCCACATTTGTTCAGTGGTCTGATGTAGGATGATCAGACGACTGAATGATTGATTGGACGTGTGGTAAACCTTCATCAGACGTTTGGTTGTTGGGAGTTTGGACATCATTTTTCTTCAGTCCAACTCTACTGTCAGCCGTCCGATGTTATGTTCCCAGACATCTGAATAGCTGATCAGCCGTCTAGGAGCACTACAACATGATGTGGAATTCTGCCCGTTTAGAGCCGTTAGACTACGGATTTTGTGTGTTGTTTCTTGGCTTTTGTGCAATTTTGAGAGATTATTTAAGCACGAATGTGAGGGAGTTTTTGGCACCAATACACATAAAAGGGTTCATTTGCTGCGGGATTGCTCGTCTCCAATGTCCGTCCCAAGTGCCCGATGGCCTGATTCGGCCTAGCGAGAATCCTTGTACAATAGTTACTAGCCACCAAAACCACTCAAATTTTGGATGATTTTACGCATGTTCCATGGCAACCCTTAACACCACTAACTCTTTGAAAACCCCCCTTTAGATATGGTTGCAATGGCTATCCCCTGCTCTAACCTAGTTACCAAACGGGGGCTAATATTTCGTCTTACCAATCACAAATTGATTGGGACACGGTCAAGTAACAAATAATTATAGGATCCAACCGTCTTAAACTGATCTAGCAGCCAATTCCAATGTACAATTTTTGGAAAAAAATCCAAAAATTAAAAAAAGTTAGTCAGCACACAAGGGTGCTGATTGGGCGTTGCCGGGACTTGCTCAAATTTGGCTACAGTTGGCAAGTACGGCCAAGTCATTCCGCTCCTAAGGTTTGAAATTATTTATTAAATTAATTTGTGAACATAGTTACGTGTGGGTGATCTTGACGGGATGGTCTGAGCTCTCCTTCAATTGCGGGGCAGCTCGACTTCGAATCTCGGAACACTCTTCTTCTAGTTTTTTAATCTTTTTGGAAAATTATTAATAAATATACACAAATCATACATTATATTAAATTGTGAGTTACATTTCTAGTATGGGGGCTTGGCGGAATGGTCTTAGCTGTGCTTTGATCGCATGGCGGTTCGGGTTCAAATCTCGTAACGCCCATTTCTTCTTCTTTTTTAATATTTATTTATTTTATTATGTATTTAATTTTACTGTATATTTTATTTTAATTTAGTGTATACCCCTTTTGTAATTATTTTAAATATTTATTTTTAATGCATACCCCATTAGTAAAACTAAATATATAACAAAATAAATATAAGGTATTCCAAGGTTAGAACCCAGGCCATCTCGTACACAAATATGTATTCATACATGTTAGTGCATGGGTACGGATCCGGGTAAAACATCTGCATACCCGACCTGAATGGCGCCAGCAACCAGATATCTGTCGCTCAGAATAAGGAATTGTCGAGTCAAGCGAACTGCCCATCGACCGTTAGGCTCCTGCTGATATTCAGGGGGAGGTTAATGGGGCCGATTAAATGGGCAGCCGTTATCTCGAATCCGAAGAGGATCGTGCCCAAATCAATGAAGGTCGGTTACATACAATCAAAGGGGAACAACTTATAAAT
Source organism: Scilla litardierei (assembly GCA_030789695.1). Lineage (NCBI taxonomy): Eukaryota > Viridiplantae > Streptophyta > Magnoliopsida > Asparagales > Asparagaceae > Scilla > Scilla litardierei. Next base: position 40,095,004 of record CM061133.1, read on the forward strand.
AGACGAAAGGACAAAAGTAAAGGGGTTCACATCTTAAGGTGCGAGATCTAAGACATAGAACTCTACTTTCTCAGCTAATATTTCTTACATCATCGAGCTTGTGACGTCAGACCTGAGACGAACCTCCGTGGATCGATCTTAGCTGCTTCAAGCTCATTTGCATCCTTAAGTTTCCATACTAACGTAAGCATCGGAGGGGATTTGGGTTGGGACCCAGATCTGACCCCCCCAACGTGTCTCTATGGTGTAAATCGATGAACCGCCGTCTTCCATGAAGGTCATTCCTGAGCTTCCCAGCCTCGAACGATCGACGCATCAGCTGTCTAAGGGTCAATCAAGCACCGCATCATCAAATACGCTCATCACTCGACCCATGTTCTTCCAACCTAGGGTCCCACTTCTCTGCTGACCAGGCTCCGACTCAGAGCCCACGTCAGCTTGACAACCATCTCGGTCAATTTTGACCTTAACAGTTTGGCGCCGTCTGTGAGAAATCACGAGTCGACATCCCGATCAACGAACCTCTCGACCATGTTAACTTACCCATCAACATCCTCCAGGAATGCCTCGACACCTCCCAGCGTCGGACTCATCAATATGATAACGGGATGTCCCCCGCACATGGAGCTCTCAACCTCTTTCAAAAGATCCTACGTCGAAAGGTTAATGGAAGTATCCGTGGGGTGAAAGCGTCCCAGTGATTCTACACCTCATATCTCCTTCTCGGATGAAGATCTGGAGGGTGTGAAACTGTCGCATGATGATGTCGGCGTCATCAAAGCGATCGTCAATGAGATCGTCATGAAGAGGTTACTTGTCGACACCGAAAGCTCGTGCGATATACTCTTCTTCACTACGTTGGAGAGGATGAGGTTGTCCTCTGCGGAGTTGACGCCCTGTTCGTGGCCCCTGGTTGGATTCACCGGACACTCTGCCCCAATATCAGGCATCATCACCCTACCGGTGACCCTCGGCATGTATCCTCGACAAATCATTCACCTGACCAGTTTCATGGTGGTGAAGATCAACTCGGCATATAATGGGATCATCGGGAGACCACTACTGAACGCTATAGAAGCTGTGGTCTCAACTTTCCATCAGATGATCAAATTCCAGACCCCCGAGGGATTCAAGAAGGCAAGAGGGAATCAGAAGCAGGCACGGTCGTGTTATATATTATCCATCGCTTTGAGGAAGATTAGGCAGGCAGACCCAGTTGATCCCAGAGGCGAGGATCGACGGCCCGCAGCAGTCGAAGAGACGGAGAACAACTGGATTTCCAAAGAAGGGAAAATGTCTCTATTGGATCAATGCTCCCTCTCGACTTAAGGGAACAATTGATCGCTCTTTTGAAAGAGCACGCAGACATTTTTGCCTGGTCCCCGAAGGATATGCCCGGCATTGACCCCGAGGTGGCATGCCACAAACTGGAAGTCGAACCGACTTCCAGACCCATGAAGCAACGGAAGAGAAATATGGGAGGAGAAAAGATAAAGGCTGCAATCGAGGAAGTGGATCGACTTCTGGAAGCAGGCTTCATTCGAGAAGTCAGATATCCTGACTGGCTCTCGAACGTCGTGATGGTGAAGAAGGCAAACGACAAATGGTGGAGTGTGTCGACTTCACCGATCTCAACAAAGTGTGCTGAAGGATAGTTACCACCTGCCACGAATCGACCATCTGGTCGAGAGTGCTTCGGGCTATGAACTCCTCAGCGTCATGGACGCATTCTCGGGATATTACCAGATCCAGATGGCACCGGTGGATGAAGAGAAGACTTCTTTCATCACTGATCGAGGTATTTTCTATAACACTAAAATGCCATTTGGTTTGAAGAATGCAGAGGCCACGTAACAACGCATGATGAACGGAGTCTTCAAGGCTCAAATCGGACGGAGCCTAGAAGTCTACGTCGACAACATGTTGGTCAAGTCGAAGAAGCCAACGGATCATGTCGCAGATCTCTATGAGATATTCGCACAGCTCCGACAATACAACCTTCTGCTAAACCCTGCCAAATGTACCTTTGGGGTTCTATCGGGGAAGTTCCTTGGTTTCATGTTGAAGAATCGAGGGATCGAGGCCAACCCCGACAAGATCGATGTGATTGTTACAATGAAGGAGCCTTCGACCATCAGAGAACTCCAAAGGCTGAACGGAAGAATAACTACTTTGGGTCGATTCTTGTCTAAGTCAACCGAAAGGTCGTTGCCTTTCTTCGAAGTGTTGAGAAAGGTGATAGCCTCCACGTCGAGTGGCAAGAGAGTCATCAAGTGGGATGCAGAATGCAAGAAAGCCTTCTCTAAGTTAAAGGAGTACCTTCGCAGCCCACCGCTCATGACCAAGCCAGGTAGAGATGACCAACTCATTGTCTATTTTGGCCGCTACCATGGAGGCCATAAGCTTGGCACTCGTCAAAGAAGACTCAGGAGTGCAACGGCCCATCTACTACGTCAGTCAGGTTCTCCGAGGCACGGAGATCAACTATTCGAGGATAGAGAAGATGGCTTTCGTGCTGATACAATCTACGTGGAGGTTGCGACCATACTTCCAAGCGCACACCATCCTGGTCCTCACCGACACTCCTTTAGAACAGACCCTAAAGAGGCTAGATCGTTCAGGGAGAATGACGAAATGGAGAGTCGATCTAAGCGAATTCGACATCCAGTTCAAGCGAGGACCGCCATCAAATGGCAGGCTCTTGCTGACTTCATTGTCGAACTCACTTACGACGACGGACCAGAGGAAGAGGTATGTGTTACTAACATACTACCCGAGGCTACCCCCTCATCCTCGACAGGTATGAATTCGCCAACAGATACAATTGGAGATGAGGGAACCTGGATCATACAAGTTAACGGTTCGGCCACTCAAACCGGAAGTAGGTTTGGAATAATTGTCCAAACTTTAGCGGGCAACATATTCGAGTATGCTCCATACTTCGATTTTCAAACCACAAATAATGGTGCCGAGTACGAAGCGGCCATCAACGGACTCCGGTTTGCTCGAGCACTGGGAACAAAAGTGGTCCAACTACTCTGCGATTCCAGCCTCGTAGTCCACCAACTAAATGGAACCTTCGAGGCCCACACAGACTCAATGCAGAGCTACTTACAAGTTGCTAAAGCAGAGCTCGCCATGTTCAGTTGTGTGGAAATCCATCATATACCAAGGTCGAAGTACCACCGAGCTGATGCCCTGTCGAAGCTCGTGTCCTCCTCCCCATGGGGCTCGGTCGTACAATGTACGTACAACGTCTACCACACCCCAGTGGGCTGGAACATGAGTTGCTAAGCCTCGACTGAGGAATCACTTGGATGGATCCCATAATCCATTACCTAAACCTGGGGGAGAAGCCAACTGACCCAGTGGAGGCACGAAAGTAAGAACGAAAGTCATACCAATTTATTCTGCTAGATGGTTCATTATACAAAAGGCGGTGGACCATGTATGACGTTTTCCCCTACCTCAAATGTTTAGCAAGAAGCGCATTACGTGACCCAAGAAATCCATGAGGGCGATTGCAGGAACCGTTGCAGTGAAAAGCCATAGCTCTGAAGGCCGTGAGGCAAGGCTACTTTTGGCCAACAATGTTCAAAGATGCCGTCAAGTACGTACGAAGGTGCTCGACTTGCCAAAAATTCTCAAGGATCATTCCGGCCCCACCAACTGACCAGATCCCCATCGTCAGTCCAGTGCCTTTTGCTAAATGGGGTTTGGACCTCCTCGGTCTGTTCAAAAAGTGAGCAGGCAACAGAAATTCCTATTAGTGGTGATCGACTACTTCACGAAGTGGATCGAGGTAGAGCCCCTGTCCCGAATCACTTGGATGGAAGCTTTGAGCTTCGTTTGGAAGTCTATCGTCTGTCGCTTTGGCATCCCACAATCTATTGTGACGGACAATGGGACACAATTCGATAGCACCAGCTTTAGAGACTTCTGCTCCGAGCTAAAAATCAAGCTGCATTTCGCCTCTGTCATCCATCCCCAGTCGAATGGATTTGCAGAGGCAGCCAACAAAAGCATCCTCGGACCCCTTCAGAAGAGAATAACCGGGCTCGAAGGGACCTGGCCAGAAGAAATCTCCGACATACTATGGTAATACAGAACAACCCACAAAACCTCGACAAGGGAAACGCCATTCAGGCTGGCTTATGGATGTGAGATTGTCCTCTAAGTGGAAGTTAATGAATGTCTGCTTCGTCTCCAATACTATGACAAAGAAAGAAACTCGGAAGGACTCGAACTCAACCTATAACTGGTTGACGAGATCTGCGAACGAGCTTTGGCAACCCTCATTGAACAAAAAGGATGCATGGCCCGCTATTTCAACTCAAGGGTCCACGAACGTAGCTTCTATGCAGGCGACTTAGTGCTGCGTAAGACTGCTTTCACTCCCGAAATTCTCAAGCAAGGGAAGCTCGCAGTGAAGTGGGAAGGACCTTACATAGTGATCGATATACTCGGTCCTGCCACCTACCGGCTCGCTACATTGGATGATAGAGAACTTTCTCACCCTTGGAACGCGGAGAATTTGCGGAAGTACTATCAATGATTGTACCAACGAGGACAAATGCACCAATCGATCTAAGCTTATCTTTGTCTTTTATCCTATGCCTATTCAAGATAAATACAAAGTCGATCGTTTTTCGATATCTGTCCAACAATTTTCTAACCATATTCATTGGCCGTAAGTCGGAGGGGCCTCGCCCCTTGCCACCGAATGACCCTTGACGTCAGTCGTAAGTCGAGGGATCACCCCGCCACTGAACGACCCATGATGCTCATCAGGCATAAGTCGAAGGGGTATCACCCCTCGCCATCAAACGACTCTTGTCGTCAGCCGTAAATCGAGGGATCCCCCTTGCCACTGAATGACCCCCAACGCTCGTCGGTAGTAAGTCGAAGGGGCCTTACCCGTCGCCACCGAACAACCCTTGTCGTCAGCTGTAAGTCGAGGGATCCCTCCTCACCACTGAACGACCCACAATGCTCATCGATTGTAAGTCGAAGGGGCCTCGCCCCTTGCCATCGAATGACCCTTATCGTCAGCCATAAGACTAAGGATCCCCCTTGCCACTGAATGATCCACGACGCTCGTCATCTATAAGTCAAAGGGGCCTCGTCCCTCGCCACCGAACGACCCTAGTTGTCAGTCGTAAGCCAAGGGATCCCCCCTTGCCACTGAATGACCCACCACAGTATTTGTCTCTAAGTCAAAGGAGCTGGGCCCCTTGCTACCAAACGAAGCGTGATTTATGGTTTGAAAGATTGCGTTCATCGATTGAATGTGCCTACCTTATCAACGACAAAACTTACCTTCGATTTCTACGAAATTAGAAGTTGGGTCATTGAGGGGCCATACACACGCATATATTCAAGTAAAGGGAAATGCAAAAGTACGCCAAAGTTGCGATTTTTTTTTCATTATTTTCATTACGAAAAGAAAAGTAAGGAAGACAGAAAAAATTGCAAGAAGCCTAAACTAAGGCCTGCCGGCCTAAGAGGGAGGAGGAGTGCCTCCGGATGCAAAGACGTTAGAGAAATCTTCCATCGCCTTTGTAAACCTTGCCATGAGCTTTGCCTTCTCCCTCACGACGGCCTCCTCGAGCTCGACGACTTTGGCCTGAAATTCAGTGGCCTCCACCTTGCAAACCTCTGCCCACCTCTCGGATTCGGAAGCTTTGACTCGGAGCTCGATCGCCTCCTTCTTAAAAGCGTCGAGCTCTGTCTCATGCTGAGCCTTCTCCACCCTCCACCAGAGCTCGATAGACTTGCGGAGGTCCGACATGGAGGAGAGACTATTCTTAGCCTCTACAACAGCCCACTCGGCCTCCGCCTTAGCTACGAGGGCTCTCTCCAGGTCCTCCTATGCCTTCCTCATCTGAGCCTGAAGCTCGAACTCCTTGCGCTCTGCATCTGCCACTAGCTGACCTCCTTCAATCAAGTCGATGGCTTGACGACGCAACACGGTGCCAAGAACGGACATTTGCAAAAAAGGTTAGTCAATGATGGCTAACTCGGGCATCAATAGACATGAGGCAAATGACGTACCTGGTATCTGCTCCCTACAAAGAAGTTAGCCACCCTTTCGAGGTCCAACCTCTGAAGAAGCTCTAGGTCCCTATGGAGAATCGAGTTCTCCACCAAGCGAGCAGTCGTCCCAAAGTCCAGCAGGGCCGAATCCTCCCTCCCAACGGTAAAGGAAGGCTGGTAAGGGTCACCCCGTACATGCCCTGAGGAACAAGATGCAATTTGATTGAGCAGTAGAGCTCGATCAAACTCCGTAGGGATCGGGCCGACCAAAGGGACGGGCGACACGATACCGCCCCAAGGCCACTGGTCCAAAAGAGGCGTCACAGAGCCTGAGACGCCGAGAAAGTCTTGATCACCTATTAGTGGTGATCGACTACTTCACGAAGTGGATCGAGGTAGAGCCCCTGTCCCGAATCACTTGGATGGAAGCTTTGAGCTTCGTTTGGAAGTCTATCGTCTGTCGCTTTGGCATCCCACAATCTATTGTGACGGACAATGGGACACAATTCGATAGCACCAGCTTTAGAGACTTCTGCTCCGAGCTAAAAATCAAGCTGCATTTCGCCTCTGTCATCCATCCCCAGTCGAATGGATTTGCAGAGGCAGCCAACAAAAGCATCCTCGGACCCCTTCAGAAGAGAATAACCGGGCTCGAAGGGACCTGGCCAGAAGAAATCTCCGACATACTATGGTAATACAGAACAACCCACAAAACCTCGACAAGGGAAACGCCATTCAGGCTGGCTTATGGATGTGAGATTGTCCTCTAAGTGGAAGTTAATGAATGTCTGCTTCGTCTCCAATACTATGACAAAGAAAGAAACTCGGAAGGACTCGAACTCAACCTATAACTGGTTGACGAGATCTGCGAACGAGCTTTGGCAACCCTCATTGAACAAAAAGGATGCATGGCCCGCTATTTCAACTCAAGGGTCCACGAACGTAGCTTCTATGCAGGCGACTTAGTGCTGCGTAAGACTGCTTTCACTCCCGAAATTCTCAAGCAAGGGAAGCTCGCAGTGAAGTGGGAAGGACCTTACATAGTGATCGATATACTCGGTCCTGCCACCTACCGGCTCGCTACATTGGATGATAGAGAACTTTCTCACCCTTGGAACGCGGAGAATTTGCGGAAGTACTATCAATGATTGTACCAACGAGGACAAATGCACCAATCGATCTAAGCTTATCTTTGTCTTTTATCCTATGCCTATTCAAGATAAATACAAAGTCGATCGTTTTTCGATATCTGTCCAACAATTTTCTAACCATATTCATTGGCCGTAAGTCGGAGGGGCCTCGCCCCTTGCCACCGAATGACCCTTGACGTCAGTCGTAAGTCGAGGGATCACCCCGCCACTGAACGACCCATGATGCTCATCAGGCATAAGTCGAAGGGGTATCACCCCTCGCCATCAAACGACTCTTGTCGTCAGCCGTAAATCGAGGGATCCCCCTTGCCACTGAATGACCCCCAACGCTCGTCGGTAGTAAGTCGAAGGGGCCTTACCCGTCGCCACCGAACAACCCTTGTCGTCAGCTGTAAGTCGAGGGATCCCTCCTCACCACTGAACGACCCACAATGCTCATCGATTGTAAGTCGAAGGGGCCTCGCCCCTTGCCATCGAATGACCCTTATCGTCAGCCATAAGACTAAGGATCCCCCTTGCCACTGAATGATCCACGACGCTCGTCATCTATAAGTCAAAGGGGCCTCGTCCCTCGCCACCGAACGACCCTAGTTGTCAGTCGTAAGCCAAGGGATCCCCCCTTGCCACTGAATGACCCACCACAGTATTTGTCTCTAAGTCAAAGGAGCTGGGCCCCTTGCTACCAAACGAAGCGTGATTTATGGTTTGAAAGATTGCGTTCATCGATTGAATGTGCCTACCTTATCAACGACAAAACTTACCTTCGATTTCTACGAAATTAGAAGTTGGGTCATTGAGGGGCCATACACACGCATATATTCAAGTAAAGGGAAATGCAAAAGTACGCCAAAGTTGCGATTTTTTTTTCATTATTTTCATTACGAAAAGAAAAGTAAGGAAGACAGAAAAAATTGCAAGAAGCCTAAACTAAGGCCTGCCGGCCTAAGAGGGAGGAGGAGTGCCTCCGGATGCAAAGACGTTAGAGAAATCTTCCATCGCCTTTGTAAACCTTGCCATGAGCTTTGCCTTCTCCCTCACGACGGCCTCCTCGAGCTCGACGACTTTGGCCTGAAATTCAGTGGCCTCCACCTTGCAAACCTCTGCCCACCTCTCGGATTCGGAAGCTTTGACTCGGAGCTCGATCGCCTCCTTCTTAAAAGCGTCGAGCTCTGTCTCATGCTGAGCCTTCTCCACCCTCCACCAGAGCTCGATAGACTTGCGGAGGTCCGACATGGAGGAGAGACTATTCTTAGCCTCTACAACAGCCCACTCGGCCTCCGCCTTAGCTACGAGGGCTCTCTCCAGGTCCTCCTATGCCTTCCTCATCTGAGCCTGAAGCTCGAACTCCTTGCGCTCTGCATCTGCCACTAGCTGACCTCCTTCAATCAAGTCGATGGCTTGACGACGCAACACGGTGCCAAGAACGGACATTTGCAAAAAAGGTTAGTCAATGATGGCTAACTCGGGCATCAATAGACATGAGGCAAATGACGTACCTGGTATCTGCTCCCTACAAAGAAGTTAGCCACCCTTTCGAGGTCCAACCTCTGAAGAAGCTCTAGGTCCCTATGGAGAATCGAGTTCTCCACCAAGCGAGCAGTCGTCCCAAAGTCCAGCAGGGCCGAATCCTCCCTCCCAACGGTAAAGGAAGGCTGGTAAGGGTCACCCCGTACATGCCCTGAGGAACAAGATGCAATTTGATTGAGCAGTAGAGCTCGATCAAACTCCGTAGGGATCGGGCCGACCAAAGGGACGGGCGACACGATACCGCCCCAAGGCCACTGGTCCAAAAGAGGCGTCACAGAGCCTGAGACGCCGAGAAAGTCTTGATCACCCCCCCCCCCCCCCCGAGGCTCGAGAGGGGAGACCCCCCATACCCGTCTCCATGTGTGAAGGAAGAGAATCCTCCTCCCCCACTCGCCTTATTTTTCCTGGCTCCTTCTTCCCCTGAGAGGGCATCTCTCGCTTTTGGCCGACAACTTCGGCCGGCTCAGAGACGTCGGCAGCGTCAATGTCAACCACTACCATCGGCTCTGAAACCACAACGGAGGCAAGGGGTGCAGCAGTCTGAATGGGGGCACGGGAAGAAGGCCTCGAAGTCTGCCTAACCTCACCCCCTCAGAAGAAAAGCTTTGGTTGTCTGGGAGGGAAGAACGAGTGCTTGACCCCTCAATACGAGCACTCGACCTTTTAGCACGAGTGCCCGATGACTCGTCTCAAAATAGTGTGAGCGCTACTCCCAAGCGTAGGACATCGAACACGTAATAATCCTGGTGAGTCCAGGTATCGTATCAACGGGACGACTGACCTACAATGTGTAGCACCGTTAACTTTTCTGTCTAGCTTGGGTGCTTGCACCAGTAGTTTACTTTCAGTTATTGTAGCCGTGTTGGCTTTTGTTTAGACTCTCCGTACTTTTCTGGACATTTGTTGAATAAAATGAATGCATCTCTTTTTAGTACTTTTTTGTTCCGTACTTTTCTGCAGGGACCTGTTTCTTCGTCTTGGAGAACCACACAGACGTTTATTGGGTCTGAGCCTCACAGCTTCGGCATAAGCGGGCCTTAGTCACGCTTCGCCTCTGTAGTTTTGGGAAGCGGGGCATGACACATGTGGATGCTTGGGGCCATGCCATATTGCATGCCGCATCGCTTCTCAGAATACGGCCCTCTGGTGGCCATATTTTATCGCCGATGCAGCTAGCGTATGGTGCACCTTCGAATATCTCTCATTTGAGAGTGTTTGGTTGTGCAGTCTACATCCCCATTGCACCACCTCAAAGGACCAAAATGGTCCACATCGTCGTTTGGGTTACTATATAGGGTATGATTCACCCTCTATAATTAGATATCTTGAACCCTTGACGAGTGACGCATTTAAGGCACGTCTTGATGACTGTGAGTTTGGTGAAAATGTTTTTCCAAAACTAAGCACATAGTCTAAGAAGCCAGAAGCTTCTGAGACCATTTCTTGGGACACAAAGAATTTGTCTCATTGTGATCAGCGTACTAGTAAATGTGAAGATGAGATCCTTAAGATCCTTCATCTTCAGACTACAATACATTTACTACGGGATAATTTTACTAACAACCAAAAGATTGTCAAATCACACGTCCCTGCTGCCATTACGCCAACTAGGATTGACATCCCCAAAGATGGATGCAATCCACCGGCAGCAGAATCGGCCGTACCTCAATTGAAAAGAGGAAGACCACCAGGTTCGAAGGACAAAGCTCATCGAAAAAGAAAAAATCCTGGAGAAATAAAGATGAACCCTATACAGGATGCTGAGCTCAGGCCAGCTACCTCTCCCCTCCTACATTGCCATGAAGAGGAAACTATAGGAGAAACATCATTAAATTTTGTACGTACTGGGGAGGTATTGGACAGAAAAAGCACTGTCGTTGACGAGGACTTTGCGTTCAATATTACCGTTCACGTCACTGAATACAACGATGCCATCGAACCACGATCTCTTGCTGAAGGTAAACGTAGAGATGATTGGCCAAAGTAGAACGAGACAATAGGAGTAGAGCTGGACTCACTCTTGAAACGCGATGTTTTTGGACCAGTAGTCCAAACACCTAAAGGTGTAAAACCTGTGGGTTATAATAAGTGGATTTTCATCAGAAAAAGAAATGAAAATAACGAGATCGTACACTACAAAGCACGGCTTGTAGCACAGTGATTCTCCCAATGACCAGGGATATATTATGAACAAACATATTCCCCTGTTTTGGATGCGGTCACGTTCCAATTTTTATTAAGCCTATCATCTCTGGAAAGCCTAGAAATGCAGCTCATGGAAGTTGTAACCGCATATCTATATGGAAATATAGATAAAGATATCTATATGAAAGTCCCTAAGTGATATAAATTACATCCAGAGATAGCAGAGAGACCTCGGGACGTCTACTCTGTAAGGCCTCAAAGATCGTTATATGGTCTTAAACAACCAGGTAAAATGTGGTATAACAGACTGAGAGATTTCCTTGCACAACAAGGTTTCACCAATAATGAAGTCTGCCCATGTATCTTTATTAAAAGATCGGGAACATGATTCGTTATAGCGTCGTTTATGTAGACGACTTAAATCTCATTGGATCTCCTGCAGAGATGTCTGAGATATCTGCAAGCATAAAGAATACTTTTGAAATGAAAGACATATGCAAAACAAAGTATTGTCTTGGCTTACAGATCGAACACCTGCGTGGTGGTATCCTATTACACCAATCCACATATACAAGGAAATTACTGAAAATTTTCAAAATGGATAAATGTCATCATCTTAGTACACCAATGGTTTCGTTAAATATTTGAATGTACATATGGACCCCTTCCGTCCGCTGGAAGAATGGGAGGAAATGTTAGGTCCTGAAGTACCTTACACTAATGTCATTGGAGCACTTCTATAACTGGCTAACTGTACGTGTCCCGATATAACATTCTCAGTGAATCTTCTAGCCAGATATAGTGCAGCGTCCACAAAGCGCCACTAGAATGGAGTTAAGCAGCTTCTGCGCTACCTCCATAGGTCAATTGACCTGGGATTATATTTCCCTAAATGTAGATCTCCCACTTTAATTGGTTATGCAGATGCAGGTTACTGGTCTGATCCTCACACCGAGAAATCACAAACTGGTTTTGTGTTCACCTACGGTGGTACAGACATCTCCTGGAAATCAGTAAAGCAAACCACTACAGTTATCTCTTCCAACCATTCCAAGCTCTTCGCGATCCATGAAGCAAGAAAGAATGTGTATGGCTTCGTTCAGTCATTCAACACATCTTAGCGACTATCGGCCTGAAGACTGGTGACCTTGAGCCAACCACGATATTTAAGGACAATGCAGCCTGCATAGCTCAACTACATACTGGTTTCAGCAAGGGTGACAAGATGAAGCACATATCTCCTAAGTTCGTCTGGACGCACGACCTACAAAAGGAGAAGCAAGGCGAAGTACAGAAGATCCAGTCTTGTAATAATTTAGCTGATTTGTTCACTGAGGCTCTGCCTACATGTATTTTTGTAAAGCTTGTAAAAGGAATCGGGATGAGACAGCTGAGAGACCTACAAGCCTGAAGCGTGTACGGATCAGGGGGGTAACATGTGGGTTGTACTTTTTTCCTTAAGACTGTTGGTTTTTCCCACTGGGTTTTCCACAGCTAAGGTTTTAACGAGACAAACACATTCACTCTAGATCCAGAAGTATCCACTCCATTAGCATCATGAATCTGAAAGCATTCACATGCTAAGTCCAAGGTAATGGATGGATAAGAGGGAGTGTTATGAGTGAGGGAGACTCATGCTCTCCACTCCCTCATTTATCCACCATAACACCCCACTGACATGTAGTGGGGTGAACCTTTGGTCTATTAGAGACTTACTGTATCCCCTCTTCATATGATGAATTAATAAAAGGAGACCATTGGCTATTGCCATGGTTGATCTCTCCGAACAGTTTTTAATATATGATAAAGTTTGATATGTATTTAATTTTCTTTGCTAGCATCACGCTTTGATATGCTTTTTTCAAGGTTTAATTTTTCAGGAGTGATATATATAACTAAAACCACAACATACAAAAAAAATCAAGTGATTTAAAGTCCATTTCAGCAACAATTCGTGTTGACATATATCAAATATGGCCTACCGCCCCACGGCCCATGGCCCATAGGCATGGGTTGAATGAGTCAACCCCCACCTCCCACATAAATGGCTTTCAGTGGTGCGCGGTTGCACTCCATCATTGCTCATTTCAATAGCCATTAATTAAGCAATTAATGCCTAAATTAATTGTGGCAGTTACTCCAATAAGGCCACATTATTAGCTCAGTGGTTGCAAGCCAAGAGGAGATATAAAAGCCTCAGATGACAATGGGCAGAGGGGGGCCCAAATCCAACACCGAGGTATCTCAATACTATCTACTCCACCTTACATTTCTTCCACGATAACTCGGTGTGACTGTGATAGTACGACCTCTCTATTGGTCGGATCTAGCCATCTAGAGCCTCTTTTTGAGTCATCCGATGACTTGAGAATTTGAGGAGATTTGGTCGGGCCTCAGCCCCGACCCACTGACAATTTTCATATGTAACAAATCAATGGAGATATCGCCAAGCTAGGCTAGGTTTGAGATCCATAGCTCAGTCCTAGCTCTCCACGACCCGAGATCTCTTCTCCACTGGTTCCACTTCTAGGTCGACGAATGGTTCTCTCATCGAAGTCCTCTACTTTACTGGAAGATGGAACCTATCAGTCAACAAAATCGAATTGAAATGGTCTATTGGCCATTAAATTTGCAACGATCCGATCGACACTCAAATAGGCTTGTGTTTACTTGATTTATGGTGTATCAGTGTTTTAATAATTATAGATCATGATGGTCTTCCAGCAACAACCATCAGCCAAAAAATGTTCAAAAATGGGCCGCTGGATTGGTTAAAAAATGGGGGGAAGAGCAACTTAAGTTGCGCTCTTGAGTTGCTCCAACCCCTTCCCCCTTGCATGCCTAGAAAAGGGGGTTATAAGGAGATGAAAATCCATCCCAACATCAACCAAACAACTCAACATCAATAGAAAGAAAGAGAGTGTGTTTTTCCGTCCGAGTGTTTTTCTTCTGTGAGAGAAGAAACTTGTGAGTTGTGAGTTTTTCTCCAGTGAAGGAAAGTTACCCCGGAGAGATAAAAGGTTGTTGTGAGTTTTTAGTATTGTTTACCCTAGTGTGTAAAGTTATTTCCTGGTGATAAATAATAAATTTTTACTCTCCAATTTTTTTACTGTTTTACTGTCAGTAATTTTTATAGTGATCAGTGAATCACAACAAGTTGTATCAAAGCATAGGTGAGCTGTGAGAGAGAGAGAGAGAGAGAGAGAGTAAAAAACGAGTGAATTTTGTGTGTGGAAAGTGTCTTTTTTATACCATTGTATTTTTTTCTCTTCAAAATGTCAATGGAAGAGTCGTCGTCATTGGAGTTATGATCAAGCTGACATCCAAAAATTACACACTATGAAGACCTCGATTGGAGGATCTTTTTGTTGAGTATCGATTCCCCTGATTTGGTTTTGATGATGAACAAGCATAAATATTGGGTACTAATTATCTTTGAGCGCAGTTATGAAGATCGTCGCCAAATTATTGTGTAGATCTCAAGCGACATCCCAAGACTTCCTTAGAACGCTTGATCGATGTGCCTAAAGCTTCGTTGAAGCTCAAGGAGTACTATTGAAGTCGAGGGATTCTGAATCTTCGTGTTGAAGCTTTGAAGACGGTTTGTCGATTTATTTGTTTGGTCTTCTTGCTTCATTTAGTAGAATATTAAGCCTTGAGTAGTACTTGCCTAGTTATCCTTATTTCTATCCTAGCTTATCCCTAGGATTGTCTTAGAAGTCACTAGAAAGTCTTTCCTTAGCTTATCGCGTCGTTTCATGACTTTCTGTGCATCTTAGTTGGTTCATGAAGAATGACCAACCGACTAGATGACGATCTAGTCGGTTGGGAATCCTTATTGAACCGACTAATCATCTTTGTGAATTTTGGCATTCTTACTGTTGATCAATTAGTCGGTCCAAGAAGGCTCACCGACCGACTAGTTGTCAAACTAGTCGGTTGGTGTTTCTTCTTAGACCGACTAGTTTATCTTTCTTATTTCATTATATTCTCTGTCTACCTTCTAGTCGGTCCAAGAAGGTTCACCGACCGACTAGTTTGACAACTAGTCGGTCGGTGAACCTTCTTGGACCGATTAAACAGTTTTAATTTTCCAGCCGTTGGAGAATTTATTTCCACGTTTTTTCTTGATCTGTTTTGATTCTTTCCATATCTGTTTGACTCGTTTCTAACATGGAAAGATTTCTAATATGAGATGAAATTGAGATCTAAATTGAAATGATTCGTTCATCATTTTTCGAAAGGATCTCTCTCTCAAAAATCTCTAGCTCTTTCTTTTGTGACCTAATCTCTGAAAAGGGGTTTTGAGATCTTGAGCGATCACGTTTCTGAAGGATTGAATCTCATCATCGTCTTAGCCAACTCCCGTTGTTCATCTCGTGATTGCTAGGGTTTCGTGATCTCCTCAATTCTTCCTTCCTTGCCCTAATTTGTAAGTATCTCAAGGCATACGAATTTGTGGTAAGGATTGTTTGTTTCATTTAAACTATCTATTATAAGTTTTTCTCTCGGGTTGTGAGAGAAGTTTGTGATCCCGGTTTGTGGGAGTCACAATTCATTATTTGTATTGTTTGATCTTGTAGTAGTTTTTACAAGAAGTTGTATAGTGGAACCTTGAGTTAGTGGATTCTAACTCAAGTAGCCGGAGGGGATCCGGGTTTCTGGGACGTAGGATCACCGGGAACAAGTTGAGGAGACTTGGGTGGATACGAACCCATTACATCGCTTGTTTGTGTTGATATTGTTCTTGTTGTTATTACTTATTCCGCATAGTTGTTTGTGTTTGCACACTAATTAGGAATTAGAATCTTGATTATTTTTAAAGTACTATTCACCCCCCCTCTAGTACTTGTGCAGTAGCTACCAGGGAATTACACTTTTTAGTTGTAAAGATTTATTTGACCCATTAGAGGTCAAATGAGTAAAGCCGGAATCCACCAAAGAAGCAGAATGGAAGAAGATGAATAGAAAGATGATTGATCAATCCGACAATGGGTTGATCATAGTGTGTCTTTCACCACGTTGCGCATGAAAGGACGCATATGACCTCTGGCAAAAGCTAAAGAACAAGTACCAAGCCAAGACCACTCGAAATAAAGACTTGTTAATGAGACGATTGGTAAATTTGAAGTTGTGGAGTGGAACTTCCGTAGCTGAGCACACGAGCGAGTTTCAGAGCTTGGTCAATCATCTATCGGTGGTGGAGTTACAGCTTAGGGATGAAGAACAAGCTTTTCTCCTTTTCAGTTCTCTTCAAGACAATTGGGAGACGTTGGCGATCTCTCTGAGCAATTCGGTCCCAAAATGGCAAACTTATCATGTATATGGTTAAGGAAGCCCTCTTCAATGAGGAGACCAGAAGAAACGAAGTCAGCATCGACCTATCGCATGCCTACATGACAGAGACTCGAGGAATACAACACGGAGGTGGTCGAAGCTGGGGCAGATGCAAGAGCAAGAGCCGTGGTAGGTCAACAGACGGTAGGAGACCTACCTACAAGTGTTACCATTGTGGCATGGAGGGCCACAAGAAGAAGAAGTGGCGAAAGATGTTATGAGAATAAGGTCAAAATGGTTCTCAATAGAAGACAAGGATGGAAAGATGTTAGTCACTTATACTGGAGAAGTGGCCATTTGCTCTATCCAAGAAGAGACATGCCTTTACGTTTCCAACAAGGATAGCGAGTGGGTGGTTGATACATCAGCATCCTTCCACGCCACTTCTAGAAGAGACTTCTTCACCAGCTACAAAGCAGTAGACTTTTTCATCGTGAAGATAAGGAATATAAGGTCTTGCAAAATAGTAGGAATTTGCGACGTTCAGATCCAAACGAACATTGGCTGCACAATAACTCTGAAGGATGCTGCACAAGAAGCCGATAGCCAAAGAACATGCCTTATGTTCGTGGGTGGTTGATCTACACAGGCAGCTGTAGCCAAAGAACTTGCCCAATGTTTTCACTTGTTTAATTTGATTGATCATCATCTTCTGCTTAGCCCTCATCCCAAAAGTACGTATCAGTTTGACAGTTTTATAGGCTCAATAAAAAAATTATTGATTCGTATTCATGTCGGATTGTGATATAGAATACTAATTTTCATGTATGGGGATCTATTATTCTCCAAATGGCTGACAACTTACAGCCAAACAAAATCAAGTGTGAAACGAGTGTGAAATCATTTTCTATTCATTGAATTGAATATGTGCATACAAAAAGCTCAACTGGATATCACTATTATACAGTGGACGGTTGGCCTTTTTTTAAATCTTTTTTCATCTTCCTTTTTTTAGTTTCCTTTTTTTAATGACTTTGTGACTACGATATCTATTGGATGCAGATGGCCACTTGCCAGTTGGC
The DNA here is from genome assembly GCA_030789695.1 of Scilla litardierei. Classification (NCBI taxonomy): domain Eukaryota; kingdom Viridiplantae; phylum Streptophyta; class Magnoliopsida; order Asparagales; family Asparagaceae; genus Scilla; species Scilla litardierei. The sequence goes on from CM061133.1 coordinate 40,112,222, forward strand.
GTGCTGCAAATAGAATTTCATTTGAAAACAGCTTTCATATTGAGCACGATATCTGCATTAATAGACAATCTATCGTGGAGAAATGAAACGACAACGTGAAAGAGAGCTGCAATTCTTAATGATTAAATGGTCAATCGTATCACACATGGTAACGTTTAAAACTGTTTACTACAAATCAGACAAATAACTAACAAACGTTCATTGTTTTTAATATAATGAGAAAACTTGATGTGTATTTAATTCTTTGTGCTCACCGGCACTTTCTGAGAGGGGTTTTTATTTTCTAGGTTTAATTTTCACCAATGTACAAAAAAATAAAGTGAACCCAAGTCTATCTCAGCATCAATCGAATTGTCAAAAAAATTTTATTGTTGAAAAATTGCTAAATTATTGATCACATGGATAGAGAGAGAGAGAGAGAGAGAGATGTTCACTCAATAATGTGAACAAAGGAAGTCAACCAAAGAAGTAATATTGGAGTGGGGAGAAGTCTAGTGCATGTGCCGAGTCAATCAAAACAAGCAAGAGACATGTTGACTACGACTTGGAGGTGCGTGCCTGCTTTTGGGGACCAGGATGCCAACAGTTTGCTTTGAAGCACTGAAATCTTCATCGACAACTCAGAATGGGCGTTGTTTGCGCAGACGTTTTGAAAGTCAATGGTTCGAGGGTTGGCCGACTGTACAAAAATTCAATAATTCGTACTTGAAAAGAGATAGACGTTCATACAAAGGCTTGGATCATTCTTGGAGGATAGAACCTCAAGGTGTCCAACGTGTTGGATCTGGATCGTAGCCTAGAGGGGGGGTGAATAGGCTAATAAAAATATTCGTGCAACCCACGAACAATCCCACGCAGTTATAGGCACAGACAGGACAATAAAATAGCAATCACAGAATACGCACAGATATACCCTGGTTCGGTCGTCCCCACGACCTACTCCAGCCCCCGAAAGCAACTACTAGATAGATATGTAATCAAGTACAGCTACAATGAGTCAAGATCCCAAATCTACTCTCACCTAGCCCGTACGCACACCACGTGCTCTACACTATCAACCTAGTCAGATGCTCTCCCTCCGTGACGACTCCCAAAGTCGTCAGGTCCCCAAAAAGTAACACGGAAGGTAAAAGTTTCCCCTACGAAGATCTGACACAACAACTACACAAAATAATAAAGAACAGAGTTTAGGATGCTCAGTTCGTGTAGCGGTGTCGTCTTCGTCAATCAGCACGGGCCAGAAGATATCTGGCAAGATGTCGTAGTCTCTTCTCTTTTTGCAACTCAAGTTGCGGCTCCTCGGATCTCTCTTTGACAACTTGCAGTCTTTGCTAACTTGCGGCACTTCTGAAGATGATGGCCTAGCAACTCGGAGATGCAATGGGTGGCTTAGTTGACGCAATTGTTTTGTTGATTACTTGCCATGTACTAAAACATTTCGGAAGCCTGCAAATCAAAACAGGAGAGGGGCTGGCCTTCCTCCTCCTTTTTCCTTGAATGTTGCAGGCACAAACCAAAAAATCTGTTCCCAACTTGATTCTTGATTTGTCCTGACACCAAGTCTCAATCACCCTCAAAAATAATCCTGCACACAAAAATAGTTTCTTGCAACAAAAATCTGCACACCACCTCAAAAAGAAAAGGGGTTAATGATCTTGATATTATCAAAGAGAACCACAACAAAAGGTGCAGCCTTTAGATTGCTTTGATTGAAAAGCACAAGAATTATGCATGGAGAATTCTCAGCAACCAATGGCACAAAAAAAACTTTGCAAGAGAAATCTTGCACATGCAAAAAGAGAATAAAACTTGAACCCAGTGTTTAGAGAAACACAAGTAAAAATCAAAAGGCATGCAAATAATTTGTGATTGACTCTCTGAATTTTGTTGCATGCGGCACTTGGGGGGGTTATCTCAGAGGGAACAAAAAAAACACAATTTTTGTGTGTTCTTGGAGATCTAAGAAAATGAAGGCCGGATATCTCTCCTTTTTTTGCACCCTGGAGTATTTAGAGAGAGAGAGAGATGTTATTTGAGAGATGATGGGTATTTATATAAAGTGCGGCTCTCCGAGATAATCTAGGGTTCATGCATTTTTTTTATTCAAAGGGGGAGAGGGTCTTTTTAAAAGGGCCGGCTGTGTACAAAAATCTTGCGGCAGTAACCTCTGGGAATTTTAAGAGTAAAGGCTTTTTTAAAAGGATTTTGTTTTTCAAAAGCCCAGGAAACGTGAGCACTTTTGTTTAAAACAATGTAAATAAAAAAACCCTCAAAAAGAAATACCCCACTTTTAAATCACCGGCCTGTGGGTTTGTAGTTTTCAAAGGGTTGAAAGTTTTATGAAGTACTCACCCTTTTTTTATATTATTCACACAGCTCTCGGAGATTTTTGAATGCAAACTAATTTATGTGGATCAAGAGCTCTCTTCATCTCATCCCATATTATTTCCAAGTTCAATTTGCTTTGTGTATAGCTCTTTGACCAAGTCCCATTGCCTTGTGCCTAGCAATTTCTCCATCTTGTATGTGTATAGCAATTTGTCCAACACATTAATTTACGTTCTCGCCAATCCTGCAAATACTTAATACACACATCAGATCGTTCACAACTGTTTGTCATCATCAAACCATAAGTCCTAGATCGTTGTTTCCAACAATCTCCCCCTTTTGATGATGACAAACCCATAAAGGATTTGCACAAATAAGTGTACGTATGTGACGTGTAATGAATGATGTAATGCAATATGATGTATTCAATGAGATGATATCAAACATTACTAGCATGCACAATATAACAATATAGTTAGCATGCTCCCCCTTTTTCCAAGCTTGCTCCCCCTTTTTCCAAGCTCCCCATTTTCATTGCTCCCCCTTCAATCAATAATACCGTATTTTGAACCAACATTCTTTCAACACTTTTCTCCCCCTTTGTCATCATCAAAAGTGTATTCGTGAAGATTAAAACATACCGCATGCAAAAGAGAGTATTATTAATTATAACTAGCATTTGCATGTCGTCATTCTATAAATAGCACTTCAAGTCCAATGATAATAATAATTAGAATTCAACACCATCGTGTAAGTGCAATTATTAAACGTAGAAGTACAAAGGGAGATACTTTTACAAATTTCAACCACAACCAATTCATCATTTTCCAAATAACTTCATATCACCTAGGATTGATTTTTCCCACCTCATTAAAAATGAGTTCAAGGTATCACACCCCAAAACATAGCCTAAAAGGACTCTTAGATGTGGGGGTGACATTGCTTGACGAGTAAAAACACCAACGCTAAAGATTACCCGTAAAGCTTATGTTGGATACTCGTGGCTAGTGTATTTGCCATGAATTGTATCCATTTTTCATACGGAGCAATTTTCAATATATTTTTTTCACATTCATTTCCTTTGTTTTGTGCTCAATTTTTATTCATGGCAAACCACATCATATCCCTTAGATTTTTCGGTTAATAATCATCCTACATTCACTTTCCAATATTCATAAACAGTATCTCCAAAAGTACGACATAGTCTAATATTCGTGGAAGTGAAAGTAGGTGTAGAAATCATATCATCAATTCATCGAACTTGGCATGGCTATTAAGAAATAAAACATACTCATGTAGCCATGATAATAATACTACACTTTCTACAAGGATATGATCATCATTCATTTATATCACTAGAATGATGCAAAGAGGAAGATATGCAATAAGCTCATTTTTTTTTTGCTTTTGTCTTTTTCAATTTTTTTTGGTTTTATAATGAACTAAAAAACACACTAAAAACAATCAAGCAAACAAAAACAAAAAAGAAGGAAAATCCAAGCACACAAAAATGTTTAAAAAATGCTATGAAGGTATGCATTAAGTTCAAAGAATGAGATATACCTTCGCATCGCCGTTTGACTAAGGAGCTAAAAATAATGAGACATTCAATTTATTGCTCCTCGTCAAATTTCCATCCACCTACAAAAGAGGTGTCGTGTGTGACCTTGGAATCCAACAAGGTCCACTAGTGTTAGTCAACAAAGATTTAGGAACCCATACTTGTTTGAATTTAATATTGTAGTTCCTATATTTGCAATAGTACGATGTGTGACCAACACTATCACACGTAAAACACTTTGCGTAAACATTTTTAGCAATGGAAGGCACATTGTGAAATTTTTTATACTTGGGCTTTTCAACATTTTTAGCACTAAATCCAAGGCCACGTCTATTATTGCCATACAATTGATTTCCAAGAATGATATCCAAATTTTGTTTTCCTATGGAAAATCTTTTTAATGACAATTCTAGGGTGGTGACTTTGGATTTCAAGATATCATTTTCATTCACAAGCAAAGTGCATTTATTAATGAAAGTTTGCTTGTTTTCCTCTTCTTTCTTTTCAAAATCCCTCATTTTTTCTTTAAGTTCAAGATTTAGCATGTTAATCTTTTCAGAAAGCAATTCATTTTCAACTTCACGCTTTATCTTATCAAGTTTATACATGCTAATATCATTTAATAAAGAGGGACATGAAAGACAATCAATTTTTTCAGGCAAGCTAGCTTTCTCCTTATTTAACATGTCAATTGTAGTATTACATGCAACAATTTCAGTTTTCAGTTTTTCAATTTCCTTAGACATGTCATACTCAGATTGTTGCATATCAAAGTTATCATTTCTATAACTATCCACATCAGCTTCTAGCTCATTAATAGTATTTTGCATTCCTTTCAAGATTTCTAACAATTCAGCTTTAGTGGGAGATACTACCTCATTGTGTTTGGCCATTAATGCCATGCAGGAGTGGGCTTCATGTTCCTCATCCTCCTCCTCAGCTTCGCTATCCATGTCCCACGTCAGCACTTTCGGTTTTCCTTTTGCAACTTGAGCTGTGTGTTGTTGTGGGCAATCTTTTATGTGGTGCCCTTTCTTCCTGCATTTAAAACATTCACTTCTATTAATAGCTTTCTGATCATAGGAATTTCTACCAAAATTAGAGTTACTAGAACGTATGAACCTTTTTCCCATCTCAGATCTTCCTTGATCAATCTGAATGTATCTTCTGAAGTTTCTGACCATTAAAGCTTGCTCTTCATCAAGATCGTCGTCGTTAGCTTGAAGAGCTAATGGTGTGGAAGCTTTGGTCTTCTCTTCAGGTTTCTCTCTGGCTTCTATACTCTGCAACTCAAGCTCGTGTGACATTAGGTTGCCTATCAAGTCCTTCACTTTCATTATTGATAAGTCCTTAGCTTCTTGAATAGCTGTGACTTTAGGCCTGAACGAGCTTGGTAGCGCCCTTAAGATCTTTCGTACCTGTTCATGGCTAGAGTATGGCTTACCGAGGGAACTGGATTTGTAGACAATGTCCGTGAACCTAGCAAACATCTCTTTCACAGATTCTGTTGGTAGCATGCGGAAGCTCTCATATTCTGTGGAAAGCAATGCAAGTCTGGATTCCTTCACTTGCGATGTTCCCTCGTGTGTAACCTCCAGAGTATGCCAGATTTCCTGCGCAGTTAAACAATGTGAGATACGATTAAACTCAGATTTATCAAGAGAACATATAAGCGCATTCATAGCTTTACCATTAAGAGTATAACGTTTTTTATCAGCTAAATCCCACTTGTCTTTAGGCTTAATCATAACAGTGTCTTCAATTTTAATAGTGGGTAAACTATAACCATTTTCAACAATATCCCACACATCATAATCTACAGACACTAGATAGATTTTCATCCTAGCCTTCCAATAAGCAAAGTCTACACCGTTAAACTTAGGGGGACGGGCTATAGACTGACCTTCAGCAAAAGCACAATCAGATATATTCATGGTCATCTAAAAATCTAGACTAGATCCTCTAAACTGGCTCTGATACCACTTGTTGGATCTGGATCGTAGCCTAGAGGGGGGGTGAATAGGCTAATAAAAATATTCGTGCAACCCACGAACAATCCCACGCAGTTATAGGCACAGACAGGACAATAAAATAGCAATCACAGAATACGCACAGATATACCCTGGTTCGGTCGTCCCCACGACCTACTCCAGCCCCCGAAAGCAACTACTAGATAGATATGTAATCAAGTACAGCTACAATGAGTCAAGATCCCAAATCTACTCTCACCTAGCCCGTACGCACACCACGTGCTCTACACTATCAACCTAGTCAGATGCTCTCCCTCCGTGACGACTCCCAAAGTCGTCAGGTCCCCAAAAAGTAACACGGAAGGTAAAAGTTTCCCCTACGAAGATCTGACACAACAACTACACAAAATAATAAAGAACAGAGTTTAGGATGCTCAGTTCGTGTAGCGGTGTCGTCTTCGTCAATCAGCACGGGCCAGAAGATATCTGGCAAGATGTCGTAGTCTCTTCTCTTTTTGCAACTCAAGTTGCGGCTCCTCGGATCTCTCTTTGACAACTTGCAGTCTTTGCTAACTTGCGGCACTTCTGAAGATGATGGCCTAGCAACTCGGAGATGCAATGGGTGGCTTAGTTGACGCAATTGTTTTGTTGATTACTTGCCATGTACTAAAACATTTCGGAAGCCTGCAAATCAAAACAGGAGAGGGGCTGGCCTTCCTCCTCCTTTTTCCTTGAATGTTGCAGGCACAAACCAAAAAATCTGTTCCCAACTTGATTCTTGATTTGTCCTGACACCAAGTCTCAATCACCCTCAAAAATAATCCTGCACACAAAAATAGTTTCTTGCAACAAAAATCTGCACACCACCTCAAAAAGAAAAGGGGTTAATGATCTTGATATTATCAAAGAGAACCACAACAAAAGGTGCAGCCTTTAGATTGCTTTGATTGAAAAGCACAAGAATTATGCATGGAGAATTCTCAGCAACCAATGGCACAAAAAAAACTTTGCAAGAGAAATCTTGCACATGCAAAAAGAGAATAAAACTTGAACCCAGTGTTTAGAGAAACACAAGTAAAAATCAAAAGGCATGCAAATAATTTGTGATTGACTCTCTGAATTTTGTTGCATGCGGCACTTGGGGGGTTATCTCAGAGGGAACAAAAAAACACAATTTTTGTGTGTTCTTGGAGATCTAAGAAAATGAAGGCCGGATATCTCTCCTTTTTTTGCACCCTGGAGTATTTAGAGAGAGAGAGAGATGTTATTTGAGAGATGATGGGTATTTATATAAAGTGCGGCTCTCCGAGATAATCTAGGGTTCATGCATTTTTTTTATTCAAAGGGGAGAGGGTCTTTTTAAAAGGGCCGGCTGTGTACAAAAATCTTGCGGCAGTAACCTCTGGGAATTTTAAGAGTAAAGGCTTTTTTAAAAGGATTTTGTTTTTCAAAAGCCCAGGAAACGTGAGCACTTTTGTTTAAAACAATGTAAATAAAAAAACCCTCAAAAAGAAATACCCCACTTTTAAATCACCGGCCTGTGGGTTTGTAGTTTTCAAAGGGTTGAAAGTTTTATGAAGTACTCACCCTTTTTTTATATTATTCACACAGCTCTCGGAGATTTTTGAATGCAAACTAATTTATGTGGATCAAGAGCTCTCTTCATCTCATCCCATATTATTTCCAAGTTCAATTTGCTTTGTGTATAGCTCTTTGACCAAGTCCCATTGCCTTGTGCCTAGCAATTTCTCCATCTTGTATGTGTATAGCAATTTGTCCAACACATTAATTTACGTTCTCGCCAATCCTGCAAATACTTAATACACACATCAGATCGAACCTCAAGGTGTCCAACGGACAGGCCCGGTCATTGTCCGAACAAGCTTTGCCCGGACCACAAGCCGAGCCATGCTGTTTGACAATTGGGGCCGGGCCGGGCCGGGCCGGGCCGGGCCCTGTAATGGTAGGGCCAAGCCTTGCCCAGCCGTATGTCCGGTGCCCGCACGGTCCTGGGCCGAGCAGGCAAAACCAGCAAACCCAAAAAAAATTAAAAATTAAAAAGAGCAAAAAATTAGGATCTGTAGGTAACCCCAACACTAACGTCGCCACCGATCTAAAGACTACCGTTTCGACACGAATAACCATGCCAGCCCAGGTACCAACAACGATCTATCCAACAACAGCATTATCCGAAGTCTCCCTAACCAAAAACCCTACCACACAAGAGCAGGTTCAAATCCTTGCTCAAGTATCTGCTAAAGCTAAAGCCATCAACTCTCGGAAAAAAAATAAGGAAATTGAGGAGAGGAGAGCAAATTCGTCCACTTAGAGTCCTCATACGAGAGACAAGAGCATCACTGTCCACGAGCAAATACAACATGAAGAAGAAGAGAGCTTCTGTAACGAGAATAAACAAAGAGCAAGGGTGATGAAGCATAAACCTAGCAATAATGAAGTCCAAGAATCCAAGCACTCTCACTGTCGCACTCATTATTGCCAATCTGTACGCTGGTAATCTCAACAGAGCCCAACGCATTCCAATCAAGAGCATCTCCGTTCCAGGACAGCTCGTAACGAAACTACAACGAATTTTGCAATCAGGGTTTCCTCATACTTATATTTAGAATGTTGATACGATACATTTTTATACAACTCGTGTGATATTGCATTTAACAGTGTAAGTCAATAATTTAAGTAAACTAACAAGGGGAGGGAATATGAAGACTTCATTACACTGCAAACAAGCATCCGTCCGGAAATCCACGAACATACAAGATCAAGAAAGAAATACTTCACATATTTACCGTTAAAAAGAACAGTGCCACAACCTTCATCTATTCATCTATTCATCTATTTTCAGCTACCGACTAAAACCATGTATGCATAGCATATATACTTTCTTAAAATGTAGTCAATAAAATAACGTGATTGTATCTAGTATGCAAGCTCTCGTTCAACCATTAGTCGATATCAGCGTACCAGAGCACATGCATATCTAGTTACATCATGTTGACAGGTGATTTTGTCCTACAGTAGATTGGTATCGACGAAGACGCCTCGGCTCGTCTGACGCTTCGTCGGCTGAGGAGTGGGACATGGGAAGAGGTAATCCCAGCTCGAGGAGAGCTAAATCTGAGCTATTGAGTTAACTTAACCCGACCCAACTCCACGTTATCTTCGTATATCTGCAACATAGGAGATATCGTCAGGTGGTTTGGTTTGCGTTAAGTCAGTGCATGACTTGAAAGGGACTCGGGGCGATTAGGTCCGACCTATATGTAGGTAGTCCGATCTTCGTCACGCCGAGTTATATACAAGGAAACGTAAAGTGGAATAGTTGCTTACTATCAAGATACATGAGTGTATGTTCTTACCCACCTCTCAGTTTTTTACCTACCTCTCAGTTGTCTATTGGAGTTTTTATATCACATTCTTCTCTTGTGACCTTCAGCCAATAAAGTGGCTTTATTGGAGTAACCACCACCATGAAAGTAGGCATTAATCACCATATTAGTGGCCATTAAATTAGGCCATAATGAGATATAACCGCTCACTAGTGATGGCTTAACATCGGGTTTTCCTTATTAGATTTTATGTCAGACCAATACGGGAGCATACCTTATATTATGGGAATGAGAAAAATGATAAGTAACAAATATGAATGCATTAATTTCGCTTCAAAGGCTGTTTTACACAAGAGCTATAGTATATTTTCATAGTCCTAACATCGAGGGCATTTCCGCAATATTGCCGAAATGCGAAAAAGGGCAAATAGCTTTTCTTGTAGGCCAAGTCTACACGATACACCAGGTCAAGTGGGTAAGATTCTCACCGAATCGGGTACCCGAATAAATCCAAAGAAAAACCAACCCGCATCAAAACATCAACCTACGGGTTGGTAAGCAGATTCTAAAAACCTGACAAACCGATCCACTCCTTTGCTCATTCATCTCATCGGGGTAGACTCAAGATCCGAATCTGATTATCTAATCGCATCCGAATTGCGACCCGTTTGCGACACAAGATTTATAGTATATATCTGCCGAAATGATACAACCAGTCCATGATTCTGCCCTATCTAGTTCACCCGCCGGTCCGCTCCCTGCTCACTCCCATCGCGAGAGCTAGGGTTTTATCAGCAGCCGCCCTGGCTCAAACCTCTCATTCGATGGGGGACCGCCAACAAAATCCGAGACAAATTCGTCGAGTTCTTCTAATCGAAAGGCCATGTCAACTGGCGATCGAGCCCCGTCGACCCACACGACGATCCGACGCTGCTCTTCGCGAACGCCAGAATGAACCATTTCAAGCCGATATTTTTGGGGACGGTGAACCCTAACACTCCCCTCGGGAAGCTCACGCGAGCTTGCAACACGCAGAAGTGTATTCGTGCTGGAGGGAAGCACAACGATCTTGGCGACGTTGGGAAGGATACGTATCATCATACCTTCTTTGAGATGCTGGGGAACTGGTCGTTTGGGGATTATTTTAAGGTGGAGGCGATTGGTTGGGCTTGGGAGTTGCTCACTGTGGTAAGTGGTTATTGTTGTTTTTTGTTTTCAATATTTGAATGCAATTCGCGTTTTTCGAGGTATAATAATGCATTTCTGGGATTGGATATCTCATTCATTTGCAAAGTGGCATCTCGACATCAAGTTCTAGATACCTGTAAATTTTCAGCCTTGCAAAACTAAATGAATTTTTTTGTTTTCATTTTTTGTTGTTTAAATGCATTTCAAGTCGAAAAACAGAGTTTCAGGTGATGAAATTGAGGTGAAATTGAGGTTTGATTAAAAGTATGGGTTGTATTTAGAGAGGTGAAATTTGACTAGTTTTATGGAAATGTTTCAACTACTTATATTATGGGAAGGAGAAAAATGATATGTAACAAATATGAATGCATTAATTTCGTTTCAAAGGCTGTTTTACACAAGAGCTATAGTATATTTTCATAGTCTTAACATCGAGGGCATTTCTGCAACATTGCCGAAATGCGAAAAAAGGGAAAATAGCTTTTCTTGTAGGCCAAGTCTACACGATACACCATCGTCAAGTGGGTAAGATTCTCACCGAGTCGGGTACCCGAATAAATCCAAAGAAAAACCAACCCGCGTCAAAACATCAACCTTAGATTCTAAAAACCCGACAAACCGATCCACTCCTTTGCTCATTCATCTCATCGGGATAGACTCAAGATCTGAATCCGATTATCTAATCGCATCCGAATTGCGACCCGTTTGCGACACAAGATTTATAGTATATATCCGCCGAAATGAGACAACCAGTCAATGATTCTGTCCTATCTAGTTCTCCCGTCGGTCCGCTCCCTGCTCACTCCCAACGCGAGAGCTAGGGTTTTATCGGCCGCCGCCCTAGCTCAAACCTCTCATCTGATGGGGTGGACCGCCAACAAAGTTCGAGACAAATTCGTCGAGTTCTTCGAATCGAAAGGCCATGTCAACTGGCGATCGAGCCCCGTCGTCCCACACGACGATCCGACGCTGCTCTTCGCGAACGCCGGAATGAACCAGTTCAAGCCGATATTTTTGGGGATAGTGAACCCTAACACTCCCCTCAGGAAACTCACGCGAGCTTGCGACACAGAGAAGTGTATTCGAGCTGGAGGGAAGCACAACGATCTCGATGACGTTGGGAAGGATACATATCATCATACCTTCTTTCAGATGCTGGGGAACTGGTCGTTTGGGGATTATTTCAAGGTGGAGGCGATTGGTTGGGCTTGGGAGTTGCTCACTGTGGTAAGTGGTTATTGTTGTTTTTTGTTTTCAATATTTGAATGCAATTCGCGTTTTTCGAGGTATAATAATGCATTTCTGGGATTGGATATCTCATTCATTTGCAAAGTGGCATCTCGACATCAAGTTCTAGATACATGTAAATTTTCAGCCTTGCAAAACTAAATGATTTTTTTTGGTTTTCGTTTTTTGTTGTTTAAATGCATTTCAAGTCGAAAAAGTGAGTTTCATGGGATGAAATTGAGGTGAAATTGAAGTTTGATTAAAAGTATGGGTTGTATTTAGAGAGGTGAAATTTAACTAGTTTTATGGAAATGTTTCAACTACTTATATTATGGGTAGGAGAAAAATGATATGCAACAAATATGACTGCATTAATTCCGTTTCAAAGGCTGTTTTACACAAGAGCTATAGTATATTTTCATATTCCTAACATCGAGGGCATTTCCTTAATATTGCCGAAATGCGAAAAAAGGGCAAATAGCTTTTCTTGCATGCCAAGTCTACACGACACACCATCATCAAGTGGGTAAGATTCTCACCGAATCGGGTACCCGAATAAATCCAAAGAAAAACCAACCCGCATCAAAACATCAACCTACGTGTTGATAAGCAGATTCTAAAAACCCGACAAACTGATCCATTCCTTTGCTCATTCATCTCATCGGGGTAGACTCAAGATCCGAATCCGATTATCTAATCGCATCCGAATTGCGACCCGTTTGCGACACAAGATTTATAGTATATATCCGCCGAAATGAGACAACCAGTCAATGATTCTGCCCTATCTAGTTCTCTCGCCGGTCCGCTCCCTGCTCACTCCCATCGCGAGAGCTAGGGTTTTATCGGCCGCCGCCCTAGCTCAAACCTCTCATCCGATGGGGTGGACCGCCAACAAAGTCCGAGACAAATTCGTCGAGTTCTTTGAATCGAAAGGCCATGTCCACTGGCGATCGATCCCCATCGTCCCACACGACGATCCGACGCTGCTCTTCGCGAATGACGGAATGAATCAGTTCAAGCCGATATTTTTGGGGACGGTGAACCCTAACACTCCCCTCGGGAAGCTCACGTGAGCTTGCAACACGTAGAAGTGTATTTGAGCTGGAGGGAAGCACAACGATCTCTATGACGTTGGGAAAGATGCGTATCATCTACATTCTTTGAGATGCTGGGGATTGGTCGTTTGGGGATTATTTCAAGGTGGAGGCGGGGCTTGGGAGTTGCTCACTGTGGTAAGTGGGTATTGTTGTTTTTTGTTTTCAATATTTGAATGCAATTCGCGTTTTTGGAGGTATAATAATGCATTTCTGGGATTGGATATCTCATTCATTTGCAAAGTGGCATCTCGACCTCAACGTCTAGATCCCTGTAAATTTTCATCCTTGCAGAGCTAAAAGATTTTTTTGGTTTTGATTTTTTGTTGTTTAAATGCATTTCAAGTCCAAAAATTGAGTTTCATGTGATGAAATTGAGGTGAAATTGAAGTTTGATTAAAAGTATAGGTTGTATTTAGAGAGGTGAAATTTGACTAGTTTTATGAAAATGTTTCAACTACTTATATTATGGGAAGGAGAAAAATGATATGTTACAAATATGAATGCATCAATTTCGTTTCAAAGGCTATTTTACACAAGAGCTATAGTATATTTTCATAGTCCTAACATCGAGGGCATTTCCGCAATATTGCCGAAATGCGAAAAAGGGCAAATAGCTTTTCTTGCAAGCCAAGTCTACACGATACACCATCGTCAAGTGGGTAAGATTCTCACCGAATCGGTTACCCAAATAAATCCAAAGAAAAACCAAACCGCATCAAAAACATCAACCTACGTGTTGGTAAGCAGATTCTAAAAACCCGACAAACCGATCCACTCCTTTGCTCATTCATCTCATCGGGGTAGACTCAAGACTGAATCCGATTATCTAATCGCATTCGAATTGCGACCCGTTTGCGACCGAAGATTTATAGTATATATCCGTCGAAATGAGACAACCAGTCCATGATTCTGCCCTATCTAGTCTCCAGCCGGTCCGCTCCATGCTCACTCCCATCGCGAGAGCTAGGGTTTTATCGGCCGCCGCCCTAGCTCAAACCTCTCATCCGATGGGGTGGACCGCCAACAAAGTCCGAGACAAATTCGTCGAGTTCTTCGAATCGAAAGGCCATGTCAACTAGCGATCGAGCCCCGTCGTCCCACACGACGATCCGACGCTGCTCTTCGCGAACGCCGGAATGAACCAGTTCAAGCCGATATTTTTTGGGGACGGTGAACCCTAACACTCCCCTCGGGAAGCTCACGCGAGCTTTCAACACGCAGAAGTGTATTCGAGCGGGAGGGAAGCACAACGATCTCGATGACGTTGGGAAGGATACGTATCATCATACCTTCTTTGAGATGATGGGGAATTGGTCGTTTGGGGATTATTTCAAGGTGGAGGCGATTGGTTGGGTTTGGGAGTTGCTCACTGTGGTAAGTGGTTATTGTAGTTTTTTGTTTTCAATATTTGAATGCAATTCGCGTTTTTCGAGGTATAATAATGCATTTCTGGGATTGGATATCTCATTCATTTGCAAAGTGGCATCTCGACATTAAGTTCTAGATACCTGTAAATTTTCAGCCTTGCAAAACTAAATGATTTTTTTGGTTTTCGTTTTTTTTGTTTAAATGCATTTCAAGTCGAAAAAGTGAGTTTCATGTGATGAAATTGAGGTGAAATTGATGTTTGATTAAAAGTATGGGTTGTATTTAGAGAGGTAAAATTTGACTAGTTTTATGGAAATGTTTCAACTACTTATATTATGTGAAGGAGAAAAATGATATGTCACAAATATGAATGCATTAATTTCGTTTCAAAGTCTGTTTTACACAAGAGCTATAGTATATTTTCATAGTCCTAACATCGAGGGCATTTCCGCAATATTGCCGAAATGCGAAAAAGGGCAAATAGCTTTTCTTGCGGGCCAAGTCTACACGATACATAATCGTCAAGTGGGTAAGATTCTCACCGAATCGGGTACCCGAATAAATCCAAAGAAAAACCAACCCGCATCAAAACATCAACCTACAGATTGGTAAGCAGATTCTAAAAACCCGACAAACCGATCCACTCCTCTGCTCATTCATCTCATCGGGGTAGACTCAAGATCCGAATCCAATTATCTAACCGCATCCGAATTGCGACCTGTTTGCGCCACAAGATTTATACTATATATCGGCCGAAATGAGACAACCAGTCCATGATTCTGCCCTATCTAGTTCTCCCGCCGGTCCGCTCCCTGCTCACTCCCATCGCGAGAGCTGCGGTTTTATCGGCCGCCGCCCGAGCTCAAACCTCTCAGCCGATGGGGTGGACCGCCAACAAAGTCAGAGACCAATTCGTCGAGTTCTTCGAATCGAAAGGCCATGTCAACTGGCGATCGAGCCCCGTCGTCCCACACGACGATCCGACGCTGCTCTTCGCGAACGCCGGAATGAACCAGTTCAAGCCGATATTTTTGGGGACGGTGAACCCTAACACTCCCCTCGGGAAGCTCACGCGAGCTTGCAACACGCAGAAGTGTATTCGAGCTGGAGGGAAGCACAACGATCTCGATGACGTTGGGAAGGATACGTATCATCATACCTTCTTTGAGATGCTGGGGAACTGGTCGTTTGGGGATTATTTCAAGGTGGAGGCGATTGGTTGGGCTTGGGAGTTGCTCACTGTGGTATGCGGTTATTGTAGTTTTTTGTTTTCAATATTTGAATGCAATTCGCGTTTTTGGAGGTATAATAATGCATTTCTTTGGATATCTCATTCATTTGCAAAGTGACATCTCGACATCAACTTCTAGATACATGTAAATTTTCAGCCTTGCAGAGCTATTTTTTTGTTGTTTAAATGCATTTCAAGTCGAAAAATTGAGTTTCATGTGATGAATTTGAGGTGAAATTGAAGTTTGATTAAAAGTATGGGTTGTATTTAGAGAGGTGAAATTTGACTAGTTTTATGGAAATGTTTCAACTACTGGTTTTAACTGATTGATTTGCTGTATTTGTTGATCTTTTCTGTGCTCATTTTTTGCAATTTGTATTAGGGAAATGTTTATACCAATATATTGTTTATTGATCAATTAACACGTCCTGATAATCTTTGCTGTGCTCAACTTTTTGCAGGTGTATAAACTACCCACAGACAGGATCTATGCCACCTATTTTGGTGGAGATGAGAAGGCGGGACTTGCTCCAGATAATGAAGCTAGAGACATATGGCTAAAATTTCTTCCACCTGAGCGTGTATTACCATTCGGTTGCAAGGTAACTTACTATGGAACTTGCCATGTGTAATCAAATTACGTAACAAAAGCAACTTGTTTTTATTCTTTTGTTGCTAAGCAAACGCTCATTTTGCAATTACCTACACACAGAGTATTGTTCTTGATTGTGAATGGTGTATGTCAATTAGCTTACCAACCATGAAAGGACTAGGCAAACGAAGTCATTTCAACTACATTACATATGCTAAGAGTTATTTATATATGTACTGTTAGCAGATACTTGCACATAAAATAAATTTAAATTTCAGGAAATATGCTAATGACATCGGTAGTAAGACAAACATGAATTATGTGAACTGTATGGAGTAGGAAAATGTTCATTATTTGATTTCAAGCATCATAGATCAACCTTAAGGACTATGGTGGAAGACAAAATACTACATTCAATATCATACAAATGAAAAAGGTATACTGTGGATTTACAAAGCATTGTTCATGCATATCTTTATGGATTGATCTGTATCCTACTTATTTTATTGCGTGGTTCCCAAGGGATAATGCTTTAAAATATAAGCCAAAATAGAGTGAATGCTATACTTCAGTCAGCTACAAGAGTGACAACAATTTTAAAAAGAAATTCCCTTTAGCCTCTCTCCTAGGAATAAATGTATTGTTTTGATATGGCTGCATATAATTTCACCTTTCTCAGATTAGCTTATTTTATGGTCTATTCATTCCTAAACAATATATGCAGTATGCATGCATTTTATATGCTTGAAACCAAGTTCTTGGTTTTGGCCCAACATAAGATCTATCATTTTTACTGGTCTACCATTTTTGTTGTTACTTTTCTTTTGAATAACAGGCTACACCATATTTTACAATTACTGTAATCAATAGAAATTGATTGAAAGAACTAGAAGCATCAAATATACTAACTTACAAAGGAGACATGCAAATCAACTTTACATAAGCATTATAATTTTAGAAAGACAGATCAACTAGTATTATTTTTAGAGGATGACTTACAGAGTTTCAGTTTTAACCAAACTCAGTATGTTGAAAGCTAGAAAGAGCAAAGTACATTTGCGGGCACCAGGTTGTGCTCTTAGTGTCTTGTAATGATAAATAAGTCATGAATCAATGTACAACTGTAACAAACTACTGCCTCGTGGATTTGGACATGATTTTCCAGCATTTTTACATTGTATTGATACCAAGCTTGAACCTGGAATATAAGTTTAATTCATTTTATTAGATCCGCATTTTCTTGGTTGAAGCCTCAAACTTGTGCCAAGCAGGAGCAATGAAGAAGGAAACTTGGACGTTGCAAGGTGATATTTGGTGCATAAGTTAGGATTATGATTATCAAGGTTTGAATTCTCGGATGATATTGATACATGTCACTGGTATCATATCTGGTTTCAAGCACGTGGATACAACCCATTTGAAATTGACCAATACCATTAATCCTAGCTGATAACATCTAATATAAAAGGAGATTAAAGTTTAATTTTCTAAAATTTGAAATTCTAATTTATTTAATCTCAAACTCATTTAACATCAAAATCAAGGTTCGAAAATTGCCTAATTTGTACATTTCAGCCTGTTCAGATAGGATTTGTTGGAGGAATAAAAAGAGACCTTTCTTTATAGGCACGGGATGAAACTCTCTGAGTTTGGGAAATACCTGTAGTGATTGTTTCAACTATACTATGAAGCTAATACCCAACTGTGAAATGAAAACCAAATAAAGCTAAACATATTACTTACATAATTCATAAAGATGATTTAATGATGGGAAGAGAGAATACAAAGTATTATATGATAAACATGATCTCTGGATATATGAAGCGTAAGCACTTACTAAAAATGAAGATTTGCATACAGCCAATAATTATGTTGATTTAATGGTACCTAACGTTTGATACGTTTGATGTACATCGCTCGATGCTTTTGAGACAACAAATATTGTACCTGCAAACCACCGGTTGATATTGAGACCAGAACAGTGATTTCATACTGTATTACTATTAACGTTGCTGTCATTGGTTACTTATGTATGTAAACAACTTGATTTTGTTATCAATGAAGATATCTTTATATTGGCTTTCTAATGGAGGATTTGGAACAATATGACTGAATTTTAGCATGCATTGTCCTACTATATGTTTGTTTGGGGACTGAAATGGAGGGAGAGCTGGGAATTGTACCCATGCCTCATGGCTGCATGATAGATCTATTGGCGCACCATGGGTTCATAATGAAGAAAAAAGACTACTTCGTGTAGTCAAACATGTCAGGAAACTCATCATTTTCATCATCTTCATTTGCGAAGAACTTCGCTGGGAGTACCTATTTTCCCTTCAACAGTAAGACCATTATATTCTAAACTTATTCACTGATGTGGAGGAATTGTGTATGTTTTCTGGGAGATCATGTGGCATAGTGGAATCATGCAGCTATACAATTATCCATATCTTAGCTGGGACGTAATCATATGTGGGCTGAACGAGTCACCTTATATGAATGTAGGATGAACACTATAGTAACTAGTAAGACACCTGACATGGAAGCAAAAAAGCACCAAGTGACAATGATGCATGGTTGCATCCGTTGCAGATCAGTGGAGAATTTCTTTAACTCCGATTGTCATAAACTGGTTGTCCCTGGTCTATACTCCAGAAGATGGTCATCGTCTTTCACCTTCTCCTGACTCTGGTTTTCTTAAAGCTTTCATGCTACTTAGCCCGCCTGTTAACATTGAGACAGATAAGATGTACTTGATGATATCCATTTTTCAGGTATATGCATTTTTACATGCATTTTTGCATCGTGGAAAAAAAATTTCTTTGCATACGCAGTAACACCTATCGCATAGTGGGGCCTAGACTCCCATGATTTTGACCATAGTGTGCCAAAATTTATGGTTAAAAGTTGAAGTTGCACTGTAGCATCCATTAATATGCGGTCAGAAGTTAAAGTGGATGATGTGGCACTTACTAATCTGTGTCAGATGTTGAAGCATTTAGTTAAGGTCAATCTAAGTCGGGGTGATGTGCAACACAACATGCACTTTATAAAGCTGCTACTCGTTAAAAGCAGGTTAATTCACTTAAATGACGAGTCTTTCACCACCAGCAGTTATCTTTTCCATTCTGTTTCTGCAGTGATTTCCCCAAACTTCATCCCATGTTTTCATCTGTTTGATGAGATGATAATCTTTTTAAGTATGCTAAAAATATAGTACTCTGCCTTCTCTGGTTTATGTTGTTAAATTTTATTTGGTCATATATAATTCTTGCATTGTATGGTAATTTATGCCTTCTTTGACATTTGCTTTTTCAAAATGTTGAATTGAAATTGTAGTTTGCTTTTGTTGTGATTTATGATCTGCTATTTATATTCGATAATTTAATGCATATTTATACTTTCCCCCCTATATTTTGAAGTTTTTAAAAGCCTATTTATGTATGCATGTAGGTAGTTCTATATATTAATGATATGCACTTTTTTTGGAATAAGCATCCACTTAGCGATCGCTTCCCCCTCTGGTGATTATTAGCAACCCTCATTTTCTGCAACTTGGACCGGTTTTACCGGGTCTGTTATAACTATCTTCAAGACACTTAATTGTGATGCCTAGTGATATGAGCCAATATACAGTTTAATGAGTGTTCATCTTGCTGATATTTGCTAGCAAAACATGATTCTATATCTCTTTTACAATCTGAAAAAGCATGACACTTGTTTTCTTACCCGTCTCTGCTCGAACTGTCTGTTCCTTCTTATAAACTTTTAAGATTCCGCAATATTATCAATTATCCTTTGTCAATCTAATTGTGATTGGTACGTATACTCATTGTTATCATGTGGTTACTTTATTAGTGATATACATTACTTGCTTTGTTCTTGGCACCACATGGCTTGAACTTACCAGCCCTATGTCACATGATTCTAATATTTTATAGTTGTTTAATATGCAAGTGGAATGGGTAATGGCATACTACCATATTCATTTACCTACGTATTGATATAAATGCTAACTTTGGGTAAGGGCGATGCCCCTGCAGGACAACTTCTGGGAAATGGGTGATACTGGCCCCTGTGGACCATGTACAGAAATCCATTTTGATCGCATTGGCAACCGTAATGCTGCAGCTTTGGTCAATAATGATGATCCTACCTGCATTGAGATTTGGAACCTTGTATTTATTCAGGTGCATGATTGATCATCCTACTTTAGCTATTTAATGTCATACATTTTTCTTTTACGATGAATTTTCTATAATACTATTAAATTTTGTTTTTGTTCTTTCATTTTTTTGCAGTTTAATAGGGAGACAGATGGCAGTCTTAAGCCCTTGCCAGCGAAACATGTGGACACCGGGATGGGTTTTGAAAGACTGACTTCAATTCTTCAGAATAAAATGAGCAATTATGATACAGATGTATTCTTGCCCATTTTTGATGCTATTCAGAAAGTACGATAACAGTACATTGAGCATTTGTTGATTCAAACATTATTTGAGATTTTGAAGCAATACATGAGGATTACTTGGATTTCTTAGAAGGCTTTATCATATCTTTCTGCAGAGTAACTCTTACGATGCAATATTTTTCTCCACATATGCAGGCAACTGGTGCGCAACCGTATGCTGGAAGAGTTGGGTCAGACGATGTTGACAGAGTTGATATGGCTTACAGAGTGGTGGCTGATCACATAAGAACTCTTTCTTTTGCTATTGCTGATGGTTCCCGACCAGGTAGATATACATGCCTTTTCATGTTCTCATCATATGGAGCTTTGATCGATGTTGTAAACAAGATGGTGCTTAAGCTGTACAATCTAGCCAGTCTCTTATTAAATGAGAATGTGTAGTACAGATATTGATATACACTTATTCGTTTTACATCATGGGTTGTGAAAACACATTTCAGGCTTTTTTGTTAGGTTTCCACAATAAGGAAAATCTCTAAAGACCTAGCAGAAACATTATTATTGCAGAATCTTGGAATACAGCAATTCCACTTAATAAAACAATACGTTCTTTTAGACCTAGAATTTTGGGCCGTCAGACCCATTTGGACGAGTTTTAGTCTCACAGGAGTGGTTTGTAATATGACCAGTATATTCTTATTACTCATCAAAAACCATTTTAACCATTTGATCCTTGAGATCATTATCAGTGTTGATTGGGCATTTCCACCATGAAGAAAATGTACACTTTGCAGGCACACAATTCAATTTAAAGAAAGACACAATGTCATGCACTGGTTCCCAAAAATGCAACAAAACAGAGGGTGACAAGTCTGTGCACATTTAGGCTTACTAATAATTCATTCTTATCAGCCTACCTAAATAAGAACATGTCTAGATAATATTTAAGGTTCGTCTGCTTTTAACTAATAATGAACAACAATACAATGACCGATACAGTTCTATGATCAACAGATATAACAAATGACAGATATAACAAATGACTTAGAAGACAATATATATAACAAATGACTAAGCAGATTATAGATTAGGGTACCTGTAATAGAAACGATGAAATGTAATCGACTGAAATGTAAAACCACAAAATTGGCATATCGAAGAATGGGCAAGCAGACACTAAGAGAAAATCTAAGCTTGCTGGATGATCCTAAGAGATTGCCCGATGGTCAAACGTCCCCTGGTGAATGTTCCTCGTAGAAAAACAAACAAAGAATATTCATTAGCAAGCAGACTTATGTAGGCGCTTAGATAAAACAATATTGTAAGATGGAAATAAAGCATGAGGACCATATATATAAAATAATAAACATACAGGTGCAAGGATTCCATCATATAAACGTCAGCAGGCTAATATCATATAAGCTAAGATACAACAGGAGTAATATCATGTCAGGCAATGTATGTCATGATAATGACGATGCCTCCTATAAGCGTCTACATGGCATACATGTGGAAACCATGTCCTTAGTCTAGTTATGTGACTCATGTCCGAGTGTATGATATGCAACTTAGGTAAGAAACACGTGTCCTTAAATATAACACTGCTCTAAGCATGGGGAACAGAAAACACAGATACAATAATAACCCTCTCTATTTTTGAAGGTGAAGAATACGGATACAATAGTGGTCTCTCATCAATCCCAAACACATTAGGACAATGAGATATCCTATCTACATGTGTACTATCTAGATATCATATCCGATGCAGTAATAGTTATAGTATCATGATCATGTAACCGATACAATATCTTGTATCAGAATCATGCAATCATGAATACTAACAGGTTCATTATCAGTGGACATATAATTTGAAACAATAGTAAAGTATAAGGGACTATCAATAATATGGGACATCGAGCATCATGTGTAGTATGAATGTGAACAGTGACTGCACAATGTAAACATGTATAATGAATAGCATCATGATAAACATACATAGTGAACAATATCATGCTGAGCATAATCCATGTCATGAAGGCATCTATGGATAATATGAATAATCAAATCAGGAAATAAATCTAACCATATATCGTTAAAAGGCAAAACAATGGTTGTAGGTCTCCATGTATAATATGAATAATCCAATGATTGCTCTGCACTGTCATGTGTCAGAGTCAGATCTCCATATAAAGCCCAAGGAATGATATCAATACATCAATTTCACCAATCTTCCAAGTCAAGCCGATTCTTGCATAATTTCTAAGGGGATGAAACCAATATATCAATGTAGTATGTTACTAGTTATATGGCCCAAAACTAATTACAAAACACATTTCTAACTGAGTTCCATGTCAAAAGTCCTTAAATACATTATCATTTCTTATGTTATTGTTATTTCATATTATTATTATTATTCTCAGAATAAAGAACAAAGTCATCATCGAATATATGATCATCAGCCTCACATCTTATCCAATCCAAAAGTTCGATACCAATCATGTCTAAAGTTACGAGCAATTTTAATTATAATCATCTATAGACTTTTATGTCAAAATTTAATTATTGGGCTTTTCTCAAAACAATACCATCATAGAAAACAAGTTGCATTCCTATTTATCCAAATCCTAAATTTTAATCATATTTATAGCGTGCTAAAGCCACGGATCAATCTCATGCCTACAACCAATGGATCAACCATTCAAGTCTATGGTCCAAAAGGGCAACCATAAAAGCCACAAGCCCAAAGAAGGGCAGGCCACGCAACCCACGGCCCCAGAGAGTGCAGCCACAAGGGCCTCATGCCCAAGGAAGGACATCCACACAAACCTCAAGCCCCAAAGAGCAACCACAGAAACCACAAGCCTAAAGGAGGGCAGCCACACAAGCCACGACCCAGAGAGGGTCCAAGTGATCAGCCTTACAACCAACCAGATACAAGAAGAGGTCAGCTGAGCTTGAGAGGCCTGGAGAAAGTCACGACAAAGCAGATTTGCGGATTAACCCTAACCACTCTAATCCCTATAGCCCCACTATAAATACTAATTAGAAAATAATAAAATTACATGATAAACCCTAACACTGAAAATTAAAAAATAATCTTAGAAAACTGAAAATTACGGAAATTACCTAAAAACTGTTTTTTGATTTGCGGTCCTATCATTACTTTGTCCCAAAGAACTACATTGTCCTCAAGGTGGTGCGTGAAATTCATGGGCGTGCTAAGGATGCTCGTCCCATCATGGATCAAAGCTCGAAATATCTTCACCACCTTTGTTATTGCTCTCGAAAAGGCCGTCACCTTCCTGAGAACCTCCCATGGCCTCCCAAAACCTTGCGTGATTCCTTCATCGTTGTAGGGCCATCTAAAGTCTCCATCGTCCTCTGCGAAAACCAGAAGGGAACTATGGTAGTCATCGAAGTCTCTTGTGGATCCGCCACGTCCCGAAGCTAGTCACCGGCCCCGAACGGGCCAATCGTCAACCCCTGAGCCCCCACGAGGACCTTGGCTCGTTGTCCAGAGGCCGTGGGGCCCCTGGTTGCCAGGCCATGGACCATAATGGCCATGCAGGCCCGCTGCATGGCCTCGTAGGCCCTTGACAAGGCCTTGGCGACCAGTGAGGGAGCCGTCGCCCCCTTTCGGTTCCTCCGGAGGGTCGTGTTGCCATAGTTATGCGTCGGGGTCGTCGTCGGTGTTTAGATATGAAGCCGGATCTTTTTATGATGTATCTCTTTCTCAAAAGAGATGTTTTGCCTTTGTCCTTATTCAAAGGTGTCATCTTTTGTTCCAGATCTGAGTTGTTGGCATTATCTAGATCTGAAATCTTTGCCCCTTTTAGATCAAAGGATAGTTGAGGGAAGTGTTGAGATAGTAGTTGGATTATGTTTTACAAGAAAGCTTCCAACTTCTCCTCCCTCCTTGCTTCTGATGCACTAACATCAGATCTGATAGACACGAAGGTTTTTGTCTATTGCTACCAAGATCGTTGCTTTGATACCCTTTATAGGATTTTTCTTGGGTTTTGATGGATAAAAATGGATTTTTGAGGGAAAGATGAGATTTTTACGGTAAATGAGGGATTTTTAGGGTTAGAAAGAGATTTGGGAGTAAAGGTAATATTTTTATTGATGAGAACTGAAAATAGAAAGGATATACAAAGATAAATGTGAGTTCTTTTGAGAGGAACTCGCTCTCCCAAGCCACCTATTCGAGAGGGTGACCGCGATCTCCAAAGTTTTTTCTGAAGATTCGACACCCCTCTAATCCCCCAGCCTTCCTATAAATACTAATCAGAAAATAACATTGTTGAAGTAACCTTAAAGCTGAAAATTAAAAAATAACCCTAAAAACTGAAAATTATGAAAATGCCCCCCGAAAACTGCAAAATTCTAGATCCTTGGTCCTGTCAAGGTGGTTGCTTACTAATTAATACCTATTTCTGGGATCGTTGGGAAATAGTGAGACTAACTGAGGGCTTGGCTTGTTTTGATTGTATTTCATTTTGAGTTTTTCAAGTTGCATGTGTGCTTTATCTTTTTTCTATAGTGTCTTTTATTATAATTGATTTTATAAGATGCGCATGATGTGCATGTATGATTGTCTTTAAATTAGGATATATTGAGAACTTTAAACCAATTAATTGGATGATTTGTATTTGAGAGAAATTCTAGACCGGGACATGACGATCAATGGTTTTCTTGACAAATCTCCTTTCTTGTGAGGAGTTGAGAGTGGGCATGGAGGTACCTGAGGTGAGGGCCAAATTATACCCCAGTATCCAATTCCTAAAATTTATCCCAAATCTCTAGATGTATCCCCAATATTTTATGGCCTACCATTTAGAAACTTAGATCTAGATCCACAACCTAGATATACTTCTATCCAACATTTCTAATGTGATTTTTAAAAAGTGCTTGTGATGTCTATGCTTATATAGTTGAATTTTTGTTATTTTTATTTTTATCTCTCTACTCGTCTTGTGCACGTGCTTTGCACGTGAAAAGATGAATTTTTAAAGCTAAAGTAAATAATATTAAATTAGACTATCACGTTATTAGTCGATATATGGGACCATTTGATACTATGGATGAAATAAGAGAATCTGAAACCTAAACTAAATATTCTAGTGAATGAAGCAGATCAAATTTAGTAATTTCATACTATTTCCAAAAATAATATGAATATGCATTTCTAACTTGCTAGTGTAATTAGATAAGATGGATAACACGGTTTATAAATAATTTAACAATTCATATTAAAATCAATTTCTTTTAAGGTACTGAACTTTGTTTGTTAATTTAAATTTCAAGAAATTTAATAAGATTTATATATATAATAATTAGTAAATAATGCTTGTGTCTACTCTCTTGCTCTAGGAACAAGAGACTATTTATTTAAATAACACGAGCTTTAATTTATAATGATAATATAATGGCGATGATCAACTTCTAATTAGAGTTCAATCCTAATTAAGTCGGCCAATACTGATATTGAAAGAATTTAGGGATCGCAATTAAATTATGGTGAGCAATCTAACTAAAATACAAAAGGATAACTTTTTACTCTAATAAAAATGATATGGATTGAAACCATTAAGCTAAAGAATAATTATTTCAAAAATTTGTAAGATAAAAGTAGGATTAGTAAAACCAACCTGAATTTCTCTTGATTTTTTGGCCTTCTTGAGATAACATGGCATTGTTTTTCTAAAAATATACTAGCTTGGAATTAAACAAATATGATGCAAATAAAAAAATAAAATGGCCCAATATATTAATTAAAAACCAACAAGTGCTAAAACTACTTAAAAAAAGAATTTTGAGAGCACAATCACCATATGGCTTTCTTTTTCCCTCGTCTCTTCATGCCCTCTCTAAAATATTTGAAACCTAGGGAGAGTTTCTTGCTTACATAAAAACGTAGAGATTTTGTTCTTTATTTGGTTATGGATTTTCTATTTAAACTTGAGATCAGGTTTTTGATTTATTTGAAAAAAATTTAAAAGATAAAATATCTGAAAAATGTTTTACTATGGATATAGATAGAAGTTACGAAATAACTATTTTGAGTTTGGAATAAGAACTTGTATTTATATTATATTAGGGATACATTAGCAATTAGAAAGATAAAAATTTATATATAGATAAGTATTTGAATTTGGGATTTTGTGTTTTGATTTATGATAAGTACTTTCATATTAATTCCGTTAGTTATTTGAATTTTTTGCATTGAGAGAGATAATAATGAGATAATAAAAAGTACAGGAGAGAGACTTTTTCCACAACTGATTATATGTCACTTATTTATTTCAAGCAATATAGTTTTTTAAAAAAAATTTGAAATAAGATATCCAAGATTGCTCATGTGAGGAGAAAATAGGAGGGGATACCATTTGCTTTTAAGAGTAGCATCAATCATGCTGTAATTGTTGTTGCATAAACTTCAATTTTTCATGACTGGCAAATATGTGGGGCATCATTTGACATAACTGTGTTTTTATTTGCCTGTTTAAATTTAGATTGTAGCGCCAATTTGGAATGTGTATCAGAGTATTTAATCACATGGAGGGGTGGAACCATTCTCCTTAAAAATGAAAAAAATTGTTACTTTGGGTAAAGGGGTTTGTTTAAGTAGGTGCTGAAACTATGAAAATTTCAAACTAGTCAAATTATATCAAGGAAATTTCTTACAGTATATTTCCAGCATTTAGCATTCTGTGCTTGTGCTTCTGGGTCATGGTAACATATGTATGTACTAGAAATAACCCGTGTCCTTCGGACACGAAGACAGGCGACGTCGTCGCCTGGGCGCAAAGTGCAAACGGAGCACGCAACCGAAAAGTGAGAGAAGTGTGGGTGTGTGCGTGGGTATCGTCGGGGTGAAGGTAAATTTAAAGAACTTGGGGGGAGGGGGACAAAGTGCACAAATCCCACCCCAAACCACATGGACTAAAAGGGGAAAAAGCAGATGTTAAAGTACAAAAAACGCAGGGGTCAAACTGAAATAAGACTGATGGCAAACCCGTAAATATGTGGAACATGGAGGTTCATTTGGCTTTTATGAAAAAAGCAATTGACAAATTTGCAAATAATTGGAAGGAGGGGGGCCTTTGTTTGGGTTCTCCATGCCCATACCCCCTCATCCCCCATATGGGATGAAGTGGCACACCCCTCCCCTTGCCACATGAGACAAACCTTGCCAACTGGGTTTGTCACTGTCAGCAAAAACCTCTCATTGTATAATGGATATATAAAACTTGAACAACCATTGGACTACTTTGCTTAAATATACTACAGTTCTGTTTTTTATTTCTGTCAGGTTAAATTGCTTAGTTGATGCATCATTGTACCTTAGTTCGCACATATTTTGATTTTTCTGGGTGAATTCTTACTTTTAGTAACTATTGCAATTCTGTCGGCTATTATATTTTGTGTGCATGCGTGCATGCGTATTATTCTTTTTTCAGTTTTGATACTGTCATATGGCTTGTGCATAATATAATACAATTTTCGTTTCAGGCAATGAGGGGCGAGAATATGTTTTAAGACGTATTCTGCGACGAGCTGTCCGTTATGGCACTGACTTTTTAAATGCAAAAGAAGGGGTTTTCAGTGGGTAAGATAAAATGCTTTCTTTGTAGCATGCAGTGAGTAAAATACAGTTTTTTGTTCCTGTTCTTGCTTTCTAGCTGTCGCAAGCAGTTATATTCCTGTCCTTGTACAATGCACTGCATAGCAATCTGACCTTTCCCCGTTTGGCTCATAATTTACTAAGTTGGCTTCTCAGTTTGACCTTTTGGGCGCCGGGGGGACCACCATCAGCTTTTCTCCGGAAACAGTCTATATTTATATTCATGTTTTAAAACGTAGGTACACCGGAAATCTTTTTGTTTTGAACGTCGCTTGCCTTGGCATCTAGAGTTAACAAATGTTTTGTTATTTAAAAACTGCTAATTTTTTGTTCTTAAAATTTTTACAAACTCGCAGCCCAACTATTGATTTTTAAAATATTAAATCTCAGACGTCTTTCTACCCCTTTTGTTCTAGTTAGTTAACCCATTCAAAAAACATCCATCAATTGTATAATAGATAACACGTGACCATAGTCACCAAGCAGTCAATATATTTTCCCGAAAAATTTCAACACATTCAAAATCTCTTCCACCCCAAGACAATTTGCAGACTCATTCAAGATATACTGTCTTAGAATTCAACCCCATCCAAAATTCCTCCCAATAAATTTGTACCCATCTCCAAAAATATCACCCAATAAATTTTTTTAACCACATTCAAATTAAAATTTAGTTCCATCAGAGAATTCAGTTCCCTAAAAATTTTAGTTTCCCCAAATTTAGTTCCATCCACATTTAATTTTCTTCAAAATTTAACATCTTAATTTTTCCAAAATTTAATTCATTCCAATTTAGTTTATCCTAAAATTTTAAGGGGTTTCCTCTAAAAATATCACGAACTCCCATCCCATACATTTATTCCTTAATATTCATTAACAACCGTCGTTCTATCCACCCTTTTGTCCTAGTCAGCAAAACAATTCAAAAACATCTCTCAATTGTATAATAGATTATTAGGAGTGACGAGTCAACATATAGGCCGCAACTATTGCATGGAATTATGGTGCATCTCTTAGTTCTCTCTTGCCTCCCGCATCTTCTAAAGAGTAAAAAATTCCGTTATCTTTACTTCATTTTCCATTCCAAATGTTTAATCATACAGTCACTCATGTTGTCACTTTTATTTGATTATACTGTTATTTGATTATACTGTGCGATCATTTCTCTTGATTATCTGTGGTGATGACTAGTCTTGTAGGTGTCGTTGTGGAATTGATGGGGAATACCTTTCCAGAGCTTAAGCAACATGAGGCTAAGATCAAGGAGATCCTTGCAGAAGAAGAAGCGAGTTTTGAGAGAACATTGGACAGGGTATGGAAAATTCTGATTTTTTTTGCAGCCAAAGAGCATTTTTCTTAGGATTGCTAGCATGTTAATCTTGAATTTCTAGTTAGGATTATTTAAATGTCGAAACTGAATATTTGATGTTAATTGTCAAAATCAGTTATATGTTAGTCTACCGTTCAAAATTTTCTATACCACACCATTTACTTTTTTTGGAGTGCATGCATGCTGCATCCTACTCATCTATCAGTTTGTTTCTAATGTCATCTTTTGATTTTTGAAGGCATATTCTGCAATTTTATTGTGAGAAATGCATGTACATATGAACATATGTGTGTTGGGGGCGTTGCGGTTAGGGTGTTGGAAAATAAGCGAGAAAAAGATAAGGTGATGAGATAATGAATCTGACCTAGAAGGATCTCAAGACATCAAGAAATCCAAGATACTACAAATTCCAGCAAATTCATGTGCAAAAGGTGATATTGCAAGAATTACTGCAAGTACTAGATGCAGAATATAATGATGAAAACCGCACCATCTGAAAATTCAGTAACTTTCACAACGAGTTTAAGTTTGTGTGAAACAAACACCCGTCGACGAAGTTGCAAGCAGAACAAAAGGAATCAGGCTGTTAGATCCAGTCTGAACCGGAATTGGATTATATTTCATATAGGTTTTTGAGTCTAAATTAGGAGGGAATTTGTTACGAAATTGGTAATGTACTTGGGAATCTTTTGATGTAATTCCACTAGATTTAGGAATTCTAATCTAGTAGAAAAAAGAGACCATATGTATTAAAGGATATCTTCATTGTAAACCAATCAATCCAGTAAACAATATAGTCTCTCGAGAAAATCCCAAGTCTCCAGAGCAGGGGAAACCTCCATCTCTAGGTAAAAGCTTTGAAAACTAGGAAGAAACCCAAAACCGCAGAGAAGGGAAGATTTCCCTCTTTAGGCAAAACTGTAGGAAACTAGGAATAACCCAAGACTCTAGAAGTCAAGAGTTGGTCTTGTAATTTTGGTGATATGAGAGCAAGACAGCAGGAAGAAGAAAACATTTTCTACTGAATGTAACCATCTACCTATAAATAAAATCAGGGGCACTGAATTTACCATTCTCCCAGAAGCTAGATATTTCCACAATCTTCCTTATCCGCATTGAGGGAATGCGCGTGAGAGATCTCATGCATCTCTCCTCTCTAATTGCTTGCAAATCAGAATCAAAAACTATAGAAGTCACATTGCTTAAGGCATGGTGGAGGACCTACAGACATATATGGTCACATAGCATAAATAGTTGAATTGACCTCTTGCTTACAAATCAAGGTAGTATAGGAGAGGACATACTACAACATGAATGAGAAAGACACTTACATGGAGGAGAGGGAGTGGTTTAAATCTACACACACATTTGTAAGGCCGAAGCCTTTGATTTGAGTGCATGCTCGACCCCAAGTGTTTTGTGCCAACCTTTTAAAAGAATGGTTGTGGACTCGCAATCGATAGATTGTAGTGTACCATCTGTGAGAAGCCATATGAAACTTGGGGTTAATTTATTGGAACATAGAATGTGTCTCAACATGCAAGACGAATCCTTTAAAGTATGCTCACTGATCTTGAAGAAGGAAAAGAAAACAAACCACAACCATTTGATCAGTTCTTCTCAATCCGTCTACCTTATTGCGTGCATGGAACTGAAATAATTTTGCTTTAGAATATATGCGTAGAAAATAAAAAATACATGTTGCACATGCAATTGACACGCCTAAAACCTTATCTTCCATACAATGTGAACACAACCGTTCGGTTTGTAAACGAAAAATCACTTATATTACCAATTTGCAGGTTCTTTAATTCTGTGTTTGGCTTCAGAACTTGCATCATTCATTTCTCTGTTCATTTGAGATAATCAATTTCTGAACTTTGATGTTTATTCCTGAGTCGCGCGTAGCTCATATCCTTTTGAGCTGACATATATTTGCTTTCTATCTACATTTGGTGTTAAACAAAGAATCTTGTCTCTTGAGGTGCCAACTCATAGTGTGACAGACAGAATGTGGGAGTTGATCGTCACATTCGGCAAAGGCGTTTGTAGAGTTCTATGTGAACTGCATGGAGTAAGGGGATCACTGACTGTGCTTTGTGGAAGGAGTGGGCTGAATTCTGATTAAAAAAACAAAAATAAAGCATTCATGTTCTCAGGCATATTTTTGTAACCACTTGCTTAATAACTCCAATCAAATTTGGGCAGCGGTTTAATACTACTAGCTTGAGTGTAATGTGTGTGTTTTGTGTGAATACCACCCCGATGCGTCATATTGTTAATCAAGACACTTTGTGGTGGCCTAATTTGCACTGATACGATAGGACAAACACAAATTTAAAAATCCGTGGATACAGATTTGCAGCTTGTACATCAAATCAATTATACTGTTACTATTACACTATATTTAAATAGAAATAAGATAAATCAATAGTTCAATTATTAAGCAACTATCACTTAAAACATGAATTCATATGTAAGAAGTAACAATATAAATTATATGCCTGGTAAAAATCTACAGAACATAAAGATTACAGGATGATTACGATGATACTAATTCAAAGGCTCCAAAACACTTAACCAATCATCAGTCTTGAGAACCCTAAATATTGGAGTCAAAAATCAATTCTAATGAAGAGAAAATCTGGCTTTCTCATTATCAGATGCCATCCATACCCATCGATGCTGTCGTCTTCTCATCTACATCTACATCTACATTGTTGCCATCTTTGTTACCTTGCCTTGCATCTTCGTTGCTCGCGATCAGACACTTGGGTTAGAAGGGAGGAGAAGGGAGAAAGAGGAAGGATGACTGCATGCCGGGACCAATTGAGTACTTGACATGAGAACAACATTTGTCTTTGGGTTTGGATTTAAATGCTCAAACACTTAAAGCTTATAAATTACAACAGCATTGAACCCAATCATTAGGTGTGAATCGTGTGATTTACATGAAGACCCTCAACCCGCCACCCGATCTGCCCCATAAAAATACATATATGACGGAGTTTGCTGCGTCATATATGGACCAAGTTTGCTGTGACAAATTGAATTCAAATATGGACCATATCCACATGTAGCTGTATCGGATTCGTACCATAGATGAGTATGGCAGGCTGCCGCAGGAATTGGCGTTTCAGACGTGGCAATGAACTAATTTACCAAGGCACTCATTTTCTTTCGTATCAGCGTCATTGTTAGCAATTTCATTTGCCTTGACCCCAAGAGGCATTATGTGCTATGCTACGTATCTTAATGCTGAGTCCATACGATGAAATTCCTATTCTAAACACCACCTATTCCTTTCTGGATTGCAACTGAGTTTTGCTACTAGCACCAACTATAATGATAGAAATTCTGCAGACATCTATATGATACTGGTGTCATGCTTTCTAAGTGTGAACAAGTTTGCCGTCTGGATCTATTTTCTACAATCAGCTCTATTAAAGGGCATTTTCTCTGTGAAATTAGCATCTTGATTTGTACTGATTTGTGAAATTAGCAATTTCATTTACCTTGCCCCTCAAGTGGCATTATGATATTCTCACCTTGAATTGGCGTGCTTTGATTTGTGCTGCATTTTTTCGGATAATGCCAACAATTTTGCTTCAATTTTCGCTCGATTGTCATATATCATATTCACCTCTAATCTATTTCAACATTCTCACTTCAGCTAAATGCATTTTGAACATGTTTTTTAATAGTTTGACATTCTGGCTTACGATATATCTGATAAATAATGTTTCCCTTTGACTTCATGTATGCCCGATGAAAACATTATGGGCTTATTTCTTATACTTATAAGTCTTGCTATATTGCCATCATAATCGTAGTGAATGATTAGTCCTTGGTAAAAAAACAATCGTGGTTAAGTCCACCTTTATGTTGCTTCAAATCTGTTGGGATGAACATATGTGTATTTCGGAAACTTACGAATATTAAGCACTTGAGTAATATGCCACAAGTGTCAAAAATTCGTGCAACTATAGAAGCATGAGTTCTAACTGCAAAATTGTTAGTTTGTCGTGGCTATGTGAAATGTTCATTGCAACAGTAAGTCTAATTGCAAAACTGTTACTGCAGAAACAAAGCATTGAAAATACCAAGAAGCACATAAAACCAAATGGTCATTGCAACTTCCTTTCCCTGCTTATGTTCTGTGCACACGAAAGTTTAATGTTGTTCTGTACTTGCAGGGAAGAGAGAAATTCAAGAAAGCTGCTCAGGAAGTCAAAGGAAATATTCTGAGTGGGCAGGCAAGTTATGCTCATCAACGTTGCAGTTATGTTTTAATTTAGC
This sequence comes from Scilla litardierei, assembly GCA_030789695.1. Classification (NCBI taxonomy): domain Eukaryota; kingdom Viridiplantae; phylum Streptophyta; class Magnoliopsida; order Asparagales; family Asparagaceae; genus Scilla; species Scilla litardierei. Next base: position 40,145,795 of record CM061133.1, read on the forward strand.
ACTCCTCTCGACCCAAGTTGGATAGCTTTTTTGTTGTAATTCTTGGGTCGTTTGGTCAATTAAGACGAATTTTATGCATGAGTTTTGCCAGTACCCTATACATCTTGAATGTGCTATCCTGAGTTGATTGCATTGCTCAAATTATCAAATAATTTTTTCTTGATAGACTCCCATCATCATATTATTGTTGCATAAATGCCCATCTTTGTTTGTCAGGGGGTAATCATGTTCAGTACTCATTTTTCTACCGCTGGTGCTTGGTATGTGTTTGGTTACCTATAACTTCAGCTGTATTCGGGATACTTGTTTGGGTGATTTTTCAGTTATGCAAAATGCTGTTAAAACTTAAAACTGCATCAAGGGGACCTAAATGTATTGCGGCACTGTGCTTAGAATGAGTGCGGTTCCAACTATAGATAGTGGCCACATTTTGACAGATTTGACATATTATAATAGCACTAAGAAGGTTAACATGTGATTATCATTTGTCTAATGATTTCTGATGTGGTTGGAAAATGAAAAATCAAGCTAGCCAAACACTGCATTGCAGCTCCCAGTTTTCAATTCTAGTTTGGGTTGGAGATGCATTGCAACTTCAATTTCATGAAATAAAATGTGCATAATAGTGTGTGAGCTGCATTATTGTGATTGGTCATGTGTTTTATCTTCTATTTTGAGCGCATGCATCTCTATGTCTGTTGCTGAATGTACTTACCAGCTATACACAAATCAAGTTGATATCAGGAAATTTGTCTGACATCCCATATTGAGCAGCCTAGTCCTTAATCAGGTTCAAAAGCTTATTTGGAAACGAATGCTCTGATAGTTGATCCATTCATTAGTATTATGATGATAGGAGACTAGCCTTATTTCTTTAGGTGCACTCATCGGTCTCATTTTCTTTTATCATGAGTTCCATTGTGTCAAAATTTTGTTCATTTTGTTAACCATGTCAATTTGATAAACCGGAAAGATAATGCTTCTCTAGTCCAACATTATGCGTAGTTCGTAACCCAAGTATTTGGTATGATAAAATTTTTAACTTTGTTTATTAATCTTCTTTGCTGTAATGTCTACTTGAATTATTGTTTGACCCTGCTTCAGCTCCGATTACAATACATTTGAACATTTTCTATAATAGTGTAACTTTTGTGCATGACTTAATGCTTGATCTGTTTTCCCTATATTGCAGGATGCGTTTGTCTTGTGGGACACCTATGGGTTTCCATTAGATTTGACACAGGTAATCTGCATTCAGCACTTGAGTTTGTTTTAGGCAAACTCATCATTATGATACTCGATTTTTTTCTTATCTCTTAGCTGATGGCCGAAGAGAAGGGCCTAACAGTTGATGTAGAAGGTTTCAATATTGCAATGGATGAAGCCCGACAGAAAGCCAGAAGTGCTCGGAACAAAGTAGGTCTCATGTTTCTTAAATCATTTTTATGCAATCAACTATTTTATTGTTTGTTGCTTTTGTGTATGTTTTCCTTCTCGCCTTGATCATACATGCAGAGTAGATGTCATGTCATTGTTTTCCTTTCTTTTACTGTGCATTTTTCCTGTCCATTTGCCGTGTCCCTACGCATTGAAATGTGTCACATCTTTTTCAATTAGAATTTTAGGAAGAAAAATCATATTTTTTTTTCTCATCATACAGGACTCTGCTGATTTTAGGTTATGATCTAGTTCTTTGCTACTTTGTACAATTTCAATCTCCAAAATTAGGATTTTTAATGTGTCTTTCAATATAACTCGGAAAATTTCCTTCAGTAGGACGCACAATCAGATTTTGGCATATATCCGTAACACCGCCTGAGATGAATAAATTTGAGGTTAATGTGTGGTACTTGAGAAGTTATTTATGGACATGAACATGCATGCTACGTGCTTTTACGGAGCACAAGCAGGTAGCACTTCATGTAAAAGGCCTCTTATGTAAAGCATCAAGGGGGAACATTTTGTATTTTCTGAAAAAGATGCACCAGAATCTGTTGCAGATTCAAGCAGGACTGATCCATCTATGAGCATTATGAAGTCAAATCGAAACAGGCAAGAAAGGGGACACCAGCAACTTAACTCTGAGCAAATAGGTATATAAAATCCCGCAAGTTTGTGCTGATCATAGGGTGCCATGGGATTTCCACATGCTCTATTTCTTTACATAGATTAATCGAATGGAAGATTGAAGTGAAGGGAGTAACATAGGGCCATTTTTTTTCTACTCAAAATTGGCATCTTTCTCACTGATAGCAGTATGCATCCAAACATGGACCAAACACAGATAGTTGAATGGTCTATATTCCAGTTCATTTTCTCAAAAGAGGTTATAGCTCCCAATGCTAGATAGGGAAAATTGAAGAACAAGAACAAGGAGGGGACTACACCTTATAATTACTTGTCAGGTCCCTTATGTATCAACACCAAAATTTCCAATTCCAAACAGTTCAGCATTTTACGCATCATTACTAGCATTCCCCAGTCAGATTGTCTTTTATTGCACAACAGCCTGCGTTGTATTGTATCATTTATGAATATCAAATATGATCTAAATGCTCAGTATTCTGAATGTGATTACTTCTTGTAAGCCTACCAAAATTTTAGGAACTTATAATAAACAAAGACCAAGATGGCATCGATTGTAATACATTTACTCCTTGTAATTTTTATGATTTGAGTTATTCTCTTTCGCAGACAGCTGGGGATTCCATAGCGATGGATGCTGATGCAACAGCAGTGTTGCATATGAAGGGAGTGACTACTACTGATGATAGTTACAAATTTATTTGGAACAAGGTTAGCCGGCTTCTAAATCATTAATGTTTTATCTTTTCATCATTGAAGCGGCTTACCTTTTTAGTTATCTTGGAAGATTTTGAGTGCAACTGTGATTCGATTACTAATTGATTTGATATGTCATTGCCAGTCAAGTCTTGAATTTATAACAGTATGCCTCATTCATTATTTTGCATTAACAGTTGATCTCATATTTCATGAATGAATTAACTTCCAGGGAAGTTTTTATTGTCATTTTTTGTTCACATCTTGCATCTTGTTCATAGTTCTTTTATTTCAGTCTACTTCACTTGTTTATATAATCTAACCAATTGCATATTCTAACATTCACGATTTATTTTCTTGAACTCAGCTTAAATATCTCTGATCTTCCCCCCCTGTATGACCATTATGAAACCTTTTATTTAAGATCTTTCTGATTACGGGCTCTTATTGCATTTCCTTCACCTTTTCTAGGACCATAAAACTGTGGTAAAAGCTATCTATACAGGATCTGAATTCATAGAGACTGCAGCTGCTGGTTTTGATATTGGTATTGTTCTGGAAAGTACCAGTTTCTATGCAGAACAAGGTGGCCAGGTACTGGACCTCTAATTTTTCTGAGACCTTTAAATTTGTTGGTTTCATTAATGCATCCAGCCTTAACGAGCTCTATGCTATTGTATTTTATTTTGAATGTTTGTACATGGTGTGTTGTTTTGCCACTTAAAAATATTTACCATTTAAGATCAGCACATGCATGCAAATTGACATTAAAAAGCGAGGGTTTGTTGAATATTGTGCATTAATCTTTCCATTGAACTGGATAGATCCATTAAAATGGAACATTGGCAATATCATTTATATAATGCTGTAAGTTGCAATATTTTCAAGGTACGCGTAGAATGTATAAGTGATTTATGTGAAAAATATCATTTAGTGAGGGTTTCTAACGTGTATGTTATCGACTTAAGCAACCCAATGCAACCATGATGCATAAGATCAATTTTTTTGCAATGCCAGAGATATGATATGAAGACCAATCAAATTTTCTGAGAAGGGGGGTTTTTGTTTTTTTTTGTTTTTTGTTTTTTTTTTGGGGGGGGGTTCTTTTTTTTGGCGCGCGGGGGGGGGGGGGGGGGGGGGGGGGGGGGGGGGGGTTGGGGGCGGCGGCGGCGGCGGCTTTGATTCTTTTGCAGCCCAGCAGAGATATAGTGGCTTTGATTCTTTTGCAGCCATGAAGACCAATCAAATTTTCCCTTAACAAGTGGGTACGGGCATTTAAATCTTGTTTTGCTGCATGATCTAATAGTTGTACTTTATGGTCTTAAATATCCTTAGTTTTATGTAAGCCAGTTTAAACTGAATTCTTTGGAATTAGGTTTTTGAATCATATTCAGAAGTCATTAAGGAAAGAAAATTAAGCTTTCTAAGTTTTGGAGTGGACCAATAACTGGAACAGTGGTCTTCACGCTTCAGTCTTTAGAGCTTTGGGATAAAAGGATTTGTTATCGTGGCTTTTACATATTTGGATAGCTTTGAGATCAACGCTCTGATGAGCATAATATATTGTACTGAATTAATGGTCCGTAGTTTGTCATTGTTGCATGTTTTATATGTTTTCTTTTGATGTGGGATGAATAATTTACTGATAGATGGGAAAATTAGGTTACACGGTCAAGGTTAGATTTCCAGTTCAACATGTATGCATGATATATGGTTCACTTCATTGGAGGATTGTAGCCTATGTGGCTCTCACTTGGGTTACATGGCCACAATGCAAGGCGGGTAACAACTAGTTTTTGAAAGCTTGCAACAGGGATGTGGCGTGAACACAACTACATCTGTTTGTAAACACACGCATGCCCTCACTCAACTCACTTGGATGGAAGCTGACGTTCTAAATATGAAGAAAAGCTTATGACATTTCTAGCTGTTAAATTCTTTCATGTTCTTTTCAAATGCACTAAAATGTTAGACGATGATCATTCTAAGTGCTTGACGAACTATAAAACAAAATATATGTTCACATATTGAGAGTTAGGGATTTAAATGAATATAAATAAACTGATCTGAATTGAGTGGCTAATCTGTAGTTTGAGAAATATGGGTGTTGATATGCCTACATGTAATGCGTAATATTTGAATACATATCCAAATGATAAAATGCATATTCAAATGCGTAGGAATATTATGCCTTAATGCAATTATAATCATCATTAGGGATGGCAAGCGACCTGAAGCCAGGCCTTTTTTCTGGGTTCTGGTATGTTATAAGCCAGTTCGGGTTCAATTCAGATTAAACCGTCTGACCCTCAGATTCACACTCAGGTCAAGTTTGGGTTTTGTGGCTTGACCTGAATTCACCGGATACAACCCAAATAATGTGTATATTTATCTGTTGCATGTAGACATATTCTCCTTACGGCCTAGTTGTTTTGCATATTGACTTAAGATGTTGATCTTGGTTCGAACACTGTTTCCAGCATTGTAAACTTTTTTTATTTCAAATGATAAGTGTAATACACAAATATATATAATAAAGGATAGAACTGTAACACATGATGTAGTTGGCTCAGTTGGCGCCTGTGAATGAAGGGTTGGGCTAGCGGGTTTGACTTTAGCTGGCAACTATCTATTATTTATTTTTTGAAGAAAAGAATATTTACGAGCAACCAAGTTGTGTTTGGGTAATCTGACAATCCGTCGGGTTGGGTTCGAGTTAGCACTTTACTAACCTGCCTTAGATCGGTTTGGGTCAAATTATTTATTTTATTTTTTCCAAACATAAACATATCAACCTGAAGCCGGGTATCGGGTGTGGCCTAAAAAGGTTCGGATCAAATTGACCTGACCAGAACCCAACTTGTTTGCCACCCCTAATCATCATGACTAATAGCTAAAGTGATCTGACATATTTGTCAGTCTAATGTTACAAGGGACTGAATTAAAGGCCGCACTCATTTTTGTTTCTATTATTATTCATATATATAATATCTGGTTAGTATCCATATTATCGAAATTCAAGATCATTTTTAATCAAACATGGATTTTGAGTTTGATACTTGACAAAACTCCGCACTTGCATATTCTTTACTACTCCCTTGCTAAAGATGTCTAATGGTTTAAAGTTGGTAAGTATTTTTGTACTAGTCATATCCCGTTACCTATGGTATCGGGGCATTCAAAATATTTATCCGAAAAATTTCAACCCATTCAAAATCCTCCCTTTAGAAAAATTTTACGGCCACATTCAAACTATCCACCCAATAAAAAATTTGCAGCATCTTCAAAATCCTCCCAAAAAATTTTACAGCCACATTCAAACTATCCACCCAATAAAAAATTTAACCACATTCAAACTAAAATTTAGTTTATCCAAAAATCTAGTTTCCCCCAAAAATCTTAGTTCAACCCAAAATTTAGTTAACTCCAGATTTAGTTCCTTCAAAATTTAAAATTTAGATCCTTTCAATTTTTTACTTCCCCCCTATTGAATTTAGTTCCTCCAAAAATTTTCGTTCCCTCCAAAAATTTATTTTCATCTAGATTTAGTTTCTTCAAATTTTAAAATTTTAGTTTCCTAAAATTTAGTTTCCCTAAAATTTTAGGGTTCCCCCCAAAATTTTCACAAACTCTTATCATAACCATTAATTCCTTAAAATTAAATCCTAACCATGTTTCTCCTCACCTCTTTGTCCTAGTCAGCAAACCCATTCAAATACATCCCTCATTTGTATAATAGATTGGTGTCAAAAGTATCAAGCGAATCACAAATTTAATATATAGTATGATTTGAGGGGACGTTGGATTCCCTGCGATTCTTCAACGGGCATCGAATGTGTCCCGTTGGATACATGGATGATGCAATGCAGCCTCTTAATAGAAGCATCTGTGCAACAAGATTTTAGCAAACATGTATTTGTTGAATGTAAAATTGTGATCCTAATTTGTGTTCCCTTTGAGATCAGACCCCTTTCTAGGGATATAAACTGTTCGGATTTTGGTTTTATCATATCCGTATCTAAAATTATTTTTTGGAATATGGATTCGGATACAGATAATGCATGCAAAGAAAATCTAATGTCCTTATCTGCAAAAAAAACTGATGACATTTACAATTTGATCGAATTTGGGATAAATAATAAACAATAAGCATAGATGTCATGATAAAGCATAGCAATTCTACTATGTCATCATAAATGAGGGTAAATAACTACAAGTAAATCATGGATTTAATATATTATCGGTAATATTGGATATCCACATAAAAAAATCAATTTTTATTATCCGTATCCGTATCTTATCGGATAGGAAATTGTGATATCTATATCCACATCCGAAAGGATACGGAAACGGATTTAATTTTGGTAATCAGTATCCATTTACATCCCTACCCTTATTTTTGTGTGTTCTACGTTATGATTATAAGCTGTTATAAGTGAACAAAGATTATTAGTTTACGACTTGAAATGAATTTTTGGTTTCAGATATACGATACTGGTCTCCTTGAAGGTTCTTTTGGATCCTTCCAAGTCAGCAATGTTCAAATCTTTGGAGGATTTGTTCTTCATATTGGTTCTTTTTCTGGAGAGACCAAAATATTGTCAGTTGGCGATGAAGTAATCTGCAAGGTCAGATATGATTGTAAATTCTTATGTCCATTTGTTGTTTTATAGTTGTGAAGGATCTGTATTTATTGGTTTTATATACTGTTCCTGGTTATATAAACAGGTTGACTATCACAGGCGTTCCCTTATTGCCCCTAATCATACATGTACCCATATGCTAAATTTTGCTCTCAGGGTATGTGAATTCTTGTTTTTATATACAATCAAATGTGAATTCCTGGCGGTTCTTTGCATGTACTTAGTTATGCACGACTGCAGGAAGTACTTGGTGATCATGTTGATCAAAAAGGCTCCATAGTTCTTCCTGAAAAATTGCGATTTGATTTCTCACATGGTAATATTTGTACTTATGGAAGTTTCATAATATAAAATTTAAGATTAGTTAAAGTGGTCCTATATCTGTGGCAGGCAAACCAATTCCCCCTGAGGACCTGAGAAAAATCGAATCGATTGTAAACAAGCAAATTAAAGATGAGTTAGATGTATTTGCAAATGAAGCAACTCTTGCTGATGCAAAGCGTGTTGCTGGACTGAGAGCTGTATTTGGAGAAGTATGTTTTGGATATTTTCACATGCTTTTTAATATAAAAGAAATTTTGGATTATTATGTATACCTGAATGCCTTTTGTTCTGGTGCCCTATGTAGGTTTATCCTGACCCTGTCAGAATTGTGTCAATTGGTCGCAAAGTAGAAGACCTTTTAGTGGATCCAGAGAACAAGGAATGGTTGTCATACTCAACCGAGCTTTGCGGAGGTATGTTCTGTTATTAATTAAGCTTTTGGTCTTGCTGACTTGAGGTATTCTTCTTCTATAATGTGAATCTTCTATATAACTGATGTTTTTGGATCGCGCCAGGTACTCATATTTCAAACACTCGAGAAGCCAAAGTGTTTGCTCTTCTGTCGGAGGAGGGAATTGCTAAGGGTGTTCGGAGAGTTACTGCTGTCACAACTGATTGTGCTGTCAGTGCAAAAGAATTGGCTGATTCCATTGACGCTGAAATAACTGATGCTTCAAAAGCAGATGGAAGCTTATTGGAAAAGGTACTTTGCTGGGTCCATGGTGGCTTTCAGATTCATATGCTATATTGTGCAACCTTAGTACATGTTAAAGAAAGTGCATGATGTTAAGATGTACCACACACGTGGGCAGTGGCGGAGCCAGAAATATTTTTTAGGGGGGGCGAAAACATAATAATAAAATATTTTGTTTTCATAAAAGAATACAATTGCAAAAATCAGAGTTTCATCATTAATATTAAAATAAACTTACAACACATATCGACGTGTTTTCATATTTTGAAACCGCTTAATGATTACATCATTACCAATTGTATCAAATATGTCTTTTTCTATGAATGTGATCAAGTTATCATTCATCCACTGATCTCCCATGCGATTTCGAAGTCGACTTTTGATGATATTCATTGCTGAAAATGCTCTCTCAACTGTAGCTGTTGCGACTGGCAATATCAGTGCTAACTTTAGCAGCAAATAAACTAAGGGGTAGACTTTGTCCTTTTTAGTCATAACAATTCTTTCTGCAAGACCCACCATGCCATTTAATTCTGAAAACTCCTCATTTGATCTCATATCCAAAATAAAAGTGTCAAGTTGGTTATCAAGCTCCAGGAGTTCTATGTCAGAAAACTCATTAGGATAAAATTGTGCAAGTCGAATTAATTTCTCTTTATTGAAAAAAGAGAAAGTATCATTTGGACTTAAGCATGCAACACCCAAAAGTAGATCTGTATTTGCCTCAGGAAACCGATTGTTAAGCTCTTGAACTTGCATATCGATCACAGAAAGAATCCCACACGATAATACTGTAGGTTGGTGCATTCTATAGCTTTACGACGAGATCTCCCTCGAGCTACAAATTTTTCATCCATCTTAGGAACATTGATCTTTTGTTTCATACAAAATGTTGACACTTCAAAAAGAAGATTATCCCATCCATCATCTCTCATCATCTGCATTCTTTTTTTAGAAATACTTACTAGTTCCATAGCATTTACAATATCCTGATCTTTTCTTTGCAATGCCTGCGATAGTTCGTGTGTAATTCCAAGAACATTCTTCATCAAATGTAAACTGAATATAAAATCAAAAGATTGCATTGATTCCAATAATGCATAAGCTTCTGCCCTTTGCTCTGAATTTGCACCATCTTCTTCAACTATTTCAAGTACCTCAATTACAGAATGAAACATTTTGATTAAACTAAGCAAACCACAAAAATGTGAGCTCCAACGTGTATCGCCGGGTCTTTTCAAAGAGCATTCTTGATTTAGGCCTCGTTCACTTGATAATTCACCTTTTTCCAATGCCACAATGAGTTCACTAGCTTGTTTCTCTCGAAGAGTATCACACCGTTTGCAAGATGCTTTAACAATATTTGAAATGTTAGAGACCAAGCTAAACAAAGAGGCGATCTGGATGTGATTTTTTGCTGTAGCAACTAAAGCTAATTGAAGTTGATGAGCAAAACAATGTATATAAAATGCACATCTATTCTCGTTAAGAATTAATGATTTGAGTCCATTAAATTCACCCCGCATGTTGCTCGCTCCGTCATATCCTTGACCTCGTAGCCTTGATATGCTAAGTCCATGCTTAGAAAATAACGCTTCAATTCCTTTCTTTAGTGACGATGCACTTGTTTCCTTAACATGTACAATACCAATAAAGCGTTCAACAACATGACCCATATTATTAACATAGCGCAAAGCCACTGCCATCTGCTCCTTTGTTGAAACATCCCGAGATTCATCAATAAGTATTGAGAACAAGCTTGCATCAAGCTCTCCAATGATAGCATTAGCAGTCTCAATTGCACAAGCATTAACAATATCTTTCTGTATCTCAGGCGAAGTTAATTTGTCATTTTCAGGAGCATTTCGAAGCACAACATTTTTGATATCATCATTGTGGTTAGCAAGAAACTGTAAGAGCTCAAGAAAGTTTCCTCTGTCGGTTGAATCTTCTGACTCATCATGACCCCGAAAAGCTAGCCCTTGTCGAAGAAGAAAACGAATACAATCAATCGAAGAATTAAGACGGACACGATAGTCATATAAAACTTGATCAGTCTGCTTGGACAATTGTGGTATAATATGTTGCTTTGCATTTAATAAATTTTCGGCCATCTTTCTAGCTTGATTGTGAAAGCTACTAGGGCCTCCAACATGAGTACTAAACCGGTCTTTCTTTTTCCAATTCTTAAACCCTTCGATAACAAAAGAATCACCGCCTCCTTGTTCTCGATTTTCGATTTTGAAAAGATAGCAGTACAAACAAAATGCAGCATCTTTTTCTATACTGTATTCCAACCAATCTGGATATTCAACAAACCAATTTGAATTGAATCTTCGACAATAATTCCCTATTTTTGTTTGTGGAAATTGATGATTGTGAGGTTGACATGGTCCTTTTTGCAAATATGATCTACGAACTTGGTCCCGGATATTCGGATCATAATCTAAAATACGAGTTCGTAAACCGGGGTCAGCAGGAAGATCGGCCAAGTCCACATCAACACGACTTTTCTTTGAAATAGATTGATTGCATTCCTTACTTTCTGGTGCAGGAAGTAAATGCTTGTGTGATATACTTCTATTGAAATACCTTTCCATTGTATATGAAGAATGAAAAGGTCCAATTCTTCTAAATTCTGAAATATAAATATTAATATTATGTTAAAAAATCATATGATCACTATTTTTCAAAGATTCATTCAAACAATTGACAAATTTATAATATGATATGAGAAAACTAATGAAACAAATAAAAGATGTATAATTAGTTTATTTCTTACCTTCCCTTCTTTTTGGTTGACAAAATTACCAACACTCCTTACTTGTAAGCTTGTAGACTTGTAGCCAACGTCCTAAATAAAAAAATTCACAATAATCATCAAACATCGTAACTAAAATCAAATTAAAGATACCAATATCAAATTAAAGATACCAATATGTAATCTCGTAAGTAAAAGTTGTAACTAAAATCACTCATTTATTTTTTAAGGGAAAAAACTGTATAGCAGCTGCAGCATATATGTTTCATTTTATTGGAAATTTAAAAAAAATGGAGATACAATGAAAATTTTGACTAAACTTAAAGAAACAAAATTTGATGCCCAAAAAACTATCATAATTGAGAGAAAAAGATAAGAAACCTTGTAATTGAATCCGTAAACACTGAACTCTGGTTCTGTTAATCTCAGTAAAATCCAAGCAACTGAAGCAAACACCTGAAAAAATAAATGAAAATAAGTGATAAACTGATAATCAAAATAGAATTTCACCACAAAGGCACAAACGAGTAATGAGTGTTATTCGGTCGAACCTAAGGCTGCGAAGCGCGGCAAGCGCCGAAACAAAGCTGAAGGGTTTGCGTCTTTGCGAAAGCTGGAAGCACTCAAGCACGCACCGAAGACTGAAGCCTGAACCGAACAACCGGACAGATTGAGGCTTTGCGATTGCGAAGCGCCATCACTGGATCGCACCGAAGGGTTTGAGAAGTGCCGAACGGTCGAAGAGATTTTCGATTTCTACTGAACTTGTCGCCCGCGTAGAGATTGTGAAGCACTAAAGTCTGAAGCGCCGCTGCGTAGGGTTTGTGAATTTGTGAAGCACTGAAGCGCCGCTGCGAGAGACGGCTGCAAAAATTAAAAATATTGGGTAGTTTTGAAACACAGAATGGGTCTGGGTTTTGGTTTTGTTAAAAAATTTGGGAGGTCATCTTACCATGGGTGACCATGCCATTTGATAGCTTTTGAAACGACAACATAAATAAAATTAAAATGGGAAGAGGGCAACCACTAGCTAAGCTTTTGAAATGACAGTATGTCAGTACATGAATTAAAATTAAATTTGTAGGGGCAACCACAAGTTTTCTTTTGAAATGGCAGTACAATCAAAATTAAATTGGGGGGGGCAACCACTGCAAAGTAACTGCAGCACGTCTCGGCCAGTGGGGGCAATTGCCCCCCTTTGCCCCCCTTCCCTCCGCCACTGCACGTGGGGGTGTGTACATGTACACAAACACATAATACATATATACACATGTATAGATGTGTCTGTGTGTTTACACATGTACACATGTACACACACAGACATACATGCATGTACACACACAGCCATGCATGCATACATACATACATGTACATACATACTATATTGTACATCTTAATATCATGTGCTACTTTATGTGTGCACACACACGTGTCTTAACTACTATTAAAGCAACAATAGTTTTCACCCATAGCAAATCTGGACCATTGAATTTATTAACAAAATCTCACGTGTTGATTTAATGCGCACTTAACTTATTTTTTTGTAGAGTGATTTTTTGCACATTTCATGGTGTTTTGGCTCTCTCTTGCTTTCATTGACATATATTTTAGTAGATTGTTAGAGATAATAGGTATAAAAAATAAACTCAAATATTCAATTCTGTTTCTCTAACATGGTCAACAATTAATGAAAGTTTATATTATAAATAATTTATTCAGATCAGAATTGTACTTATGATTTGAAATTCTCAATTTATTGGAACACATCAAAAAGTAATATGATTATGAATAATAATATTTGCGCATGATGTACTAATTTTCTAAGAATTCTCATTTGGTTGCCAAACATGTCATATTAGAAGTCAAAGCATAATTAAGAATTCTTATAATTTATGTTTACTAAAAATTATTGAAACTAGAAGATGATCATATTATAAATTATTATAAATTAGTTTACTATTCATATATAAATTATACATTTGATTAAAATTAGTTAATTAACAAATGATTTTTTTTATTTGAAATCATCTATTATACAATTGAGGGATGCTTTTGAATTGGGTTTCTGACTAAGACAAAAGTGTGTAAAAAGATGGCTGAAATTGAATCTTGAGAAATCAATGTGTTGGATGAGAGTTTGTGAAAATCTTGGGAGGAAAACACTAAAATTTTGGGGAAATTAAATCTGGTGGGAACTAAATTTGGGCGGAACTGAAATTTTAAATTTTGAGGTGAACTAAATCCTGATGAAACTAAATTTTAGGGAGAACTATAATTATAAATTTTGGTGGGAACTAAATCTGGATGAAACTAAATTTTGAGAGAACTAAATTTTTTAGGGGAACTAAATTCTCTCGGGGGACTAACTTTTATTTGAATGTGGTTAAAAAATTTTGTTAGGAGGGAATATTTTAAATGAGGCTACAAATTTAATGGTGGGGGAGAAATTTTGAATGGGTTGAATTTTTTCGGAGGAATATTTTGAATGCCTGCCCCGTGACCCATGGTCACGGGTTATGATTAGTTATCTAATAATTCTTAGCTTTATCCTTGTACTATCAAGGCTACATTAATTTCAAAAAGAAAGAGAATAAAAAAGAACCGTAAGCGATCAAGAGAGAAATTAAAGTCCGAAGGCAGTTCTCCATATTTCTTCATACAAATTGCCTAGTGAGGAAGTTTAATTATACTTTTTACCTTTTCCTTTTTTCTTCTCCTTTTGCAGCCCACAATATTAGAGTTTTAAAACTTATGAACCTGACTGTAGAATTAGGAAGTTTGTGAAAAGGGGATTAATTGAAGTTTATACCAATGAATTAGATGAAGATAACTAAAGAAAGGTCTGCCATCTCTTTTAGTTAGAATAATTGTGATTAAATAATGATTTAATAAGTATTCTAACACAGTATAAAATATAGGTTTGAAGGAAAACCTTTGACATTTATAATGTGTTCAAGGTGAAAAAAAATCAAAAATTTAATTTAACCTGTCTATATTGGTGTTACCAAGAATGAAGGAAAGCTTGACTTGTATATTATCTACAAGAAGATGGTAATTTAAGAATTGTAAACCAATACAGTTCTCTAGACGTCCATACATTTTAGTCCATACATTTTAAGCTATACAAATACTTAAAATCAATGCAGTCAAACCACAAACCATCTTTTACTTTTATATCATGAAGTGGACTTCAGAATTTACTTGATTGCTCTAAAGCAAGGATTAGCGAGGTAAGTACCGTGCATTCACTACTTTTTTATGGAAGAAGACAAGCAAATGTGCATCACAGGATCTTTGTATTGCGCTTTTAAGTAAAACTCTAATATTAAAATTAATTGCAAATAGATATTAGTCTTCATTGTTTGCTGCTCATAGCTGCAATACACAACTTTGAAATCTTTGATGTGAAATGTTTATATTAACAACAAAAACAAAAAGGCATATAATATCAAGAGACCCGATCTAAAGATCAAAATACAAGATGCTTGTAGTGCAAAGTTTTTGATTAAATATGTTTCCTATTCAACGGGCACTTGGTGCATGTTACAATATACTAGTGTGTTTAGTTAGATTTGGGTACACTTGTTAGATAAAAAATGCATATCATTCTGAATCAAATTAAAGGCTTGATATTCTAAATAGAAAATTCATTTCGTTGGATGCGATCTAATATATTTAAACTATTTATAAACCAAAATTCAAATGATTTGGATGGATTTTACCCATGCAAAACCATGCGGAAAATCCAACATTCTAGAATTGCCATAAATTATTGATTAATTTGTTGCCACTTGAAACATGAGAGAATAACGTGTATCATATGACATAGGAGCACTCAATGTCATATGGTTGCCTCAAAAAGTGTTCCCTCCATAATTTTTTGGACGTCCCGCTTCACTCATTTCAATATTCATAAGATCAAGTGAACCCAAAATATAAATGTCATCTCTACGCTTACCCAAATTAATACATGTTGCATGTAATCATCATATATTAAGCAAGCATCAATAGTAAAAACTACTTTATAATCCACATCACACAATTGACTAATACTAAGCAAATTGTGTTTTAAACCATAAATTAAACTTACATCTTCTATTAGGAGTTAAGATTTATCACTGACATTGCCGATTCCAACAATCTTATCCTTTTTATTGTCTCCAAATGTGACGGTTGCACCATCTTTCATTTGGATTGAGCTAAGCAACCTTGGGTTTCCGGTCATGTGCTTGTAGCATCAGCTATCTAATACCCAAACAACCTGAAATAAAGATGTTTAAGCATTTTGGTAATCAAAATTAAGTTTGGTCCGCATAATTAGACCAACGAGTTCTTCACTATAGAGATGAAACTCACAAAACGAAATAAATGGAATAAGTACAGATCAAATAAATTTTTCAGAATAATACAGTGGTAGTCGACCTTTTTATCTCTGGTAGTCGACAATTATATGATACATTATATATACATGAATTCTAATCAATTTTAAACTTATCGAAGACTAAAATTATGAGAGAAACTAAAAACCTTCTTTTTGATCATTGTATATCGACAGTATAATCATAACGAAGCAAGTATATCACAAAAGCTTGAATCTAATCATGGCTAGGTTCTCACTAATCTTATACAATAAATAATTCTATTTAATCTCTGCGAATATCGACAAAACGAAACTATAAGCATGAATATTCGAGCATGGTAGATTTAATAAAAATCATGAATAGTCAATATGTGCAGAAATAGGAAAGTATTCTTGTTTGAATTGCTTGTTAAAAAATTAACAGTTTTACAATAATAAAATTTTTCCCGTCCATAGATCAATAAGCAAAAAGTTTTAGATTCATTAGATCTTTGGTGTGGTTGGGGTTTTGAATATGAAGATTAGAATGGATGTGGGGTTGATTTTGTTACACACTGTTAGAGACACATCCCATACTAGGCCTCTAACACTAGCCCATTTGTTAGAGACCCATCCCATACCGGGGGGCCTCTAACAATAGCCTTGCTAGGGACTCAGCCCATACTAGGCCCATAACACTGGGCTCACACCCAATTGTTAAGTATTAGCTTGCATCCAACCCAAAACCAATTGGTATTAGGTGGAGATGCACTCCAATACTTAAACATTTCTTTTATCTTATTCTTTCCGATGTGGGACTAATTGGGATCCTAACACACACATCTCATGTGATACCTAATATTTTTACACATACATACATATTCATGCATGTTGCACATTATTTAGAAGCCACATCTCACATTCACAAGCTTTTGGATATGTCTTAAACTTTTTCTTTGGTGTGTATTAAAAAATTTCGAAGGTTATAACGATGTAACCTTGGTTCTTGAATAACCTTTTTACTTCCTAACTATGGACATCCATGCTTTGTTGGACGTGAAGAATGTTGCTTGCCTGACTTTATTACATGAAATCCCCCCCTGCCTGCACGGCCTTGCTGTGGTAGGCTCATTCGGCTCCTATCATGTCATCTTTTCTTCTTTATTTTCAAGGAAAATTGTTCCATATGCTGGTTTTACCGCTTTGTACCAAAGGTTCAATGATCAGAAAATACCTATTTCTTTTCTGAAAATTGAGATTTATATTCCTTTTTTCCTCTTTACAGAAAGTTGCATCCCTGAAGAGTAAAACAGATGGTGCAGCTATTCCCGCTGCTAGAAAGGCAGATATGAGAGCCAGAATATCCCAACTAGAGGTCGGTGTTCATCTTATGAAACACTTGCTTTTATGAATTATTTGAATAAAAATGCATCTGCTATTCCTGTCTCATTTGCTTAGAGGCCTGATTAAATGTGATTAATAAAATCAGGACCAAGTTAGAAAGGCAAAAAAGAAGATTGGCGAGGAAAATATTCAAAAAGCAATCAAGGTGGCAACAGAATTGGCTGAGGCTGCTGCTTCTGAAGGAAAATCGTTCTGCATCAGTCGAGTGGACGTTGGTGCTGACACTACTGCTGTTCGTGAAGCAGTTCTCAAGGTCATGGATCAAAAGGTTGGTGTCTCTCCGTCTGCTTGCATTCTAATTTCATTTCTGTGTTGTTCTGGAAATAATGGCTCTGTTTTAATAGTTCAGGCCGCGTTCCATATTCCTGGTAATTGAAGTAGATTCTCACATATGGAAATACAATTGAATTTTAATCTATATTATTATTATTTTGCATGGTGGGGTTTTTTTTTTGGTTTTTATGTTTTTTCGTCTTTGTTTTCTTTGTTTTTGTTTCGTTTCGCTTTGTTCCATATTATTGCTACTCTTACGGCGATCTTACTTTGATGGTATCATAAATGTGTTAAAACCCTCCAACCATTGTGTAAGTAGGCTAAGAGCAAACATTGTTGTTAGGTTGGATTGCTTAGATGGGGCCTGGGATGCATTTAAACATGCTTAGAGTATCATGCGTATTGACCCTTCCCCTACATGTATATGTTCCTGATTTCATTATCAGTCTCACCATTTTGTGAATATTACAGGGATTAGCAGTTATGTTATTCAGCACCGATGAAGCATCAAACAAGGCTATCGTGTATGCTGGCGTACCAAACAGTAGATCGAAGGAGGGTCTTGCTGTGCTGGAGTGGCTGACTGCTGCAATGGGACCTATTAAGGGAAGAGGGGGCGGCGGGAAAAATGGTGTTGCTCAAGGCCAGGTTAGTTATTCGGATAATTTGGTTGAGATTTACATCAATTAATTGGCTTTGTCTACAGTTTACAATTTCCCGATGGAACCGCAGGGTAGTGACGTCTCACGAGTCGAGGAGGCCATGGATCTTGCATCAAAATTTGCAGCAGTGAAGTTGAAGTGATTGTCTTTGATGATGCATATATTTTGCTCACAGAGGCCTATCGGTCTATACTCTCTTGGCTTTCTCAATGGAGATTGGATGGGTAAATTTATTTGTTTGGGATGACAGGAGTCAATGATCCCTGATTTCTATATTCTGAATCTTATTCCGATGCCAGCATCACATTGTATTGGTAAACATGCTGAACTTTGATGATCGGCATTCTGTATTTTACTTTTGTCAACCGTTTTCTGAAGGGAGTCAGCAAATAGCAATGAAATCTAGCAATGAAATCATACGGCAAAACCTGCTTATGCATTAAATGGGTTATAACATTTTATACCCTCTTTTCACGATAATCAGATGCAATGGCGTGGGTCATTGAGCTTGGAATGTTTACTGTTTAACGTCACTGTTGATATTAATTTGAAGGAAAATATAATCAGTTTTTTTATGTGTATATTTCATTGGATGAGCCTTGATGTGTATATTTCATTGGATGAGCCTTGTTTTGGTTATCAGGATACTTGCGCTTTGTTTTGGTTACCAATGTCCACGTTTTCTGTACAATTTCATTGTTGATGTACTTTGTAGAAATGTACATTCCGACCTGACTGCATAATGCCAATTTTGGGACGAAAAGAAAGTCGGTCAATAGTCTGATAAAAGGCCAAAACTTCTGGATCAAACAATTTTTCAAGCAATCGAGGCAAACATTTCCCTAGATGAACAATATTCCATGGATAATTTTGTTTTTATTTCGGAACAAATGATTGTTATTTTTTCGGTAGGTATTTCGGTTTGTAAGGTATCAGGTAGGGTACAAGAAATTGTGTGTGCATGCAACACCAATATATTATTCGTACCGAAATTAATGAAGGACTGGGAACAACGTATAAATAGTATAAATAGACGAAATGACAAAGGTAAATGGGTTCCCATTTCAAGGTACGAGATCTAAGACATAAAACTTTACTTTCTCAGCTAATATTTCTTACTTCATCGAGCTTGCGATGTCAGGCCTGAGACGAGCCTCTGTGGATCGATCTCAGCTGCTCCAAGCACCTTCCCATCCTTAAGTTCACATACTAACTTAAGCATCTGAGGGGATTTGGGTCGGGACCCAGATCCGACCCCCCTAACGTGTCTCTGTGGTGTAAATCAACGAATCGTCGTCTTTCGTGAA
Organism: Scilla litardierei; assembly: GCA_030789695.1. NCBI lineage: Eukaryota > Viridiplantae > Streptophyta > Magnoliopsida > Asparagales > Asparagaceae > Scilla > Scilla litardierei. Next base: position 40,164,983 of record CM061133.1, read on the forward strand.
GGTCATTCCCGAGCTTCCTAGCCTCGAACGATCGACGCATCAGCTGTCCAAGGGTCAATCGAGCACCACATCATCAACTACGCTCATCACTTTGTTGGATACAACGTGTGTTGGATTCAACGATCGATGACTTCGTGTTTGATGATAACAAATGTGTGTGAACGTTCTAATGTGTGTGTTAAGTGTTTTCAGAAGTGGCACGCTTGTAAATCTTCAAAGTGATTACCAAGTCAATTGATGGAGGAATCGCTATTCACATAGCAAATTGGAAGATGGAGAAATTTCTATTCATATAGCAACTTGGACCTGGTCAAAGAGATGGTGACTATAGCTACAAATATTGGACCAAGTCAAATTGGAGATGATCTTATTCAAATCAATTTAAGATTGATTCATATCCCCATTGCCATTCAAATCCAATTCCAATTTGGAGAGATTTGGAGTATCTCTTTCAAATCTCCTTTGATTGATTCAAATCAATTAGAGTTCCAATCAAATCTTTATCAAATCTCCCATCCTATTTGCGTCCAAATTCAAATCCAATTAGTATAGCAATAAGATCAAATAGAATCCCAATCAAATCTCCATTCAAATCCTAATGCCATGCAAATTGGAGACTTGGTCAAAGATGAGAGATATGGAGAATCTCATGCAAATCAAAGGTGATTAAATGAGATCTAATTCAAATCCTATAGCTACACAAATTGAATTCCATAGCCATTCATATTCAAACTCCATATCCAAAAAGATTCATTCAAATCCTAATCAAATTAGGATTCCTTCCAATCTCCATCAAATATGGGATTCTAATTGATTCTATCATATCTCAGCATCTACTATATAAACCCATATTCAAAGAGAGTGATTTTGAGAGAGAGAAAACCAAAGAAATTCGGCCATAACCCTAGAGGAAAGCTTCACGGCCGCAACTTTGCAAGGAGCTCGACGGACGACGCTAAAAAGTGCATAACTTTCTCCACAGAGTTTGGATCGACGAACCGTTTGTGCCAGGACGATCACAACTCAGTGCTTTATAACATGGAGATATTTTCTTGATTTTAATCTCTGTATTAAATCAATGGTATTTATTTTAGCATGAGTTGTATTCTGAATAGCATCATATATTTCATCATCTCCTAGGCCAAAGTTCTTCATCTTCTCTAAGCCCTTGGCGACAAGCTACATCTCCAAGTTACTCTCCACATCTCCTTGTGCAACTTCATAGCCCAAGCACACATCAAGGCCGCAACATACTTAAAGTATTCAAGCCTTGACCGCAAGTTCCATTGGAGAGAGCTTCAACACATTGTGCAACACTTCAAAGAGGTCCTCAACATATTGCACAACAATAGAAGACAAGGAGCATCAAGACCGCAAGTTCTCAAGGGGAAATCATCTAGGCCGCAACTTCCAGAGGCAAGGACGTGACGCTGGCGACGACATCCTGTCAGATGCGATCTGACCCGTGCCGATTGACAGAGGCGACTACACCTACACACTGAGATTCTCTAAACTCTTTTATGTGTGTAGTAGTAACGATCTCTGTAGGGTAAACTTTACCACTTTTGTGTACTTTTGGGGTCTTGTCTGGTAGGTGCTAGAGAAGAGGAACTTGACTAGTTGGGACTAGTCAAGTGAGAGCATATAGTATGATTAGTTTTGTTGAGCACTTTGGTGAGTGCAGGTACTGAGAGCCAGGCGTGTGTAGAGTGTGAGCTCTAGCTACAGGCTGTACTAGGCAACATTTCTAATATAGTATTTGCTTTCGGGGCTGGACGTAGATCGTGGGTGCGACGGAACCAGGGTAAATCTGTTGTGCATCTGTGATTGCTTATTGTTTACACTGCATTTTATTATAACTGCGTGTGATTTCTCGTGGGTTGCACGAGACTTTTTATAAGCCTATTCACCCCCCTCTAAGCTTAGATTTAGATCCAACAAGTGGTATCAAAGCCAGTTTAGAGGATCTAGCCTAGTTGACCATATCTATTAATATGTCTGATTATGCTTTTGCTGAAGGTCAGTCCATATCTCGACCCCCTAGATTTAATGGAGTAGATTATGCCTATTGAAAAACTAGAATGCAAATCTACTTAGCTGCTGTTGATTATAATATATGGAATATTGTTGAAAAAGGCTATAGTCCTCCCATGATTAAAATTCAAGATACTGAAATGTTGAAATCTGAAGATAAATGTGATGAAAATGATAAACAATAATTTTCCTTGAATAAAAAAACCATGAATGCGCTCATTTGTTCATTAGATAAATCTGAATTTAATCGTATCTCACATTGTCTAACTGCGCATGAAATATTGCATACACTGGAGGTGATGCATGAAGGAATCCAGACTTGTGAGATACGATCGATGACTTCGTGTTTGATGATAACAAACGTGTGTGAACGTTCTAATGTGTGTGCTAAGTGTTTTCAGGAGTGGCATGCTTGTAAATCTTCAAAGCGATTACCAAGTCAATTGATGGAGGAATTGTTATTCACATAGCAAATTGGAAGATGTAGAAATTGCTATTTATATAGCAACTTGGACTTGGTCAAAGAGATGGTGACAATAGCTACAAATATTGGACCAAGTCAAATTGGAGATGATCTTATTCAAATCAATTTATGATTGATTCATATCCCCATTGCCATTCAAATCCTATTCCAATTTGGAGAGATTTGGAGTATCTCTTTCAAATCTCCTTTGATTGATTCAAATCAATTAGAGTTCCAATCAAATATTTATCAAATCTCCCATCCTATTTGCGTCCAAATTCAAATCCAATTAGTATAGCAATAAGATCAAATAGAATCCCAATCAAATCTCCATTCAAATCCTAATGCCATGCAAATTGGAGACTTGGTCAAAGATGAGAAATATGGAGAATCTCATGCAAATCAAAGGTGATTAAATGAGATCTAATTCAAATCCTATAGCTACACAAATTGAATTCCATAGCCATTCATATTCAAACTCCATATCCAAAAAGATTCATTCAAATCCTAATCAAATTAGGATTCCTTCCAATCTCCATCAAATATGTGATTCTAATTGATTCTATCATATCTCATCCTCTCCTTTATAAACCCATATTCAAAGAGAGGGATTTTGAGAGAGAGAGAAAACCAAAGAAATTCGACCACAACCCTATAGGAAAGCTTCACGGCCGCAACTTTGCAAAGAGCTCGACGGACGACGCTAAAAAGTGCATAACTTTCTCCATAGAGCTCGGATCGACGAACTGTTTGCGCCAGGACGATCACAACTCAGTGCTATATAAATGGTGATATTTTTCTGATTTTAGTCTCTGTATTAAATCAGTGGTATTTATTTTAGCATGAGTTGTATTCTGAATAGCTTCATATATTTCATCATCTCCTAGGCCAAAGTTCTTCATCTCCTCCAACATCTCCAAGTTACTCTCCACATCTCCTTGTGCAACTTTATAGCCCAAGCACACATCAAGGCCGCAACATAATTGAAGTCTTCAAGCCTTGACCGCAAGTTCCATTGGAGAGAGCTTCAACACATTGTGCAACACTTCAAAGAGGTCCTCAACACATTGCGCAACAATAGAAGACAAGAAGCATCAAGACCGCAAGTTCTCAAGGGGGAAAATCATCAAGGCCGCAACTTCCAGAGGCAAGGACGTGATGTTGGCGACGACATCCTGTCAGATGCGATCTGACCCGTGCCGATTGACAGAAACGACTACGCCTACACACTGAGATTCTCTAAACTCTTTTACTATTATTTGTGTGTAGTAGTAACGATCTCTGTAGGGAAAACTTTACAACTTTTGTGTAATTTTGGGGTCTTGTCTGGTAGGTGCTAGACAAGAGGGACTTGACTAGTTGGTTCTAGTCAAGTAAGAGCATATAGTAGGATTAGTTTTGTTGAGCACTTTGGTGAGTGCAGGTACTGAGAGCCAGGCGAGTGTAGATTAGGTGCTCTAGCTACAGGCTGTACTAGGCAACATTTCTAATATAGTATTTGCTTTCGGGGCTGGACGTAGGTCGTGGGTGCGACTGAACCAGGGTAAATCTGCTGTGCATTTGTGATTGCTTATTGTTTACCCTGCATGTGATTATAACTGCGTGTGATTTCTCGTGGGTTGCGAGAGAATTTTTATAAGCATATTCACCCCCTAGGCTTAGATTCAGATCCAACACACACGACCCAGGTTCTTCCAACCTAGGGTCCCACTTCATCTGCTGATCAGGCTCTGACTCAGCACAAAGAGCCCACGTCAGCTTGACAACTGTCTCGATCAATTTCGGCCTTAACAATACCACTAGACAAAGCACCTTAACATGAATCCAGGTACAAATTTTTTATATGTATATTTATTAATTGTTTTCCAAAAAAATAAAAAAGAAGAAGAAAATGAGAATTCCAAGATTCAAATCCGAGCAGCCACACCATAAAAGCAGAGCACACACAATCCGCCAAGCTCACACACATGCAATTAAACTCACAAAATAAATTTAAGTATAATTTACGTATATTTATTAATAGTTTTCCTAAAAAAGAAGAAGATGTGCATTCCGAGAATAAAAGTCTAGCCACCCAATAACCAAAGGAGAGCTCATGCCATTCCGCCAAGATCACTCACACATAGCTATGCTCATAAATTAAATGAATATACGATTTCAAAACTTACGGAGATGAACGATTTGGCCACAATTGATAAGTACGACCAAATCTGAGCAAGTTCCGTCAGCACAAAGTCAACGCTCGTGGATGCTGAGATGGCCAGACTTGGTCTATTTTTGCTAAATATTTTTCTCGTCTATTTTACTAATTTTACTAATATTTGGGTTTTTATCAAAAGTTGTCCGATTCTAATTTGAAGAGAACAAATAACCCGAGCAAGAAATATCAATCCTTTTTAACAACTTTGAACCAATCAGAACAAAGCACGCGGATCGTGTGTTTCCCCAAACCCTTTTCTGATCGTCCGATTTCCATCCGCCCTCTTCTGACCCAACATAACCGTCCCGCACGTCTACCACCTCCCGTTCTCTCTCAATATAAAACCGTCCAAATCTTTAAATCCTCTCTTTGAATTTAACCCTCTTCTTAATTCTTAAATATTCACATAAAATCAAGAAACCGAAACCCTAGCTCTCTCGCTCTCTTTCTTAGAGTTTCCGATGGCCCGTACGAAGCAAACCGCCCGCAAGTCCACTGGAGGCAAAGCCCCAAGAAAGCAGCTCGCCACAAAGGTATTCGATCTTAAAACCTGTAACTTTTCAAAAGTTTGATCTTTAATCTTTTCAATCGCTAAAAATTTCTTTCTTTGTGAAGGCCGCGAGGAAATCGGCGCCGACGACAGGCGGGGTGAAGAAGCCCCACAGGTACCGGCCGGGTACGGTGGCACTGCGTGAGATCAGGAAGTACCAGAAGAGCACGGAGCTGCTAATCAGGAAGCTGCCGTTCCAGAGGCTGGTGAGGGAGATCGCGCAGGACTTCAAGACCGATCTCAGGTTCCAGAGCCACGCGGTGCTCGCCCTCCAGGAGGCGGCAGAGGCGTACCTCGTCGGCCTCTTTGAGGACACCAATCTTTGCGCGATCCATGCGAAGAGGGTCACCATCATGCCCAAGGATATCCAGCTTGCGCGCCGCATCAGAGGGGAACGGGCGTGATTGGTCTGTTTTTATATCTATATGTTGGCCGGCAGAGGCTAGTACTATTAACTTTTCTCTAGGTCGTTTTACAATTTCTCGTGTAAAGTTTAGTTCTTTGCTCTGAGATTGAATTCTGAAACAATGTGATAGGGTAATGATATGCAGTTTGGTTTGATTTTCTAGCATCTGTTGATTTTTATTGTGTTTCTAGATCTGATGCGATGATGTTAACATTGTGTTCAATTTAATCGCAACTGGTATTTCTGCGAGCTGTGCGGGAATTTTTATGAATTGCATCAAGCGGGTGCTTTGCTTAGTTTGATGGATATTTCTGATCAGTTGTTAATTGCGGTACAATGCTGGAAAAGCGTTTAGAATTAGCGATCGAGGGAAATGGAGAGCTAATATTTTGAAGGGGTCTGCGTTGATGAAGCGAAAATAGGGATTACGTGTATAAAGTCGTCCTGTTATTTACGCGTGGAATGGTCGAAAGCTGATTGTTTTTGTTATTTAAAAGTCGGCGTTTTCAAGTCAATAAAAGATTACGAATACGCCGGGTTGCAGCGGCTCATTGTTGGCCTACCGTGGGTTTGTCGTTCGTATGGCCGAGAGTCTCGCTTTTTAATTTTGTGTAGGGTCTTGCTTTGCGCTCATACTATTTTACTTGCTCGCACAACCCTTTCTTTGCAAGTTTGCCATTCAAAATTACATGTTTTACGTTCACCCTCACAGGACGACTCCTACTCATAGAACGACTCCTACTCATAGAACACTACTTTACAAGTTTGTCATTCAAAATTTACAAGTTTGTCATTCAAAATTTACGTCTTTTATCTTCTCCCGTGGGTGTTTTTAAGGGTTGGAATGGGCGGTGGAGAAGAGGGAGAGTTTTTGTTTTGGGTGGGTGGGTTTGGATGCATTTTTGGAATTTTTAAATGGTTGTGTGCGGTAAATATTTCTGAGTGGCAAATTTGTTAATAAATGGTAAAATGGTTGCGAGTAAAACGTTGGGTGCGCGTATCAACTCCCTTTTGTAAATTCAATCGTGCACAGCTGGCAAATTTGCCCTTCACCTCTGCAATCCTTGACACTTCAGGACTCCCGAAGGGATTCTTGCCAAGCACTGATGCTGTGCCGAGGTACAATGGCTTTGGCGACCTAGACGAGCATCTGGAGACTTTCATCGAATCCATGGGTGAGGGGGCTTCTTTGGCTCTCATGTGCAGGGCTTTTCCCAGCTGTCTAATCGGAGTGTTCAGGCAATGGTTTAGGAACCTTACAAGGGGGCCGATCAGCTCCTTTTCCGACCTCCAAAAGAAGTTTCTATCTAACTTTGTTGCCCAGAGAGAGACGACGAAACATCCAGAATCCATGGCTTCCGTCCAACACCAACCTACCTGGGGAGTCCAATTGAGCTTTCGTGACTCGGTTCACCTGAGCCCATATGGCGATAGAGGTTTGCTCCGACAACCTCGCCAGAATGACCTTCCAAGCGGGCCTCTTGAAAGGGCCAGCCTTGAAATTCAAAGTCTGCAAATATAGGTCCACTTCTTTCTCTCGCCTCTTTGGTTGCATCAATGAGTATATAGCCATCGAAGAGGCCTGCGGATAGGGGTGGGCAAAAAACCCGGTTCCGATTCCGAACCCGGTTCCGTACCCGAATCCGGTTCCGAATATTCAGTCAACTAGAAATCGGATTCAGATTCGGGCAAAACTTTGGAGACCGATTTAATTCGGAATCGGAATTCGGATCCAACCCGTGAAATACATGTCCGATCCGAATCCGATTTATTTGTTCGTATTACTTTGCCCAAATGGCATATTTAAACATTGTGAGTGTTTTAGTCCCACCGATGTGGGACTAAACACCAACAGGTCGGCGCTCAAAAAAGAGAAATTAGTGGATTGATTCACATTGCGTGCGTGTGGATTGATTCACATTGTGCAAACAAGAGAAATTAGTGGACAATAAATTGGAGGCAGACTGACCGTTGGTCTGAAATGGGATTTGACCATGTACTCGTTGGCCATGGGAGCACGCAAGGGAGTCTGGTGGAGTAACCTGGAATTTATTACTCATCGGTTCCCAATGTATATAAATTACTGTTTGGATGCGGGCTGTTGGGAGTCAGATTTGTTTTAGCTACTGGTGACTGGTGTTAGCAGGTGTTAGAATTATGGTCACTAGGTGCAAGGTCAACAGATTCAGATTCTGGTCTGAGTGATAGAAATCCCCAAGCAAAAACCTTCGTATTGATCTTCGATCAAGATCATGACACGTCATTCTCAGAGGCTGAGTATGTCGATCAATGCTATGCAATGGCAACCTCCAGATCATTGTTGATAATCATCACACCTGGCCAAAGAGTAACAGTGGACAAGAGATGTTAGGAGGCAAAGATGACAGCAGACGATCGAGGAGCTAATACAACATTTAGGTGTACATGGTTGGCTAGAGATGGAAAATAAGCACGAGGACTCTTTAGTCCCACATCGGGCAAAAAAAGGAGGTAAGTGTTCTTTAAGTTAGAGGCTGGGTTAGCTACCGCTGCAATTGGGTTTCGAGCTAGGTGAGTGTGTGACGATCGGTATTCTCGTCCGAACCGATATCGGAATCGGAATTCGGTTCGCATGTTGTTTTCCGATTACAAATTCGGACAATTTCGGTTCAGACCCGATAGATCGGTATCGGGCTTCGGACTTTTTCCATCTGACCGAAATAATTCGGATTCGGATCCGGATTGGCTCAAAAAAATCGGATTTATCCGATGCTCACCCCTACCTGCGGACCACCGACGGATGACATTGGATCCTCTTGCAAGAGACCCTGACCATGGTCCTTCTGGCAAGCGCTTCAAACCCAAGAAGCGCTTTGACCGGCCTTAGCACCCCCAAACCGAAGATAGGAGGTCGTGGTCTCTCGTGGCACAAGTATATACCGCCCTGATGGCTGCGCCGTCAGAAATCTTGGCTAAGGCAAGGAAAGAGTTTGATCATCGACACCCTTGGTCAGAGCACCCAAATACAGACATGTCCAGGTACTTCAACTTTCATAAATGGCATGGGCACGATACCGATGATTGTAATATTCTCAAAGATCAGATTGAGCGTCTCATCGAAAAGGGGTGACTTAGGGAATTCAAAGCTTCAGAGCGTAACAAAGTTGGTGGATCCCACATCAGGGATAAAGTCAAGGACATCGTCATCCAGGGATAAAGTCAAGGACATCGTCATCCCCACTGGCACGATCAACCATATATTCGGTCCTATTTCTATGGTTGGGTGCACCGTGGCCCATATGTCCAGCCGAACACAGCAGAACCTTGCTTGGCAAGCACGCTCGCCCCTAATGGATTTTGACTCTATCGCCACCGAGAGAGCTCTAAAGTAGCCCAAACTAACCGATAAGCCAATGACTTTCAGCGAGGAGGAGGCGAGGAGGATCTACCACCCCCATAACGATGCCATAGTGGTAGACCTCCTATTCGTGAATTACATGGTCCGACATGTCATGATCGATAACGAGAGTTTCGTTGACATCCTATACTTGGAAATGTTTCAGAAGCTTGGGATCCTTGGAGATCTCTTACAACCCGTCCATACTAATATTTTTGGATTTACAAGAGCACATGTCGTGACAGAGGGGATGGTCCCCCCTTCAAGTGAAGTTTGGCAGTCCTACAGCCAAGTGCGTCATGTCAACTTTCTTGTAGTTAACTGCATTGGTGCCTTTAACACCATCATTGGTAGACCAACCTTAAACACGATGCATGCAATAACCTCTACCGACTGCATGTTCGTCAAGTTTCCCACTATGCACGTAATACCAATATACATGAACTACTATATTTGTGTATATTTTTTTACTTGTACTACTGTATTTGTGTATATTTTTATACTTGTATGTGTATGGATAGTATATATATAAGTAGTGATGTGCATATACAAGATATTTATGTATGTGTATTGTAATTGTGTGTTGTGTAAGGGACCCTGCGGGGCTACACACACTAGGGGTGAATAGTGTATTGGCAAGCAAAGTGCTTAATTAAAAATTACTAAAATTAAGCACAATAAGTAGCGAAAAATAAACAGAGTGCTCAACAACAACAATCACAAACACAAGGATTTTACCCTGGGTCCCCAAAACTTAGGTACGTCCAGCCACACCAATATTCACTATGATTTCCACAAAGAGAAGTGAATACAATCTCACACAGAGATACCTCACATAGAGGATTTAGGATTCCCACAAAGAGATATCCTTACTCTCAGACAGAGAGACCTCACACAAAGGATTTAGGATTCACACAAAGAGATATCTTTACTCTCACATAGAGAGACCTCACACAGAGGATTTAGGATTCACACACAGAGATATCCTTACTCTCATACAGAGAGACCTTACACAGAGGATTTGTTCTTTCACACAGAAAGAACCAAACTCTCACAAAGCGAGTAACTCCCACAAAGAGAGTATCTAATTCCCACAAAGAGAATTAGAGTTTCGAATATAAAACAAAACGAAACAACACTTGCCTATGCCTTGATATGATCTTACCAGTGTGAAGAAGAAGGCATGCAAGTGAAACTCAATTGCTTGAGATGAGGCTTTGATTGCACTTGATGATCTTTCTCTCTTCTAGGAATGAATCCTAACACTTCTCACTTGATTGTATGAAATGAAGAGAAGAAAGATGTTCTCCAAGAAAAGGAATGAGATTGAAATCCCTTGGAGAAATTCCCTAGAGCTTAGATGCTATAGCATAAGATTGAAGCTCTAAATGAGAGAATGAGAGAGATTAGGAGTGGCTATTGATTCTCAAAGATATTCAATAATAACCAAGAGTTCTAAATGAACTAAGCCATCTCATATATATAGGAAGCCAAGAAGAGCCTATAAAACTAACCAAAAACCTAAAGGGAAGAAATCTGCAATGGCTAGATTTTGGTAGCTTATGGCATAGATAGTCGACTGATGAACAAATGACAGTCGACTGTTCAACGGCTAGAAAAATCCCAACGGCTATAATCTGAGTCAGGACAGTCGACTGTAGAAGACTATACATGCGACTGTAAAGCAGACAGTCGACTGTATATCCTTCATCAGGCGACTGCTGCAGGGATGGAAATGAAACATAGAGAGATGCAATTTTCGCACTTACGCCTTTCAGACAACTTCTAGCCATTTCACAGGCGGCTGTAAATATACAGGCGACTGTAAAAAATTTATCAGTCGACTGTCTTGCAAATTGGGATGAAGCCCAGAAAATGCAAGATGCTCACAGTCGACTGTCGACCAATTCACAGGCGCCTGTAGAAACACAGGCGACTGTAAATTGAACATCAGTCGACTGATGCTAAAAGCTCAAGAAGAGTCAATAAAAATGTTGACTTGAGTTGAGCATACCAGTCGGTTGTAGAAGGCTGACCAGTCGCCTGGATGTCATCCAGTCGACTGTCGTGCCTTCATCAGTCGACTGAGGGAGCGCCAAAAACTCCAGTAAGAGTTTAAGGCAAGGTGAACCTCATGGATTGGATTCTATGATAATCCTAAGGCTCACTAATATGGTTAAATGCATATGCATGAGAGTATGACCATCTATCAAGGCATTACAATAATCCTAGACTCAACAAGAGAAATGCAAGTAATAAAAATTACATGGATTACATATTACATCTCCTAGAGTCTAAGTCTTCAAGGTCATGATACCTTGATGCTCCCCAACATCTCCAAGCTTTGGCACTCCTTGATAAGCTTCCCTTCATCAAGCTCCAAGCTTTGGCAATGCTTCTTTAGATGCCATCCATTATCATGCTCCAAGCTTTGGCTTCATTAGATGATCTTCATGACTTCATCCAAGCTTGAGAACTACATCACTCTTGGAGATCTTTAAGCTATCCCTTGTAATATCCTCCAAGCATTATAGTTTGTCTCATCAACATATAATCATTAAGATAAACTAAGACTAAAACATAAGATTGATTAGCACACTAGCATAATGTATTGATCATCATCAAAACAATGTTAGTCTTGAACCCAAGAACTAACATGTTGGTATGTAGGTTATCTATAGGCATAGAGAGATATGTTTACAGTAATGATATATGTATATGCATATAGTGTACATATATTGGTGTGTAGGAATCTTGGTGGTGTGTATAGATGTGAGTATGTAGGTATCTTGGTTGTGTATGTGTTGAGTGTAGGTAAGTACGTATATGTGTATTTATTTGTATATAATTGTATGGATATATATAGTAGCCTTATATATATGTTTGATCATATGAATATATCTTTGTATGTATTCCATATTGATGGATGTATGTGTGTATTAGGATTGAGTATATAATGGATGTGTCATGCCCTATTTTGAACTATACGTGTATTCTACTGTATACACGTGGTGTTTTTACTTACGATACATGGGTAGGCATGAAATAAACGTAGATATCGATGTATGTAACGTAGTGCAAGGGGGATTGGGCCGTAATACGTGGCTAAGGGAAGAGAATGCGAAATGTGAATGCGGGAGAAGTGCGAATGATGTCGTGCGTATTATATAGCGCGCATGTATTGGGCGTGTGTGTGATGCGTGTATGTGTGCATGGGTGTGCATGGTTGTGTGTAAGGGGAGCCATGCTAGTGTGAAAAGCGGTTAGGGGTCAATGGCAACCACCGTAAATTTTTAGAAAGGTGAGGGGCAAAATGGTCAATTGGGCTAAAGGAGGTGTGTGTACATAGGTGTGTACATAAAGTAATGGCAAACTTGTAATTACCTATAAGATGGGGGGGTATTTTGGTTATTTCCTCATGGAATATTCCCTTGGAATATTCCTTTCTTGAAAGAGAAGAAAGGAATAAGAAGAGAGAAGAACAAAGAAAAAAGGAGAGAAATCTAGAGATCTCTCTCTCTTTCTCTCATTTTCTCCTCTCTCCCCTCTCCCTCCCATGCTAGGGCCGGCCATCCCCTCCCCCTAATCTCCTTCTTCTTCAAACCAAACCCTAATTTAGCCCATAAAAATCAAGAAAGCATTGGTTGCTTCAAGGAGAAAGAAGGTGGAATGAAGAGAAAGAGAAGGAGAGAAGAAATCAAGCTTTTGAGGTAGGAAATTTATTTGGATTTGGAAATCAAATTAGGGTTTCTTTTTATCAGGTATTTATATCATGTTTACTAAATATGTATTAGGGGAAGTCAAATTTATGTGCCATGATTAAATTTCACTAATCACTCCTTGAAATTCCAAGCAAAATCTGCCCTTTAAAAATCTGAAATTCTGTTGCATGTTGTAACCTGAATTTTGGTCACTGTAGCTTGAATTAATTTTCGAAAAAAATTATATATGTGTAGATCTTGAAGTTCTACCCCAAAATCATATAAATTTTGATATATGTTCAATTCAACAATTAGGAGCAAAAATTCCATCTTTACAACATGTCTGTTTGATCTTCAGTTTGGATATAGTTTAGTAAACTTGACTTCCGTACCAGCACACACAATGAAATTTTATTTTCTAGGTCTTGTTGGAAAGTTAACAAGTTTTTCTACACTTCATCTCCGTGCATGAATTTCGAAATTCAGACTGAAACATGTCCAAAAACAGCAATCTTTATAGCCTTCAGAATCTGTCTGAAAAACAGATTTGACAGACTTCACCAAATAATTCACTATAAATCAAAAATTTCATATTTTTGCTTGAAACTTTATATGTGAATCCAGAACTACTATATCTACAACTTTCATTTAGGAAATATTGTCAAATTCTCAAATAAAACTGATGATATGTGCCATGAGTTGTCACTGACTGCAATTTCCAGCATGCTGAAGCAATTGAGTGGAGTCTTGAATTGTGTATTGTTACTACATTACCCTCTATAATTAATGATTATTATTGTCATTTGAAAGATAGCTTAGTTATGCAAATATCTATGGAATTTGTTGATGTTACAATGATCATAGTTATGTTGCCTGCCAAGTGCTTGTGAAAATGCCTCAATGATATGAAAGTGAGAAACATTAGAAATGAGTTTGCAAACACGTGTATCACGAATTGTGTTGTGAATTGGTAATGATGGGGTCATAAAAAGCATGGTTTCATATGTTATGAATGATGAATTGAAATGGCTATGATGAAGGGCATGACACTTGGGTGCATGACCCATTTGATATGTGATTTGATTACAATGGAGGGTATGACACTTCGGTGCATGACCCATGTTGATATGAGTGTGTAATGTGAAACCATGCAACGTGTCCCCTTCAGTGATATATATATATAATGTTAAATAAGGTTTTAGAATGTCTTAATTCTCTCTAAGGAGGGTGAGTTAGCAAAACCCGGGTTTTAGGTGGAATTTGAGTAAATTGTGGATATGAGGCCTGGACTGAGAAGTTGGGGGAAATGATAATGTGATATGTGATACTTATTCCCACTCGCCTTTACCGTGAGTGGAGGGGACATACGGAGGCCGTGTTATTATGGGATGCCTCACTCCTGCCAGGGACGGGGGAGCTGAGAGGCCCGGCGTACAGTGCCCGTGTCCACTGCGTCGTATGCTATATTCACCCCAAATTTGGGGTGAGGTCCATGTCCTGGTATCCCACAATTTACCCAAGTTTCCAATTAATTCAATTATAAAATAAGAATTTTGCACGTTACTCCTTCTATTGGCAGCACCCCCCCTTTTCCCTTACTTGTTGTACTTGTGACACTGTGTTATACTTCTGACACTTGTGATTTCCTTTTTAGATTATGTTTGTATGAATACTTGTATTGTTATTCGTACTAACCCTTTCCTTCCAGCAGCTCGACAATGGACCGCAGGTATGATCCCTTACTTAGCTGATTACGTTCCGTTACATTACTTAGTTTACGTGCCTTATTTCTCATGTTGGATTATTAGTTGATAACACCAAAACGGGTTCCAAATCCAAGTTGATTTCCTACTAGGACACACATTGAGGTGCTCCTCCCCATTTTTCAGGTAGAAGGGGCAGCATGGTTGGTGGTGACTGGGAGTTGGGTTTCAGGGGTAGCACTTGGTGTGAGCTGTAACTTGTAGTGTGACATGGTTATCGTGGGAGGTGGAGAGTGACGGTGTATATGTAGTGGGGCACCTGGACTATTTATGTAAATGAAAGTTGTTATATACATATGTTGTTGTCACTACTACAAAAAAACGCTTGCATATCGCTTTTTTTGAACTTGGATAGTGCTTTTAAGCGCTATCCAAGCTACCACTATGGTAGCTTGGATAGCACTTTTATAAGCGCTATCTAAGTATTTTACTAAGATAGCGCTTTACTACCTTAGCGCTTTTGGAAGCGCTATTCAAGATTACTCGAGAAATTTTGATTTTGACCTTGCATTGCACTTTCTAAGCGCTATACCAGGTACCACTAAGATAGCGCCTAATAAGCGCTATTGTAGATTTTCATAACATAGAGATTTCTAAAGCGCTATTGTAGTAAATTACTTCATTAACGCCAGAATTGTTTTCTCTCTGTCAGTCTCAGAACCCTCTACGGCCCCCACTGCCCACTCTTTTCTTTTCCTCATCATCCTTCATCAAAAGGCAGTAATCGACGACCTCCCTAAACTTGGGCACTGTCCTCAAGTCAACATATGAATCAAAAGTAAATAAAAACATCCAACATATTTAGCTAGTACTCCAGCACAAATGACAGAAAGTTCACATATATACTAGCCCATTATTCCCTGAACAAAAAATAGGAACCGCATTGAGACGTGTTCAAAATAGTCATATAAATATAAAATCCCTCTTCTTAGCAGCAAAAGGGCAGAGCCCCAACAAAGGTAGCAAAAAGGGCAGAGCCCCAACAAAACAATGGCAGGGGCAGAGCCCTATCAAAACAGCAACGAGGGCAGAACCCCAGTGCGTAGCATAACCCCAAAGTCAGAGGAATCCAATCACATTTCCATCATCGGCTTCCAACATTCAATTGGTGAAATTTTACCCACCCAAAACTGCGGCACACCGCAAAGCAAGATATGGAGGATGATGCTGACGCTCCAGATGTCATCTTCGAGTTATAATTTCTCTTCAAACCCACCGACGGCATATAATATGGACTTCACACGATCTCGGTGAATCCGTCAACCTACAATCAAGAACACAAAAACATAAAATCAATCCCAAAAAAGGATAATAACAATAATCACATAAAGTAGGAACTGAGATGAACACTGAGAGCCCAAAATCGATGGCCTTTAGCGCCGCCGTCTACTTCTCGTAGAAGAACAATAATCACATAAAGTAGCACCTTTTTATTCTTGTTTCCTTCTTTTTTGGGTGGGTGAATAAATAGAATAAGTTTATTCACATTGTATATATAAATCTTCCAAATGTAACTAAAAAAGAAAACATTCACGTATATAAAAAATGCATTGCAAGGAAAAAGTAAATAGAATGGATTATTCACATTGTATATATAAATCTTATAAATGTAAACTAAAAAATAAAATATATTTTTGCAACCATATACCCACCTTGCTAAAGATAATAAACAGAATATATTCCGAAAATTAATCTATTGAGCCCATCCAAAAATATATTTTGAACCTTCCCAAAAAAGAATTTAAGTTAACAGATACCTAAAACCAGAAGTGTAAGGTACTTGTAGTGGTTCAGGATAATTCAAAATCCGACCAAAGCAGTCTCATCGCATATAGCCTCTTGCCGAACAGTTAGAATATAATGCAAATAATATAAAATTATGCTAAAATGGATAATCCTTTAAACACCTTTAAAAAAGAAAACAGTTGTCCAAGTGATTGAATTACATTTTCCATTAATCATTTCTGTTGTATATTCCAGTCAACATATGGAACTATTTTTAGACTTAGCATATGGGTATTAAATATATGTTAGATATACCACACAAAATTACCTCTCAGAACTTTAATCGATAACTTAAACATATAGCCAACTATTAAACCAAGTACATAATATTATAAAGTTAATAGCATGTCCCATACCTGCGTCTATACATCATCCACATTGGCTATGTTTCCAACAGTGCAAAGTGCAGGAATAAGGATTGAAGTTGAAGGATGCCTACATGCACCATTAATGGCATATAGATTTGTATATGACAATATTTTATAACAATAAAAAAGTAAAAAGTGAAATATAATGACAAATACATACAAAAGAAGCTCTACAAGCTACAAGCTAAGGGGAATTATTAATAGCATCAGGTTGTTTCCTTGATGAGATTTACAAGCATCAGGTAGAGTATACACACCTGGAGCCTCTGGTGCCAGAGTCATAAATAGAATTTTAATTTTAACTATGCCCAAGAGTAACTTGAACTAAATCAATATACATTTAGCAAAATATAGACCTTTTGAGATGGCTGGCTTCTCATTAGATGCTTCTTTGTTCCAGCTGACGTCCACAATCTTATCAACCATAGTGATATCATCATCAGGAGTAGGGAAATCTCCTTGAATAGATCGAGCCTTGCATGAAACATTAGACACATGGTTAAGAGTGTATTTAACCAAACTTATCAGAATCAGCAAAACTACCTGGTAATTAGCAGAAGTGTTATATTCTTCATGAACATGCGAAAGATGTGGATGCTCAATCATATTTCGGGATGTTTTCGGAGAGGAGAAAGGATCTTTCTTCTTCATGTAAAAATAACAATTAGGTATTAGCAACATGATGAACTCAATACATTTAAACTTAGGTGAACAGAATACCATTGGATACACTATTTCATCCTTTGAAATTGTTTTTTCATCAGCAACTAAATTATGACCATAATTTGATCTTCTGGATGATCCCTCGGAGTTGCGAAGTATCTGAAAGTAGAAGCTTATCATCAGTATATATAGCCACATGATACTTTGGGTTTGTAATTTAATAATGTTCATACACTAAGAACATTCTAATAATCTCCCTGTCTTCTAAAAATTTCTTTACTACAAAATAGAGAATATGAAAAGGTACAAAAAGGATAATATAACAAGCACCGCCAAAATCTCAGGATCATTCCATGGCCCTTTATCTGATTTAAGACATCCCACTTTATCAGAGCATGTACATGTGCCACCAAGAAACTCTGGCAACTCACTGAAGAAATGATTATATAAGTAAAATTAAGCATGATGTTTGAACATAAGATAAATAAAGCCACATTTAATTTTTTTTGAACCATATCATTTAGCCATAAGTTGATGATCTTAATTAAAGAACACTAACCTCGCATCGATCACTTCAAGCTGTTTGCTCTGATACTTGTTGCTTAGGACCTAAGGTTATGATGAGCATAAATTACACGGTTTCTCAGGCTGAGACAAATTAATACATGTCACAATAAAATTTTATAAGATGAGCATACATGAATCTTTGCAGTAGTTTTTGGATCAAGGAAACTCTTCAGTGTGTTCCATAACAATCTGAATCCTTGACCTGCATTGATGATAAACATGCGGCACATTGTCTGTGGTACAAAATAATTTTTAGAGTCATTATAATATATTAATTGCAATTTCTATCTTGTTTGCTTGCATAACTTAGATTAGATATATACCTCAGGGTAGTTGTTACCATCCACCTGTTGCATACGACCGATGAGTTCTCTTGTTGCCTTGTTGAATTGCTTGTATCCCTAAATTTCATATTCATAACTTATTAAATCTTGTGTGTTTATGCATGTAAGAAACAATGAATCACTTACCATAAAAACATGCAAGTAAATGCTATTATGATATTATCCTGTTATGCTATTAATAATACCTTAGTTTGATGCATTTTTCATCCTATCATACCCAATTTTAGTAAAAGTAACAAATGTAACCCTTAATATGCAACACTTTCATTAAAAGAAAAAAAAAGCTATCGAACTAAGACAAAGCTCAGCAATAAAAAGTAAGGCAGATTATTCCCACTGCGACCAAGAAGAGGAATTTCTTCAGCACAACAAAATAACCTATGCCAAGTGGTAGATATGAGCAAAATATGACCAGAATTCTTGCAGATATGCTAGAATTTTAGAGAGGTATGAGGCCGAAAACCGGGATTAAATGGTGAAAACCTAATAACATTCCCAAAAGATGCAAATCTACAACAAAAGAATCAACTTTATGGGGGAAACTTTACCAAATGTCCTCGGGGAATCCGTATTTGATGAGCTCCTCGTTCTCAAACTTGTCGAGCCCCAAGAAAATTGTGTAGTCGCCGGCCTCAGGCCGAGCCTTGAAGTTGTAGACCATCTCTTTACCCCTCTCGATTACATGTGAAAAATTGGGATAACATATGATGCGTCGGGTCAACGTAAGTGGCAATTAGGTTAGGGTTAGGCTCAGAAGGGATTTGATGCTGATAGGTTTAACAAATGGCTTCTGCTCTTCTTCGATTCGGTGACCGTCTCCTTCTAACTCATCCTCCTCTTCGACTACAGCGGCACCCTCTTCGACTTCGTCGTCCTCGTCGTCGTCAGGATCTCGAAAGATGACATGATCTAGGGTTTGGGTCTGATTTAGGGTTTGGTGGAGAGTAGCAACTTCAGGCTCTGGGTCTTCATCTTCGTCCATGAGAAGCGCTTCCTGGTACGATCGGAGGAGATCGGTGGCTTCCAATTGGTGGGTTAGGGCGTCGTTATGGTTAGGGCTTCCAGATAAAGATGAGCCTTGAAGTAGAAGACAAATGTGGAATGAGGGTTTGAAGATTGGAACGAAAGCGTTGTTGAGACGAGATGGATGAGGTCGCGCGTCGATGGGTAAGGTCGCCGCCAGATGGGAAAGAGAAATTTAGGGCTTGAGAAATTTAGGGATATTTTTGTTTAAGCATTATCTAAGGGATTATATATATGTATATTTTTAATAAAAGTTCTTACGTAACGATCAGTACCATAGCGCTAACAAAAAGAGCTATGCAAGGCATTACTTGGATAGCGCTTTAACAAAAAGTGCTATCTAAGTGATTTTTACCTTAATTTTGATTTATTTTTATTTTTTATAAGTGCAGAAGCGCTATACAAGAGCTCACTTAGATAGCGCTTTTTAAAAGCGCTATCTAAGTGGCGTTACCCAAGCCCAAATCTGTAGTAATGTGTTGTTCTATGTTATTTATGAGTTTGTTTGATATTGTAATGGAGCTTCACTTGTACTATCCCAGCATGTGTGCAGTGGCCTGCATGTTTTATTTCTCATTTCTCTCTCTCTTTTCCTCTTATCATCCTCACTCTTCAGGATTCCTGAAAAAAAATTTGTAAAATTCCGGGTATTCTGGGGATCGGGGCATGCCAGTTTTTTGTGGCCCATGCAGGTCACCGCACTGCGATGTGCATAAGGATAGTACATGTAATGCTTCAGTATGTGATTGGGATAGGTTAGCCCTAAGGTGGGTAGTGACCTTAGTGACCTTAGAGCTTTAAGTGACCCACCCTTGAACCCCTAGCTTTAGGGAGTCCGGGGATGAACTTTCTGCGATGTATTATACTATAGATGTATATTATGGGTGTACGTGTGTATCTATAACTGTGTGAACCCGTGTGTATAAGTGCATTTGTTGTGCTTAGAGATTTGAATTATATATGTGGTTGTATACTTGTATTTAGTATGTGTATTTATACTTGAATGACATAAGTTGCATGTATCTTGGATGGTTATAGTGGTATATGGATATGTGTGGGCGTTTATACTAGGTGGGTAAATACTTGAGCGTATATATATATATATATATATATATATATATATATATATATATATATATATATATATATATATATATATATATAGTCTCTATATAGATACATGATACGGGTATGTGAGTAGGTATGTGTGACTCTGAGACATAGGTGATACATATCTGTATATTCGTAGATGTATATTAGTGGGTACATATAAGCTAGTAGGGACGTATGAGTTGTAAGGGTGTGAGTGAGGATATGCACGTATGTTATATGAGTGCATGTATGCGGTTTACAGTTGTGTTTCATGTGGGGAATGCACCAATGTGTGTACATCTATCCTTGTATGGATAAGATAGTGGAATGTCTATATTGTCTTTAGTCATGGGGGGAAGTGTATATGTGTGAATATGTGTGAGCTTGTATGGGTAGATGGTGTAGATATATGTGAGGGAAGTTAGTGCATATATATCGCTAGTGTTGCGTAGCTAGAATATGAATTCCTAATGTGTTAAAATTTAAATAACTGTGAATATGTCTATGTACTACCTATGTGTTTATATGAACATGTATATTGTCTTAATTTGGTATATGGTTGTGGGTTGTATTATTGCGTGAAGATAGGTGATGTGCTATGGCCATATATGGCGTGTATGTAGCGATATAGATAAGTAATGGATGCACGGGTAGTATGAGTAATGCCCTAGGGTGTTTGGAGTAGATGTATCATAAGGTGGGTAGGGGTCCTTTAAACCCGTCCACCCTAAGTTTAGACTCTTAGCTCTATACCGTGCCTAATATGGGATATGGATATAAGTGTGACGTGTATCATATGTAGAATGTGATGAATGTAAGGATTTGAGATTATACAGTGCATGTATAAGTGGGATGGCTATGGGTTTGCACGGTTACGTGGAGTTATGGTATATGTATATATGTGTGTATACGCTTACCCGTAGAATGGTGTCTATAAGACCATTTGGATGTATATGTAGTGTATTGGCATGAGGGGGGATTGTGTATTGGTATATGAGATACTTATATGTATGTTGGTGTGTTGTTGCAAGCGTGGTGTGATTGTGTAAATGTGTTGTTATTATTGAACGTGTATTGGTGTATGCCTTATGAGTGGTTATATGTATAAGAATGTGAATGATCCCTATTCTGATATACATGTATCAGCATATAAATGTGTACGTATATGGGATGTGACTATCTACTGAATATGTATGAATATTGAAATACACTTATTTGTGTATGTGCTAGTATGCTAGTAAAAGTGTGTATATATTGGATGCTATGTATATAATGGTATGGGTAGCTACCGACTACCTGCTAGTGTAGTTTGAGTAGCTTGACTGTATGTGTGTGTAATAGCAGGATATGTATAATATATGTGTATGGATGTGTGTGTCCATATATGGGAATGTATGTGCATGGTTGCATGGATCCTAATAGTATATATGCATGTCTGTGTCCATACCTACTATTAGAATAATAGTCTTGTGTGTATAAGCGTACGTGTATTTGGCTATATGTAGATTCAGAAATCTATGTATGGTATTGATACTTGTGCATCTGTGGGTGTATAATGAGCATGTGCTTGTGGAGTATCTATGTGGGGGTATTGCTTGTTGCGTAGACGTGAATATGTATCATAGTTGTATGAATTTCTATTATACATGTCGCAATAGAGTATATGAATGTGTTCATGTGTGTGTAGTGTGCAATAGGAGTATATGTAATGATGTGTATATTGGATGAATGAATACACACACACACACACACACTTATACTTATCTTTATTTGTTTACTTGTTGATCTATCCTATATGGTTGTCTATCCAGGTGTATCTCGGTGTGCCTTGGATAAATGTATTCTTGTTTATATGTGTGTATATATAGGTACCAAAGCATGTGTATATGTATATACATGTGCAATGTGGATGTAAATGTGATAGATACGAAATATAGGTGTATATATGCTTGA
Organism: Scilla litardierei; assembly: GCA_030789695.1. Lineage (NCBI taxonomy): Eukaryota > Viridiplantae > Streptophyta > Magnoliopsida > Asparagales > Asparagaceae > Scilla > Scilla litardierei. The sequence goes on from CM061133.1 coordinate 40,187,271, forward strand.
TAAATGTAAGTGAATGAAACCGTTTGATATGTGGGTATTGGACTGTGTGTATTTGGTTGCACATTTATATGTATATGCGTGTGTGGAGTGTAGATGGATATTTATATTTATTTGACTATTATGGCAGTATGTGCGTAGGATATGCAAGGGTGGCTATATATATAACATATGGGGGGAACGTATTATGTTTGTGCACTCTTGTGTGTATTGTGTGTGGTATAGTTGGACGCAACGATCTAGAAACTCTAGTTTGATGATGACAAATGTGTGCGAACTATTTAACGTGTGTGCTAAGTGTGTTTCAGGAATGGCAAAGTCGTTATTCTAAGCGTTGGAGAAATTGCTATTCATATAGCAATTTGGGTGAGAAAGGAAGTGGTGTGTACAAAGAAATGGGACTTGGTCAAAATTGGTGAGATGATAATGAGAGATTCTCTTAGATTGGTTCATATCAATTAGGATTCAATTTGAACTCCCAAGCCATTTTGATTGCAAACAAATCCTCACCAAATCTCTACTCAATTCAAATTCCAATTTCATATCCAATTCAAATCCTACTACAACTCCAAATCCAACTTGAATTGCAATTGGAGATGAAATCAAATCCCATACAATCCTACATTCAAATCTCAAAATCCTTTAATCATGGGATTCTCCTTGATCATCATTGATCCCATCCTAATCCTATAAAAACCCTCAAGTTATGAGATGAGTTTTGTGTGTGTGAGGGAGGCTAAAAAAAATAGTGCGGCCACACATAACATATTGGCAAAAGAGCTTTTCCAAGCAAATTCTTCCAAAAGGCCAAAAACTCTAGCTCCTAACATCCTTTTTCCAAAAAGGAGAAGTCACGCAAGCCTACCACCAAATAAAAAAGCCTTACACATCGATTACAGCATCATCAAACTGCAAATCTCGTAGGCTTCTCCTTCATATATTGGTGCTAACCCAAAGAAACAACTCACGCATCCGAGGAGAACTCGAAGCCCACTCGAAGCTGCCGTGACACCCGAGTACCGCTCGTCATCCCGTCGTGAAGATCGCCGTAGCAGTTGTCGACAAGAACCCAACCCTCTCTCGTGAAGTCTCAACTTACCATCGCCGTTCAAAGCCCGGAGCTGCCGCTCTCGTCATCTGAGTTGGTGTCGACGAGGCCATCATCCGAAAGCACCTGTCATCGTCCTCTCGCTGCAATTCGAAGAAGTCGAAAACAAGACACCGTCGCCGTAGAGCTTCCACCGTGAAGTCGCTGTCCCTGAAGTCGGAGCTCTTTCATCGAGTCACCATTGCTGCGGGAGTCACAACTCAAAGCTGATTATCACGCCGTCAAGAGCACGTTGCCGCTGCCATCGAAGAATCGCTGTCGTGGAGAGCCTGCTGCCGTTGAGAACACGTCACCGGAGAAGGAGCACCGCCATTGTTGAGCTGCCACCGAAGTCGGGGAGTTTGCCGCCGCATCTGCTGTCGAAGTCGAAGAGTTCACCGTCGAAGAAGCCACCATCAGAGAGAAGATTGCTCCAAAGTTGAGTTTCCGCAGGCTTCGTGAACTTGCCGCTGCTGTGGGGTGTCGGAGAAGAAGTCAAAGTCACTGTCGAAGGAGATCTTGTCACCACCGCCACCGTCTCCATCGCTCAGAGAAGTCGAACGTCGAAGAGTTCTGCCTGCATGCCCTAAGGTTCGACACGCTATCGGAAGGAGCTGATGTGGCAGTTGTGTAACGAAAGAAAGCGAACGAAGCCCATACTGACGTGGAAAAGCGTTTAAGGGGAGTTGTTGTGCACACCGACTGAATTGAATTGAATCTGCACTGGGATTGCTTTACGCATGGACCTACTTGTGCACTTGACTTCAAAGGGCTACAACTTGACATCCAGGAGTCGGATTGAGACATCGTTTGCGTCAGATTGGAGCTGACGATGTGCTAATTGACAGAGATGCTACACGGATACGAACTGAGCATTTCTAGACTCTTACTCTTTATATTCGTGCATTAGTGTAACGTTCTCTGTAGGAGAAACTTTACCTATATTTTGTGACTATTTTGGACTTGTCTGGTTGGGCTAGATAAGAGGGTCTTGACGTGTTGTTGTAGTCAAGATACACATTTACTAGGTTGATAGGGTTCTGCACTTTGTTGAGTATGGTACAGTCTAGGTGGGGAGTTGAAGCTAAGAACCCATTGTAGGTGTACAGAAGGAACATTTAAATGCTATTATTTGCTTGGGGTTGGACGTAGGTCGTTGTTGCGATCGAACCAAGGTAAATCTGTGCGTACTCTGTGATTGTCTCTTCTTTGCTCTGCTTGTGTTTATAACTGCGTGAGATTTCTCGTGGGTTGCACGAGAATTTTTTATTATCCTATTCACCCCCTCTAGGCTAGGATCCAGATCCAACAAGTGGTATCAGAGCATGTTTTAGGATCTAGCCTAGGATTGACCATGGATCATATTGATAGTGCTTTTGCTGAGGGTCAGTCCATATCACATCCCCCTAGATTTAATGGAGTAGATTATGCTTATTGGAAAAGTCGTATGAGAATCTACTTGATTTCTATTGATTATAAAGCTTGGCAAATTGTTAAAAAATGCTATAAACCACCTGTCATAAAAATGGAAATGTTGAGATGATTAAACCTGATGAAAAATGGGATGACAATGATTGAAGACTGTATTCTCTTAATGCTAAAGCTATGAATGCTCTCATTTGTTCATTAGATAAATCTAAATTCAATCGTATCTACTGCGCTGAAAATATGGCATACATTGGAGGTGACACACGAGGGAACGTCACAGGTGAAGGAGTCTAGACTTGCACTTCTAAGCACAGAGTACGAGGGATTTCGCATGCTACCATCAGAGACCATATCAGAGATCTTTGCGAGATTCACCAACATCGTCTACAAGTCTAGCTCACTCGGTAAGCCATATTCTAGCATTGAATAGGTGAGGAAGATATTAAGAGCACTGCCAAGCTCTTTCAGGCCTAAAGTCATTGCCATCCAAGAAGTGAATGATCTGTCACAGATGAGGGTGGAGGAGTTGATAGGTAATTTAATGTCCCACGAGCTTGAATTGCAAAATATTGAAGATAGAGAGAAACCTGAGGAGAAGGAAAAAGCTTCAAAGCCACTGGCTCTGAAAGCTAGCGAAGATGAAGAAGATGATGAGGAGATAGCGCTGATGGTCAGAAATTTCAGAAAGTACTTTAGGACTCCTTAAGGAAGATTAGAAATGCATAAAAGGTTCATTCGCTCTAATGCTTTTAATTCAAATAGAAATTCTTCTGAACAAGATTCTGCTGATAGAGTTGAATGCTTTAAATGCAGGAAAAAGGGACACTTCACGAAGCAGTGCAGACAAGAGACTGCTCAGGTTGCTAAAGATAAAGGAAAAGTCAAGGTGCTAACATGTGACATGGACATCGAAGCTGAGGATGAGCCTGAGGAGAATGTGGCTCACTCCTTCGTCTGCTTAACGGCAAAAAGAGATGAGTTAAATTCCTTTACTAAAGTTGAATTACAAGAGGTTTGTAAAGGAATGCAAAATGAGATTGATGAGCTAGAACTCACGTTAAATGATTATATGAATGCCAGCTTTAAATTACAAAAAGAAAACTATGACATTTCTGAAGAAGTTGACATCCTTAAAGAAAAACTTGATGAACGTGATTCTACCATTGCTATAATGAAAAAGAAAAAATCATGCTTTAATGAAGAAGTTGCTTGTCTTTCTTGCCCATCCTTATTGAATGAAATTAGCATGCTTAAGCATGATTTATTTAAGCTTGAAGCTGAAAAAGATAATATGTTTAAAGAGCTTAATGATAAACTGTGCATGTTTAATAATGACCTTAAAAGAAAAATGATTGAGTTTGAAAAGAAGGAAGAGGAAAAGAAGAGATCTTTTATAAGTAAATGCACCTTGCTTGTGGATGAAAATAAACTTTTAAAATCTAAAGTTTCTAATCTAGAATTGTCATTAAGAAAATTTTCAATTTGTAAACATTCGTTGTATACCATACTTGAAAATCAATTATATGGCAATAATAGAAGAGGACTTGGATTTGGTTTGAAAAACGTTGAAAAACCCAAATTTAAGAAATTCCACAATGTGTCATCTATTGCTAAAAATATGTATGCAAAGTGCTTTACTTGTGATAGTGTTGGTCATACATCCTATTATTGTAAGTTTAGGAACACAAACATAAAGTTCAAACAAGTGTGGGTTCCTAAAACTTTAATGGCTAACACTAGTGGACCTTGTTGGATTCCAAGGTCACACTTAACACCTTTCATGTAGGTGAGGTGGAGATTTGGCGAGGAGCATTAAATTGAAAGCTTCATTCTTTTAGCTCCTTAGTCAAAATAGCGACACGAAGGTATATTTCTTTTCCCTCTTTGCATTTATTGCATACTTTCATAGATTTCGTGTGTGCTTGATTTAATTTTTGTTTGTGTGCTTGTTATTTTGCTTTTTAGGTTTGTTTTTAGTTCCTTAAAAAAGAAAAACAAAAAAAATGAAAAACCAAAAATAAAAAAAATTTGCTTAATGAATACCTCTTTATGAATCTTTATAAGTGGTATTATTGAATGTTCATTCATATCCTTTGTAGAAATCATTGTATTATTGTTATAGCTACATGTGCATGTTAGAATCTATTTGGTAACCATGACACGATTTTTGAAATGATTAATTTGATTTCTACACCTATATTCGCACTTTCATGAATACTAAACTTTTAGTACTTTGGAGATTCTTTTGATGAATGTTGGAAAGTGAATGAAGGATGAATAAAAACTGAATGTTCTAAGGGATATGATGTGTATTGCCATGAATAAAAATTGAGCACAAAAGAATTGTAAATGAGAAAAAAAATTACATGAAATTGCTTCGTATGAAAAATGGATACAATTCATGGCAAGTACACTACCCACGAGTATCCAACATATGCTTGATTGGTAATCTTTAGCGTTGGTGTATTTTACTCGTCAAGCAATGCCACACCGCATCTAAGAGTCCTTATAGGCTATGTATCAGGGGTTTGGTACCTTGAACTCATTTTTAATGAGGTGGGAAAAATCAATACTAGTGAAATTCATGTTAATCGGAAAATGTGGATTGTTTTGGTTGATGTTCTAAATCGAATCTCCCATCGTACTTCATTGTTTATATTATCACACTTACACGTTGGTGGTGAAGTCTAAATTATGATTTTCATGAATTTGAATTGTATACTTTATGGAAATTGACATGCAAGTGATAGATATAATCTATAATACTTTATTTTTTGCCTGTGTTATTTAATGACTTCATTAATCCACTTTTGATGATAACAAAGGGGGAGAAAAGAAAGAAAGAAAGATTTGGTATGTTTGGTATTATTTGTTGAAGGGGGAGCTTGTACAATGAAATACATGTTCAAGGGGGAGCTTGGAAAAAGGGGGAGCATGCTCAAATCTTACTCTATATTATTGTGTATGCTAGTTATGCTTGGTCATCTCACTTTTATAATTGATATGCATTACACCCTTCATCACACTTCACACACACACACACCTATCTAATTGCTCCAATCTTTCATTGGGTTGTCATCATCAAAAGGGGGAGATTGTTGAACGCAACGATCTAGGAACTCTAGTTTGATGATGACAAACGTGTAAGAACTATTTAACGTGTGTGCTAAGTGTGTTTCAGGAATAGCAAAGTCGTTATTCTAAGCGTTGGAGAAATTGCTATTCATATAGCAATTTGGGTGAGAAAGGAAGTGGTGTGTACAAGAAATGGGACTTGGTCAAAATTGGTGAGATGATAATGAGAGATTCTCTTAGATTGGTTCATATCAATTAGGATTCAATTTGAACTCCTAATCCATTTTGGTTGCAAGCAAATCCTCACCAAATCTCTACTCAATTCAAATTCCAATTTCATATCCAATTCAAATCCTAATACAACTCCAAATCCAACTTGAATTGCAATTGGAGATGAAATCAAATCCCATACAATCCTACATTCAAATCTCAAAATCCTTTAATCATGGGATTCTCCTTGATCATCATTGGTCCCCTCCTAACCCTATAAAAACCCTCAAGTTATGAGATGAGTTTTTTGTGTGTGAGGGGGGCTAAAAAAATAGTGCGGCCACACATAACATATTGGCAAAAGCGCTTTTCCAAGCAAATTCTTCCAAAAGGCCAAAAACCCTAGCTCCTAACATCCTTTTTCCAAAAAGGAGAAGTCACGCAAGCCTACCACCAAATACAGCATCATCAAGCTGCAAATCTCGTAGGCTTCTCCTTCATATATTGGTGCTAACCCAAAGAAACAACTCACGCATCCGAGGAGAACTCGAAGCCCACTCGAAGCTCCCGTGACACCCGAGTACCGCTCGTCATCCCGTCGTGAAGATCGCCGTAGCAGTTGTCGACAAGAACCCTACCCTCTCGCCGTGAAGTCTCAACTTACCATCGCCATTCAAAGCCTGGAGCTGCCGCTCTTGTCATCTGAGTTGGTGTCGACGAGGCCATCATCCGGAAGCACCTGTCGTCGTCCTCTCACTGCACGTCGAAGAAGTCAAAAACAAGACGTCGTCGCCGTAGAGCTTCCATTTTGAAGTCGCCGTCCCCGAAGTCGGAGCTCTTCCATCGAGTCACCATTGCTGTGGGAGTCATAACTCGAAGCTGATTATCACGCCGTCAAGAGCACGTTGCCGCTCTCGTCGAAGAATCACTGTCGTAGAGTGCCCGCCACTGTTGAGAACACGTCGCCGGGGAAGGAGCGTCGCCATTATTGAGCTGCCACCGAAGTTGGGGAGTTTGCCGTCGCATCTGCTGTCGAAGTCGAAGAGTTCACCGTCGAAGAAGCCACCATCGAAGAGAAGATCGCTCTGAAGTTGAGTTGCCGTAGGCTTCGTGAACTCGTCACTGCTGTGGGTTGTCGGAGTAGAAGTCGAAGTTGCTGTCGAAGGAGATCTTGTTACCGCCGTCGCCGTCGCCGTCGCTCGGAGAAGTCGAACGTCGAAGAGTTCCACCTGCATGCCCTAAGGTTCGGCACGCTATCAGAAGGAGCTGACGTGGCGGTTGCATGACAAAGAAAGAAAGCGAACGAAGCCCATGCTGATGTGGAAAAGCATTTAAGGGGAGTTGCTGTGCACACCGACCAAACTGAATTGAATCTGCATTGGGATTGTTTTACGCACAGACCTACTTGTGCACTTGACTTCAAAGGGCTACAACTTGACATTCAGGAGTCGGATTGAGACACCGTTTGCGTCAGATTGGAGTTGCCGATGTGCTGATTGACAGAGACGCTACACTGACACGAACTGAGCATTTCTAAACTCTTACTCTTTATATTCTTGTATTAGTGTAACGTTCTCTGTAGGGGAAATTTTACCTATATTTTGTGACTATTTTGGACTTGTCTGGTTTGGCTAGACAAGAGGGTCTTGACGTGTTGTTGTAGTCAAGATACGCATTTACTAGGTTGATAGGGTTCTGTACTTTTTTGAGTGTGGTATAGTCTAGGTGGGGAGTTGAAGCTAGGACCCCATTGTAGGTGTACAGAAGGAACATATTAATACTAGTATTTGCTTGGAGCTGGACGTATGTCGTTGTTGCGACCGAACCAGGGTAAATCTATGCGTACCATGTGATTGTCTCTTATTTACTTTGCTTGTGTTTATAATTGCGTGAGATTTCTCGTGGGCTGCATGAGAATTTTTTATTAGCCTATGCACCCCCTCTTGGCTAGGATCCAGATCCAACAGTATATGCGCCTATCTGTGTGAGGTAGTAGGTGCATCACTATGAATATGAGATTATGTGTGTATTTAACTATAGTTATGATTGTAGACCTTATGAGACTTGATCATGCATGTGTTAGAACGTGCCCGTAGGTGTATGTATGGATGTGACTAAATAATATGTATATATAGATATTTATGTGCCTATAAATGTGAGTGAGCCCATATGACTAAGATTGGGTGTATAGGGATCCGATGTACATACGATGTGACACTGTGATAGTAACCCTGTTTATCAAGTAATGGTGTATAGATTAATGTGTATTGTTGTGTGTCTGTGCATGCATATTGACGTATATGTAAATATGTAAGCAAGTAGAATATAAGTCGTAATACTTGAAGGTATTGTGATATATAAGAAAGCATGCCATGTATGAATGCCTTATGTATCGTGATATGGATATGGTCTGATGTCCTATGCATATAAATATGAGTAGTGATCTAAATACGTGTAATAATACGTATAGAGACTTATTTGTGGTGTGTAATGTATATGTTAGTGTGCGGCTATGTGTGCCTAGATGTCTATGTGAAAAACATATATGTATGTATATGTAGTGATACACAAAGTGATGTGGGTGTGCTACTAGACGAATAGTAGGATGTATCCGTGATATGTATGTAATGCGGATGTGTATGAATGACAGTGAAGTGTATAGTGTATATAAGTGTAGTGGAGATACGTATTCTTATTTATACTTCACGGGTAGTAAGACCGTCATACCTAACTGACCTTTGGCGGGGCTCACACCCTAAAAAGTCCGAGGACGGACTTTATTTTATTAGGATTGAGTATATAATAGATGTGTCATGCCCTATTTTGAACTATACGTGTATTCTACTGTATACACGTGGTGTTTCTACTTACGATACATGGGCATGCATGAAATAAACATAGATATCGATGTATGTAACGTAGTGCAAGTGGGATTGGGGCGTAATACGTGGCTAAGTGAAGCGAATGCGAAATGTGAATGCGGGAGAAGTGCAAATGACGTCGTGTGTATTATATAACACGTATGTATTGGGCGTGTGTTTGTGTGATGCGTGTATGCGTGCATAGGTGTGCATGATTGTGTGTAAGGGGAGCCATGCTAGTGTGAAAAGGGGTTAGGGGTCAATGGCAACCTCCGTAAAATTTTAAATAGGTGAGGGGCAAAATGGTCAATTGAGCTATAGGTGGTGTGTGTACATAGTAAAATGGTGTGTACATAAAGTAATGGCAAACTTGTAATTACCTATAAGATGGGGGGTATTTTGGTTATTTCCTCATGGAATATTCCCTTGGAATATTCCTTTCTTGAAAGAGAAGAAAGGAATAAGAAGAGAGAAGAAAAAAGAAAAAAGGAGAGAAATCTAGAGATCTCTCTCTCTTTCTCTCATTTTCTCCTCTCTCCCCTCTCCCTCCCATGCTAGGGCCGGCCATCCCCTCCCCCTAATCTCCTTCTTCTTCAATCCAAACCCTAATTTAGCCCATAAAAATCAAGAAAGCATTGGTTGCTTCAAGGAGAAAGAAGGTGGAATGAAGAGAAAGAGACGGAGAGAAGAAATCAAGCTTTTGAGGTAGGAAATTTATTTGGATTTGGAAATCAAATTACGGTTTCTTTTTATCATGTATTTACATCATGTTTACTCAATATGTATTAGGGGAAGTCAAATTTATGTGCAATGATTAAATTTCACTAATCACTCCTTGAAATTCCAAGCAAAATCTGCCCTTTAGAAATCTGAAATTTTGTTGCATGTTGCAACCTGAATTTTGGTCACTGTAGCTTGAATTAATTTTCGAAAAAATTATATATGTGTAGATCTTGAAGTTATACCCCAAAATCATATAAATTTTGATATATGTTCAATTCAGAAATTAGGAGCAAAAATTCCATCTTTACAACATGTCTGTTTGATCTTTAGTCTGGACACAGTTTAGTAAACTTGACCTCAATACCTGCACACACAATGGAATTTTATATTCTTGGTCTCGTTAAAAATTTAATAAGTTTTTCTACAACTTCATCTCAGTGCATCTATTTCGAAATTCAGACTGAAACATGCTCAAAAACAGCAATCTTTATAGCCTTTAGAATCTGTTTGAAAAACAGATTTGACAGACTTCACCAAATAATTCACCATAAATCATATATTTCATATTTTTGCATGAAATTTTATATGTGAATCCAGAACTACTATATATACAACTTTCATTTAGGAAATATTGTCAAAAATTCTCAAATAAAACTGATGATATGTGCCATGAGTTGTCACTGACTGTAATTTCTAGCAAGCTGAAGCAATTGAGTGGAGTCTTAAATTGTGTATTGTTACTACATTACCCTCTATAATTCATGATTATTGTTGTCATTTGAAAGATAGCTTAGTTATGCAAATATCTATGGAATTTGTTGATGTTACAATGATCATAGTTATGTTGCCTGCCAAGTTCTTGTGAAAATGCCTCAATGATATGAAAGTGAGAAACATTAGAAATGAGTTTGCAAACACGCGTATCATGAATCGTGTTGTGAATTGGTAATGATGGGGTCATGAAAAGCATGGTTTTATATGTTATGAATGATGAATTGAAATGGCTATGATGAAGGGCATGACACTTGGGTGCATGACCCATTTGATATGTGATTTGATTACAATGGAGGGTATGGCACTTCGGTGCATGACCCATGTTGATATGAGTGTGGAATGTGAAACTATGCAACGTGTCCCCTTCAGTGCTATATATAATGTTAAATAAGGTTTTAGAATGTCTCAATCCTCTCTAAGAAGGGTAAGTTAGCAAAACCCTGGTTTTAGGTGGAATTTGAGTAAATTGTGGATATGAGGCATGGACTGAGAAGTTGCGGGAAATGATAATGTGATATGTGATACTTATTCTCACTCGCCTTTACCAGGAGTGGAGGGGACATACGGAGGTCGTGTTATTATGGGATGCCTCACTCCTGCTAGGGACGGGGGAGCTGAGAGGCGTACAGTGCCCGTGTCCACTGTGTCGTGTGCTATATTCACCCCAAATTTGGGGTGAGGTCCATGTCATGGTATCCCCCAATTTACCCAAGTTTTCAATTAATTCAATTATAAAATAAGAATTTTGCACGTTACTCCTTCTATTGGTAGTACCTCCCTTTTCCCCTTACTTGTTTTACTTGTGACACTGTGTTATACTTCTGACCCTTGTGATTCCATTTTTAGATTATGTTTGTATGAATACTTGTATCGTTATTCGTGCTAACCCCTGTTTTTACCCTAGTTTTGAGAGCTTCTCTCTTAGATTTTTTGCAGCTTTTTAGATTAGCTTTTTAGTTTTATTCTTGTGATTGGAGAGGGGACAAAAGTTGATTTTTGTTGGATTATTTGAAGAACTCAATTGGTTTGTCTCTCTCTTCTCTAAAAATTCTATTTTTATTGCTTATCTCAATATTGTGATGAATTCTATTGCTTATTTCATTGATTATTCTTGTGTTTGTGCTATGAATTGTGAGTAGTCTCCACGTCTTGGGACGTGGGGATGAACCCTACAAGCCCAATTTCATATTTGTGATGAATTGGTAGAAATTTTGCTAGAATCGTTGTTAGGGATTAGTTTGGGATCGATTTACTACGGATAGCTAGGTTTCATACCGATTGGGATTTGCAAGAGATTGGATCCCAATTCGATAGGAAACCCTAGAAATCCGAATTGGGTTGGAATCGAATTTCCGTAGTATCGGTTTGCAAGAGATTGGACCGATACTAGGGTTTCCGGTTGCAATTCCGTGCCGATACCCATTTGCAAGAGATTGGACGGGTAGGAACTATCCCAACCTAGGTCGTGGGCCGGGTTTGCAAGAGATTGGGCTCGGTGCGCGATTGAACGATGATGTTGATCCTAATGCTAGCTTCCCTAGGCTAGGGTTTGCAAGAGATTGGACCCGAACCTAGGATAGCTATAGACCGGCAACAGCGTGAGAGCGTGAGCTTGGTTCTACATTCAGTTGCAACTAGTTCATCCAAAATCTTATTCTAGCAATTTTGATACCGATGAACCACATTTACGAAATACGGTGAGTAGCGGGAATTCCCCATTCCCTAGACGTTCTTTATTTGATTTGATATTTCCGTACTTTGTCTGACGATTGTGACAGGATCGCCAAAGACAAATTTCTCTCTTCTTAAATAGCCAGGTTGATTGGAACAAGCACGGTCTTTCTTCCTCCCTGTGTTCGATAACCCGCTCGCCGCTATACCGTGCGCTTGCGGTAAAACTACAACCGTTCTTTGGGGTTACATCCCGGAGCGATCAAGTTTTTGGCGCCGTTGCCGGGGAAGCTACGGCCCCCCCAAGCTAGATGAGGATTTCGAGGAAGGCCCAGATTTAGGCCTAGATGAGAAGATAGATGATTCCCCCGACCTCTCCGCTGAAAATGATGAAGGCGACGCTGATGTCGCAAGGATTCGAGAGCTCTGCAAGCTCTCGAAATTGAAGTCTCCGAAGAAAGCTCCGCCGATACGGAAATCGGCATCACCGGTGAAGCCGTTGACCGGAGCAAACGCTAGCTTGGGGGAGCCTCCCCCCAACACTATTCGAGACGGGAGACCACCGAGGGAGAACACGCCACCGCAACTTCCGAATCCAAGCGTTCTCCCCGGAAAGTTTGATGGGTGCATCTCATATGCACCGAACATCCCGCATTAATTGAAAATCATAGGGGGTCGAGCTCACGACCTTAAACGAGCGCTTGTCGGGAGGCAACCCGACGGTTATTGCTTTATTTTTACTTTTTCTTTATTTTTGTTTTAGAAATTTTTAGTGTTTTGAGTCGTTCGCCCAAAAATTTTGTGATAACGGGTCCTATTTTGCTTGACAGGAGAGGAGATAGGTAAATCCATCATGAGGAGGATGAACGAGACGACGAGGAGCGCCCCAGGAAGGCGCTCGACGGTTAGGAGGAAGATGAAATCGACTGGAGGAAGAAAGACGGAGTTTAGAGCCCAAACGAAGACAAACAGCAGAACATAAGGCTCACTCGGCCGAGTATACTAGTCACTCGGCCGAGTACACATGTTCGTCCGGCCGAGCCGCTCACGAACGAGGGAAGTCTGCTGTACCCAACTCTCTGTTTATTTTCCTGATTTCAGTATAACTGCTACTCGGCCGAGTATATATATTCACTCGGCCGAGTAAATCGGATACGCTCCTAGGGCGAGTCTTGCCGAGTAGCTTGAGCCACTCGGCCGAATGGACTTACTCCACTCGGCCGAGGCTGGCAAGGCCACTCGGTCGAAGCGTAAGCAGGGAGGAATTTTCCATTGATCTCACTCGGCCGAGTGACCCTGTCACTCGGCCGAGTCGTAACTTTTCCTATAAAAGGGGGATGGGTCGGGCTCGTTTTTCGAAACGACGCAAACCGAATTCGCCCGACTCCTCGCATTCCCCTCGCCCATTCCCCTCGCTCGCGCCCCCTACTCGCCCGACCGACGTCGCCGAGCCGCCGCTCGGCCAGAAACCGCCGGCCGAGCCCCCGCCGCGCCTCGCCCGAGTCGCCGCCGGCGGCCACCACTCCGGCCACCTCCGGTATCGCCTATTTCGCCTTTTTCTCCTCTTTTTGTGTATTTTTCGAGGATCCATGTGCTTAACGAACCCCTAACCCAAATTGATTTCTATATCTATCTATTATACCCCTAATGCTCCATACGTTTTGAATATTACTCGCTAATATCTCCATTTCACGCGCAGGTTGTTTTTGGGAGCTTAGGGGAGCCCTTGGGAGCTTCTCGGGACTGATTCGGGCTTCACGGAGGCGCTGTCTTCGCACGCTTCCATTGCTTAGCACTCGCGGCATGTCGGGGTATACTCTCTCCTTTATTTTGCACACGCCACACTTTTCACGCTTTTCGGCGCGCGCTCGGGGCCCATATGCCGCCCCGGACACGACCGCGGTCGAAGAGAGCTTCCGCCAAGCGGAAGCGGTCGGATGATGCTGGCCCCTCCCACGAGTTGGAGGAATCTCCTCCACCTTCTCCATCACACCCCGTCCACCCAGCACAGCTTGCAGGCCCCGCACACGCCGCACAGCCTGCAGCGCCCGCACAGCCCGCACAGCCACCCCCTGCCGCTCCACAGCCACCACCTCCGGCTCCACTTATCGGGCCGCTGGGGATCACGTTCCGAGACGACGCACACCGCGTCGCTTTCGAGCGTATCTCCCAGCGCTCGATCGTACCCTCCAGGTTTGCACACCTTGCCGACCTAGGACGCCTGGGGGTACTAGAGGGGATGCTCACGTTGTACGACAACGTGGGCTGGCGAGATTTCCTTCAGGTGGCGGCGGACACATTTACCCGTCCGACACTTGAGGTACTTAGTTCGATCGCCCGGACCGACGAGGGATGCTCGTTTCAGTTCATGAACCGGGAGTGCCAGGTCACTCTCGGTATGATGAGAGCATTTTTCTCGTGGCCCGATGTCCCCGGGGCCGATCTAGGTTACGCCCCCACCCATATCCCCCCACCTTCCTTCGACGTCGGTGCCTTCTGGGCCCGGATTACGGGTCTCCACGCTGCCTTTGACCCTAGTAGGGCCAAGGCCTCGGCCATTGTCCATCCCTGCCTTCGTATAGCTCAGCGCCTTATGGCGATGACCTTTTTGGCCAGATATGAGCCAGGCACGATGTCCACGCCAGAGCTTTACATGCTCTACACGATGACACGGCCCAGAGTTCTATTTAGGGATGGCGATGAGCTGGTCCCCGCCGTCGTGATTGATGTCACGGCTTGGTTTTTGGACCGCATCATTGTACCGGTGGTCGCTCGCTCACCGATATGCTACGGCGGCCTGATCACCTTGCTTGCCCTTATGACCGACGAGGACTTCCCTGACGACCTGCGACGAGCACCGGGCCCCACTTCTCTGTCGATTGATGTTATGGCCCAGATGAAGATGCTGCGTCCGCACGGTGAGCGACACTGGGTCTGGTTGCACGGCCCTTACGGTGCCGACTACATGATTCTTCCGAGCCTAGCTCAGACTCAGATTGCACTAGCCCACGTGGACTGGCTCCCTGCGATGGATGTTCTCATCCCAGCCGCTTACGTGCTCGAGGCCGAGGAGGTCGAGCAGGCCCACGCTGCCCACGCTGCCCCCGCAGACCCTGTTGCCCCTGCCGAGCCTGCCGCCCCTGTTGACCCCGTGGCCCCTCAGCCTATCCCCGACGTTTCTGATGCTCCTGACACCTCTGTCCACACCTCTGTCGGTGTCGGGAGTACCTTAGCTGAGCCCACTTCCACTGCTTCCACGCCTGTCACCACCACCACTGGCCCTCTGTCTGCTGAGCCCGTTTCTTCTGCCCCACCCGAGCGCCCGCCGACCGTAGTTGAGTACGGAGAGCCCTCTGTCCCCACTGCTGCTGTATTTTCCGAGAGTGTCGTGGAGTCTGTCCACACTTCTGTGCCACCGACCTCTCTGGCCGCCTCGCCGCCACTTTTGTATTCTTCTTTCGCTGCTGCTGCCTCCACTTCTCACCGTCCTGCCCCGCCTCGCACTGAGGCCAGGCCCACATTTGCGAGCACAGCACCTTTCGTTCCCCTACACGCTGAGCCCGTCACCTACGCCACCAGAGTACGCCAGCCCCGACCTGCACAGCCCCGACCGGTGCGTCCCTCTGCACCACCTCCCCCTGACACTGTACTTCAGAGCATTCGTGCTCTCGAGGGGGCGGTGAGTGGCCTCAGAGGCGACCTTCGGACCCTGTCCGCCACCGTCACTGCGATGGCTGGCCGCTTTGACCTGCTCCCGCACATTCACTACTGCCTTACCCAGGTCCTGGAGTGTCTCCCACGCGTACCCCCGCCCACCCAGCAGGTTCCCACCCCCACTTCCACACACACTCAACCTGCTACCACTTCCTCACCCACACCCGCTCAGCGGCCTGTCCAGCCACCACCACCACTTCCGCCTCAGGACGGAGACGGCGCAGCACCACCTTCTTAGGCACCCTTGATGCCATCGATTATTTTTGCCGTTGTGCTGCCCCTTTCTGCTGGGTCCTGTTGCATTTATGTCCACCCCCCCTCCCCTCACTTATTTTGGGATTCTCATTCTGATCGTATCTTTATATATCTTTTTTGGGAGAGAGGGAGAGTTTTTGGTGCCACACCTATATATCTGCATCACTCCTATATCTGCATGCATCATGTCCGCATCATCTTTTCCGTTTCATTATTTTCTTATCTTCCATCATGCATGCATCCTCACTTACCCCTCACATTACTTGTCTCTCGGTGTGCCCCACTTTGCACATTGGGGACACTGTGCCATTTAGCTTGGGGGAGTGAGTTCTCACGATTTGCCACCTTTATTTTTAGTTTTTCACACCATTTTCTGCTTTTGCACTTATTTTCATCATTTTTTCTTTTTATTTTACCATGCATCACGTTTTTCTTATTCTTCTATGTGCCGCATTGTAAATAGTTCTATTTTCCCTTTATCTTTATTTCCTTTTTTCTTTTCATCTCATGCTAGAGATGACTTTTCTATGATGATGATGACGTGGAGTTAGTTTACTCTATATGCATGCTATATTTGTCATGTCTTAGACTTAATTTCTGATATCATATGCTATGACTTGCCTTGCATTTAGAGATAGTAACCCATACTTTTTCCACATGAAAATGGATGAAATTTTATTATTAGCTGAATCTGAATATTCATATGTATGCTATCACAGAAAACTCACCAAGATTCACGCATTGAATGCCTATATCTGGAGTACTGATTTCTTTTCCCATGTCACTTTTATATGCATGAATTGTACATTTCACTTCAGGATGATTGAATGATGTTAGCTATGATAAATCTGGATTAGTTAGCTTTTTTGTGATCGAAACTGAGTAGATTAGATTACCCTGCTGAAGTTGTCGTGCATGTCTTATAGAGTGAACCGAGAGATATATTTATTTCTTTCTCCACAAATATTGAACATCATTTCTCTACTTTTAAAATCATTGGTGAATCTCCCCTTAGCAATTCTATTATATGGCATTTCCCCCGCTATTAATTCCTAGCTCCAAATTTCTTATTCAAAAAAAAAAGGAAAAATCCTCAATAAAAGATCCCATCTCACTTTCTTTCTTTCTTCTCTCTTTTCGTGTTCATTTTCATTGCATTTGGAGCTTTATAAAAATGGGGATGTGAATATTTTTTATGCCACCATGCTTATAGATAAGCTTGGGGGAGGGAATCCATTGATGTGTGAGAGAGTGACTACTTGACGTTGCACGACAACCTAGGCTAAGTAATATTCTATACTCGGTGAGATTATTTCTAGCTTTACGAAATCCAGAAATCTAAGCCTAGCACTCATTTCATGAAATCCATACTTTTCTATTCTCTCTATTCTATTGTGTGATACTCTTATACTCCTCATAGAAAGCATTCAATTGAAAAGTGTGTGATCTGCGATTTGTATACCGCTTTAAATGATTCAGACGATGTTAATTCTAAAATTATTCCGTTTTTCGTGATTATATCGTTGTTCGTGGGTTTTCTATTTCTATTTGCACTACTATACTATGATATCAAAATAAAACTCTTTGACATGTATTTTTCATTCAGTGCATGCTATATGAGTAAGCGGAACCCACGTCCTGAGAAAATGATCTAGCAGCTTACCTCTTCGCTTCTTTCTTTCTTTTTTTATTTTTATTTCGTTTTTCATTCTTCTCCGTTTTTCATTTTTCATTTTTTCGCCGTTTTTGTTTTCCGAATCCACCGGGTTCGCCTTTTACTTATCTTCCTCGAGGACGAGTAAGAGTTAAGCTTGGGGGATTTTGATCACTCCTTATTTTACACTTTTTTTCCGCATGTTTGCATGCCATTTGGATCGCCCAAATCATGTTTTTCACGATATATCGACGATATTGCGATGCTTTTCACGATTTGTTGTTTTTGTCGCATTTCAGGTGATTTGGAGCGATTTGGAGTGATCTCGAGATGCGCTTACTCCGGAGGGTCACCGACGACCTCCCCGAGGGGTATTTTGCTGTTGGAGAGGAGCGGAAGAAGAACGGACGTCGCAGGAGCGACGAGGAGGCCAAAACAAGCTGTTTGGGCATTTTTAGTGTCCCACTCGGCCGAGTGAAGGAGTCACTCGGCCGACCAGCGAGACACCGCTCGGCCGACCAGATCAGACACGATTTATATGTGCACTCGGCCGAGCGACGGAGACCACATCGGCCGAGTGACGAGATCCCGTCCGCCCGAGTGGCGCCCAGACGAAGCCATTCAAAAATCGCCAACTTACTGTTTTTCGGCTGCCTGAGCTTCAGAAGATCCACTCGGCCGAGTGGATAATCCCGACCGCCCGAGTACCAAGAAGCCATCGGCCGAGTGACGACAACTCACTCGGCCGAGCCGCCCCCGAAGTGAAGACCCCTGAAGATCAAGACTTACTGGAAAATTACAGGGTTTCTCACTCGGCCGAGCGACCTTTGTCACTCGGCCGAGTGCGACGCGCTGCCTGTAGCGAAAATTGCGGATTTCAGGCTGCGCAGGGGTATTTTGGTCACAGTTTTTGGACGATTTTGGGGGGTATTTAACCCCTGTTTTTACCCTAGTTTTAAAGAGCTTTTCTCTTAGATTTTTTGCAGCTTTTTAGGTTTACTTTTTAGCTTTATTCTTGTGATTGGAGAGGGGACAAAAGTTGATTTTTGTTGGATTATTTGAAGAACTCAATTGGTTTGTCTCTCTCTTCTCTAAAAATTCTATTTTTATTGCTTATCTCAATATTGTGATGAATTCTATTGCTTATTTCATTGATTATTCTTGTGTTTGTGCTATGAATTGTGAGTAGTCTCCACGTCTTGGGGCGTGGGGATGAACCCTACAAGCCCAATTTCATATTTGTGATGAATTGGTAGAAATTTTGCTAGAATCGTTGTTAGGGATTAGTTTGGGATCGATTTACTACGGATAGCTAGGTTTCATACCGATTGGGATTTGCAAGAGATTGGATCCCAATTCGATAGGAAACCCTAGAAATCCGAATTGGGTTGGAATCGAATTTCCGTAGTATCGGTTTGCAAGAGATTGGACCGATACTAGGGTTCCCGGTTGCAATTCCGTGCCGATACCCGTTTGCAAGAGATTGGACGGGTAGGAACTATCCCAACCTAGGTCGTGGGCCGGGTTTGCAAGAGATTGGGCTCGGTGCGCGATTGAACGATGATGTTGATCCTAATGCTAGCTTCCCTAGGCTAGGGTTTGCAAGAGATTGGACCCGAACCTAGGATAGCTATAGACCGGCAACAGCGAGAGAGCGTGAGCTTGGTTCTACATTCAGTTGCAACTAGTTCATCCAAAATCTTATTCTACCAATTTTGATACCGATGAACCACATTTACGAAATACGGTGAGTAGCGGGAATTCCCCATTCCCTAGACGTTCTTTATTTGATTTGATATTTCCGTACTTTGTCTGACGATTGTGACAGGATCGCCAAAGACAAATTTCTCTCTTCTTAAATAGCCAGGTTGATTGGAACAAGCACGGTCATTCGTCCTCACTGTGTTCGATAACCCGCTCGCCGCTATACCGTGCGCTTGCGGTAAAACTACAACCGTTATTTGGGGTTACATCCCGGAGCGATCAGAGAGTGACGGTGTATATGTAGTGGGGCACCTGGACTATGTATATAAATGAAAGTTGTTATATAAATATGTTTTAGTTGTTCTATGTTATTTATGAGTTTGTTTGATATTGTAATGGAGCTTCACTTGTACTATCCCAGCATGTGCACAGTGGCCTGCATGTTCTATTTCTCCTTTCTTTCTCTTTTCCTCTCATCATCCTCACTCTTCAGGATTCCTGGGAAATTTTTTTTGTAAAATTTCGGGTATTCTGGGGATCGGGGCCTGACAGGATGGCTATATTGTATTGGATAAAAAATTGTAATAATATTTTTGTATATTAAATATGTTAGAGAGAAAGGATTATTGTGCATATGGCATGTGTTATGTTATTGTTGTCATTGTTTACAATATGGGGTGTTTTGTGTAAGATATTGATTAAGTGTCAAGTTAGTAGGTGTGTTTAAGGAGATGATGACACCTTGCATTAGGCATGTTACACCTCACTCTCTAATCCTAATTAATTCTCTCTCTCTTTCTATCCCCCTCTCCTAATTTTTTTCCCAACCCGAAACCATCACTTGGTTGCGAATTTTCATGGAGAAAATGGAAGAAAAAGAAGAGAGAAAGGAAGGAAAAAGGAGAAGAAAGGAACCCTAGAAATCCATATCTCCGTACCTTTTCCATCCCTCTCAATTCTTCCTCTTTCTCTCAATTTTCCCTTAGCCCCAAAAACAGGATCTGGGCCGAATTTTAGAGGCCATTGTTCCCTTCATTTTGTAGCCTAGAACACCTCATTCTACCCCCCTTTTGAGCCTTGATGATAGCTAAATAGATGTGGGTGTGTTTGGAGCTAGAAGGAGGTGTTTTCATGGCCAAAGATGATGTCTTTTGGAGTGGTGGGATTTGAGGACGTGGATCTTGAGGCAAGATGAGATCTTGGGGATTCCATGGGGAAAAGCTTTTGTGACGACCCGTATCCATCAGTACACGTATTTTAGTATTCTACATATTTTTATATTTTAAAGGTATTTTAAAATAGTTTGTCAGGAGTTTTATATCAAAAATAGTTTCAAATCAATTATAAAACAATATTTTTCATGTCATCAAACTAGTGATCACATATATTTGTAAGTTTAAGTGTCGACAAAAAAGTTTAAATAGTTCATATAATTTTCATTTATCAATATCATTGAAAAAGCCTTATTAATTAATTTCATATATAAAAGTTCTCAAAATATTTTCAAATTTTTGCAACATGATTATATAGCTGTTTAGTACTCCCCACATTATTTTCGTATATTTCTGGAGTCAAATTAACCTAGAACGTGCAACCCTGCAACCCAAACGTTTTGGCCCAAAACTCGTATCTCCGTAGCTCAAACTCTGGAATGGACTTCGTATTCATGATACTCACGATGATACGAATCCGTGGTAATTGTTTGGGAATTTTTCGGAGATGTTTAGCTTTAAGGGCAAAATGGTAATTTCGTAAATGAATTGCAAAACGAATTGTTCAAACTTTAGTGCTAAAATCGTATTTCAGTGAGCTTGTCGACTTTAGAACTAAATTGTATGTTTCCATTGTGCCGGTCGCTTTCTAATTAAACGGACTTGTTATATTAATGTTGCTTGTTGGAATAATTCACAATCTGCCTACTATCAAATTGAACTACATTCACTATCTGCCTGCTATCAAATTGAACTACATTCACTATCTGTCTGCTATCAAATTGAACTATCTTTACTATCTGCATGCTATCAAGTCGAACTAATTTGGACAGAGGGTATGATATAACACACGAAACATATATGTGATACCATTGAATACAGATGGGATGTAATCTAGTCGATGACTAGACAGACACCTTGGGTGGGGTTGGTTCATGTAGTAGAGTTCGCAAATATGGCTTGAACATCTTATGGCTACCTCCATACCACACTAATGGAGACAAATATCTTGGCCATCTTCCAGTTTAGGAATGGCAAGAGGCGTCACAGTAAATCTCGATGATAGGGTGTATCGAGAACATTTTACCTACTCAGACATGGACTTATTCACTAGCACAAACAACTGAAAAGTATTCTAAATTGCCAACTTGCTTACCTCGTTTAAAATGCAAATGTATATTAATTTCGATGAACCTCATGTCTTTACTTTCCACATGTTCTCATTTTTGGCTATGCACTTGCTCTTATGTGTTCTAACCTTCTTATTTTCTTAAATTTCAAGTTACTACTTTCATTAATTTAAAATCTTACCGAGCTATCGCTGACATATATTTCAAATGAATTCTTAAAATATATGTTAGGTTCAGAGACAAAGTACATCGAGGACCCTGCTTTTGAGGATCCTACCTTAGAGGTGGACCCCGCTGATCAGAGTTACGAGGACACTGAGGTCCTCCCTTCTAAAGACTAGGGCACGCTGTTTCTATTTCAGTTTTATTAATTAACTTGTTGCTTTTCAGGTGTGTTTACTTTCAGCAGATTGTACGGCCATGCTAGGCCTTAATTACTTTGTGTACTTTGTTTTAAAACGCTGGAATTAAAATTGTAATGACTATTTCTGCTGCTTCTGAGAATTCGCGTGAGGGACTTGCTTTGCTAAACATCGCTTATTATTCTTAAGTCAAAGAAGAAGAAAAAAGTACATCTTCTTAGCTTTAAGCACTTGCGGACCCGCTTGCATCCTCGCTCCCAAGTATAATGGGAATCGGGACGTGACAGGTTTTTGTGGTGGCCCATGCAGGTTCTCCTCCTCTTGCACTCTGCGAAATACTTCAGAAGCAGTGTGAATATCGTCACTAACTAGATCGTTTGAATAACTTTGTACACAAATGGTTAACTTGTTCCTTTTGTAGCATAGCAGGAAGACCGCACACTCGCAACAAAAATGGAACTACCAGAAATGGTGCTCTCGACATCCATGAACTTATGAGTGTCATGGGAGGAATGTTGGAGATCCAACAGCAGCTGATCCAACAGGGTCAGCAGCCTGCACAACCTGCACCACCCCCTCCTCGAGCTGAGCCTGGAGCCAAGCAATTTCAGGAGTTAAACCCGAAGAGCTTTTCTTGAAGAGAAGGCCCATTGGAAGCTGAAGAATGGCCCGAAACACAAAAGATGACCTGAGTCTTGCCTGCGTTGACCAGGCAGGCTGGGTAGAAGTTACCAAGAAACAATTGACTGGAAATGCTCAGAACTGGTGGGACACTGAAGAAGCCCGTCTTGTTAAGCCCATCAACTAGACCATGTTTCGAGAGCGATTCGACACTCAATATTTTCCTCGATCAACCAAGAGGGAACTGCAACAATGTTTCGTCAACCTGGAATAAGGAAATCGGACTGTTGATGAATACGAGGTAAAATTTTCGATGCTTAGTCGATTCACCCCGCACCTGGCAGAAGATCCTGAAGACTGCGCTTATCAGTTTCTCCAGGGACTGGACCTGGACATTCAGGCTTCAATGTCTTCGACGAATCCGACTACACATCAGGAAGTGTTGGATGCTGCTAGGAAGCATGAGCTCATTGTAAAGCGGAACAAGGCGCTTCAGATTGGAGGAAGTAGACGTCCACCGGAGCCACCCAGGGGCAATCTCTGACCTACTCAGACTGCACAATTCAAGAGGCCTACTGTCCCGGCCAACGATCGACCTCAGATGGTGTGCTTTCACAGCAAGCAGATTGGTCATGTCAAGAAGGACTACAGAGAGCTGCTGAATCAATGCTTGATATGTGGAGCATCTGCACATGCTACCAGAGATTTCCCTCGCTGCACCAACAAGCCTATGACTGCTAGACCTTCTGGACCTATTCAGTATGGAGCTCCTGGGCCTACTCAATATGGACCACCTCTGGCTCCACAACAGAAGGCTTTTGCACTGGCAAGGCAGAAACCGCCGAGGCATCAGGTTTTCACCATGACAGCCGCGGAGGCTGAGACTGATGAGCAAGTGATATCAGGTAATACTTAAACCCTTCTTTTATATTGTTTATGGTATATACATGTGTTACTTGTCTATATTTTAGCTATGACATATTTCTTATGTCCTATGTGTTATCTTAATAGCCTCTCATCCAGCCCTATCTCTTTTTGATTCTGGAGCCACTCACTGCTTCATATCTCGAGGATTTGTAGAGAAACATTCTATTAATGTTGACTCTCTACCAAATTGCTTGAACATCACTACTGGGAGTGGAATAGTGAAAACTTCTAGTGGCGATCGGTCTTGCCCTATAGTGATTTGTAGACACGCGCTGTTCGTGGATTTTATGATAGTCGACATGCCAAACTTCGATGCAATATTTGGCATGGATTGGTTAGGAAATTTCTACGGTACTATCGATTGTCACAAAAAGAAAAGTAGTGTTTGAAATCCTTGATCATCTTGTGTTTGAATTCACGAGCGGGGACCGTTCACTTGGGCCTATCAAGTTTCGGGCCAAGCCGAATGAAGTAATCATTGCATCGATGCAAGTTGAGCCCGAGAAGCCTAGAGTCGTTTGATACTTTGCAGACGTATTTCCTGAAGATATTTCAGGATTACCACCTGATCGAGCTCTGGAATTCACTATCGACCTTATGCCGAATACTCGACCTATTTCGAAGGCTCCTTATCGCATGGCCCCTGCTGAACTGGAAGAACTTCAGAACCAACTCGACGACATGTTATAGAAAGGATTGATACATTCCAGTGTATCTCCTTGGGGTGCGCCAATTCTTTTGGTCAAGAATAAGGATGGGTCAAGAAGGATGTGTGTGGATTATCTAGAACTGAATAAGGTGACCATAAAGAACAAGTACACGCTGCCACGCATTGACGACATCTTTGATCAACTTGGCAGATCACGAGTCTTCTCCAAGCTGGATCTCCGAAGTGGTTATCATCAATTGAAGGTCAAAAGTGTAGACAACCTGAAGACGACATTCTGGACCAAGTATGGGCACTACGAATTCGTAGTCATGCCATTCGGTGTGACTAACACCCCAGTGATATTTATGAATCTTATGAACTTGATCATCTATGAGTTTTTGGATAAGTTTGTAGTGATCTTCATCGACGACATCTTGGTCTACTCGAAGGATGAAGAAGAGCATGCCGTGTTGAATATTGGACTCCCCGGATTTGGTTTTGATGATGAGCAAACATAAATAATCCATGAACTAACAATTTGTGAGCGCAGTATTGGAGATCGTCGCCAAATTCACGAGAACATTCAAAGCGACATCTCAACACTTCCCAAAGCTCGTATTCATGCCTAAAGCTTCGTTGAAGCTCTTGCGCCGTTTTGGAAGTTATGAAGATTCAATCGAAGCTCTCAAAGACCGTTTATTAAGGTTTTATTTATAGTCTTTTTAGCTTCGATATATAGAATGTTAAGCCTTGAGTATATCTTACCATTCTAACTTCATAACGCTCATATCGTAGCTCTAGGATCTTAGTACAAGTTCATTCTAACTTCCTCGAAGCGTCGCGCTTCGATTCGGACTTGTATGTGCATGTTAGTTGGTACAAGAACAAGTACTGACCGACTAGATGGTGATCTAGTCGGTCAGCAACTCTTCTTGGACCGACTAGTTTGATTCCTTAATTTCTTGGACTTTACTGTTTACAGTTAGTCGGTCTACGTTGACTCACCGACCGACTAGTTTGTGAACTAGTCGGTCAGTGATGCTTCTTTGACCGACTAGTTGTGACTTACTGTTCATGCTAAATTTCTCCTAAGCTACTGTTTATCGTTAGTCGGTCTAAGAACGTTTGGTGACCGACTAGTTGTCAATCTAGTCGGTCAACTTTTGTTCTTGGACCGACTAAGTCAACTTGTGTTCAGACTATTTCATTTTGCCTCTTAGTCGGTCTACGTTCACTGACTGACCGACTAGTTATGAAACTAGTCGGTCAGAAAGTCTTCTTGGACCGACTAGATTTCTAGGTATGAAATTCTCTTTCTTCTCAGTTCCTCTCTTAGTCGGTCCATGCTGTTTGACTGACCGACTAGTTGATGAACTAGTCGGTCAGTGATTGTTCTTTGACCGACTAATTCTCACAGATTTCTATCCGTTGGAGAATGACCTAAGTTGTTTTTATGGGACCCTATAAATACGAACCTAGGTCATTTCTATCTAGGTTAGAGCTTCCATTCAGAGATTCATTGAGATCAAAAGAGATAGCTATTCTCACTCAAATCAAAAGCTCTCTTCCTCACAAGAAACCCATTCTCTCTCATTTCTAGATCTAGAATCCATCTAGAGAGAAGCTTGTTCTTGGTGAGCTCTTCAAGCTATTGCTTGATCCAAGTCTCCAAATCATCCCTAGGCACCGATTGCTGGTCATTTCCTTGGTGCTAGGTCTTGGTGACTTCATCTTCCTCAAATCCTCCATTTCACCTATTGGGTAAGAAAAACTCAAGGTATAGGATTTTGTGGTAAGTTTGCTTATTTCAATATAACTCATTTATATTGCTTGTTGATTCTCTCGGTTGTGAGAGAAGGTTGTGATCCCGGGTTGTGGGATTCACTATTACCGTTGTTGTATGATTTGATCTTGTGAAGGTTTTTCACAAGATATTCATAGTGGAAATCTTGAGTTAGGGTTTCTAACTCAAGTATCCGGAGGGGATCCGGGTGGTTGGGACGTAGGATCACCGGGAAAAAGTCGGGGAGACTTGGGTGGATCCGAACCCATTAACATCATTTGTTTGCATTGTTAATTTTGTTGTTGTCATTCAATTTAAGCTTCCGCAAATTGATTTGGTAGTTGTTTACAATTTAATTTGGAATTATACTCCTTATTATTTTAAAGTACTATTCACCCCCCCTCTAGTACTTGTGCAGTAGCTGGTAGGGCATTACATTTGGTATCAGAGCCAGATACTTAGCTATGTCTGCCAACGACAACAAGACCGTGCGTCCACCTTCCAACTATGACACCTTCAGGAACCGAGAAGGAGCATCTTCGGTGATGGAAGGACATTCCTCTACAAGACCTCCATTCTTCAACGGTACCAACTACGGGTACTGGAAATGCCGGATGGAAACCTTCCTCCGGAGTGCATCCTTATGGAGGACCACAATGAAGGAATACATTGAACCCGAAGAAGAAGACTTTGAGAAATGGACTACCGCGGAGATCGCCGCGGAGGTAAGCAATGCCAAGGCAATGAACGCCTTGCAATGCGCATTGGAGCCCGAGGACTTCAATAAGATATGCACATGTAAGAGTGCATATCAAATTTGGAACTCCCTCCTCATTCTTCATGAAGGGACGAGTAGGGTAAGAGACTCTAAACTCGTAGTCGTAAACAAAGATTACGAAATGTTTCATATGCAACAGGGCGAGAAGATGAAAGAATATTACGCTCGCTTCATTGACATAATAAACGAGTTAGAGGCCCTCGGCAAGTCCTACACTCAAAAGGAGAAGTGCTCAAAGCTTATTGAAGGACTTCCCTCTTCTTGGGAAAAACGTACCTTCGCCATCGAGGAAGGTAATGACATGAACAAATATACCGTAGTTCAACTAATGGGTACTTTGATGTCATACGAGGTACGCAAAGATAGCAAGGTGAAGTTACAAGAAAAGATGAAGTCCTATTTGAACCAAGATGCGCCTAAGAAAAAGGCGATTGCATTCAAGGCGGCTTCATCCACCTCTACCGATGATGAGGACTCGGAAGAAGAAATGGACATGGAATCCATTGCACTCATGGCAAAGAAGTTCAATCGCTTCTTCCGAAAGGGTAACTTCAAACAAAAATCTAAGTTTACTTCTACTAACGCCTCTCCACCTTTGTGCTTTAAATGCAATAAGCCAGGACACATCAAAGCGGATTGTCCTCAAAACAAGCAAAAGGAGAAGTGGAAGGCGCCGAAGTTCGACAAGTCAAAGAAGTACAAAAAGGGGTACAAAAAGGGACTTGTCGGAGCAACATTCACCGACTCTGAGGATTCCTCAAGCAGAGAGTCGGATGATGAGAAAGTGGAGCAAGCGCACATGTGCTTCATGGCAAGAGAGGAGCATGATCAAGGATCTTCCTCCTCCGATGATAGCGATGACGAAGGCGATGATGTAACTATGGATGATCTTAGGGATGCTAACTCTCATTTATGGTCTAAATACGCAAAATTAGTAAATCGATATACTAAAGTAAAAGATGACCTAGCTAGCATTCAAACCTCGCCTAAGACTATCATCACCAACAACGACACCGTTGTTGAAGAGTTAAGAAATGAGATTGTTAATCTCAAATCTAAACTTGAACATGTTAGCATTGATGATCTGAAAGAACATAGGATAGCGGATTTAACTTCTCAAAACTCGACTTTGAGTATTGAGAACGAGAATCTTAAATCTCGTGTTTATGTGCTCACATCGCAAGTATCCACATTAGATACTTCTATGCGTTCTCTCAAAGAGAAATATGAGAACACATTAGGCCGAATCAATAGATTCAATAAGGGTAAGGACCATTTGGATAAAATCCTAAGTGACTTACTTCCGGCCAATCACCACATTGGTTTGGGGTATACGATGGGATGTCCATCCAAAGCGGCCACTACTTTTGTTAGGCCAACTTCCGGTGACTCTACGAGTGGTAGCAAACACTCTATTGGTAGTTCATCTACCAATGGTGCTTCCACCTCGTCCACACCCTCTTTTGGAAAGAAACCCACTTTGGGTGGACCTCCAAAGAAGGGGCATGCTTATATGTACACAAATACCATGCCACGTAGGAACACACGTCCTACTCCACCATCTCACACATATGATGATTTCTATGCTACACGTTCACGGGCACGTGCACACCATATGAGACACCCTCACGCACGTGTTCCCACACTTGCATATGTTCACCCACCTCATCGTATGAATAATTCTCGTCATGCACCATTCCATCATGTTCCGTATGCCTATCCACGTCATGCATCACATAGAAACCAACAACGCATGCATGCACCCAATAGGATGATGGCTCCCAAAATTTTCACTATTTGGAGCCCAAAGGACACAAGCATGGATGAAAAACAAGTATATATGAATGCTTATTTTTCGGATGTTGTGCATAGTAGAAATTATGTGGGGAAGTCAAAGTCCAATTGGACTTGGCTTCCAAAGGTCTAACTTTTGAGGACCCAATGAACTTGGGTACCATGATATGAAAGTTTCTATCTTTAGGTACTCAAGGAAAAGAAAAAGAAGAGGAGCAACAAATTTAAATTTAGCTCCAAAGGGAATTGGATACTCGATAGCGGGTGTTCAAAACACATGACGGGTGATGCTCAATTGCTCTCCGGAGTGGTTCCCATTGCAAATGGAAATCGCGTCGTATTTGGAGGCAACGAGAGCGGAACCATCGTCGGTGTTGGTAAAGTGGGTAACCCTTCTAAACCCTTAATTAGTGATGTCTATCTAGTTAATGGTTTAAATCATAATCTTATTTCAATAAGCCAACTTTGTGACAAAGGTTACAAAGTTAGCTTTGCGAAAGGATTGTGTCATATTTCAAATGATAATAATAAATTATTATTTTCCGGCACACGCCATAAAGATATTTATATTTTGGATCTTCCTAAGTCATATGAACAATGTCTCGTTGCCAACACAAGTGAACAACACTTATGGCATCGACGCTTTGGACATGTGAACTTTGGAACACTTTATAAACTTTCGAAATTAAATTCCATTAAAGGTTTTCCGAAGCTCGTCTTTGAAAAGAAAAGTTTTTGTGATTCTTGTCAACGTGGCAAGCTTCCTAAATCTTCATTTAAACCTAAGAAAAGCATTTCTACGAAACGGCCACTAGAGCTATTACATCTAGATTTATTTGGGCCAACTAGAGTTGCTTCCTTAGGAAATGCAAGATATGGACTAGTCATCGTTGATGATTATTCAAGATTTACATGGGTATTTTTCTTATGTAATAAAAATGAAGCTTTTGAAAACTTCACAATATTTGTGAAGAAAGTACAAAATCTCATCGGAACCACCATTGTCACTATTCGTAGTGATCATGGGGGTGAATTTGAGAATGAGTCTTTCTCAAATTTTTGTGATGATCTTGGAATTACTCACACATTTTCTTTCCCTCGCGCACCTCCTCAAAATGGTGTTGTTGAGAGGAAGAATAGAACGCTTGTGGAGTGTGCTCGCACTATGCTCGAAGATAGTCAACTTGGTTATCAATTTTGGGCGGAAGCGGTACACACCGCTTGTTATGTGTTTAATAGAATACTTTTGAGGCCCGGCACCAAACAAACTTGCTATGAATTGTTGTTTGGTAGATTGCCTCAAGTTAAACATTTTCGTGTTTTCGGCGCAAAATGTTTCATTAAAAACACATATGATAATTTGGACAAGTTTGATCCGAGATCGGATGAGGGGATATTTGTTGGGTTTTCCTCACGTAGCAAAGCCTACCGGATATACAACAAAAGATCCTCTACGATCGAGGAATCACTTCATGTCTCTTTTAATGAGAATTTTACTACTTCTAGAATTTCAAATGATAATGATTCTATGGATGTTTTATGTGATTCGTTTGAAAATTCTAAGTCTATTGATTCAATTGATTCTATTGAGACTAACCCGACTAATGAAGTTGTTGAGAATGTGCCTAGTGATCAAGGTATTCCCAAGCGGCTTCATACCGTTCGCGACCATCCCCATGAGCAAGTTATTGGCAATATTAATGATAGTGTCAAGACGAGATCTCAAGTCCACCACTTCGCCAATTGTGCCTTTGCCTCATCGATAGAGCCAAAGAATATCGTTGAAGCGTGCGAAGATAGTGCTTGGATTCTTGCCATGGAGGAGGAACTCATTCAATTCGAGATGAATGAGGTATGTGAGCTTGTTCCTTTGCCATCGAAGAACCACACCGTCATAGGGACAAAGTGGATCTTCAAGAACAAAACCGACGAAAATCAAGTCGTCGTCCGGAACAAAGCTCGGTTAGTTGCTCAAGGCTATCGCCAAGAGGAAGGTATCGATTCGAAGAATCCTTCGCTCCGGTAGCTAGATTAGAATCAATTAGACTTTTATTGTCTTATGCATGCCATAAAAATTTTAAGTTATTTCAAATGGATGTTAAAAGTGCATTTTTAAACGGAGATGTTGTTGAGGAAGTTTACGTTTCTCAACCTCCGGGCTTCATAAATGAAAAATTTCCAAATCATGTTTTTAAACTAAAGAAAGCTCTTTATGGTTTGAGACAAGCTCCTCGAGCTTGGTATGATCGCCTAAAGAATTTTCTTTTGGATTTGAATTTTAAAATGGGCGAAGCCGATTCTACGCTTTTTGTTAAGCATGCGAATAATGATATTTTATTAGTTCAAATTTATGTTGATGATATCATTTTCGGTGCTACTAACTTCACTCTTTGCGAAGAGTTTTCTAATGTTATGAAGGACCAATTTGAGATGAGCCACATGGGCGAACTCAAATATTTCTTAGGTCTCCAAATTCGCCAATTGAACGATGCAATCTTCATCCACCAAACGAAGTATACGGTGGAGTTGCTTAAGCGATTTGGAATGGAAAGTGCTTCCGGGAAAAAGACTCCAATGAGCACGACTACGCATCTTGACAAGGATACGGGCGGTAAGGATGTAGACATTCGTCTATATCGAGGTATGATAGGTAGTTTAGTTTATCTTACCGCAAGTAGGCCCGATATTATGTTTGCATATGCATATGTGCTCGTTATCAGTCTCAACCTAAGGAGTCTCACTTAGTAGCGGTAAAGCGTATTTTCCGTTATCTAAGTTATACACTTGATTTTAGATTACTTTATCCGAAATCTAGCACGTATGAGTTAGTCTCATACAGTGATGCCGATTATGCGGGATGCAAATCCGACAGGAAAAGTACTAGTGGCACTTGCCATTTTCTAAGAAATTCTCTTGTCTCTTGGTTTTCCAAGAAGCAAAATTCCGTATCACTTTCAACCACCGAGGCGGAATATATTGCTGCCGGTGCCGCTTGTGCCCAGGTTCTTTGGATGAGACACACTTTGAAGGATTTTGGTATTCACTGTGATACTAGCCCTATCATGGTGGATAACCAAAGTGCTATCTGTCTTTCAAAGAATCCGGTGCACCATTCCCGATCAAAACACATAGATGTCCGACACCATTTCTTAGATGATCATGTTGCTAAAAAGGACATCATTTTAGTGTACGTTGAAACCCAAAAGCAAATCGCCGATATTTTCACGAAACCCCTAAAGGAGGACTCCTTTGTGCGGTTGCGTCGAGAATTGGGGATTATGGGTGAATCTGAGATATAGGATTCATATTTCATTCAATTATCTTGCATGCTATTATATTTTGCGATATTTCATTCATGCTAGATTTATTGAATTTTTGGGAATTTTACGTGATATGTTTGAATTTATGATCGAATTCGTATTTCAATGTCGTATTTAAGATTTCGACGTTTTATGGGGTAATTTAGATGACTAATGAGAGTGTTAAGATGTTCCATCCAAGTGGTTTGTGAAGAGAAATCAATTATCAATTTTTGGACTCTTCTAGTCGGTTTCAGTTCATTTGTCAACAGACTAGATGCTCATCTAGTCGGTCAGCAAATGAACTCAGACCGACTAGATCAAGCTTTCATCTAACTCTTTTCATTTTCTTTCTTTAGTCGGTCACAGTACATTTACCGACCGACTAGATTGAAAACTAGTCGGTCAGTGAATATACTGCGACCGACTAATTCTAGCCCTAAAAATCCCTGTTTGCCTCTGTTTCGACTTAGTCGGTTCAAGCTCATTGACCGACCGACTAGATCGTAATCTAGTCGGTCAGTGCTTGAACTGTGACCGACTAAGTGGGTTAGGGCAAATGCGTCTTTTCGATTTCCAGACCGACTTATACTCATTTCGTCCGACTAAAAATCTTTTTAGCCGGTATTCCCTCCAGCTCAAGCCCGCAAAAACCCTCTCCCCTCTCGAGACCTTTCGACTTCCGGCCATCTCTCCGGCCATCGCCGCCGTCCGCCGCCGTCGTCTCCTCCTCCTAGGTAAAACCCCCTCCTCCTAGGTCTCATTTCCTATTCTAGGGTTTGCTCTCCTTGATTTCTTCTACTAGCTCCTAGGGTTTCAAATTTAACCTAGGGCTTGTGTATTTCGGGTTTTCCTCTCTTAGGGCTTGCGTGTTAGCTTCTAGGGTTTGTGCTAGGGTGTTTGATCTTCCCGACGTTTGGTTGTACTCGTCGTGCCTTGACCATGGCAAAGACGAGGATTCCTATCGCCTCTTCTGGGGCTTCTCCTATGTCTATAGGGCCTTCCGACCCTAGGAATCCCCCTAAGCCTAAACGTCGTGCCAAATCAACCCAAGCTTCTCCGTCTTCGCCTCCTCTGAAGAAGCAGAGGACGGCGACCGTCAAACCCCGTAAATCTAAGACCAAAAAGGCCATACTCCACTCACCCTCTACTCCTCCCGATTCCGACACTGAATTTATCCCTGAGGATGAGCCTAGCCATAGGGAACCCACTCCTCCACTTCGTCCTAGGACTCGCCAGCCAAAGGGAAAGGGCCCAATGCCAGCGGGTGGTGTTGACATATCGTTGTGTCGCGACGACCCTTTGTGTCTCGCGGCCTACAACCGTATTGAACACTGCCCGATGCTATTGGAGCACTACGTTCAGTTTTCGGATTTCCTTGGCCTAGCAGACCTCCTCTCCTATAGTGGTCTCCTTGATTATCTCCGATACGATCTTAAGGCAAATCCTAAACCATATCCTCGCCTAGTGAAATTGTTCTATGCCAATCGTGTTCGAGGCCAGTACGATGCTAGTCACTCCATCGAGACTACTGTCTTGGGAACTCCTATAGTTCTCACGGCAGAAATCTTGGGGGAGATTCTTGGCTGCTCGTCGTCTGGTCTCCTGCCTTCAGACATTTCCGTCGACGATATATCTTCTTTGGATCAGTCCGTTCTTTCTGACATCTTTCATGTGATCCCTCCTGCCTTCATTGGAGTTCCTTCAAAGTCGTTCAAGCCAAATGCCTGGGTTCTGAATCTTATTCTGAAGTCGTGCTTGCTTCCCAAGTACGGCTCATCTTCACTTCCATCCCAGCCATTCCTGAAGCTTATCTACGCTCTATTCTTGGGTTGGGAGATTAATTGGGCTCGCGTTATACTCGTTAAGATGGACTCTTTCGAGTGTATACGCAAGACCAATAAATCTGCGCATATTCCATACCCTTGTCTGTTGACCCTCGTGTTTCGTCATTTCCGAGTCCCTCTCCCTCCTGACGATAAGCGTCCCTTGGGTACTCCTCTAAACGCGACGGCCGTTAAGAAATCTCTAGCAGCGCTTCGTCACGTGCAGAGGTCTACCGCATCTGCTTCCCAGTCTACTCCGTCAGCTGCTGCAGCCCCCGCTCCTCCTGCCACATTAGACGATGTCGTACGCCTTCTTCGTCAGCACGACTCACGTTTGGCTCGTACTGAGGAGGTCGTCTGTCGTATGGCTCGTATGATGGGGATTGATCTTCCTCCTTCAGTTTCTGAGGCCGAGGAGATGGACGATGAGGAGCTTGACGAGCTTGTCACTTCCTTAGCCCGTGGCGATGAGGCCACTGCTGCTGCTGCTGCTACCACTTCAACTCCTGGAGATGGCACCACTTCCGGTGCTCCAGAGACTTCTGCTTCAGCACTTCAGACTTCTGAGCCTGCTGCTGACCTTGCTGTCGAGCCTGCACATCTATCTCCTGCTGCTGTTGAGACCCCTGCTGTTCCGACCCCTGCTGTTGAGCCAGTTGTTTCCACACCTACCCCGACGATCCCGTCTGTTGAGACGCCTCTTCTCCCTGCAGAGCCTGAGTCCACTCCGTCGATTGGACCCACGGAGACTGCAGATCCAGCCACTTCCTCGTGATCGTTTGTTCCAAGGACTCTCCACTGCTCATTGGATGATTTACCTTTTTGAGAGTGTTTTATTTTGGGTTAGGATGGAGATTGATGGTTGTTCTTGATGTACTTTTGAGTTTTCTGGATGTCGGTGTTGGGTATTTTGATGTACTTTGGATATTGATGATGATGTTATATTTTTGATGTTTATCTAGATGATGTGTTGCACTTGATATGATGTACTTTTTATATTCGATATCTTTTTGGATGTACTCATCATGTTATCATTTCTATATATACATCGATGTTCATGTTGTGATATTTACTTCGTCGTGCACATTAATTCTCATTCAAATGTCCATGCAATGTGATTTCGTGGCTCGATGCTTAAATGCTTGGTTAAATAGATTGAAATTCTATAATTATATTGAATTGTTTTCCATGCACAAATTTAACCAAGAATATTGAATATTGGAGAGTATGTTTCATTATTCAATAAATAAAAAAATTTATTACCAAATATTTTTTTTGATTTTGATTATCGCTTTTTGATAATGGACAATTTGGCACACCTTGATTTGATTTCATCATTTTTTTCCTTTGGTGTCAATTAGTTCCATCGTCATTGTCTACGACTCCCGATGTTGGATTTTCCATTTCCTAGTTGTTGTCGTTGTATGCCCCCCATTTTTGGGATAATGCCAAAGGGGGAGAGATAATGATAATAAATAGCGCAAATGAAAATTTAACTCAATTTCCAAGAATCTAGTTTGATATGTTAGATTCAGGGGGAGTTAAGATATATATAAGGATTTTCAAAATCCGATATTTCGAAAATCGATTCTCTTTATTTATCTTACTCATCTGATTGATGCAATTCATATATATTCATTTTGGAATTAACGTGTCATCAATGCAGGGGGAGTAAGTATTTTACATTTGAATCATTATTTTTGATTATTATTTATGTTGGTTTGTCATCACCAAAAAGGGGGAGAATGTTGAATATTGGACTCCCCGGATTTGGTTTTGATGATGAGCAAACATAAATAATCCATGAACTAACAATTTGTGAGCGCAGTATTGGAGATCGTCGCCAAATTCATGAGAACATTCAAAGCGACATCTCAACACTTCCCAAAGCTCGTATTCATGCCTAAAGCTTCGTTGAAGCTCTTGCGCCGTTTTGGAAGTTATGAAGATTCAATCGAAGCTCTCAAAGACCGTTTATTAAGGTTTTATTTATAGTCTTTTTAGCTTCGATATATAGAATGTTAAGCCTTGAGTATATCTTACCATTCTAACTTCATAACGCTCATATCGTAGCTCTAGGATCTTAGTACAAGTTCATTCTAACTTCCTCGAAGCGTCGCGCTTCGATTCGGACTTGTATGTGCATGTTAGTTGGTACAAGAACAAGTACTGACCGACTAGATGGTGATCTAGTCGGTCAGCAACTCTTCTTGGACCGACTAGTTTGATTCCTTAATTTCTTGGACTTTACTGTTTACAGTTAGTCGGTCTACGTTGACTCACCGACCGACTAGTTTGTGAACTAGTCGGTCAGTGATGCTTCTTTGACCGACTAGTTGTGACTTACTGTTCATGCTAAATTTCTCCTAAGCTACTGTTTATCGTTAGTCGGTCTAAGAACGTTTGGTGACCGACTAGTTGTCAATCTAGTCGGTCAACTTTTGTTCTTGGACCGACTAAGTCAACTTGTGTCCAGACTATTTCATTTTGCCTCTTAGTCGGTCTACGTTCACTGACTGACCGACTAGTTGTGAAACTAGTCGGTCAGAAAGTCTTCTTGGACCGACTAGATTTCTAGGTATGAAATTCTCTTTCTTCTCAGTTCCTCTCTTAGTCGGTCCATGCTGTTTGACTGACCGACTAGTTGATGAACTAGTCGGTCAGTGATTGTTCTTTGACCGACTAATTCTCACAGATTTCTATCCGTTGTAGATTCAGTCGACAATTATGGATCGGATTAAAACTGCTTAGTCTGGAGATGTAAAGCTACAGAAGATCAAAGAGTAAGTTGAATCTGGACTTCGGACGGATTTTCTTATTCATGAGGATGGTTCCTTGAGATATTGCAGTAAGATCTACGTATCTTCTGGTGATATCAGAGAGGAGCTGATGAATGAAGCTTATAGCTTTTCTTACTCCATTCATCCTGGCGGTACCAAGATGTACAAGGATCTTCATCTGAACTTTTGGTGGCATGGAATGAAGATAAGTGTGGCTTGAAGTGTTGCTAAGTGCCTTATGTGTCAGCAAGTGAAGGCTGAACATCATCGCATTGATGGACTGCTTCAACCCCTGCGATTCTAGAGTGGAAGTGGCAGCACATCACTATGGATTTTGTGACTGGACTACCTCGAAGTACTAAGCAGAATGATGCGATTTGGGTGATCGTTGAACGATTAACCAAATCAGCACATTTCATTCCCTTCCGAGTGAGATAATCTACGTAAATACTTGCTAAGAAGTATATGGAGGTAATGATCTATCCTATACATTTAAAACTTACTTCTAGTATACGTTGTGATGTAATCAATAATCGTTCAGTAGATTGTTCGATTGCATGGAGTTCATGTGAGCATCGTCTTCGACCAGGACACGGGATTCACGTCCCAATTCTGGTAGAGTCTGCAGACGAATCTGGGTACCAGTCTGAGTTTCAGAACTGCGTATGACCCACAGACTGATGGATAGTCGGAGCATACTATCTAGATATTGGAGGACATGTTACGAGCTAGTATGCTGGATTTCAAAGGCTCGTGGAAAGAACATCTACAACTGGTAGAGTTTGCCTGCAACAATAGCTACCAAGACAGCATTGGCATGGCCCCATTTACAGCACTCTATGGAAGGAAGTATCGATCCCTGCTGAGCTGGGATGACATTGGTGATCGAGAATTATTGGGACCTGAGATGATTGTTGAAATAGTGGATGTAGTGCGTAACATCCGTGACAAGCTACGCATTGCACAAGACTGGTACAAGCATTGGGCTGATGCCGAGCGTCGTCACTTGGAGTTTCAACCAAGAGATCATGTTTTGCTAAAGATATCCCCAAACCGAGGAGTGATACGTTTTGGGAGGCGCGACAAGTTCAGTCCAAGGTTTGTTGGAGCATTTGATGTGTTAGAGCGAGTTGGAGAGGTAGCTTATCGTCTAGCTCTACTGCCATCATTAGATGGAGTACATAATGTTTTCCATGTCTCACAGCTGCGTCGTTATATCAGTGATCCTATGCATGTGGTTGATCATTTGGAGATCACAATGCGACCCGATCTTACCTATGAGCAGCAGCCAGTACAGATTTTTGATCGACGTCAGAAGACTTCCAGGAATAGAGTCGTTGATCTCGTAAGAGTGATGTGGTATCGTGACTCACCTGGAGAATCCACCTGGGAGCGAGAGGACGAGATGCGAAGACGTTACCCCTACCTTTTCCCTGCACTGTAGAGAATTCTGGGGACGAAATTATTCTACGGAGGGTAGGATGTAACTGCCTGTATTTTTTAGTCGTGTTTGATTGTTGTGTGCCTGTATTTTACTTCGATCGTCCGAGTGTTTTTCGTCCGTATGTTCTTTTCTTCTACGCGTCGACGCGAGCGCGCATCTGCTTTTCGAAATTTTTACCATATCATAATTAGTTACTTTTGAACCCTAACTAATTACTTTTAACTAAATTAAATTACTAATTACACGTTTACTTTTAACCCTAACCATACCCACCTACCCTAATCAAACCCCTAACCCTACCCATTGAATCCCACCGTATGAATTGGGTGAGATCCAACATGCAACCCCATGGCCAACACATCCTCATCAAATCCTAACCCCCATTCACTGTTCTTAAAATCAAGCAACAAACAACCAGCACAACAACAACATCAACACCTCCCTCTTCCCATCTCCCTGATCCTTTCCCTTTCATTCTCAATCAACCAAGCCTACATCAACATTCAGCCCCAAATCAAACCAAAACCAATTCAAAACCCAAATCAAATCTGAAATCAAATTGAAAAGAGAGGGGGATCAAATCAAATCCAAATTGGATCAGAAGCTTCAACAATTCACCTCTCACTCAGCCCTCACTCCCCCTCCTGCAGCCGACTGGACAAGCCGCATGCGCGCCCAGCGCCTGAGCCGCCGCCGCAGCCCTGCGCGCCGCTGCCGCACGCGCGCCCAGCACCGGAGCCACCGCCGCTGCCCTGCACGCCGCCGTCGCACGCTCCTGTGCCGCCGACCTGCCACGCATGCATTGCTGCGCCCAGCGTCGCCCACCAGTCGCCGTAGCCGCCGCCTGCTTGCTGCCTGTCGTCTAGCCCCTTGTCGCTCCGAACTCCCCTTGCAGCAAAGAACAAAGAAGAAGAGAAATAATAAAGAAGAAAGAGAAAGAAGATATAAAGAAGAAGAGGAAGAAGAGAAGGCACGTGAAATTATATGGGTATTGGGTTTGGGTTTTATTGGATATGCTATTGGATATTGGGTTTGTTTTGAGTTTAAGTAAACTTATTGGATATTGGGTATAGTCTTATTTGGTATGGGCTTATTAACCTATTGGGTTTAATTGTATAATTGGGTAAGTTATTGGGTTTGGTTGCTAGTAATTATTTGGGTTAGTTTTTTAAGTTAATTGAATGATTTGAGTTATTTAGAATTATTAAGTTTTTGAATTTACTAAGTTATAAGTTTTTGAATTATATTAATTTATTTTAAAGTCATCAGTTATTAAAATATTAATTAAGCTATTTTAAGTCATTTTGAGTTATATTAAGTTATATTCTTAAATAAGTTTAGTTTATATATTAGTTTCATACTAAGTATTTATAAATAGTTTGAATCTATATAAAGAGTTTCATACTAAGTATTTTATAAGTTAGTTTGATTATTTTGCATAAACAGTATTCATATAGGTTAGTTTTAATGCTATTTTAATTGGTTAAGAAACATATTAACCATTTGATCATGTTGAACGAAACAGAAAAACCAATCTTACCATAATATCATGTTTGACGAGACGAACACAACGACACCAAAATCACCAAGTATTTTATCATAAATGAATTGCAAAACGAATTGTTCAAACTTTAGTGCTAAAATCATATTTCAGTGTGCTTGTCAACTTTAGAACTAAATTGTATGTTTCCACTTTGTCGGTCGCTTTCTGATTAAATGGACATATTATATTAATGTTGCTTGTTGGAACAATTCACAATCTGCCTGCTATCAAATTGAACTACATTCAATATCTGCCTGCTATCAAATTGAACCACATTCACTATCTGCCTGCTATCAAATTGAACTACCTTTATTATCTGCTTGCTATCAAGTCGAACTAATTTGGACAGAGGGTATGATATAACACACGAAACATATATGTGATACCATCGAATACAGATGGGATGTAATCTGGTCGATGACTAGATAGACACCTAGGGTGGAGTTGGTTCATGTAGTAGAGTCCGTAAATGTGGCTTGAACATCTTACGACTACCTCCATACATCACTAATGGAGGCAAGCATCTTGGCCATCTTCCAGGTTAGGAATGACAAGAGGCGTCACGGTAAACCCCGATGATAGGGTGTATCGAGAACATTTTACATACTCGGACATGGACTTATTCACTAGCACAAACAACTGAAAGGTATTCTAAATTGCCAATTTTTCTTACCTCGTTTAAAATGCAATGTATATTAATTGTCGATGAACCTCATGTCTTTACTGTCCACATGCTCTCTTTTTTGGCTATACACGTGCTCTTATGTGTTCTAACCTTCTTATTTTCTTAAATTGCAAGTTACTACTTTCATTAGTTTAAAATCTTGCCGAGCTATCGCTGACATATATTTCACATAAATTCTTGAAATATATGTTAGGTTTAGAGACAAAGTACATCGAGGACCCTGCTTTAGAGGATCCTACCTTAGAGGTGGACCCCGCTGATCAGAGTTACGAGGACACTGAGGTCCTCCCTGCTGAAGACTAGGGCGAGCTGTTTCTATTTCAGCTTTATTAATTAACTTGTTGCTTTTCAGGTGTGTTTACTTTCAGCAGATTGTACGGCCATGCTAGGCCTTAATTACTTTGTGTATTTTGTTTTAAAAACGCTGGAATTAAAAGTGTAATGACTATTTATGCTGCTTCTGAGAATTTGCGTGCTGGGACCTGCTTTGCTAAACAACGCTTATTGTGCTTAAGTCAAAGAAGAAGAAAAAAGTACATCTTCTTGCTTAAAGCACGTGCGGACCAGCTTGCGTCCTCGCTCCCAAGTATAATGGGAAGCATGTCGTGACAGCTATAGGAGATCTGAGAGAGGAATCTCGTCATGAGGGGGTCCGAAGCTAGATTGGGCAGCAGTGATTGAGGCTCAGCTGGTGACCTCGGTCGAATCCCGGAGGATGGAGTCAAAGCTCAGAGCCCGGAGGTTGGCTCCCCCGAAGCCTGAAGCTCAGTAAGCAGCTTGGCCTGGAGGTATCGAGCTTGTTGATGATGGATCGAAGAAAAATGACTTGACCCTTCTCATTTTCATCTCTCTTATCAATACACAAACATGCAAGCATTTAGTTGCGTCAGCACCCACATCCCACTATTGTACAAGATGCTCTCCATCAAATTCACAAGTATGCCTATGAACGCCGTTGTGAATCAACATGGAAACCTTCTTGTAGATGTGGTTGGAATTGAGGATCTTCATCACAGGTGGATCATCGGAGCTCGGATGGTGGGATCTAGCCATGACAAAGATCGGACGAATCTTTGATGGAGAGATCGAGCCATATAAAAGCTCGAACGAGGCTCTGATGGAGAGAACGAGCTGCGACAAAGCTCGGGCGAAGCTTCGATGGAGAGATCAAGCCATAGTGAGGCTCTGATGATGCTCTGATGGAGATATTTATCTATGACAAAGCTCGGACAAAGCTCCAATGGAGAGAGTGAGCCATGGCAAAGCTCGGACGAAGCTCCAAAGGAGAGATCGAGCCGCGACAAAGCTCGGACGAAGATCTGACAGGGAGATCGAGTCATGGCGAAGCTCGGACAATGGTCAGAAGCTTGGATTTGGCTCAGACGACGATCGGGTTGAGGTTAGATGATAGTCACTCGAAAGCTCGGGCCGTCAATCTGTGGCTTGGAGTGGTCGATTAGGAGCTTGGCATCAAGCGTTGACATCTCAAGCCCAATTGGAGGCAGATCTGACTTTGGTGAGGCTACTCAATCTTGATTGGAGTTAAGTCGGATGAGGTCCGAAAGCTCGGATTAAGCTTGGGCTCGATTCAGATGACACTCAGAAGCTCTACTCATTGTTGACAGAGCTTGGGAACGAAATAGTCAAGCAGTTTGACATTCGAGGGTCGCATTTTGGGTTCGACAGCTCAGATGGAGAGCCTAAGCTTGGGAACAAGGTTGAGGATAGGCTCCAGAATCGATCAGAACGACCTAAGCCTATATGATGTAACGCCCCGCTCCCCAGGAAACCTGGGAAGTACGAATCCGTCCCAGGTATTCCTAGAGTAGCAAGTCTTACTAAAGGAGAAAAGAAAGAAATACAAGGGAATCAGCAGGCCACTGCGCACATGCTGGGAAGTACATGTACTGCTCCAATGATACGCCACCAAAGAACACAGAAAACCACTGAAACACAAGTACACTGAAGAACATGTGAAGAATCATATACAACTCAATGCAAGTAAAACATTATACAACATCATATCCAATACATTTCTTATCCAATTCAAGAACACAACACTAACCCAACCCTCAATGGTACAACCCCAAGGTACAACTCACACGCTAATCTACCCAAGGCCTCCAGCTCCAACTCCAAGGATCTCCAACTGTCTGCTACCTGTGGAAAGGGGGAGGACACATCACAGTGTGCCCAGTAGGATATCCAATTCTTTGTAGTACATTATTCAATAATGGTATGCATGCCACAAGGTAATATACTGACATAATGGAATGATCATAAGAGTATACATGAAGGCTACAATGGTGACATGGGATGTCACAATGCAAATGAAACATAATGTAAACATAAAGACAAGGAGATAAGTACATTTACACAACTTAAATAAAAGTGCTAAATGGCATTATATTAGGTTGTTACAATTTGCATTTAGACATGGTTATGGAATTGTAATGTCATGCATAGGTTGGGCACGGGTCAAGATGGCATGGCTTCATATTTATATCTTTCCTTTCATTTTCATTTCATAACAAGGGTCATGCATCTATAAGCCATGCTCTCCATCATATCCACATCATCTCATCAAACCATAGCATATAAATCCATGCCCATATACCTCCATTACCCACAAATGCATAGCAATGCCACTACCAAGTGCACGGTGCTACACGTGAAAGTACTACAGCTATACATGGCATGCATAACAAAAGAAAACAAACAACATTGCTGCCCGTAGGAAAAAGAGAGCAGAACCACAATAGAGCGTATAAGGGGAGGGGTGACGATAGTAACAGTAAATAATAAAAGGTACGACTAAGGCGTAAAAGAAAGTTAGTCAATCAATTTCATTCAATGTTAGCTTTTGGAATCCTAATATCGAATAGACATATGTGACTGGACCTCTCCCAACTGTGTGGGAGAGCAAAGAGGACTCCCCGCCGCGCTAGCTCGTCAGGAGCCTCATGTACCACTCTACACATCCGCTGTGCTAGCTCGTCAGGAGTGCAAGTGTACCCACCACACAGAACCACAAAGAAACCACAACCAGTCCATCCCATAGGTCTACCCGATACTTCGAAATTCCCCCCAACCCGTGTCACCCTCTTTTAGGAGGACTGAAACACTTCCTCACTTTCACTTTTTCATGAACATAACACAAAGATATTTCACATTTCCAGCATCTCATTTCCAACATCATATCAATGTGTCATGCACATCGTGCCATGCCCATCATACCACTACAAACCATACCACATTACCACCCAACAAAATGCATGCCATGACCACCATATCCTTCCCACCATGCATAAGCATCCACGTCCAACCATTTACACATATCTATAGTGAGTCCCTTAAGCAAATCATTACAATAAATTGAATGAAATGCACTTTCATAGCAACAACAACACTTTCATATACATGGTGAGTCCCACAACAACACATTCATTATAATGAACTTGAGTAAAATGCAAGCTTTTAAGAGGAACCCTTCATATTACCTTGCACAACATAAAAGAAACCACATAAAAGAAACCATCCCATGTTACCTTGCACAGTGCCATGGAAATTGCATGAACTTATGGCCTTTCTAATTAACATCTTAATCAAATCAAGGGCATTGAAACTAGCATTGTTAGTTAAGATAGAGATGCGTGCTTTATTGAAACCAATGAAGTAACTCTAGTGAAATGTAGAACTTGAGTAAAATGCCATTTTGGAATAACTACTTAATGGACCTTAATTAAATATGCAATCTTTAAACAGATTACCTAAGTAACTTAATAAAAATGCAAGCTTAAATGAAACCACTTAAGGAACCCAATGCAAAAAGGCAAACCTAAATGGAGCTACTAAAGGAAATGTAGTAAAGGTACAAGGTTTATATGGCTACACACAATTTGTTAGGAAAGATGCAAGCTCTAATTTGATTTCACAATTTTCCTAACCAAGCTTCAGCTTGATGGGAAAAGCAGATCAGTCAGATTAAGGGGCACACTTCTCCATAATTTTGTATTAAACATGCACATACAATACAAATGAAAGTTGTAAATATGGTTGACAAGAATTGCCATGTTAAGGTCGTGAGCCGAGTCACCCGAGCCTAGGAAAGGCCGCTGCCAGGGATTGCGAACCTGAGCCGAGTGTCTGATGACGCTTGAACAGAAGGAGCGGCGCTTCTTCAGGTAGAGCTTAAACAATTACATCCGAATCTAAGGTACGCCTTTTTGGGTAACAAATTAACTTTCCCGGTGATAGTAAACTCCCACCTCACGTCGGACCAACTTGAAAAACTCCTAGACGTTCTTAGGAGCCACAAAGATGTCCTTGGCTACACTATCTCCGATCTAAAAGGGATAAGCCCTAGGCTTTGCATGCATTGGATCCATCTGGAGGATACAGACGCCACCTCCATAGAGCCTCAAAGGCGGTTAAACCCTAATATGAAGGAGGTGGTTAAAAAGGAAATCCTAAAATTGCTCGACGCCGGTATTATTTATCCTATCTCTGACAGTAGATGGGTTAGCCCCGTTCATGTCGTCCCCAAGAAAGGGGGGATGACTGTCATAAAAAATGAAAAAGGTGAGCCCATATCTACGCGCACCGTCACGGGATGGCGAATGTGCATTGACTACAGGAAACTCAATAAAGCCACCCGAAAGGACCATTACCCATTGCCCTTCATTGATCAAATGCTTGAACGCCTTGCAAAACATAAATACTTTTGCTATCTTGACGGGTATTCGGGATTCTTCCATATCCCTTTGCACGAAGATGACCAAGAGAAG
The DNA here is from genome assembly GCA_030789695.1 of Scilla litardierei. NCBI lineage: Eukaryota > Viridiplantae > Streptophyta > Magnoliopsida > Asparagales > Asparagaceae > Scilla > Scilla litardierei. Next base: position 40,232,043 of record CM061133.1, read on the forward strand.
ACAACTTTCACTTGTCCCTATGGCACCTATGCCTACCGTAGGATGCCGTTTGGCCTTTGTAATGCTCCCTCCACCTTTCAGAGGTGTATGACATCCATATTTTCCGATTACATTGAAAACATTATGGAAGTTTTTATGGATGATTTCTCGGTTTATGGAAGTGAGTTTGACTCTTACTTGGAAAATCTTACAAAAGTCCTAAAAAGGTGCCAACAAAACAATCTCACTCTCAATTGGGAGAAGTGTCACTTCATGGTCACGGAAGGTATAGTTCTCGGACACCTTGTCTCTTCGAGAGAAATTGATGCTATATACTATGCGACTTAGAGATCATAGATTCGACGACACATTTGTATGCCCACGCATCGAAAGGCCTCTAAAACTACCGAATCTCCAAGCGCAATGAGATGCCAATGAGGCCCATCCAAGAAATTGAGCTTTTTGATTGTTGGGGAGTAGACTTCATGGGACCATTTCCGTCGAGCAATGGCAACAAATACATCCTATTGGCCGTCGACTATGTCTCCAAATGGGTGGAAGCAATCGCCACCCCTACTAATGATGCAAGGGTCGTCTCCAAGTTCTTCAAGCAAAATATCTTCCCGTGCTTCAGAGTGCCTCGTACCTTGATAAGCGACGGGGGGAGCCACTTCATAGAGAACAAGTTTGAAGCCATGCTAAAGAAGTACGGAGTAAACCATAGAGTTGGCATGGCATATCACCCCCAGACAAGCGGCCAAGTGGAAGTCTCAAAAAGAGAGATCAAGCAAATTCTTGAGAAGACCGTGGATCGATCTAGAAAGGATTGGTCAATGAAGCTAAACGATGCTCTATGTGCATATCGCACGGCCTTTCGCACCCCCATCGGTACCACACCGTTCAGACTAGTTTATGGGAAGGCTTGCCACTTACCGGTAGAGTTGGAACACCGCGCATATTGGGCCATTAAGACCGTTAACTACGACTACAAGAACGCGGCGGTGAGGTGACTCTTGGACATCAACGAACTTGATGAAATAAGGAGAGACGCCTACGAGAGCTCGAGAATTTACAAAGAAAGGACCAAGATTCTCCACGATGCCCGCATTACCGTCACAGACTTCAAGGTGGGAGACAAGGTCTTACTCTATAATTCCCGGCTCCGGCTATTTCCCGGAAAGTTGAGGTCACGTTGGTCCGGACCTTTCACCATTAAGAACATACAACCGGGAGGGGCCTTCGAGTTGGAAAGCAAAGACGGGGCCTCGTTCAAGGTAAATGGTCAGAGACTCAAGCATTATTCCGAGGGAGTCCCAACGGGAGAAATCAATAGAATATATCTACTTAAGGGACGGCCGGATGATCTTTCATACCTCCTTGATGAGGTGATAGAAGAGACGATCCCCCACTCGATTGGCGCTCTTTTCGATGAAGATTTCGAGGAAGGCCCGGATTTAGGCCGAGATGAGAAGATAGATGATTCCCCCGACCTCTTCACTGAAAATGATGAAGGCGACGCTGATGTCGCAAGGATTCGAGAGCTCTGCAAGCTCTCGAAACAAAAGTCTCCAAAGAAAGCTCCGCCATTACGGAAATTGGCGTCACCGGTGAAGCCGTTGACCGGAGCAAACGCTAGCTTGGGGGAGCCTCCCCCCAACACAATTCGAGACGAGAGATCACCGAGGGAGAACACGCCGCCGCAACTTCCGAATCCAAGCGTTCTCCCCGGAAAATTTGATGGGTGCATCTCATATGCACCAAACATCCCGCATTAATTGAAAATCATAGGGGGTCAAGCTCACGACCTTAAACGAGCGCTTGTCAAGAGGCAACCCGACGGTTATTGCTTTATTATTACTTTTTCTTTATTTTTGTTTTAGAGATTTTTAGTGTTTTGAGTCGTTCGCCCAAAAATTTTGTGATAACGGGTCCTATTTTTCTTGACAGGAGAGGAGATAGGTAAATCCATCATGAAGAGGATGAACGAGACGATGAGGAGCGCCCCAGGAAGACGCTCGATGCTTAGGAGTAAGATGAAATCGACTGGAGGAAGAAAGACGGAGTTTAGAGCCCAAACGAAGACAAAAAGCAGAAAACAAGGCTCACTCGGCCGAGCATACTAGTCACTCGGCCGAGTACAGAAGTTCGTCCAGCCGAGCCGCTCACGAACGAGGGAAGTCTGCTGTACCCAACTCTCTGTTTATTTTCCTGATTTCAGTATAAATGCTACTCGGCCGAGTATATATTTTCACTCGGCCGAGTAAAACGGATACGCTCCTAGGGCGAGTCTTGCCGAGTAGCTTGAGCCACTCGGCCGAATGGACTTACTCCACTCGGCCGAGGCTGGCAAAGCCACTCGGCCGAAGCGTAAGCGAGGAGGATATTTCATTTAATCCCACTCGGCCGAGTGACCTAGTCACTCGGCCGAGTCGTAACTTTCACTATATAAGTGGCCGAGGGGGGGCACGTTTTTCAAAACGCAAAAACCCAAATCGCCCGCGACACTTCGCATTCCCCTTGCCCGTTCCCCTCGCTCGCGCCCCCACTCACCCGATCGACCACCGCAGCGCCGCCGCTCGGCCAGCCACCACCGGCCGAGCACCCGCCGCGCCTCGCCCGAGTCGCCGCCGGCGGCCGCCGCTCCGACCACCTCCGGTATCGCCTGATTCGCCCTTTCTCTCCTTTTTTGTGTATTTTTCGAGGATCCATTTGTTAAACGACCCCCAAACCCTAAACAATTTCTATATCTATCTATTATACCCCTAATGCTCCATACGTTTTGAATATTACCCGATGATATCTCCATTTCATGCGCAGGTTGTTTTTGGGAGCTTAGGGGAGCCCAGGGGAGCTTCTACGGACTGATTTGGGCTTCGCGGAGGTGCTGTCTTCGCACTCTTCCATTGCTTAGCACTCGCGGCATGTCGGGGTACACTCTTTCCTTTATTTTGCACACGCCGCACTTTTTACACTTTTTCGGCTCGCGCTCGGGGCCGATATGCCGCCCCGGACACGGCCGCGGTCGAAGAGAGCTTCCGCCAAGCGGAAGCGGTCGGATGACGCCGGCCCCTCCCACGAGTTGGAGGACTCTCCTCCGCCTTCTCCCACACACCCCATCCACCCCGCACAGCCTGCAGGCCCCGCACACCCCGCACAGCCTGCAACGCCCACACAGCCCGCACAGCCACTCCCTGCTGCTCCACTGGTCGGGCCGCTCGGGATTACGTTCCGAGACGACGCACACCGCGCCGTCTTCGAGCGTATCTCCCAGCGCTCGATCGTACCCTCCAGGTTTGCACACCTTACCGACTTAGGACGCCTGGGGATACTAGATGGGATGCTCACATTGTACAACAACGTGGGCTGGCGAGATTTCTTTCAGGTGTCGGTGGACACGTTTACCCGCCCGACACTTGAGATTCTTAGTTCGATAGCCCGGACCGACGAGGGATGCTCGTTTCGGTTCATGGACCGGGAGTGCCAGGTCACTCTCAATATGATGAGAGCATTTTTCTCGTGGCCCGCTGTCCCCGGAGCCGATCGCGGTTACGGTCCCACCCATATCCCCCCACCTTCCTTCGACGTCGGTGCCTTCTGGGCCCGAATTACGGGTCTTCACGCTGCCTTTGACCCTAGTAGGGCCAAGGCCTCGGCCATTGTCCATCCCTGCCTCCGTATTGCTCAGCGCCTTATGGCGACGACCTTTTTGGTCAGATATGAGCCGGGCACGATGTCTACGCCAGAGCTCTACATGCTCTACGTGATGACACGTCCCAGAGCTCTATCTAGGGATGGCGATGAGCTTGTCCCCGCCGTCGTGATTGATGGCGCTCGCTCACCGATATGCTGCGGTGGCCTGATCACCTTGCTTGCCCTTATGACCGGCGAGGACTTCCCTGATGACCTGCGACGAGTACCGGGCCCCACTTCTTTGTCGATTGATGTTATGGCCCGGATGAAGATGCTTCGTCCGCACGGTGAGCGTCACTGGGTCTGGTTGCACGGCCCTTACGGCGCTGATTACATGATTCTTTCGAGCCCAGCTCGGACTCAGATTGCACCAGCCCACGTTGACTGGCTCCCTGCGATGGATGTTCTCATCCCCGCTGCTTACATGCTCGAGGCCGAGGAGGCCGAGCAGGCCCACGCTGCCCACGCTGCCCCCGCAGACCCTGTTGCACCTGCCGAGCCTGCTGCCCCTGTCGACCCTGTGGCCCCTTAGCCTATACCTGATGTTTCCGCTGCTCCTGACACCTCTGTCCCCACCTCTGTCGGTGTCGGGAGCACCTTAGCTGAGCCCACCTCCACTGCTCCCGAGGCTGTCACCACCACCACCACTGGCCCTCTGTCTGCTGAGCCTGTTTCTTCTGCACCACCCGAGCGCCTGCCGACCGTAGTTGAGTGCGGAGAGCCCTCTGCCTCCACTGCTGCTGTATTTTCCGAGAGTGTCGTGGCGTCTGTCCACACTTCTGTGCCACTGACCTCTCTGGCCGCCTCGCTGCCACTTTTGCACTCTTCTTTCGCTGCTGCTGCCTCCACTTCTCACCAGCCGGTGCCCCGGCCTCACACTGAGGCCATGCCCACATTTACGAGTGCAGCGCCTTTCGTTCCCTTCCCCGCTGAGCCCGTCACATACGCGACTCGAGTACGCCAGCCCCGCCCTGCATAGCCCAGACCGGTGCGTCCCTCTGCACCACCTCCCCCCGACACTGTACTTCAGAGCATTCGTGCTCTAGAGGGGGCGGTGAGTGGCCTCAGAGGCGACCTTAGGACCCTGTCCTCCACCGTCTCTGCGATGGCTGGCCGCTTTGACCTGATCCCCCAGATTCACTACTGTCTTACCCAGGTCCTGGAGCGTCTCCCCAGCGTACCCCCACCCACCCAGCAGGTTCCCACACGCACTTCCACACACACTCAGCCTGCTACCACTTCCACACCCACACTCGCTCAGCGGCCTGTCCAGCCACCACCACCACTTCCGCCTCAGGACGGAGACGGCGCAGCACCACCTTCTTAGGCACCCTTGATGCCATCGATTATTCCTGCCGTTGTGCTGCCCGTTTCTGCTGGGTCCTGTTGCATTTTTGTCCACCCCCCTCCCCTCACTTATTTTGGGTTTCTCATTCAGATCGTATCCTTATATATCTTTTTTGGGAGAGAGGGAGAGTTTTTGGTGCCCCACCTTTATGTCTGTATCACTTCATACCTGCATGCATCATGTCCGCATCATATTTTCATTTCTTTATTTTTTCTTCCTATTTTCATTTTTCATCATGCATGCATCCTCACTTGCCCCTCACTTTACTTGTCTCTCGGTGTGCCCCACTTTGCACATTGAGGACACTGTGCCATTAAGCTTGGGGGAGTGAGTTCTCACGTTCTTTTTCGGTTTGCCACCTTTATTTCTAGTTTTTCACACCGTTCTTCGCTTTTGCACTTATTTTTCATCATTTTTCTTATATTTTGCCATGCATCACGTTTTTCTTATTTTTCTGTGTGCCGCATTGTAAATAGTTCTATTTTCCCTTTATCTTTATTTCTTTCTTTTTCATCTCATGCTAGAGATGACTTTTCTGTGATGATGATGACGTGAAGGTAGCTTATTCTATATGCATGCTTTATTTGTCATGTCTTAGATTTTATTTCTGATATCATATGCTATGACTTGCCTTGCACCTAGAGATAGTAACCCACACTTTTTCCACATGAAAATGGATGAAATTTTATTATTAGCTGAGTCTGAATATTCATATGTATGCTATCACAGAAAACACACCAAGATTCACGCATTGAATGCCTATATCTGGAGTACTGATTTCTTTTCCTATATCACTTCTATATGCATGAATTGTACATTTCACTTCAGGATGATTGAACGATGTTAGCTATGATAAATCTGGATTAGTTAGCTTTTTTGTGATCGAAACTGAGTAGATTAGATTACCCTGCTGAAGTTGTCGTGCATGTCTTATAGAGTGAACCGAGAGATATATTCATTTCTTTCTCCACAAATCTTGAACATCATTTCTCTACTTTTAAAATCATTGGTGAATCTCCCCTTAGCGATTCTATTATATGGCATTTCCACCGCTATTAATTCCTAGCTCCAAATTTCTTATTCAATAAAAAAAAGAGAAAAGAGAAAATATTCTTGTCTATCATTATCTCTCTTTGAGTTGGGATCGTTGTGTATATATGCTATTGCAAAAAAAAAAGAGAGGAAAAATCCTCAATAAAAGATCCCATCTCACTTTCTTTCTTTCTCTTCTCTTTTCATTACTTTTGGAGCTTTATAAAAATGGGGATGTAAATATTTTTTTATGCAACCATGCTTATAGATAAGCTTGGGGGAGGGGATCCATTGATGTGTGAGAGAGTGACTACTTGATGTTGCACGACAACCTAGGCTAAGTAATATTCTATACTCGGTGAGATTATTTTTAGCTTTACGAAATCCAGAAATCTAAGCCTAGCACTCATTTCATGAAATCCATACTTTTCTATTCTCTCTATTCTATAGTGTGATACTCTTATACTCCTGATAGAAAGCATTCAATTGAAAAGTGTGTGATCTGTGATTTGTATACCGCTTTAAATGATTCAGACGATGTTAATTATAAAATTATTCCGTTTTTCATGTTTATATTGTTGTTCGTGGGTTTTCTATTTCTATTTGCACTACTATACTATGATATCTAAATAAAACTCTTTGACATGTGTTTTTCATTCAGTGCACGCTATACGAGTAAGCGGAACCCACGTCCTGAGAAAATGATCTAGCGACTTACCTCTTCGCTTCTTTCTTTCTTCTTTATTTTTATTTCGTTTTTCATTTTTCTCCGTTCTTCATTTTTCCTCATTTTTCTCCGTTTTCGTTTTCCGAATCCACCGGGTTCGCCTTTCACTTATCTTCCTCGAGGACGAGTAAGAGGCAAGCTTGGGGGATTTTGATCACTCCTTATTTTACACCTTTTTACCGCATGTTTGCATGCCATTTAGATCGCCCAAATCATGTTTTTCACAATATATCGATGATATTGCGATGCTTTTCACGATTTGTTGTTTTTGTCGCATTTCAGGTGACTTGGCGCGATTTGGAGTGATCTCGAGATGCGCTTAACGATTTGTTGTTTTTGTCGCATTTCAGGTGACTTGGCGCGATTTGGAGTGATCTCGAGATGCGCTTACTCCAGAGGGTCACCGACGACCTCCCCGAGGGGTATTTTGCTGTTGGAGAGGAGCGGAAGAAGAACGGACATCGCAGGAGCGACGAGGAGGCCAAAATAAGCAGTTTGGGCATGTTTTGTGTCCCACTCGACCGAGTGGAGGAGCCACTTGGCCGACCAGCGAGACACCGCTCGGCCGACCAGATCAGACACGATTCATATGTGCACTCGGCCGAGCGACGGAGACCACATCGGCCGAGTGACGAGACCCCGTCCGCCCGAGTGGCGCCCAGACGAAGCCCTTCAAGAATCGCCATGTTACTGTTTTTTGGCTGCCTGAGCTTCAGAAGACCCACTCGGCCGAGTGGATAATCCCGATCGCCCGAGTACCATGAAGCTATCGGCCGAGTGACGACAACTCACTCGGCCGAGCCGCACTCGAAGTGAAGACCCCTGCAGATCGAGACTTACTGGAAAATTACAGGGTTTTCACTCGGCCGAGCGACTTTTGTCACTCGACCGAGTGCGACGCGCTGCCTGTAGCAAAAATTGCGGAAAACAGGCTGTGCAGGGGTATTTTGGTCACAGTTTTTGGACGATTTTGGGGGCTATTTAACCCCTGTTTTTACCCTAGTTTTGAGAGCTTCTCTCTTAGATTTTTTGCAGCTTTTTAGATTAGCTTTTTAGTTTTATTCTTGTGATTGGAGAGGAGACAAAATTGGATTTTTGTTGGATTAATTGAAGAACTCCATTGGTTTGCTTTTCTCTTCTCTAAAAATTCTATTTTTATTGCATATCTCAATATTGTGATGAATTCTATTGCTTATTTCATTGATTATTTTTGTGATCTTGCTATGAATTGTGAGTAGTCGCCACGTCTTGGGGCGTGGGGATGAACCCTACAAGCCCTATTTCATAATTGTGATGAATTGGTAGGAATTTCGTTAGAATTGCTACTAGGGATTAGATTGGGATCAATTTACTACGGATGGCTAGGAATTCACATCGATTGGGATTTGCAAGAGATTGGATCCCAATTCGATAGGAAACCCTAGAAATCCGAATTGGGTTGGAATCGAATTTCCGTAGTATCGGTTTGCAAGAGATTGGACCGATACTAGGGTTTCCGGTTCCAATTCCGTGCCAATACCCGTTTACAAGAGATTGGACGGGTAGGAACTATCCCAATCTAGGTCGTGAGCCGAGTCTGCAAGAGATTGGGCTCGGTGCGCGATTGAACGATGATGTTGATCCTAATGCTAGCTTCCCTAGGCTAGGGTTTGCAAGAGATTGGACTCGAGCCTAGGATAGCTATAGACCGGCAACAGCGTGAGAGCGTGAGCTTGGTTCTACATTCAGTTGCAACTAGTTCATCCAAAATCTTATTCTAGCGATTTTGATGCCGATGAACCGCTTTTACGAAATATGGTGAGTAGCGGGAATTCCCCATTCCCTAGACGTTCTTTATTTGATTTGATATTTCCGTACTTTGTCTGACGATTGTGACAGGATCGCCAAAGGCAAATTTCTCTCTTCTTAAATAGCCAGGTTGATTGGATCAAGCACGGTCATTCGTCCTCCCTGTGTTCGATAACCCGCTCGCTGCTACACCGTGCACTTGCGGTAAAACTACAACCGTTCTTTGGGGTTACATCCCGGAGCGATCAATGGTTGTTCTGGATTCACCTATAAAATTTCACGCAGAAATATTAACTAGGTGATTTATGACGAATTATTTGGTGAGACCTGTCGAATCTGTTTTTCAGACAGATTCTGCGGGCTGTAAACATTGCTATTTTAAGCAGTATTGCAGTTAGAATCTCGAAAACATGCACTAGAAAAAAAGTTGTAGAACAGGTTGTTAACTTTACAACGAGACAAGAACACTAAATTTTGTGTTTTGTGCAGAGACTGATCTTAGTTTTGCCTAATTGGGTCCAGACTGAAAGATATTCAGACATGTTGTAATGATGAATTTTTACTCTTAAATACTGTACTGAACATATGTCAAATTTTGTCTGATTCTGGGGTAGAACTTAAAGAGCTACACAAATATAATTTTTGCAGAGTTTAATTCAACCCACGGCATCATCTATGAGGGACTGAAGTTACAATCAGTCTGCATGAATTTATCGATGTGGTCTTTAGCTTAATAACAATGAATTCATCAATAAAGATAACACCTTTAGTCTAATTAACTGAGCAAGATTGCACCTTAATTTATAGATGTGGTCTTTAGTTTGACAAAACACAATATTTGGCCTATGGCCAAATTTAAGGGGAGCATGTCTCCACATTGTTTTTACTTGAACTTGAGGCATTTCTACAAATACTTGGTGTGCATATTATCATGACCACAAATACAACTATAACAATGCTAATAGCAATCACTACATGGCATACATATCATAAAGAGAAGCAACAATGTAAAACATATGGTACCATGACATGAGAATCTATAATATGAAGTAAAGATGACAACTTTATCATGTAAAATTAATCATTGCAACATATGAACAATCTACTACAAAGTAGTTGGATTCATACCTTTCAAGATGCAACTTTCTTTTCTTAATTGTTTGCCTACCATTAAAGCTCAACTCCTTTCCTTTAATTCTTCTCCTCTAATTCCTCCGTCCTCTCAATTGACATTGAATGTCATGCTAATTCGGAAAGAGTCTAAGATGAAGGGAGAGGGGGCTCGACCAAGATGGGGCTATTGTTGGTTCGGCCATGACACAAAATGAGGAGGAGAGAAATAGGTAGAAAAGGAAAGAAAAAGAGAAAGGAGAAAGAAATAAATGAGATTGGAGTTTAGAATTTTCTCTTCAATTCTCCAACTTTCTATTCTTAATCTCTTCCCTTAATTGTTTCCTTAATGCTTAAGGTTCAAGAGTCAAATGGCTAGAAGATGCCATTGAAGCTAAAAAGACCCAAATACCATTATTCATCTATCCTTCAACTAATAAATAATTAAAAGCATGCCATATAATATAAATATCCCTCAACTTCTAATTATTTACATCATGTGCCATCGAACCCTAACCCTCTTCACACTTACCCACTTACACCACCATACATGCACTTACACTATCCTACTACACACAACACACACATACACGTACACACCAAGACATACACACACCTATGTATATCACATCCAAGTGTACAAATCGTACACAATGACACAACCACATATGCATCCAAATAAGTTATACACATATACTGTAACGGTCCGTTTTCATCAAGACAAACTATTTACCTATTTGACCACTTTTTTCAATTTTTAAACTATTTTATAATGGTTTGTCAGGAGTTTTACTGATTTCAAAAATTTCTTGTAAAAATATTTTGAAGTACCAGACTAGTTATGGAGTATTTTAGTAAGATCGGATTTCATCAAATACTCAAAACATTTCTGATAAAATTCATTTTCAGTTATTACTGTTTTGACTTAATGAATTTATTTTCCATACAAACATCATCAAAATGATTTCAATCTTTTACAGTAACATTCAATGATCATTTAGGGCTTCCCACATTAATTTCGTAATTTTCTGAAGTCAAACCAATAGAGAACCTGCAAACCCGCTTCCTAAATGTTTTGGCCTAAAACCAGTATCTCCGTAGCTCTAACCCTGAAACGGACTTCGTATTTGAGATCCTCGCGACGATACGACCTCGTGGGTATGTTTTCGTAATTTTTCGGACACGTTTAATAGTAGGGACAAAATCGTAATTTCGTTTGTGGTATTTTACTAATTACCTTCGCTAATGGGGTTTTTACTTATGACTAATTACCTAACCTAATTACTTACCTTTATCTAACCCGACCGTAAGCACCCACGAGGAAAACACCAACTTCTCTTTTCTTAGCTTAGTCAATCCTATACCTAACGATTTAATACCCCATAATCAATACTATACCATTTTATATAATAAAATTATGAATCCTCAGGTTCATGTGGAAGAACGTGGGCTGTTTTTTTTTCAACACCTAAACAATCACCTTATTAATACCTTTAGTCAACACCTAAAAGCGTTCAGCCATTATTACATTAATTACAATGTGATTATAGTATTAATATAACTATCCTATAAATTCTCACCCCTCCTCTCAGCAAAAGGGAAGACTCCTCTCTCACACTTACGTTCTCTTATTTTTCCATCTCCCTCTCGCTCCCCTCCTTCTTCTTCCCAAGGGGTTTCGCCGCCGACGTCGTCGTACCGGCCTCTCCACTCCGATGAGGCCACGCCAACCTCCTCCTTGCCACCACCGCAACGAGGAAGCTCCACCCAAAAAACAGCCCGAGAGCTCCTTGCGGCCACGCACGCGTCGCCGGACCTTCGGCCAGCCACGGCCGCCTCCGGTCACCCCCCCACCACGCGCGTCCCCTCCGGCCGGCCACCTGCTGCTCCTCCCCCATGCCAACTCCCCCACGAAAGTCCACATGCGTGCGTGCGTGAGTTTCTAAAAAAAAAGAAATGAAACTGAGTCCCATACGCATGGAGTTTGGGGTTTTATAATAAAATTATATTATTATATTATAATATAATATGAGTTATGAATAGTGATTTTGATGTAGGTATCGGACGGAGCAACAGATACCACCAGAAGATCCGCGCCTTCGTCACGAACATGTAGGCGCCAGTTTCATCTCAATCCGATACCTAGTTTTCAAGTTATAATTTTTCAAAGTTTATTGTTATAGTTTTAATACGTATAAATATGTATATACTCGTATAAATCCGCGTATATGTAGATATAAATGAGTTTAATTGGTTTAAAATTCATAGTAAAATAATTAAAGGCCAGAAAAATGTGAGACCAGGCCCAGTAAATCAGAAATGACGTTCTGGACCCAATGGCACTAGTTTCGTCTCAATCGGACGCTTAGATTTTCCAGAATTAATTTTAAGCCTAAAAGTTAAATTGGTTATTTTCATTCAAAAATCGGTAACTTGCTATTTTCACGTAAACCAATATATGATAAAAATATATGTTAAAGTACTCTCCGATACGGTCATTTTGACAGTTCATTCGTAACTTTCCGATACAGTTTCTTCCAGAAGAAATTCTTGAATAATTACGTACTTAATTAAAAATTAGTTTTTAAATTATTTTTTAGCTTTCAAAAATTATAAAAATTTCTATAAGCTTTAGAAAATTATTTCCTCCTACGATAAAATTATTTTTATCATATCTAGCCTATAGAAAAATTTAGAACTGTTTTCGACAACGTTTCAACCCGTTTTAAAAATCAAAATGACCCATTTAATTAGATAGAAAATAGTGTAGCATGTAACTAATGACTTCTTGTGTTTGCAGATACCAATACTCGTGCACCAGCATCTTTATAAGCTCTAGCTCCAGCCTCGTCTTACCACGACGATCTCAAATAGAGTAAGTCACTCTAATTCTAACTTTGGAAATCTGGATATTGTACTCGTATGAACTTAGGACATGACATCTAGTCTCAGAACAGTTATCGACCTGAACAATTGACTGAAGACCTAATTAACTTGAGGACTAATCAATAGTGGAATGACCAAATGACTAAATTGAGATAATGCACTTTTATGAGATTAAATATCATAGTTGTTGGACTTCAAATCATTGCTCGGACTAAATTGAGATAGTAAACTTTGATGAAATTTGATATCATAGTTGTTGGACTTCAAAGCATTGCTCAGGACTGATATTCTCCGTTGAGGCTTCTGCCTTGACTTTTCAGCAAGTAACTACCATATAAATGTATTTGATGTACTCATTGATGGATGTATTGTTGTACACATTGTTGGATGTACGAAATGATGGGCCTATAAGGCCATACTGATACGGATATGGATACCGATACGGATACAGATACAGATACGGTTATAAATGTGAAATGTGATACAACACGGGTTATGGGGTAGTCTTGAGCTACGAGGTGTGCGGGAGTGACTGGGTCCACCCGTATTTGGTAAGCTGTACCATCACCCTAAAGGGGATGGTAGGTAGATATTCCACGAGTTGCTCCGTGGGATGGGTGCACTTCTGGTTGCATATCGTACACTCGAGCTAAGACTGTTGCACTAGCTGATTGATACAGGGCCCATGAGGCCATATTGATACAAACACTGGTATGAACAGTAGGACTATGATAATACAGGGGATACGGGGTAGTCTTGAGCTACGCAGTGTGCGGGAGTGACCGGGTCCACCCTTATTAGTTAAGCTGTACCATCACCCTACAGGAATGGTAGGTAGATATTCCACGAGTTGCTCCGTGGAATGGGTGCACTTCTGGTTGCATATCGTACACTCGAGCCAAGGCTGATGCACTAATTTGATTGCTGTATTGTACTCATGGTTGTTTGTATTGTCGGAACACACTATTGGGCCTTCGGGCATTTACAGAGCACATTTACTGAGAACACTATTGGGCCTTCAGGCATTTACAGAGCACATTTACGAAGCACACTATTGGGCCCTTGCGGCATTTAAGACTGATGCACTAGTTTGATTGATGGTGCACTAATTGATAATTGATTGAGACCATTGCTTCAGTCACGACTACTACTATTCTACGGACTAAGTCGAGACTACTCGAACGTGATAGAACGGTTTAATAATGGGCGGTCTTGAATTACGACTGAATCAATGTCTAGAAAGGAAATGGGAAGGGGGTTGGTCAACCAAGGGACTTGTTCCTGCAGTCTTTGAAGTGACCTGTGCCTTCAAGCCCTGACTGACTGGCTGATTTGGAAGTTAAGTTAGACTTCTTATTATTAGGCCATCCTACACTATTAGATAGTCAAGCGACGCTCATCTTTGCTTAAGTATTACTGAGTCTATCTATTGTCATCCCATTACAGATTGGCCAAAACATTGTTAACCGGATTGTCTTACTATTGACATTCCATTGGTCAAAATATTATTGCTACCATATGCCAGGTCACAGTTATCACTCTTACACTTACACAGTCACCTTTACGTACAGCCACCAGTACCTTACTTGTCGCTCTTACATACCTGTCTGTTCTTACCTTACTTTTTGCACCAGTATGACCATCTTTTGTTTACTATAGTCTGTTCTATACTTTTGCACTACTTGGTTTCTATTGCTAGAATTGTTGTGACTTACCTACGGTTTCATCTCTGTGGCACCGCAGACGACGTACGTATGGAGGCAGATGCTCTAGAGTTAATAGCGCCAGAATTTGACCATGAGTCTGCAGCTTTCAGAGTTGTTTCCAGTTATATTTAATTTCCTTCATGTACGATTGTTGGACCATTTCTGTACAATATGGATGTAATAATTGGACACTATTTGGGTATTTTTGTACATCTCTGCATCGTGGCTATTTTGTTTTCATTGGTTAACTGCAGGACCTGTGCAAATATCCAAAAGTAACAAGCCCGGGAATCGGGTCGTTACATATACCAACAACCACCAATACTTCTATGCATAATAACACTACGCGACGACACATACAATACATGCTAAGCTCTAGATAGATACAAAATCTATCTACACTTAACCACTTATATCCACATTCATACTGTAGATAAACATCCAACATATTCACACATCCATTGTACATAATACTACATGCATCCAATATTCACTTCAATTTACATTACACTACCATAACTCCAATAGGAAAGCATACTAATTCATATACACATACTCATATACATACAAGGATATACACACGTAGACACATAGGTCACTCATGTATAAACACACACATTTTTTTTGGAGAATATGCTTGCACTTTATTGATACTAGAAAAAATATACAGGACTCAAGGGAGGAGAAAGGAAGATTGCAGGTCGGGGTGAGGCACATGCGCCATCACCCCACACCATAACAACCGCCTACTGCTATCCCGAGAGCCAAGACCCAACAAAGAAGATACAATATCCACAACCTAAGGAATCAACCCCCAATTTGAAGGGGGGGAGTCCCCGCTACCATGGGGCTCCCAGTCCACCTGCCTCATGGCAACTCTGACATCCTCAGCAATATCCTCAAATAGAGCCGTCTGTCTCTGATTATTACCCTCAAAGCTTCTCCTGTTACGCTCCCTCCAAATGTGCCAGATCATAACAGCAAGAACAGTTTTGGCCAATCTACCCAAGTTGTCTTTTGCATGATAATGAGAGAGTATCAAATTCCCTATACCTGCTAATGAGGCCGGCAGAGGAGAAGTGAAACCCATTTTTAGGAAACTCCTGCAAAGGAGGTAGTTAGAAAAGCTGCATTCAAAGAATATATGGTCTATATTTTCATGAATATTATCAGGGCAAAGAACACAAAAAGGTGAAGTAGGCACTCCCCATTTCACGAGCTTATCACGGGTGAGCAGCTTCCCATGAAAAGCTCGCAGTAATGAAATAGCCATCTTGGGGATATGCCCCTGGAACCAGACGACCTTGTAGAAAGGAAACAATGGCTTTATAACTCTAGTCCCAGACCAAATATCTCGCAAGGAGGGGGACTTGGAGACCCAGGTCTAGGAGTCATCACCAGAAGATAGAGTCACATTTAGAATCAAGTGCCGCACATCAGATAGAGATCTGGAATTAACCCAACCCAAATCAGTCCAGTAATCCCTAACCATAAACCCCTCCTCCCCAGCAGGGACCACATAGGCATTATTAAAAGGACCACAAGGGAGCCAATTATCAAACCAAAAGAGAGTGGAAGATCCATCTTTAACAATACGCTTGGTAAGCTTCTTAGTGAACTCCCTGCAGTGTAATATGAATTTCCAGGTACCAGATTGCATGGGTTGGCCCTTAGCAAGAAAGAGACCAGTGCTACCCAAATAGCGATTCCTCATGTAGGAGGCCCATATCCCACCATGTGTAAGCATACGCCATGACAGTTTAACACCATATGCATTGTTTAACGCAGCAAAATTTCTAAGCCCCACACCTCCTTCTTGTTTAGGGGAACAAATATCATCCCAAGCCCAGAGATTATTTTTACCCCAAATAAACTGCCTGCATATAGCAGTGAGAGAGCGTAGAACGGATTTGGGAATGCAAAAAGCCTGCATCCAGAACACCACCATCCCATAGATAACAGTTTTAACCAATTCAATGCGGCCAGCAGTGGATAATAGAGATGATGACCATCCCTGAAGCCTGCTTTTACACCTGTCAATCAAGCGACTGTACATAGAGGCCTTTGGGTATTTGGTAGAGAGTGGGAGTCCCAGGTATGTGAAAAGAGAATGCACCCTTTTAATGCCCAGGATTCCAGCAAGATCACTGGCTCCTCTAACCCCCTTACTAAAAATACCAGAACTTTTACTCCAGTTAACCTCAAGCCCAGTAAAGGAATTGAAAGTAGAGAGGAGATCTCTCAGACCCTTAAAAGAAGCCACATTTGCACGACAGAAAACCAGCAAGTCATCAGCAAAAAGAAGGTGGGTAATGGCACCAACTCTTTTCATAGGCCTGATACTTCCCTCAGCATTGGCTTTAGCCATAAGCAAAGAGAAAGCTTCCATAACAATCACAAATAGATAGGGGGAGAGAGGGTCTCCCTGCCTCAGCCCCCTATTAGATTGAAACAAGCCATAAGGGGAGCCATTAATCATAACAGAGAAGGAGGGAGTTGATATGCATTCACTCAGCCAACTGATGAATTTGTGCTTGAAGCCCATTTGATGGAGCATAAAGTAAACAAATTCTCTGTTAACACTATCAAAAGCTTTCTTCAAATCAAGCTTAAGGCAGGCCTGGCTACCCATAGGACTATTAAAATCTCTGATGTGTTCATGCGCAAGTAGAGCACAATCAGCAAGTAAACGGTCATGCAAAAAAGCAGCTTGATTTGGTGATATGAGCTCGATGACTGTTTACATATCCTCTTAACAATATTTTCAGATTTAAACCCAAACCCTCTCCTTCCTCTTCTCCTTCCTCCATCTGTAAACAGTAATGTATATATACATATCCTCTTAACAACCACCTCAAAATTCTAACACCCAGGTTGTTAAACTCATAAACCCAAGCAAGTGTTACTAAAATAAATCAGTACTTCTCGTCTCGTCACCAAATAATGTTACTACTATAAGCACATCATGAACTTAAACACAGGGCTAATACATTACCTTTCTTTTTTTTTCTTTTTTTATAAAACTCATAATTTTTTTGTCTTAAACAATTCATACTTTAAACAATGCAACCTAAGAAATGAAAATACCAACTATCCTTAATCAATGCTTCTACAAATTTCCTTACTCTTTTGCTCATCATTGCTATTAAAACAGTAACATCATCTTGGGGAATCTTTAATGCATGATATCCTCTATACCTAAGTTCTCCAAAAAGCTGCACGTTCTCATAGGTTGTCTCATCCGTAATGTATCCGAACTTGTAGTACTTTAATTGTGATATCTACGAATCCCAATGCTAATCTTATTTTTATTTTAATCCATTGATATAATGGTGATATACCAATTACAAAGATGCCAAATACAAATACGCCTAATATACATCACCATTTATCATCAACATTTATCAGACTCTCAACTAATTCTTTATCGTGACAATTCATAAGTTAGACATCTTAATTAATAAATCATTAAATCACATCTAACCATTTCTTATTGAATCTTAAGCAACTTATATCAATTTACGCAACTATCCATTCGTATCAACATATCATATCATTTCCGACGTCTCCATCACGTTATCCGTACAATGCAGTCTCGTTACTTTACTAATCATCATCGTCATCATAAGTCATGATATGAATTCCAAATCCGTAATGTACTCGTCTTCCTGTGCACCAACGAATGAGTATATACCAAATGTGAAATATAACTCTTGAACACATTATTCTATCCGTCATATTGTAAATAATCAACACAACTACACCTCACATCATTATAATCCCCTAATAATAATAATAATAATAATAATATCTAATCATTCTAACAATATAACAGATAACAAAATTTAACATTGTTGATGATAGAAATAAAAGTAGAGGTAAACATTTTAAAAGAAAAGGTTATAACGCCAAATAAAAACTAATCTTGTTCAAGTGGTAGTATGTAAATAGATACACTAATGTGGTAACTAAGAGATGGTGTAGGATACAAAGTTGTATGATGTAACAAATCAAGTTTGCGACAAATAGGTTCAGGTGAGGCATAGTGTTAGATAATCTTACAGGTGCAAGAAGTAAGGACAGACATGCATATATGAGCGGAAAGTAAAGTACTGGTGGCTGCTCAAGTGTGGTGAGTAAAGTGCATGTAATGCATAAAGTAAGGGCGACAGTGCAAGTGCAAAAGTAACAATGGTGGCATGGTGTATGAATGATTAAATGGGAGAGTGTGGGGTATGTGTAAAAATGTGACAATATCCTAATAACGTATATAAGGATAGTGAATAGGTGTTATGAGTTAAAATAGTAGATAAGAAAATGACGAAAGAGTCATGGGTGTAGCGTTTGTTCCGTAAGTGGAGATAGATTTTTTTCTTTATAATTGTTTTTTTAATATATAAATACGATGATTACAGAACTAATACACGGAAATAGGTGAAGTTTTATCTAGCATAAAAAGTATTTAAAATTAGTATATGGCCGGTTGTTTGAAATCTGATGCAGTATAAAAAGAACGTCACACATAATCATGAATCACGTCCTTGCGGTCCAGCGGACACAGCCATGGAAGTGACTAAGCCAGGATCACTTACCCCAAGTCTAGCAAGGGTGGTCCAACAAACTTAGCCAAGCACATTGACCGGATCATGTCATGGTCCATTGAAGGAAACTTATCATTTACATGCGTGCCATTAACAAAAGATTTTAAAGATAAAGATCTTCATATGTAGGAAGTAAAATAGGAAATAAAGTAGGTTTTTAAAATTTAGTGACTAAAATTTCAGCGGAGGAAACTCAGAATCAAATAATAATTTTAAGTCAGTTAAAAAATATTAGGCCTATGTAAAATTTTTTTTTTAAAAAAAGAAGTTAAACTGGGCGAGAAATTTCATAAAAGAGATATCGATAGTAAAATAGTAATGGGAGTGATTCAAAGGACAAAGATGGTTGTCAGGAAGATCACATGGGTCGAAAGTAAGGATTAGAATCGGATGATCAATGTGAGTCTGGGTATGAAATGACTTGTGAAAAGGCTACGATAGATTCGTAAAGTCAAAAAGTGGAACGTGAAATGAAGGGAGACTAAAAATCAAGGATTTACTGATTTGGTTGACTAAGGATCAGGAAACTTAGGACTGCAATCTTCTAATGAAGTTGATTGGGGTAGAAGATTCTAGGGAAAGTGTTGTTTGAGAGTCAAGATTGTAATATTATCTATGTTGTTTTAAAGTATTTTGCATAAGCAGAGAACCTGCATGGGCCACCACTAAAACCTGTCACGCCCCGCTTCCCATTAAACTTGAGAGCGAGGACGTGAACGGGCCCGCTTGTGCAAGTCAGGAGGAGGTACTTTTGCTTTTCTTTCCCCTTGACTTATCACAATAAGCGTCTGTGTAAAAACTGCAGGTTCTTGCTTGCATTACTTAAAAACAACGCAGATAAAAAACATTATTACAATCTCAAATTTCTCAACGGAATTACAACAATTGTAAAAAAAAGAGAGGGTCTTATGACCGTACAACAATTGAAAAGAAGTGCAATGAAAGTGTGCTAGTTCAACAAGTCTTGGTTCACTGGTTCAGCTATCTCAGCTGGTCCTCCTGGTAACCTGTCTCGTAACCTGACATACATTCAAACAAAATGAATGTAAGTCAGCAAGGGTCTGCAAGTAGATGTCAGATGACCCAAGGCAAGATATATATAACAAGTTATATATATGGCAGTTTTACATCAATTAAAAGTATTTACACTAGCATGTATTTCAACGAACTGAAGCAGTTAAAACAATTATGAAAAGTTACACTAGCATGGTAGTTAAAGCAACAAGTTACATTAGCATGGTAGTTCAGTAATAAAAATTGACATGGCAGTTGAGTAATGTAACATCAGTCTGTAATTAACTTTCCTTTTCAATTATTTGACTGTGTGTGCAAGTCCGTGAATAAGATTCCCGCCGTTAGACGAATAGTAAATAAATACACCTTCAAGTGCCCCCGAAGGCGATCCGTTTACTACCGGCTAGTGCCCGGGAACCAACCCCACCCAAGTGTATTTCCTGGATCACGTGCCAGGATGCTAATCCGTCATATACTGAAACACGAGTCCAGACTAGTCGCATGCGACGTAATCACATGTGACCGACGAGATCAACTAATAGCCAACGGCAGTAACATCTGGTAGCCAACGGCAACTGGTAGCCAACGGCAACTGGTAGCCAACGGCATGTAACATCGGTAGCCAACGGCATTTAACTACGGGAGCCAACAGCATTTAACTACGGGAGCCAACGGCATTTAACTACGGGAGCCAACGGCATTTAACTACGAGAGCCAACGGCATTTATTTACGGGAGCCAACGGCATTTAACTACGAGAGCCAACGGCATTTAACTACGGGAGCCAACGGCATTTAACTACGAGAGCCAACGGCATTTAACTACGGGAGCCAACGGCATTTAACATTCTATAAGAATCAACAGTTCTAAAATTAACCATACATGTCCAGAAACATTATCATTCACAAAGTGCGTTCATTTTGATTATTAAGGGGTCCACAAGTTTAGCATTTCTAAAAATGTGTTTGTGTCAGCAATTAAGTGTACAACATCAGATATCACCAAAAATATAAAATAACTGCACGCTTGCCTGACTGGGATAGTTTGGGTTGTCCGAGTATCGGTAGGAAAGGACACGACGTATCTGCGTCATTAAATAATAACATTTATTATAATTAACGAAAAGTGCTAAAAATGAGAATTAACTAATTGGATTAGAAAGTTAATTATTCTAGTTATTGTTCTAAATTAAGATATATCAAATTATATGTCGTTGGGTTCGTTTTGATGGGTATTACTTAATGGTGATATTGGTTCATTATTTTGGTTAAACAAGTTAATGAATTAAAACTATTGCAAGTTAAGCACAAAAAATTAAGTTGAGCCTTAAATTGGGTTCGTCCAATTTTATGGGGTTCACTTACTAGGGCGGTGTTTATATAGGTTATATGAACATAGTACGCTTAATATTTTAATACTCTTTTAAGAATATTGTCATGCTGAAATCAAATGAACCAATTAAATAACACTACTTAATATTACAACCAAATTAGTTAATTAATTAACTACAAGTTAACAATACACCTACTACTACTAACTTTTATCATGGCAATAATTTAAAAATAATACTAACTACTAAACCTACTATTAATATCTCTCCCCATCCCTTTATGTTTTTAACCCCACATGGCACCCTCTCCTTGTCACTTTCTCTTCTTCATAACTCTCTTTCTTTCTTTTCTTTCCATGTCTCCTTGTCTCTCTGTCTTCTTTCTTCACTTCTTTTTTTTATTTGATTTTCGTTTTGCAGCCATGAATCAACGCAAGAGAAAAAAAAAGCTTACATGCGTGCGCGAGGGGAGGACTCACGGCGACGGGGCGGCGGCCTCCGGCGGACTCCCGGCGACCGGCGACTGGTGGCTGGCGGCGCGCGCTTGCAGGGGCCGGCGGCGGCGGAAGCTGGGCTGGGGTCGGCGGCCATGGTGAGGGGAGGAGGATGGAGGAAGGAGAAGAGGAAGGCGAGGGTTTGGGTTTAAATCTGAAAATATTTTCAGATTTTGAATGTTGATTTCTACTCCTTGATTCTGAAATTTTGAATATTGAGATTGGGTTTCAGATTCGTTTTTGAGTTTGATTTGAGTTCTTAGAATCTGAACCTTCGATTTTGGATTTGGGTTACTGGTTTGGGGAAGAAATTGTTGGAGGGGGCTGATTTGAGTTTGTTTGATGTTGGGAAGATGATGATTTGGAAAGAATTTTTGGCTTGGAGAATTTGGTTGCAGGGAATTGTTTGCAGGAGATTAGCAGTGAGGAATACGGTGAGTTTGCAGATGATTTTGGGTGAAGTGGGTTCTTGGTTGTCCGATGAAAGGGCAGATGAAGATGTCGCCTTAAGAAAGATTCAGCAGGGGAACCATGTCTCCAATTTGTCAACGAGAATTAATTAGGTTAGGTTAGTGATTAGGATAGACTTAAAAGATGTTTGTTGAATGAAATGAGGGAATGCATCTGCCTAGCCTAACGTATACGACTTCTCCTCTCAAAATCTAAACGTGTTTGTTGAAAGAAGGGATATTAATTAAGTAATTAATTAAGTTATAAAATGTAATTATCAAATTAACGAAAGTAATTAGTAAAAATAACAAGATGATTAACAAGATAATTAAATTAAAGTTTTTAATTAAACGTGATAATTAATTAACGACGATATGGTAAATACGGAAATACAGAGTCGCATACGTGCAACATGAAACATACGGTTGAAAGTCAACCCGACGACTGAAAGAAAATACCGGCACACACGAACTAAAACACGGCTAAAAATACCGGCCGTTACAAATGTGCTGAGCCTTCATATCTTCAATCCCACACTGCCATATATCAGGGTCGTACATAATAATGATGCGGCCATTGCGATATGAGCTGTGATTAGAGATAGCCAACCACTTTTTAGGAAAGCATTTTGAGATTCTATGGATGTTATTTTCAGTGACTTTAGTTTCGATTAGGCCAACGAGGGAAGGCACATATTTCTGCAACCGATCCTTAAGATCACGACGCCTAACGACACTATTGAGCCCCCTAGTGTTCCAGATAAGGAGGGTCATTGATTAGGATTGGAAGGCGGGAGGTTCTCGCTCTCCCTATTAATCCGCGAGCTCTTACTAGTACCCTTACTTGAGACAGCTCCCCCCTTATTATGGATTTGTTTCTTTTTTCCCTTACCGCCCTTACTACTTTGCTTCAGGAGTTCTTGCTCAATGAGCCAATCCTCATTGGCAATAGTCAATTCGACTGGCTCATTATCAGAATCTATCTGATCCCCCGCCCCCAGAAGGGAACCCCCCATTCGAGGCCCGCCTAAGACACTAAACGAGTTGCCAATATTAGTGCTGTTGAGAGGCCTGATGTTGCTGGTTTTAGCGATAGGCGTCGAAATCTGCGGGCTCAGCGAAGTATCCGAGCCCGTCCCCAAGCAGACCCCAGTCCCACCCCTCCCAATATCATTATTGGTCAGCTTTACATTTTCCTTGCTGCTACATGGGCCTCCGCTCGCCCCGCTATTGCTAGTCGAAGCTAGCTCCGTATTCTGTATATACATTCCAGCAATCTGGATCTCCTTAGTATAACCAAAACTCCTCCTCTCAGCAGCGATCAAGGCGATGTCATCCCCGCTGCCAGCTGAACGCGGCCAGAGTTCCTGCTGATATCTGCTCGTATCCCCTTCGCCATCACCGGTGTTCCCGTTACAATTCACAGCACGAGCTGCCTCATCTCCACCCCCCTCATTACAGGAATCAGTACAGCTGGCCTTAGCCCTCGCCCGCTCATTACAAAGGGCCTTTGCCCCTACAGAATACTTACAAGGCATAACAGCCCTCTCATCTTCACTAAGCCCCCCAGTATACAACCATTCATCACCCCTCACAACTTTACAGATCTCACTCCCCCCTTCCTTATTACAGTCCGTAGCCTTAAAAATTTTGCCAGCATCATTCCCCCCAGACATGTTCACATCCCCCACCCCATTACAGTCCTTCGCCACTACAAATTCGCTAGCAACATCCCCTCCCGACAAGCTCATGTTACATTCCAGGTCCCCCATCCCCTTACACTTTTCACCCCTAACATTCCTTTCCCCAACAACATGAGAAAACCCAGGCGGAGGAAGTTTTGAAGACAAAGGCACACTTACCTCATTAACAGCATTCAAATGCCCCTGGTCGTCAACCATTCCCGCGCTCAATACAGGCTCCTTACTGAGAGGGTGCTCTTCTTCTTCATTAACAGCATCAATCTTCACTGAACATTGTTGTATGCAGTGCCCAAAACATTTGCAGCTGATGCAGCGAGGCGGCTTCCCCTCATATCTGACCTCAACCTCAAAGCATTCCCCATTCTCAATCTGAGCGGTCACAGTCTGTGGAAGCTCGTGCTCAGCTGAGATCTCGACCAAACACCGGGCATAGGACATTCTTTCCATGGATGCCGTAGCTCTGTCCAAACAAATCGGGGAGCCCAACACACTAGTTATGGCATTCAGGATGTTCAGCGACCAGAATTTGAGAGGGAGGTTAGGCAGTTGAACCCAAATGGGGGTAGTAGATAGCATATCCCTGTCAAACAACAAGTCCGGCGCCCATCGTTAGATGACGACCAATCTGCTGTCGAACATCCATGGACCTCCGAACAGAACACTCTCGCAATCCGCTTTGCTTTTGAATCGGAAGAAAAAGAAGCCATTATCCCTGGAGAAAACCGACGTACCTGCCTTCTTCCAAGTTCTGGTAGCCCACGCCTTCATCTGGCTATATAACGGCACATCGCCAAGAACGTATGCAACGAGTGTGTTCTCCCAGGAGCTGGCAGCTTCATCAATAGCCTCCTGCGACAGCATGGCAATGGAAGCTTCAGATTCGTCAATGGCAGGAGGTATATACCTCATCTCCAAGGTATCAGAGAATTTCCTTCTGTTAGAGCAAACATCGAGCCAAGATTGTTTGGACGCCAATGGATTGATCTTGATCTCGAGCGCGGGTCTCATCATTCTTCTTTCAAGCATTTTCCGTCCCCCAGTGGATCCAGGCCTACGCAGCCCACCTTCGCTCACACGGGATCTGAACTCCATTCTAGGATCTTTGCCATTGGCATCAGCATTCTTCTTCCTGGCGACAGTTCGCCAGTCTCCCCCATCCGAGGCCAAAGCTCCATCAAGACCAGGAGCAGCCATAGCCAAACGAAATAGTAAGAGAACAAATATCAGAAATGGACTCCTGAAGACAGGACCTCAGAAGGAGAACAACGATAGTAGCAGCACTCACCGCCGGATCGAGAAGCGATCTCGATCCGTTCAGAAGCACCAAGGAGTTCAAACGAGTCGGCAGATCCAGATCGCTCAGATCCGGAAGGCGGAGACGAAACAGGATCAGGACCTCCTCCTCCGATCCCATAAATGCAGCCAGAAGACAGATCTAGATTAGCTCACACAAGAAAATACAGAGAATAAAGCGAATCCACAAATCGGAAGAGAGCTCACCGCCGGATCAAGATCTCCGATGAGATCCCGATCTGATCCAAGGAGAGATCCGCTTCCACCGACAACCGAGCACCAGGCGAGGCAGAACGGGATCGCCGCCGTAAACGCCGGAAGCTCAGATCCGGAAGGGAAACAGGCTCAAAGCCTCCTCCGCCGGATCAGGATCTCCGATGAGATCCCGATCCGATCCAAGTAAACGCGAGATTCGCTTCCTCCGACAACCGAGCACCAGGCGAGGCTAACGGGACGATTCGAACCACGCTCAGATCGCCGCCGTAGGAGAACGCCGGAAGCTCCGATCAAGCGAACACTCAAAGCTAGGGTACCAAAAAGCCTAGGAGATCGGCCAAACCAAGCCGCAGGAGCGGCCGGCGACGGACCCCAAGACCAAGCGAAACCGGAGCTTCTCTCTCTAAGATTTGAGGAGAGAGGAATGAAAAACGCTTTTCTTATATAAACACACACATGTACATACATGAATGGAAATAGACATACATTCCATACATATTATAAACACATCATAGTGTTTCACTCTTAGGGGCATGACATACGATGTCGATTTGAGGTCGATGATGGCCAAAATGAGGTTCGGGCTCCTATGCATCATCACTAAGCAGATGTGGCTGAAGCTCTGATCCACCATTGCCGATGACGTCGAACACAAAAGGGAAGGTATGCAGAGCTTCTTTTGTTTAGATGAGGGAGCAGGGCGAAGCTCGGGGTTTGGACCGCTCAGACGGTTCGGAAGTTGCTTAGGTCAGTCTCGACCCCCAAACAGATCGATCAAATTCGATGTCGCTCAAGTCAGCGTCGCCTCTTGCTGATGGGTATGCAGTTCAGAGGCTTGGACGATGGCAGAACTCGAAAAGCTGGATCGAGATCCAACGGGGCTCATGCTCGGGATGATCTTCACCAAGAGCCGTACGCCCCGCTTCGCCATCCAGAACTGATGAAGCTCAGTCGAAATCTTGGATCGAGCACGAGCAAAGCTTGGAAACTCAGATCGAACTCTGACGAGGCTCGGAAGCTTAGGTCGAACTCGGATCGAGCTTCGAATTCGGGCGAAGCACGGCCAAGCGTTGATGAAACCCGATAGCACGCGTCTTCTCCAAGCACTGACGATGGTTGGCCGAAGGCTTGGATCAAGCTCGACCACTGCAAATTGATTTGATTGCCAAAGAAAATGTGGTGGTAAGGGCTGGAGCTCCTATGGCGGGCTTTGAGTTCGGGGGGATGGAGTTTGATGGAGGGAGAACTCCGCCGCATACTTCTAGCAAGAGTTGCGGCTTTGATCTTACACTAACGGATGTGGCGATGCCATTGCTATTGTGGATCTGGTTCTTGACAAAGATCATGAGAACTCTGACAAAGATAAATATTCCACAGTGTGTGTGGACTTTGATTGGTGGGGGCGAGTAGACATTGTCAATGTTGGGTAGAGACATGGCTTTCGATTCTTGATTTCTCACAGACGGCGTCAACAGTTGACGGACGGGTTCCGTCTTCAAGTAAGGTGGGCCGACGAGAACACCTTCGATGAGAGAACCCTTCACCGGCTGAGAAGTGGGACCCGTGAAGAGGAGATCCCGGGACACGATGAGCTAGGAATGAGCTCCTTGGGTGAAGGTTGACCTAGCTCCGCACTATCTCCTTTGATCTGCATCATAGAAAAATCGTTAGTGGATCGGAGCTGGGACCCGACTGATTCTCCTATGACGCTCAAGTCAGTTACTAGTGGATGAAAAGTAGAGATGAAAATGTAGAGAGTATTGTAGATTGTATTTTGATACTTCCTATTAGCCTCCCCCGGTACATTGTACCGTCTCACTTTCATTTCTCCATTGGCGGCGTGTAACTTTCTCTTCCTGAATGTGGCCATTAACTCCTCAATTAATGACTATTGAAGTGGGCCATGACGGAGTGTAATTGCCCTGTGTAATTGCCATCCATTGGTGGCTCTTTGTGAGGAAGGTGTGGGTTGACCCCTTCAACCCTAAGGCTATGGTTGCATGAAACTGTCTTAGATGAGATTTGATTGGGTGCATTGTTAATGTTTTACTCACAACAAAAGACTAATACAAAAATAAAAGATGAGAAGAAAAAAATCACAACTGCAAACTCACAGTTACATGGTTTGGAGCAAGTCCTACGGTTATGAGCAACACCATATAGTTTTTAATGAGCAACAACATATAATTTTTAGTATAATAGATGAGATATTACATGTTACAAAGAAAGTTGCAGACAGACACTCTACAAAAGATAAGTTTTGTTACAATTGAAGAAACTCTTGAAAAAAAAACCGACAGCTGTCTCCCGAAAAGAATAAAATATACATAGACCGAACTCGCACGCCAGTCGAAGACCATTTGGTTTTCAAGTTCCAAGGAGCTTGAACTGATAATCACAGTCTCACACACCCAGCTATGATCATCATTACCCATCCGTCAAACAAACCTCATGGGAAACAGGATAAGCATCAGTGTGTCTATACTGAAAACTCCTAACAGAATCAGCCTCGGCCGCCGTTTTAGCGCCCGCAGATTTTGCCCTCAACACAATCGAAGAATATGTTCCAACCATCCAACGCCTAGGTGTCCCATTCAACTTCAAGCTCGTCTATCAGCATCTTTATTCACTTTGAAATCATCACAAATATTTGAATAAACAAGGCCACCGTTGCATCAAGGGCGGTTGCTCAAACGGAGTTTCGAAAGTAAATCAATATCGATGGCCGCTCAAAAAACTTTGCTTGAATACACATCTCTCATGAATCAACGCAGATTCTAACTTTAAAAAATATGGGGATAAAAAGTTAATTTACAACTAGAAGCCGGTCAAACCTTCATTAGAGTCCAAAAAAAACTTAAAAAGTTACAAAACATTCACCAGTAGTACAGAGACGGAAAGAGTCTATTTACAAAGAAGTAAAAGACCAAAAAAGTTACCATTTTGGGTAAAAACCCATTTATACATAGACTAAACAAAAACTATTCCCCAGTTAAGCTGCAGCCCTCTTCGTCTTCTTGGCTGCAGGCGATTTGATCGATTTGGGATGCTTCGGCTTCGCCGCAGCAGCCCTCTTCGCCTTCTTGACCGCCGGCTTCTTCCCCTTGGTATCCCTCTTCTTCTCAGCAGTTGCACTTGCATGGGCCTTCCTCTTGGTATCGTCTTGCTTGCCAGAGTCGGACAGCTTGAAGGAAGCCTTGACCTTGACAAGCTTCCCCCTGGCAGAAAAATTCCTCAACTGCACCGCCAGAGTCTTCCTGAAGTTTGAGGGCAGCACGGCCTTGTGGTTCCCCTCCATGTACTTGGCGATCGCGTATGCGCTCGATCCCTTCTTCTCCTTCAACGCCTGTATCGCTTCTTTGATCATCTACACACCAACAAACCAAACACCACCCATCTTTACTTCCTCCAAAACAACGACAACAACACCAACACGGGTGTGACAAAGGAAAGAAAGAGAGTGGAGGAGAAATTAAACTCACTTGGAAATAAGGAGGGTGGGATGGGGCGGGGGAAGGCTTGGAGCCCTTTGTCTTCCTCTCTTTCGGAGCCTTTGGGGCTCTTCCTGTGGAGGCATCCGCCATTTTCTATTCTCTCACAACCCAAGCAATCAATTCTGTGTTTATCAACTTCACAGTTCCGATGAGAAACGGGACTTACCGAGGTGTATTTATAGGGAGAGGACCTGCGCAATGATTGGCCTAGTGTGGAGTAAAGCGGATCGATCCTTTTAGGTCTGGCCGATCCTGCCCGTTCAAGTGTACGGTTGATATTGAAATGTGGTTAATTAGTTTCCTGATTTTGAGATTAGTGGTTCTGGAAGCCTCTGGCTATATTGGTTGTGGTTTGGGTCTTCTCTGTTGAGTTGTGTTTCTAGCAGCTGCTTTCTGAGATTAAGTTACTATATGCGGTTTGGTTTTCCAACGGGGCTTTTGAAGCATTGGTAAGATGGAGAAGGGTGGATTCTGAGGGACTTGGAACGAGCTCGAACGGTTTCGTTTTGGGCGATAATTTAGCCTTGGAATTACAAGTGCTCAAAGTTTGTGTTTTTGTCCAAAAATTAAACTCTCCAAATTAAAATATCATTCGAATGACCAACAGATCTGTTCATTGAGAATTTGAGTATTCTTGCGATGCCAACAGAGGCTTAATTGTATATTTGCTCATTACCATTTGGTGGTACGATGTTATTCACTTGTCATGTGAGATGATTAGTAGCGAAACCAGTCATTTAGTCATTTGGTTTGATAGGGTATCAATACATGTATATTTTTTGTGTGTGTCCTAATATACGTGCATACATAAATGTTTACATACAAGCACACACACATGTTGTAACGACCACTTTCTGTTGTACGTATTTCGTACGTTTGCTATTAATAAATTGATTTATTTGAGAATTTATGGTATGACTTTATTTGTTAGCTTCCGTAGCTTGAACGCATGGTCGGACCTTGTATTAGTGATCCACTTGGCTTCACGATCGCGCTGATACTAATTTTGCCATTCTTGATATCATTAATGTTTAGTGGCAAAATCGTAGTAATCTGAATATTTCTAACCATATTGATTTTCCTAAATCCAATCATATCTTAAATATATTAATAAATCTTTATAAGAAATATTAACTAAAAATCCTAACGAATTATATCCCACACCAAATCTTATATTAAGAGATTTATAATGAATATTAATTAATCCTAAATCCTAACTAATTACCCATTGTTAAGGCCAAAAATGACCGATACAGTTGTTTAGCTGACGTAGACCCTTCATGCTGAGTCGGAAGCCTCGTCAGCGAGTTGAATAGGCCCCTAGGTTGGTAGAACCAGGGTCGATTGATGGATGTTGGTTAAGATGCGGTGCTCGATCGACCCTCGAGCAGCTTGTACGTCGATGGATCGAGGCTGGGAAGCTCGGAAGCGACCCTCACAGGAGATCGAGACTCGTCGATCTACACCAAAAAGAAACGTTAGGGGGGTCGGATCTAGATCCCGACCCAAATCCCATCCGATGCTTAAGTTAGTACGGAAACGTAAGAAAGAGACGAAGCTTGGAGCAGCCGAGATCGACCCACGGAGGTTCGTCTTAAATCTGATGTCGCAAGCCCTTTGGTGGAAGAATTATAAGCTGAAAGAGTAGAGTCTATGTATTAGATCTCGTACCTTGGGAATTGGAACCTTTTGATATTTATAGACCTTATGGGTCCTTTTAGTGACGTTGGGGAGATAACGGTCACCCTTTATGGTGTCATGATCTTCCCTATTTAATAGGATCGAATGTTGCCCACTTTCCTGCTATTAATGAGGCCGCCTTCAATCCCACGTTCAAGTGATGGAGGTTCAACAGGCGGCTGGCTGGTGGTCTTTGACCGAGTCGATGTCGGGCTTCTCTTGTGGGCCTTAACCGCTGTCGGTCGATTTGTCTTGACTGCCGGCCCAATGGTTCAACAATGGCCCATGTCGCACGACATCAACGGGTCCTTCTGTTGAAGTAAAGCGACGTTACATCGCATTAATGGGGCACGACAGTCGAGGAATTAGCACTCAATTTCTAGGCGCCAAAATGTCCGCCTCGCCAATTCGGATGAGCCGCCAGTTCGAAACCCAAGATACGTAGACCCTTGGATCTTCGACGTGTGTCTCATCATACGGCTGTCGCCGTGTTGATATAAGATGGTTCCAGCGACAGAATTCGATGATACCGTTTTCTTTTTTACTTGATTTAGATTTTCTCCTTTTGAAAGAAATGTCTTCGTCGAGTTTGGTTACCGTCATGCAAAAGAACAAGAATGGGGCTATGGAGCCAGGTCTGATCACGAATCTGAGGTCCAAAGTTAGAGCCGATCAGATCCCTGAGTTTCAGAGAAACTATGTCTGCCTCGACTATCAGATTCAGGTGCTGGGGAGGGACGAGAGGGTCCATCGTCCTGGTGACTGGGAAGTTGGAGCCTACGTCAAATCCTTCCAACAAGAGCTTCGATTCCCCATGCACCCCTTCATGCGCTACTTCTTGTGCAACCTTAACATTTCTCTCTGTCAGTTGATGTCGAACGCCATAGGTGTGTTGATGGACTTCATAGCTCTCTGTGTGATGAAATGAATGGAACCATCATTAAGATTGTTCAA
The DNA here is from genome assembly GCA_030789695.1 of Scilla litardierei. NCBI lineage: Eukaryota > Viridiplantae > Streptophyta > Magnoliopsida > Asparagales > Asparagaceae > Scilla > Scilla litardierei. The sequence goes on from CM061133.1 coordinate 40,263,536, forward strand.
TCACTTCTTCACGATCCCTTCCCTCAAGACCCTGGACTGGTATACGATAACGGCCCGTCGAGGCAGGAAGCTATTTGACAACATCCCTTCCTCCAATCCCAAATGGAAAGAGGATTTCGTGTTTATGGTCTTCCAAGGAGAGGCGAGTTTCTGCACCGTCTGGGATGTTCCTGACTTGGGCCCTGCCGAGGACAAGCCTTTGACTAGAGAGGAGAAAGAATCCACGGACACATTGACGAGTCTGCCAGAGAATGTAAGGAAGACAAAGTGGCTGTGTTCCGACTTGGTATTGCGCCAGACTGTGTGGACGAAAGGTTGATTCGATCGTGCATATCAACTATTCGACCTTCGTCCTCTGACTCAACATGTTTGTTTCTTCTACAGGCATGGCCGGTCTGGAGTACTAGGTGGACCCTGCGCTGAGGGAGGGAGTCGAGGCATTCATTAGAGAGGCTGAGGTGAGCATATTATCTCCTTGGGTGCCGTCCATGGGAGAAAAGATGGCTCAATAATAGGAGGATCGACCCATTGTTACTGAAAGGGCTGCTCAGGTGGCCCGTCTTCAGCGAAATAAGAAGGAGAGGCCTCCCTCTAAATTCGAGGTGGTTGCAATTGAGGGGAGTAAGAAGAAGCGGCAACTTCTTCTTAGCGACTCGGAGCCGTCTGGGTCGATTGAAGCTGCGGAGTAGATCCCTCAGCAGGAGAGGGTAACTCCCCTAGAGGGAGACACGGGGGAGACCTGGGTCCCTCCGAAGCTCCTTATACACGAGGATTCTTAGCCTTGGGGAGGCCTGTTCCCTCCAGTACCATTGTTTGAAGACATCCCTAATGAATTCAGGTCAATTTTGCTAAAAAGTCGATCTCCTCAGACTCATTTTCATTGTTCCATAAAGGAACTCGTTCGAATGGAGTTTCCGATGAGGCGAGAAGATTTCGCTCTTCTGGATTGCGGGACCGCATCCCGAATTGCTGAAAATGTGACCCTTCCATGTGATAGGGCTGTCATGGAGAGGGTCAACTACGAGAGGCTTGCGTCGATAGCCGTCCATGGTAACGTCCAGGTAATTATTGCACCAGCCTCCATTTGTAGGTGATGCAAGCATGGATGTTAACTATCGTGTGTCGTTTGCAGGCTCTTGTGGCCACCGCAACATTGCGTCGACGCGCTCCGGTGGTGGCCGATCACGAGGTCACCCTGGAGGCCGTTAGGTCGGTCATGGAGAAATCTCAAGTCAAGCTGACTAGGATTCGCCTTCTTAGCGAGTCGAGAATGGATTACCTTCAGCGGCTCGATCGTGAGATACACGAGTCTCGTAAGAGGGAGGCAGAACAAACCTCTTTAAGGGAGCAAGTAGAGAAGGCTCTGCTGGAAGAGAGAGCCAACGCTGTGGTCATGGCAGAGAGGGCATTCCAGGAATTCAAGGATTCATTGCCAGATTTCGACGAGCTATACATGAAAGGCTACGAGCAATGTCGATCGAGTGAAGGACCAATTCCCTGACCTCTCCGCTGAGATCGATCGAATCACGGTGCTGTTTTCGAACCTCAGTGATGATGAATTGAGTCAAGGCACGGAGGAGGCTACTCCCATCGGTGAAGTTATCACCATAACGGGTGACAATACAGGAGCTGGTGCTTCAGGAGACCAACGGCATGTGGTCGTGCTAGAGGGAGACCAAGGGCCTAGTCAGCCGTTGTAGAATCTTGGCGCTCATTTTACTCCTGCTTTAATTTTTGAATGTATATGGGGATAATGTAAACAAAAACAAAATGAAAACAATTTTGGAGCAAAAGCACTAGAAGGGTTGGCTTGCATATTGTTACGCCTATTTGACCGAGGCCCATAAAGCACGAGCCCAAGAGCCCGACTACTGGCCAAAAGCCCATCTGCGTCCTCAAAGCCCATTCGACAAAGGCCCTATAAGGGACCTCCTCGAACGTTGATCCGACCCGGCCCCAACAACCCGTTGGTCGCTCACCCACTCCTGCGAAAACCACTCCCCCGGACGCGCGACCACTAAATAGCGATAATGGGGAGGTGCTGGCATGGCGGAGAGAGCGACGGCGAGGGGGGACTGATGGGGCACGATCAATGGCGGGCGTGGGACGTGGGCTGGAGGCAGTCAAGCAGGAGCTCTATAAAAGGGCCAGGAAGACGACGAAGAAAAGGACCGCATCTCAGGTAACAAAACCTAAGGTACTCCATCAACGACCTCGTTCCCCCAATTTATCTCCTTCCTCCCCCGCTCGCGCCGAGAGACGCCGTTACGATCTCCTCACGAGTCGGACCGTCTCCGCCGGGCCTCCCTTCTCAGATCTCTATCTGACTTAGGCATCGGAGGGGATTTGGCCGGAACCAAGGTCCGGCCCCCCTGACGAGCGTTCTCACCTGCGCAGGTGGACAACAGATCAACGGGCCGAGGCTACCCCTCGCCCCTCTCCGACCACTCGATCAACCGGACAGTGAGGCTTCCCCTCACCGTCAGCCTGCCGTGGCCGAGCACGTCCTACCGAGGCCGAGCGTCCTAGTCGGGTCCGAGACTCTCCCTCGCCACCCGTCGGCCGTGCATCTACCCGGGCGACTGAGGCTACCCCTCGTCCCCCTGCCAGCCGAGGCCGAGCACACCCGTCCGAGGCCGAGCGTCTCAACCAGGGCCGAGGCTTCCCCTCGCCCCTTCTGCACCGATTCGAAGCCCCCGAGGGACCCAAAGCGGGCCCCTTGACCACGTTGACCGGGCTCTTCACGGTCAACGCTTTGTAGTGAGAAAACACTCTGAAACATCTGTCGCCGTCTGTGGAAACCGAAGATCATCCCACGAAGCAGAAAACCACACCAACAATGGCACGAGCCAGCAATGGAAGGAAGCGCATGACCCCCATCCCGGAGGAGGAGAATGGCGCATCCAATGGCAACCCCGAGGACACGCACGTCGACGGCCACCCCGCCCACTCAATCGAAGAGACCGGCGGCTCAGAACTAGCCACACAGGGACAGCTCCGTGCCCTGGCTCAGGAGACCAACGCGAGCCTCCAGACGTTGGTCGCGACAGTACAGCAGCTTGTCGGCCTCGCGCCGACCGACGGGGGCGCGTTGAACGATAGCCACCGATGGGCGGGGGGTCCCCCGCACTTACGGTCCGTGGTGGTCGACGACCACGGGACCCGGAAACCGAACGCAGAGCGTCGGTTCACGCGGTCCGGCTCCCGTCAGGCGAGGTCACGTGCCTCCTCGCCCTATCGTGAAAGGAGCCGGAGAGAGACTGAAGGGACGAACGGCGAATTGATGACGGCATCGTCTCGTCGATCACGGTCGTCCCACCGTAGGAGAAGCAAACGACACCACTCAAGAGACCGATCACGGCGGAGCAGGAGCTCCCGCAGGAGGAGTCGGGAGCGTCGGGTCAGCCCGACCCCCAGCGTGGCGAAGGCTGCGGAGCCGGCCCCACCGGCGCCGGTGCTACCTCCACCCTCGCTCGAGCCGGAAACAGGCGAATACCGCATCCCTGGAGGCATCCACGGGGACCGGTGTCCCTTATCGCGGAGAATAACCGACGCCCGGGTCCCCTCTCGATTCAGGATCCCGGTGCTGGGAAAGTACGACGGAATAGGAGACCCGGCACACCACATGATGGATTACGAGGGGGACATGGCCTTCCAGGGAGCTGACGATGACCTGCTCTGCCGGGGCTTCTATTCAACTCTCAGGGGAGCGGCGAGGATCTGGTACCACAGCCTGCCCGGCCGCTCCATCGACAGTTTCGAGCAACTCACCCAGTTGTTCTGCAAACAGTTCATGGCGGGGAGGCTGATCAAACCTGGTCCTGAACATCTGTTCAACATAGTGCAAGGCCCGGCCGAGCCACTCCGACAGTTCATGCGTCGCTTCAATGCGGAAAGGCTGAACGTGAACAACCCACCCGACCTGGTGGTCTAGACGGCTCTTAAGAAAGGGCTTCGCCACAGGGGCCTCAAGAAGTCCCTACACACCGACCCCCCAAAGGACCTCCCCGGGATCATGGCGAGGGACGAACGCTTCATGCTGACCGAGGAGGCCTTGGCCGAGGATGCGGGAAAAACCGCTCGAGGGACCAAGCGTGGCGACAGCGGACGAGCTAGCCCCGAAGAGTACCGGACCGAGAAGAGGCAGAGGAACAGGCAGCGGGGAGAAAGCGCGAGGGACACCACCCCAGACGCCATTCTCGCCCAAGTACAGAAGGAAGAGCGAGCTGATCGCCCCCCACCGAAGGCTAAAAGAGGCGGGAAGAACCGGGAGAAGTACTGTAAGTACCATAAGGACGATGGCCATGACACGGAAGATTGCTGGCATCTGAAGAAAGACATCGAGAAGCTGATGAGCCGAGGGCACGCCAGGAATCAGGCCGACGAGCCGGCCTACGGAGAAGGGACCTCCATGCAGCCAGACAAGGGGAAGAAGATCAACACCCTCCAAGGCCCCCTCCGCATCATAGAGTAAGCAGGCAACGTCTCTCCCCCCGGTGGCAACCTAAGATGAGGGAGTTATCTAGTTTTACATCCCTCTGCTTAAGCTTCATTTCCCTTTTTCCGTTTCCTCCAAATGTACTGGTCCGACAGGACTCATGAGAGTACAAACGCATTCTTTTTATTGTCTTTACTTAAAATCCCTACGGAGTCGACATGTCGCCAATAACGCAAAAGGCCGGGGACCACCGCCTCACTGGAGGAGGAAGAGGAGCTTTGCCCTCGCCGATCGTCTCCGGCACTCATAAGTCTGGGGGCAATTCCCCCAGCAGACGCGGATGCTGACCGGTCCTAAGCCGAGGAGCTTTTGCCCTCGCCGACCGACTCCAGTGCTCATAAGACTGGGGGCAATTCCCCCAGCAGACGCGGATGCCGACCGGTCCTAAGCCGAGGAGCTTTGCCCTCGCCGACCGACTCCAGTGCTCATAAGTCTGGGGGCAATTCCCCCAGCAGGCACGTACGCCGACCGGTCCTAAGCCGAGGAGCTTTGCCCTCGCCGACCGACTCCAGTGCTCATAAGTCTGGGGGCAATTCCCCCAGCAGGCACGGACGCCGACCGGTCCTAAGCCGAGGAGCTTTGCCCTCGCCGACCGACTCCAGAGCTCATAAGTCTGGGGCGATTCCCCCAGCAGGCACGAACGCCAACCGGTCCTAAGCCGAGGAGCTTTGCCTTCGCCGACCAAATCTAGTGCTCATAAGTCTGGGGGCAATTCCCCCAGTAGGCACGGACGCCGACCGGTCCTAAGCCGAGGAGCTCTGCCCTCGCTGACCGACCCCTGCGCTCATAAGTCGGGGGAGAATCCCCAACGCCAGTTTCGTCCATTCCCAAGCCAAGAACAAGGCGACAACGCAAAGCACACAAGAAATCCAAGTAAGTCGATTTCGTTTATAATAGTTAACCCGAGTACAAAAATGCGTCTTATTTACAGGGGATCAAGGCGAAGGGAACACCCTACAAACAATCTACTCACGACAAATGACAGAGTTCATCACCAACAAAAGCTAGATCGACACCGACAAAGCAAAATTGGTTGACAAAAGACCCAGAGTAGGTGACCCAAGCTAACGGCCATGCAACCAGCAATTGTTGGCCGCGGGGCTGAAGGAGATGGCCAGGGATCCATTTCAAGTAGACTGGCCCAAAGCGAAGCGGATGCTTAAAAATTTTGGGGATAAGGCCAGGAGGGACGGCTTAGGGGGCCCGGGCTCGAGAGGACACATCCTCGGGCACTTCGCCCTGCTCGGAGCGAGGGGACTCGGCAGGCGGAGGGGCTTCCCGAACGCGCTCCGCACAGTCCCGGAAGGAAGACTGGACGACTTCGACGATCCGGGGGGCGATGATGTCTACATACTTACCGAAGGCCTCCCGGAGAACCTCGAAGATCTTCTTCCCCAGGGTCTCGACGACGCCTTTCTCCACCTCCTCCGCGAGCCGCGCCACCTGGCGCCGATCAGACAACTCCCTCTGAAGTTCCTCCCTCTCCAGGCGGAACGACTCCGCCGCTTCCTCAGCCGACTGACGAGCATCCCCCAGCTTTCCCTCGAGGTCACCCACTTGTCCCTCCAACGCAGCCACACGGAGGGTGAGGCGCCGAGACTCCATCTGGGCCTCCATCATGGCCACCTCGGCCGCCCCGGCCCACTCCTGAGCCCTCATGGAGGACTCCTCCAGCTCCCTTAAGCGGACGGCTCGGCACTGCAACTCCACAGCGAGCGCTGAACCCTGAAAAGACGAGACATGGGCTAAGAAGAGGATAAAGAGAAAGAGAGGATAGCAAGATAACCGAACCTGTTGAAGGATCCAGACCAAGGAATCCGACATCTTGTCGGCCGGGATCTTCTTGAGGAGGCTGCTGTCCCGGGGAGGGACGGAGACCTCGGCAACCTGCTGGGCCACGGCTCGGTCAGCAAACATCGAACTCCCAGGGACGACGATCGAAGCCAAGTCGCTCGCCAGCAAGGCCCCGACCCCTGGTGATACGGGCGAAGACGCTGCTAGGGGGGTGGCTGGCAAAGCTATCGAAGGATCCTCGGCGGTCGCTACGGGAAGCGCCGAACCTGCCGGACCGGAGGGATCTACATCCTCCTTCCTCTTCTTTCCACCGCGGGGCTCCGAAGGCGCCGGAGGGGAACGCTTCCGCCTCGCACCGTCCTCGCCCCCCGGAAGGGGATCGCCAGAAGAAGAGGCGGGAGGCACGGCCACCACCTTACCCACGGAAGGCTCGGCTCGGCGCACTTCCTCCTCGACGGTCCTCCGAGGCGCCCTTCCCGAGGTACTACCTCGGATCCGAGCGGCTCCACGACGGATCAGCTCGTCGACGTCACGAACGAATTCGCGGCCGGCCATCCCTGCAAAGGAGACCGAAATCAGGATGAGTCATAGGGCGATCCGGGGATGAAAAAGCGACCTACCCGGAGACCACAAGACGGCCTTCAGGAGTAGATCGTCAAGCAAAGACCAGATGGACTTCATTTCCAAAGGAAGAGCCAACAGAAGCGTAGCGGCTGCCCGGTCGGCATCTGAGAGAACTAACGACGGGCGAGGATGGACAGAACTGCCCCAGCTTGTTAGAATTTGGGCCTCACCCAAGAAGACCACGAAAACATAATCCAAGTTCCAATCCCCTGACCAGCGGGGTAACCCGATTAGGCATTCCCTCCACGAACGAGCTCGGAGTAGCAGCCATGACCCTGGACCGACCGTCTGGACCTGGTAAAAGTGGAAGAGAAGGGGAAGAGTCGGCTCCAGACCACGGGTATAGCAGAGCGTTACGAAGCCCGTCAGTACCGCGATCGAACACGGGGCGAACTGACACAGGGACACTGTGAAATGTTCCATGACCTGGATGAAGAAAGGATGGAGCGGGAAGCGAAGACCCAGGCGGAACATCTCGACGTAGACGCCGACCTCATTGCCCCTCGGAAGGCAAACCCGCTCGTCGACAAATGGAACCCGAACCTCGTATGGGAAGCAGAGATATCTTTCCCGGATCTCCGCGGCCACCGAAGGAGGGGTCCTCGACGGCGTACGGAGGACAACCGGGGGCACATTAAGCCGTACGGCGGCCGATGCCACGTCGTCACAGGCGTAGTCTGGAAAAAGTTTCTCCTTCCCCTTATCCTGAAGAGAACGACTCCCGGCGGGGGAACCTGATCCCCCTAGCCGGGGCTCACCCCGCCTGGACTCCGAAGGATCCCTTGCCCTTCGACCAGAACCGCCTATCCTAAGGGCAGCCATAAGGTGAAAGCGAGAGAGAAATTACCTTTTTTCGACTAGTCTGAAGAAGGCAAGGAAGCGAAGGCGACAGGAAACTCCGAGTTGTGGAAAGCTTTGAATACCGGGAGAAGCAAGAGAGAAGTGAAGATCAACGCGGCTGAGGATTTTATATACCGGGCGCAGGGGTGAATTCGAAGCGGCTGACAAGTACGCGCAGCGGGCTTCGAATGACTGGCGGCGTTTTGAAACCAGCGCCAGTCGAAGTCCAATCGATCCGCCTCATCATGACCCGCATTTATGGCCTCGCCTCGATTGAAGCGCCGCTCGGAATCCCAGGAGACACAACGGGCGATCTGGGCGAGCCGAGGCTGATTGACCCCACCAATGGCGGCTCACGAACCCTTCGGCTTCTCGAACTCAAGGCGACTCCGCGAGCGGCGGGGATAGGCTTGCCGCTACACGTGGCAGCATCCGAAGGCCGACGGCGCTTCGGGACCCGCGCCTTAAAAGTATCGAACGGGCCAACTCATGATGACGACTAATAAATGAGTCGGCATCGACTGGCGAGCTCGTCAAGAGCGGCAGAGGTCACATCGGCCGAGCCGAACCGGCCGAGGCCGATCAACCCGACCGATGGGGGCAATTGTTACGCCTATTTGACCGAGGCCCATAAAGCACGAGCCCAAGAGCCCGACTACTGGCCAAAAGCCCATCTGCGTCCTCAAAGCCCATTCGACAAAGGCCCTATAAGGGACCTCCTCGAACGTTGATCCGACCCGGCCCCAACAACCCGTTGGTCGCTCACCCACTCCTGCGAAAACCACTCCCCCGGACGCGCGACCACTAAATAGCGATAATGGGGAGGTGCTGGCATGGCGGAGAGAGCGGCGGCGAGGGGGGACTGATGGGGCACGATCAATGGCGGGCGTGGGACGTGGGCCGGAGGCAGTCAAGCAGGAGCTCTATAAAAGGGCCAGGAAGACGACGAAGAAAAGGACCGCATCTCAGGTAACAAAACCTAAGGTACTCCATCAACGACCTCGTTCCCCCAATTTATCTCCTTCCTCCCCCGCTCGCGTCGAGAGACGCCGTTACGATCTCCTCACGAGTCGGACCGTCTCCGCCGGGCCTCCCTTCTCAGATCTCTATCTGACTTAGGCATCGGAGGGGATTTGGCTGGAACCAAGGTCCGGCCCCCTGACGAGCGTTCTCGCCTGCGCAGGTGGACAACAGATCAACGGGCCGAGGCTACCCCTCGCCCCTCTCCGACCACTCGATCAACCGGACAGTGAGGCTTCCCCTCACCGTCAGCCTGCCGTGGCCGAGCACGTCCTACCGAGGCCGAGCGTCCTAGTCGGGTCCGAGACTCTCCCTCGCTACCCGTCGGCCGTGCATCTACCTGGGCGACTGAGGCTACCCCTCGTCCCCCTGCCAGCCGAGGCCGAGCACACCCGTCTGAGGCCGAGCGTCTCAACCAGGGCCGAGGCTTCCCCTCGCCCCTTCTACACCGATTCAAAGCCCCCGAGGGACCCAAAGCGGGCCCCTTGACCACGTTGACCGGGCTCTTCACGGTCAACGCTTTGTAGTGAGAAAACACTCTGAAACACATATCTTTGTCTGTCGTATTTTTTTGTCGTCAATTATGCCATGTGGTCATAATGACTGATGTCCCCTTTCGATGGGTTAGATCCTTGCTCAATACGATCGAGGGTAAGCCATCGAACTATGTTAGAAACAGAAAAACAATGTTTAGTGGCGAGGGAGCGATTCCCTTGACTCACAGCTGGTGACATGAGGGAGTCGTTCAGTTGCAAAAGGATGTCCCCTTCGGCTTACTACTGACGACATGTTAGGGTTGTTCAATGGCGAAGGGGTGACCCCTTTGACTTACGGCTAACAGTGCATAAGGGTCGTTCAATGGCAAAGGGGTGGCCCCTTCGACTTACGGCTGACAACACATGATGATTGTTCAGTGGCGAAGGAGTGGCCCTTCGTCTTACGACTGACGACTTGGTCGGGTTGTTCAGTGGCAAAGTGGTGTCGCCTTTGACTTACGGCTGACGGTGCATATGGGTCGTTCAGTGGCAAAGGGGTGGCACCTTCGACTTACGGCTGACGACACATGAGGGTCGTTCAGTGGCGAAGGGATGGCCTCTTCGACTTACTACTAAGGACACGTTTCGGTTATTTAGTGGCAAAGGGGTGGCCCATCGTCTTACGGCTGACGACTTGTCAGGGTCGTCCAGTGTCGAAGGGGTGGCCCTTCGTCTTACGGTCGATGACAAGTTAGGGTCGTTCAGTGGCAAAGGCGTGGCCCTTCGTCTTACGGCTGACGACACATTAGGATGGTTCAGTGGCAAAGGGGTGTCCCCCTCGTCTTACGGCTGACGACATGTTAGGGTCGTCCAATGGCAAAGGGGTGGGTGGCCCTTCTTCTTACGGCTGACGACACGTTAGGGTCATCCAGTGGCGAAGGGGTGGCCCCTTCGTCTTACAGCTGACGACATGGTCGGGTCGTTCAGTGGAAAAGGGGTGGCCCTTTGTCTTACGGTTGAAAACACATTAGGGTCGTTCGGTGGTGAAGTGGTGGCCGTTCGTCTTACGTGGCCCTTCGTCTTACGGCTGACGACACGTTAGGATCGTCTAGTGGCGAAGTGGTGGCCCCTTTAACTTACAGCTGATGACATGGTCAGGTCGTTCAGTGGCGAAGGGGTGGCCCTTTGTCATACGGCTGACGACACGTTAGGGTCATTTAGTGGCGAAGGGGTGGCCCTTTGTCTTACGACTGTCGACATGTTAGAGTCGTCTAGTGGTGAAGGGATGGCCCCTTTGACTTACGGCTGACGACATGGTCTGGTCGTTCAGTGGCGAAGGGGTGGTCCTTCATCTTACGACTGACGACACATTAGGGTCGTTCAGTGGCGAAGGGATGGCTCCTTCAACTTACGGCTGACGACACACAAGGGTCGTTCAGTGGAAAAGGAGTGGCCCTTCGTCTTACTGCTGATGACATGGTCGGGTCGTTCAGTGGTGAAGGAGTGGCCCTTTGTCTTATGGCTGACGACACGTTAGGGTCGTTCAGTGGCAAAGGGGCAGCCCTTTGTCTTATGGCTGACGACACGTTAGGGTCGTTCAGTGGCGAAGGGGCGGCCCTTTGTCTTACGACTGACGACACGTTAGGGTCGTTCAGTGGCGAAGGGGCGGCCCTTTGTCTTACGGCTGACGACACGTTAGGGTCGTTCAGTGGCGAAGGGGCGGCCCTTTGTCTTATGGCTGACGACACGTTACGGTCTATGTGGATTTTCATCATCGTGAGTTTGGTTCATCTAGATTTCCCCAAGGATAGGATCCTCTTTGAGGGGAGTCTGACGGGACTCTTCTCATAAAATTCATAAATGCTCTATTAAAAAAAGTTTTTTCGAAGAAGAATTGATGAAAACCATGCTTTATTTGAAAAAAGTAAAAAGCGTACAGGTATTTCTGAGTTTTGTCGTGAGTTGCTCTTGTCACACGCTTTTTATTCGAACTTGACACGCCCCGCTTCCTATTAGGCTTGGGAGCAAGGACACGAACGGGTCCGCAAGTGCAAGTAAGGATGAGGTATTTTTTCTTTTCTTTCCTCCCTGACTTAACACAATATGCGTCTATGTGAAATACCGTAGGTTCTTGCTTGCATTACTAAAAAACAACACAGATAAATAAAACATTATTACAATCTCAAACGTCTCAACGGAATTACAACAAATGGAGAAAAGGAGAGTGGGTCTTATAACCCGTACAACAAATGAAAAGAAGTGCAATGAAGGTTCATTAGGTCAACAAGTCTTGGTCCACTGGTTCAGTTATCTCAACTAGTCCTCCTGGTGCTATAGCTCGGGATCTGACATACATCCAAAAATATGAATGTATGTCAGTAAGGGTTTGCAAGTAGAGGTTAGAACCCAAGGCAAGATATATACAAATTTATACTGGATTTAAGAGGCATTAATGAATTAAATGAGATAACGACAACAAGATTACACATGTTAATTATAAAATGAAATAAAGTAAAATACTCCTAGCATGCGGTTCTAAGCAGTTTAACAAGTAAGGTGAGCAATTATGACATGGAAGTTATAACGAATTAAGAAGTAAGCACTATAAACATGTCAATCCTGATGTGCGAGCAAGTGAACACGATCATTACAATTACAATGCAATGCTTTTTATCATGCATAGGGTTCTCACCTTTAGGTCGTGATGAGTGAGTCGTTCTTTACACGGGGGCTTACCATGATTGACGCTAACCCACCGCATGCGGGTGGTGCCCTTGAAGGGAGTACCCTTTCATATGCCTAGTAGCCGCTCAACTCTAACCCTGCCCGAGAATGTTGTGCTGGACACGAGCCAGGTGCTAAACCGACATATACTGGAACACGAGCCAGACTAGTCATATATGAGCCTACTGGAACACGAGCTAGACTAGTCACACATGACCGATGGAGTAGCCATATTACAAGCACGAATTCACGAATTTGTCAACTCACATGACATCACGAAAATCACGATTTCGCCTTCGAGGCGCACGATTTCACGATGTCACACATTTGATAATCATTCCAAGACATGCAGCAAGTTAATAATATAATCATTTACTTTTATATAACATTTTTCATGATTACACGAGTGTCGAGCAATATTCACGATAGTTTAACAAAAGCGCTGAATATAGGAATTCAACGAATATGACACAGAAAGCTAACTTTCCTTGCTATTGTTCTAAACTAAGGTATATCAAGTTATATGCTGTTGGATCACATTTTAGTCAAGAATGTCATGGTGGTAATTTCACGCGTCATTTCACATGTAGATTTTGAATTATACAACTTTACAAGCAAAAGACTAAATGAGCATCCAACTTCAAAAATTCACTATAAATTGTACACTTGCATGATTTCAGCGATTTTGGTGTCGTTGGGTTCGTCTTGATGGGTACTACGTAATGGTATATCCGGTTCTCTGTTTTGGTTAAACAAATCACTGAATTAGATATATCGCGAGATAATCAAAATATCAAGTTAATCCCTGAAGTGGGTTCGTCTAATTTTATTGGATGCTCTGGATAGGGTGATGTCTATATTGTATTATACTAACATGATACGCCTCATTTTATTCAAATTTTATTATCCTAACATCTATTATACATTTGACAGTGTTTTTTGAATCCTAGGGCTGACTAGGACAAGATAAAAGACGGCTAGGATTTGATCTTGATGAATCAACGGTTGAGATGAGCAGTTGGTAAACTTTTTGGGGGGGGACAAACTTTGAGTTTAAGAGAAAAATGAGGTGGGGTCAACTGTAAAAAGAAAGGGTCAATTTGTGGGTTTTCTTTGGGTTGGGTACAATTTGAACAGGGCAGGAATCATTTCTCTTCCCAACATTGCCATCACCCAATGCAACCTCCACGCATAGCACGCCTACGGCTACGGGAAGAACTCCTCGCCTTCTCCCCATGTTGCCTCGCCTTCCACACCAAATAACCCCAAGTCTGCCATCCTGGATCCGCCATCCTCAAGAGATAAGGCATCGAGAGCATCCGCAATCCTAAAAAACCCCCAAAATTTGCCAGCCTCGAGAGCATCCAACATCCTCAAGAGCTAGGGCATCTTGGATCTTCATCTCCCATCGCAATTTCTTCAATCTCCTCGCAGGTAACCCCATCTTCTAGATCTACTATTTGATCTTTGTTCTTGGATCTTCATTGATCTTTGTTCCCTCCTTCCCAGTTGTCGCAGGTAATCCCACCTAGATTGGATCCTTTTCTCAGTCAGCTTCAAGGTGTCAAGGTACACGAAGTAGCAATTCATTTGCAATTCAACACAAACTGAAAAAAACGTCATTAGCTTCTATTTTTTGCAATTCATTTGCAATTCATTTTGATCTGCAATTCTATTTTTTGCAATTGTATTGTATAGAATATTTTATTTTGATCTGCAATTCTATTTGATTGGTTCAGTTTGGTTGTTTTAAATTTTATAACCTTCCACGTGAGTTAACAACAGTTCCATAAGTGAAAATATTGTGATTTAGTACACAGTTTGTTTGTGAAAATCCCTGAAGTTGGGATTTTTGCCTGCAAGATGTTTGTTATTGTGATTTTTGCCTGATGGGAATACTCGAGTATCACATCATGTTCCTTGAATTTTCAACAACTGGGATTTTTGCCTGCAAAATGTCATTGTGTCCCATGAATTTCTTTTCGGAATATTGCCTGCAAGATGTTTGTTACTTTGCTTCTATGAATACGGTGTATTTCTTTAGTGTCTCCTATCTTGATGAGCCACTGAATAGCTCAAGTGCACACATAAATGAAGTTTTATGACAAAAAATCATTACAGGTGTGTATCTTGGTGTCCTTCGTCTCCACCCCTGTGAAATGCATGCTATTGGTTACAAATATCATTTTCAAATATAATCTCCATTTTGAAATGTTGTTGTCTTCGTTACAAGGTTTTTGACATTGATTTTGAAAAAGAGCCTATTGGGACCGGGAAGGATGGCAAAAACGTGTATTTCAAGGACATATGGCCATCTAATGAAGAGATAGCAAAGGTAACATCTTAGAGAATTTGCCTGTTCTTTGCATCATCAATCCATAAACGATCTGAGCACATCAGATGCAGATCGCTTCTCTCTGACAGTGTTCTAATGGAAACATGTGTTTCCCTTTCACTATGTTTGAGATGCTATGTTGAATCAATCATATCCTGAGATAATTCTATTAATTTTATCCCTACTATAAGATATCTTGCTTCGGGTACATTTATTTTGTAGTAATTCTTGAACACTAGTGTTTACTTTACAGGTTGTTCAATTAAATGTATTGCCATAAATGTTCAAGAGCACATATGAAGCAATTTCTAAAGGCAATCCTATGTGGAACCTGCTCTCTGTCCCAACCTCAACTCTTTATTCATGGGATCCTAGCTTATTTTAATTATATGACTATGGATCCACCTGGACCCTATGGTGTGAAAGATGCTTATTGCTTGCTAAACTTTGGGGATAGTGTCACAACTGATCATATTTCACCAGCAGGAAGCATCCATATGGACAGCCCAGCTGCAAGGTACCTCCTTGAGAGAGGCGTGGATCGGAAAGACTTCAATTCATATGGCAGCCGTCGTGGAAATGGTGAAGTGATGGCAAGGGGAACCTTTGCTAACATTCGCCTTATTAATAAACTTTTGAATGGAGAAGTGGGACCAAAGACAATCCACAGTCCGATAAGGGAGAAGCTTTATGTGTATGATGCGGCAATGGTAAGTTCTTAGCTGACAACTTATGGAAGCTCTTTTATGTTGTTGTCCCTTATAACATTTACATTTGTGACAGAAGATGCCATGTACTATATCTTGCCATATTCTCTTTAATTTGGGAAATTGAGATGCACTGTGCGTTATTAGCATATATTACATCCTTTCTGGTGTACTTTTCTTGTGCTATCCTATAATCGAAATTGCAAAAACTGCACTGTGCGTATGCAAATAGGGGTTTTAAACCATATTAGAAACTGAATGCATGCAACTAGGATGATCGGTTGCTTATGTATACTCTAGGAGAGGTTACATCACACCAGGCGGTTATGAGAATCGCAGGCAGCTTGGATTTTTGAAAGCATGGTATTAGTCAACAGCTTGGATTTTTGAAAGCATGGTATTTTTGACAGCATGGTATTTTTAAGGTTAGTCTGGAACTTTATTTTGATTTTTGAAAGCATGCAAATGTTTGTGATTTTTTGCTAAGAAGGTAAAAGGAAATGATGTAAATGTTTGTGATGCCATACTGTAATTAAAAGAATGCCCAAATTAAGCAGCTCTACAATTCAGTTTACCATCTTTAAGTTCCGGATTCTTCTTTGGTAGATCAATGTGCTTCTGGATTAGCAAATTTGAGAGATGCAAGGTTCATTAGATAATTGTCTGTTTTTATCTGAAACTTTAGTTCATGCTGGAACCTTTAGTTCTGCACTTCTTTTTGGATGTTTAGTTCATGCCATTGAAACAATTATTGAATGTGTTGCCATAATGTTTGTTAGAGGGGTTGTTTGAGAGAAAGGCGGGCAACTTGGTTGTGACACTTTATCTGGGTTATATGTTTTCAGCCATAGTTTGTTGGTTAATATTAGTCCGATTGTATCGCATTCTTCTCGCACGTTTATTTCAAAATTATCTAGGTTATATGTTTTCAACGAAAATTTGTGTCTTTCAAGGTTATCACAGAATCTTCTCTTTTGCTACTACTGTCCTGTACCTACTTACTATTAATCGCAAGGTACGTATCAAAATTTGTGTCTTTCCGCAAAATTTGTGTCTTCTCGCAAGATCTGACGATGTTTAATTATTCTGTCAGCAAGATCAATTCTTATAGCATCTTCCTGTAATCTTACTTATTTGAAGGTGTTGATTTCTTGGTTGCCAAAGATCTAAAGGTGCGGATTCATTTTTTACTGTTCTTAATTATGTAAATGATAAAGTACATGTTAGTGTTGTGAAAAGGATTGTGTACAGTTGGATATTTGTTGTTCTTAATGTTGTAGTTTTTTGTTTAGCATTGTTGGATTGTGTAGGGTCTGAAATTTGCTGCTTTGAACCATTACATTGAATTTGCATGTACCTTATTGATGTAGGGCACTCCATGTATTGTACCATTCCTCTTGATTTTATAGTAAACGTTTTTAATTTTAGCACTTGCCATGAACAACCACACCATATTATATAGTTCCTCAGAATTTTACACTTTTACACATAATATTAATCGATCAATACACCTTTAGAGATACCCATCCTTTCACTTGAAACTCTTTTGACCGAAGCTCGGCGACGACGGCATCTACCTCCTGGCAGCGACGACGTCATCTACCAACCTGCAAGCCGAACTGGATCGAGATCTCGATCCAATTAATACACCTTTAGAGATACCCAACCTTTGACTTGAACCCCTTTTTACCGAAGCTCGGCGACGACGACATCTACCTCCTGGCGGCGATGACGTCATCTACCACCCTGCAAGCTGAACTGGGTCGAGATCTCGATCCAAATATTTTCCCCCTTTCACACACACACACATCTCTCTCCTTTGGCACTGCAAGTAGTCCTTGCATCATGTGTGTGGAGTTTTTTGGTTCCCCGTTCCATGTATGCACAAGTTTCTTCTGATTTTTTCCAACTTTGTCTGGTACATAATTGTTGAAATGAAACAATTATTTAAAAGGTCCATAATTGTTTAACATTTATTTTAAATGATTTAGTTGTAGGTCGAGCCTACATCTTTTAGCGCTCTCATTTGCTTCGCATCAACATGCAACCGGTATGCAATTTGTTAATAGAACCAAATTTATAATAGATACGGCTTTTTACCATCATCAATCAAACTTATACTACACACTCAATGTAGGATTCTGTTGATAGTGACTTATCACGAAGAATATCATCATCACGGAAGAGACAGGCCCAACAAAGAACTCTTACTGAACCTACGTTTGGCTCTTCACTACCGAATCATTGTCACCTTGCAGCATTGCGACGATGGCAAAATGAAAGGACTCACACTGATATGATTTCCGAACATGAAGCTGAACCATCTGCCAGGTTATTATCTATATGACTCTACACAATATCTAATCTAATTTATGTAATTTAATTCTATTTAGTTTTGGATTTAATTTTGTGTAGGTCCTTAGCTCAACTGCATTTTGTTTTGTATAACCCTGAAAGACTTACATATATCGACATATATAATCATCACTTAACCAAGAATCAACATAAGTCGCAATCTATCGTCCACATAGTTGCAACATGCAACATATATCATTCAAATCCTCACTATCCATTTGACTTTCATACCTAGAATCATATATCGTTCATATATCGTGTGTAAATCTTTCAACCAACCAAGAATCATAAATTGTTCATATATCGTGTGTAAAACCAACAAAGAATTGTTCATGTATCGTTCATACCAAGAAGCTTTCAAAATTTGAATGTGGGTTTATACCAAGAATCTTTCAAAACACAGTGCACATGCAAATTTTTTTATTTTGTCGTCCACGACCACGTGCACATAGGCAAAATCTGAGATAAGGGAGGTGGGAAAATCGGGTGATGAGACATTTGTCCCCGTCAGCACTGTTTTTTATTTTGTCTTCCATGTCCACGTGCACGTGGGCAACGTCTGAGATAAGGGAGGTGGGAAAAGCAGGTGACGGAACATTTTTCCCCGTCACCACTGATGGGGGTAGCCACATGTGTAGCTATTTTACCTTTGCCCCCGCTTTTTTGGTTTTTTCATTTTGTCCGCAAAAAACCCTGATAATTGTCCTTCGGTGGAAGACGCCCGCGCCGAAAATGCCCGCGCTGAAGGTGCCCGCTAGAAATGTTTTGCACTAAATTGTTGTTATTTTAAATTTTGAAAGAGAATATTATGTCCCAAAACTTTTGTGGGGAAAATTTTTTTTGGCGAACAAATATTTTGCGGGGGAAATCTAAACCGAAGGCGCCCGCTAAATTTTTTACGCTAATTTGTTGTTCCGTGCCGATGGCGTGGGCGCCAAATTTGGTGTTCCGCTCCGAATTTTGGCTGTGGAAATAATTTTTCGGGGAACAAAGATTTTGCGGGAAAAATCTTAAATGAACCGTGCCCGCGGGCACGGGTTATGACTAGTTATCTAACAATTAATAACATGCTGAAATTAATCTAACTAGCTGATATTAAATCTATCACTACCAACCTATTAACTAACCTAATACCAGCTAATGATAGGGTTATTAACATGTTAGTATTACATGGTTAACATCATATTTAACACCCCACCCACTTACACCTACTCCTACATTATTTAAATACCCTACCCCCACTCTCTAACCCCCTTTAATTCTCTCTTTACCCTTGCTGTCAACTATCACTCTCTATCTCTTTCTCTCTGCCATACTTAATTCTAGGTTGTCTTCTTCCATGCTATTTCTTTTTTTTCATTTTAATGCTTGCAGTAAGTACCTCACGCTAAAGGGAGGAAACTCGGAACTTATGCACAGGGAAGAGGAGGGTGGAGCTGTCGGCGGTCTACAGTGCGCTCTCCAGTGCATGCAACTGCGCAGCACACGGGAGGAGGTCGGCACAGCTAGTGGTGTGCGCGGGGCTCTCCTCCGACGACAGGGCGACGCGTCGGACGGCTCTCTGGCAGGGCGACAACGCGCGCGCGGGGAGAGGGTGGAGGCCGGCCTTCTACAGAAATGGCAAGAGGGGAGAAGGATGTAGAGGGTTTGAAGTTGCTTGATCTGAAATTGGTTTGGGTTTATCTAGATTTTAAATCTTTAATTTGTGTTTTCAGATCTGAGTTTGGTTTGATTTGGGTGTTTTCTACTCTTTCAGTTAGAGTTTGTTTTTGGGAAAAATGATTTGACCGATTTGCTTGAGGGATGTGGGTTTGATGAAATTGTTTGATTTGGAGAAGGATGAATAGATTTTGGTTTTTGTTAGTGGGTTTTGCAGAATAATTTTGGCAGGAAAGAAGACGTCCTTAAGAAGTTTAGTAGGGTACAAGGATGCAGAATTTGTCAAAGATTAGGTTTTTGATTAGACAGAATTAATTGTAAACTTTTGACTTATTGTGAAGAAACATGTGTGTGTGTGTGTTTTGATTTAAAAGGGAATTTAAAGCTAACTTTTGACTAATCTATTAGGGGGAGGAACCTGGTTAGGCAACGTGTATGTTGTCTTTAGTGATAGGTGGTGTTCATGTAAGAGTTAAGGGATTTAAGTGAATCTAAATGTAATTAGTAAAATAAATAAAGTAATTAGTGAAAGTTAAAAGTGATTATCAAGTTGTAATTAATAAGATAATTAAGTTAACGATATTTTTAAACTTGATAGTCAATTAATTATGATAAGTTGAAAACAGAAAACAGAGACGCGCTCGCGTCGACTCGCATCAAAGAACGTACGGACGAAAAATTATCCGGACGACTGAAATAAAATACCGGTACACATGGTCTAAAACACGTCTGAAAATATAGGCCGTTACACTCTACTCACCTTAAGAAAAATTCCGCCCTCGAAATTCTTATCAACTAATGAGTAGGAAACAAATATGGATAACGCTCTCGTAGTTCTATGAGGTAAATTATGACCTGAAATACTGCGAGACGAAGAAATGAAATTGGTTAGAAAAGGACACAAGTGATGTGGTTAAGATTGAGTTTCAAAAAGAGGTTCGGATGCCTAACCACCATCGATGGCCTTAACTGTTAATGGGTGAGTGAACAGGCTAAGGACGGCTACCAAGATGTGCAAGGATGAGGATGAGTGATGAATAATAATGTATATACGTATCCTCTTAACAGCAACCCCAATATCCTAACACTCAGGTTTCTAAACTCATAATCTCAAACAAGTATTACTAAAATAAATCATCACTTCTCGTCTCGTCACCCAATAGCATAACCTGAACTTAAATATAGGTCCAATACTTCCCCTTTCTTTTTTATTTCCATCTCATAATTCTTGCCTTAAACAATTAATACTTTAAACAAGGTAACCTCGAAAGGGAAAATACCAACCATCTGTAGGAGGATATATGCCCATAAGGCAATTTATCCTAAGTGTACGTCTTGTTCATATAATATATGGTGTCCATTATCCTAAGTATGAAATCATTTGAATAAATATACTTAGATAATGTTTATAGACTTATAGTTAGGTCCTTACATATCCAGATAAGATCTTGATTATGAGTAGTAAGCGACCTTATAGAAACGTAAGTCTTAAACGGTTCGTGGTCATAGATGTGTTGAGAACTGGATATCAACACATTGGATAGACCACTGTGTCTTTGTCTTACCTTAGGGTAATGATGATCTCATAGTCATTCGACTTGGCGAAGTCAAAGATGAGACACAAGTGCTCATTGGAGAATGAGTTCACTGAACGACCAACTTAGAGTTATTAAATGGTTAACTTTAACTAAACTGTCTATAATAACTCTAGGGTGATGATAGGTAAGCTGGTCCTTATGACCTGAAGTCATTCGTACGAACCTGTGAGTGAATGGTGTAGCTTAGACCTATGATCTAGCTTCGAGGCTAGGCATGCTGAAAGATCTTTGGTTGAGTTGCACCCGAAGCTCTCGAGACGAGTAGATGACTAAGATGGGATTCGTCACTTCCGTTAAAGGGAAGTTAGTGTCACAGGCTCAGTACGGTCTTTGTGTTAATCCTCGGACGGGGTATGTTGTAAGAAGTAGGACATAAATACAATAAAGACCGCCGTATACTGACCAATGTTATCTGATAGGGTTGACAGTAAACCATACCCTAGGCCAACATGGACACAATCTTGACGAAGGGACTATAGCTAACGGCATTCATCACTGACACAACCAAAGTAAACCCAACGATGCTTTTTTCAATGGGTCGATCATGTTATGATGATTCTGAAACAGGGATGACAACTACTGCTCGTGGTGACCGTCGTCTAGGGGTTTCGAGCCCCAACCTGTAGCAAGGTCAGGCTGTAGGGTCTCACACCGAATAGCGTTCGTATCTTTGTAATAGAAAGATTAATTCAGAGAGATTCATTTGATGATTTGAATAGTTGATATTCACAAAGCTAGTTGTGAAAATAAGTCGTAGATGCAATAGGGACAATGTTGCATTTGATGCAAACAAAGATTAAACGTGTCGTAAATTGGTTACGACAATATTTGTAGGAACAAATACATTGGAAAGGGTTACCTAGCTGATGGGATCGTCCCGGTCTAAACACAGGTTCAAACCGCGTCCAAATCAGAGCTCAAACGAGCCCAGAAGCGCGAAAACAGTCCAAGGCAAAGTTGGTTAGACCCACTGGACTAACGAGCCCATCCGCAAGGGCAAACGGGCGCGGCCCACTGGCTGTAGCGGGCGAACGCCCGCTGCAAGCAGTGGGCGCTGGCCCGCTGCGTGTGCCCATTGCCCAGCGGGCGTGCGCCCGCCCTTCTTGCCTTGGGCGGGTGCGCCCGCAAAGCCTAGCGGGCGCGCCCGCAACTTAAGTGATTTTAGGATTTTCTGAAACCCCAAATGACGGTTACGAAAATTGATTTTTTGCCCATCTTTGGGCAATTGTTTGAGGGGTCAAACGAAATCGAAATTCGTCGACGTTGGTTCCTACGCGTTCACCATTTGAAGCCCTTCGAATTGATAGCTTGTTTGGTGTCTAAAGTTTAATGAATGAAGAGAATTAATTCGTTGAAGTTGGCTTTTATGAAAAGCTTTCTAAACTTCAACTTAGCTGAATTAGCTTAATTAAATTCCCTTTCAATTTTACAATAGTCCCACATTGCTCACAACGAAGGGAGGGTGCCAACTCCCTATATAAATAGGGGTGCACTGTCTTGGTTGAAAGATGCACCAAGTCCTCGATCGAGTAGCTCCGGATTTTTGAGCTAGCTCGATCTACTACTAAACTATTCTCTCTCTCTCTCTCTCTCTCTCTCTCTCTTCTTCCTATTCTCCAGACTAGTCCTAGCAAGCATACGAAGGGGGTTTGGATTTGGATCAAAATATCTAAGACGCGGGTCTATTCAAGTGAAACTTTCTACCGCGTGTGATCGGCTTGGAGGGGGGAGTCGGCTCGGGCAGATCGGTTCAAGGGTGCGAGGTGGCTCGGGAGGATCGAGTCAAGGTGGTTCGGCTACGTGGAGCATCAGAAGATGGTGCGATACTTCTTGCCCGCCCCAGGGTCAAGATTCCGGATATGTGGTTAAGCAATTTTTTAGTGTAGATTTAATTTTGTCGCTGTAGAATAGATCCCTCTTGGGGTGGTCAGATCCACCCCAAGTTGGCATAGATCGGGGCTAGGTTCTGGCTCCCTCAGAGCCTAGCTAAATTGTTTAGCTAGCTTAGTTTTGTTTTTTCGCTGCGCTTTTATGCCTCTGTGGTCCGTCCGACTTAGGACGGACACAGTTCCGAGCTCTTAGGGTCCGCCAAAACCCCAACAGTGGTATCAGAGCCACGGTTATGCTTGTAGATCGATTTTTGCGATGTTTTTAAAGCTTTTAATTTCTTGTTTTAAACATACGGACCATTTTAACTTTATGTTAAAATAATGTTTTGTGTTTTAAAATTGTTTTGCAACATGAAAATTTTTTGGGAACGATTTAAATTTTATGTGATATATTTAAATAGGTCTATCATGTTTAAATGTTTTAAAATTTTATTTTATAAGATAAAATAATTTTAGCATGCATTTAAATTTATTTTAAAGTTTATGTAACATAAAAGGAATATTTTATTTCATGCGATGATATTGAAAATTCATATTTTTGGTTACATAAAGATTGAATTTTTTTTAAAAAGGCTTTATTCGAAAGTTTATTAAATTAATTTCAAATGATTTTAAAAGGGGTTTAGAATTGTTTTAAAGAATATGTGATATAAAGAAAATTTTATTCCCATAAGATGAGATTATAAATTTGTTTCTTTTAAATTACATATTGGTTTTAAGATTATTCTATGCGATATTTAATCTTAGAAGTGTATCGTTGAAATTTTAAAGCTTAGGTTTTAAAATTATTTGATAATTTTATGAAACCTAGTTTTATGTGATAAAAATACTTTAAGCTTTAAATTTTAGATCTTTAAATTTAAATGTTAAATTTTAAAGTTGCAAGTTGTTTGATTATGTTATAGATAATTTTTAACTTGCAAGCTTTTATTGTATGTCACTAAATGAACCTTTAATTTATGCGGTTAAATTAGTTGGTTTATGTTTTAATGGACATGTTGAATAATGTATTCATGAACCCTTTAGATTAGCCATTAACTGATTAAAATTTTATAAGATGAAATTTTAATGACTACTGACATGTTACGTTTTAATAAACAAAACAACATCAAAACCTAATACCAGATTAGGGTAGTCCCTTTTTGATTGACAATCATTATAATAAATCGTTTAAATGATGATTATCATAAAAAGACTATTTTTGCAAAATGTTGTTATTATTATTAAAATCCTAATTAGATTGGGGTAGCAAGTTGAACGTATGAACCTTATAGATGATAAGGTCTCAATAAAAAATTGTTCAACCAATCCATAAAATTTCGAATTTTAGGATCCATTAGTTGATAAGGATTAACTAGTTTTAATTAAAAGCCATTTAGTTGTTGGACGAACATAGAATTGATGAAACTCCTTCAATGGATTATGATGTCGGTCAATGTGTTTGGCTAAGTTAGCTGGACCACCCTAGCTAGTCTAGGGGCCGAGTGGTCCTGGCTTAGTCAATTCCCTGGCCGCGTCCGCTGGATCGCAAGGAGTCGAATCATGACTGTGTAAGTCCATCGACTATACCTAAGTCAAATACGATAATAATCCTATTCAAGATAAATCGTAGCCCTCCTTGTTTTAGGAGTTGGCAACTATAAGACCTGTATTACGGTTGTTGAGCTACACTCAAGCTGTGACATGGTAATGTTATAGAAACCGATTTCTTGATAAACATCTTGACTTGACCTAAATCGTCGTCTCGTCCCTACACCGAGCGCCGGTGTAAATCTAACCAAAGATGTAATCTAAGTCCTGACCCAAACCGACGTGTCGTGCATACACCGAGCGACGGGGCAAGTCAGGCTAGACACGAAAACAAGGGTCTGACTAGGCTAGCCATTGTGATTCGGATGAGCATACTTATAATCACAAATGACTAGGGGTAAAAACGATAGTGAATCATATTTAATATGATTGACGACGAGTTCGTCTACCGACTGCAGAGTCGGACAACTTGTTGAGACACACTAAAGGTTGTCAGACTTAGGGTAGTCGGATCCCTCTCTCACAAATGTTATTTTATAATAAACTGTTTATTATTATGGCTTTAATAAATTTAGTGGGAGAATATAGTTTTATTAAAAACCATTAAAACTATACAACAAACATATACTGACTAAAGTGTCTATTGCAGAATGGATTCGGGTCTTAAATATATGGTAGAGATGAACGTGCTCAATGGAACGAACTATAAAGACTGGCTTAGGAACACTAAGTTAGTCCTTTCTCTACCCGGGATTGGATACGTGCTGCTCGAGGACGCTCCGGAGAAGCCTGAAGACGATGCGACCTTCGAGGAAAAAAAAGCCTATAAGCTATACCAGAGGGATGCAGAGAAGGCCGGGTGCCTTACTCTGGCTTCGAAGAATAACGAACTACAGATGAAGCATGAACATTTGGATGTTCAAAGTATGCTTCTAAATGCATAAGAGTTATACGGCAAGCGGTCTCGAGCTGCTAAGTTTGAAGCCACAAGCAACCTCTGGGGCACAAAGATGGATGCAAGGCCCGTACAAGATCATGTCATCAAGATGATCGGATACGTGGAGGGCGCCGCCTAGTTGGGTTTTGTCCTGGACAATGAGATGTCCGTGGACATTATCCTTAAGTCTTTAACCCTGGCCTTCAAGCCTTTCATTACTGTTTTCATAATGAACAGTATTGAAACAGATCTTCCTGGTCTCCTCAATATGCTTAGGCAGTTTGAGGAGATTGAGAAGAAACCGACTGCATTGGTTGTTGGCTCTGCTTCTTCAGACCAGCCGAAAGGCAAGGGTAAGAAGAGGCATGTCCCACAACCTGCCAAGGCGAAGAAAGGGAAGAAAAAGACCAAAGGGGCCCCGTCAAAATCTGAGTGCTTCCATTGCCATAAGATTGGCCATTGGAAGAGGAACTGCAAGATTTATCTTGCAGAAAAGAAGAAGGGGCATACTGATGCCTCTACCTCAGGTACAACAAATTAAATTTAATGAAGCATAATTATTTCCAATCACATAGTATAAGATACTGAGACATCTGTGCAATATATACAGGTGGCTGATATGAAGCAAAGGTTGGAAGAAGTTCGGAGGATGGTCGGCATCTGAGCAATCGTTGCTGCTGGGGCCGTGCGAAGACTTTGAGAGACATGAAGAAGGAGCTGATAGTCATCTTTTTGTTGAATAAAATGTATCATTCCTCAAAGTGAAAACAATGATTGAGTGTTCAACACTCAAAGTTTATTTGATAAACATATTATGGTTCATCTTTAATGAATCCGTTGTTTGAATGAATGTCTCGGAAATGTGCTTTCTGTTGAAATTGAGATTTGATTGAGATTGGCTTAAATTTCTGTAAATGTGGCTTTCTGAGTTGGTTGCGAATATTCTCAAACTATGATGCGAAGCTTCAGAAAATTTTGTTTTGGAGCTGACTTAATGTTATAGTCAATCGGTAGTTAAGTATAGGTTCCAGGAGCGTATAAATTATGTGTGATCACAATTGTACGCATATTAAGATTAATTCTTAATAAACTACATTTGGTTATTAAAGAGTTAATATTAAATGTCGTTAAGGGAAGGTACAATGTATGACGTTTGATTGAGTGAGTCAATGTCAAGATACCTTAAACCGATCTTGACTTGACTCGTTCGTCAAACCCAACCTGACGCTAGTACATTCCATCTAAAGCACATATCAAATGGTTATGTCTTCATATATATAATCTAAATATGATTTAGGTATATAATTGAAGTAATTAACCAGGTAATTCTTAAAGTCAATGGGAGCTAGCTCGTATACTGAGTTCCGGTTTCTCGGACTAAGTAAAAAGGATTTCCAACTTATTTGAATCATCTATATAAAACATTGAATCAAAATCGTTTTGATTTAATCGAATATATAGAGACTTAGTGTGTCATGTATGAACTTGACATATTGACACAAGAAGATTGGAATGAGCTGAGACTGACTTATGGAATAGTTAGACCGTAAATCTAGATTGTATAAGCTAATTGTTAGCAATACAAAGAAAGGAAAAATTGATCCAAATCATTTTTCAAAGGATCAACCTTGTGTGATCAAGAGATGTACTAATAAATAATCCATTAAAATGCATTGTAGATACTCGTTAGTAAATCCACTCTTAGGTTTGTCATATAAATGTCAAAATGACTGATATGCTATAACGGTATGAAATACCGAGATAAATAGCCTAAGTGCAAGTGGGAGATGTAGGAGGATATATGCCCATAAGACAATTTATCCTAAGTGTACGTCTTGTTCATATAATATATGGTGTCCATTATCCTAAGTATGAAATCGTTTGAATAAATATACTTATATAATGTCCATAGACTTATAGTTAGGTCCTTACGTATCCAGATAAGATCTCGATTATGAGTAGTAAGCGACCTTATAGAAACGTAAGTCTTAAATGGTTCGTGGTCATAGATGTGTTGAGAACTGGATATCAACACATCGGATAGACCACTGTGTCTTTGTCTTACCTTAGGGTAATGATGATCTCATAGTCATTCGACTTGGCGAAATCAGAGACGAGACACAGGTGCTCATTGGAGAATGAGTTCATTGAACGACCAACTTAGAGTTATTAAATGGTTAGATTTAACTAAACTGTCTATAATAACTCTAGGGTGATGATAGGTAAGCTGGTCCTTATGACCTGAAGTCATTCGTACGAACCTGTGAATGAACGGTGTAGCTTAGACCTATGATCTAGCTTCGAGGCTAGGCATACTGAAAGATCTTAGGTTGAGTTGCACCCGAAGCTCTCGAGGCGAGTAGATGACTAAGATGGGATTCGTCACTTTCGTTGAAGGGAAGTTAGTGTCACAAGCTCAGTACGGTCTTTGTGTTAATCCTCGGCCGGGGTACGTGATAAGAAGTACGACATAAATACAACAAAGACTGCCGTATACTGACCAATGTCGTCTGATATGGTTGACAATAAACCATACCCTAGGGCAACATGGACACAGTCTTGACGAAGGGACTATAGCTAACGACATTCATCACTGACACAGCCAAAGTAAACCCAACGATGCTTTTTTCAATGAGTCGATCATGTTATGATGATTCTGAAACAGGGATGACAACTACTGCTCGTGGTGACCGTCGTCTAGGGGTTTCGAGCCCCAACCTGTAGTAAGGTCAAGCTGTAGGGTCTCACACCGAGTAGCGTTCGTATTTTAGTAATATGAAGATTAATTCAGAGAGATTCATTTGATGATATTGAATAGTTGATATTCACAAAGCTAGTTGTGAAAATAAGTCGTAGATGCAATAGGGACAATGTTGCATTTGATGCAAACAAAGATTAAACGTGTCGTAAATTGGTTACGACAATATTTGTAGGAAAAAATACATTGGAAAGGGTTACCTGGCTGATGGGATTGTCCCAGTCTAAACACAGGTTCAGACCGCGTCCAAATCGGAGCTCAAACGAGCCCAGAAGCGTGAAAACAGTCCAAGGCAAAGTGGGTTAGACCCACTGGGCTACGAGCCCATTCGCAAGGGCAAACGGGCGCAGCCCGCTGGTTGCAGCAGGCAATCGCCTGTTGCAACAGTGGGCAATCGCCCACTGCAACAGCAGGCGCAACCCGCTGCTTGCAGCGGGCACACGCCCGTTGCAACAGCGGGCGTGTGCCCACCCTTCTGGCGTTAGGCGGGTGCGCCCGCTAAGCCTAGCAGGCGCGCCTGCAACTTAAGTGATTTTAGGGTTTTTTGAAACCCCAAATGACGGCTACGAAAATTGATTTTTTGCCCATCTTTGGTCAATTGTTTGAGGGGTCAAACAAAGTTGAAATTCGCCGCCGTTGGTTCCTACGCATTCACCATTCGAAGCCCTTCGAATTGATAGCTTGTTTGGTGTCTAAAGTTTAATGAATGATGAGAATTAATTCGTTGAAGTTGACTTTTATGAAAAGCTTTCTAAACCTCAATTAAGCTAAATTAGCTTAATTAAATTCCCTTTCAATTTTACAATAGTCCCACATTGCTCACAACGAAGGGAGAGGTGCCAACTCCCTATATAAATAGGGGTGCACTCTCTTCGTTGAAAGATGCACCATGTCCTTGATCGAGTAGCTCCAGATTTTTGAGCGAGCTCGATCTACGACTAAACTATTCTCTCTCTCTCTCTCTCTCTCTCTCTCTCTCTCTCTCTTTCATATTCTCTGGACTAGTCCTAGCAAGACTACGAAGGGGGTTTAGATTCGGATCCAGACATTTAAGACGCGGGTCTATTCAAGTGAAACTTTCTACCGCGTGTGATCGGCTTGGAGGCGGGAGTCGGCTCGGGCAGATCGGTTCGAGTGTGCGAGGCAGCTCGGGTGGATCGAGTCGAGGCGGTTCGGTTACAAGGAGCATCAAAAGACGATGCGATACATCTTGCCCGCCCCAGGGTCAAGATTCCGGATATGTGGTTAGGCAATTTTTAGTGTAGATTTAATTTTGTCGCTGTAGAATAGATCCCTCTTGGGGTGGTCAGATCCACCCAAGTTGGCATAGATCGGGCCAGGTTCTGGCTCCCTCAGAGCCTAGCTACATTGTTTAGCTAGCTTAGTTTTGTTTTTCCGCTGCGCTTTTTTGCCCCTGCGGTCCGTCCGACTTAGGACGGACACAGATCTGAGCTCTGAGGGTCCGCCAAAACCCCAACACCATCCTCAACCAATACTTATTACAAATTTCCTCGCTCCTTCGCTCATCAATGCTATTAAGACAGTAACATCTTTTCGGGGTCTTTAATGTACGATATCCTTTATACCTACGTTCTCCAAAAAGCTGTACATTCTCATAGGTTGTCCATCCGTAGTGTATCATTCCTTGCTCATTGTATAACCTAACTTGTAGTACTATAATTGTGACATCATCTAACTCCAACCTTATTCTTATCTCACGCAATTTGTATAACGATGCTTTACCAATTGCTGATATATGACAATAAGTAATAATGGGCCTAGTTACATCACCATCTATCATCAACATTTATCATGCTCCCAACTCATTCTTTATCGTGACAACTCATAAGTTTAAATACCTTAATTAACAAACTATTAAATCACACCTCATCATTTCATATTGTATCTTATCCTAAGCAACTTAGATCAATTTTCGCTACTATCCATTTGTATCGGCATATCATATCATTTTCGACGTCTCCATCACTCTATCCGTACGATGAAGTCTCGTTACTTTACATACCCTACTAATCATCATTGTCATCATAAATCATGTAATATCTACAAAGTTACTCTCAACCGCGACTAATATGAATTCCAAATCCGTAATGTACTCGTCTTCTTGTGCACCACTCCTAGTATAGAATCCTATTGAAGCCATTATGTATGGGTATATCCAAATATGAAATATAACTCTTGAACACATTATTCTATCTATCATATTGTAAATAATCAATACAACTACACCTTACATCATCTCAAACTATCCCTATCCGTAATTATAATCCCCTAATAATAATAATTGTATCTAACATCCTATCAACATAATGCATAACAAAAATTCAACACTGTTTGATGATAGAAATAAAGGTAGAAGAAAACATTGTTAAAAAAAAAGGTTATAACGCAAATTTAAAACTAATCTCGCTAAAGTGGTAATAAGTAAATGGATGCACTAATATGGTAACTAAAAGTTTGTGTAGGATACAGAGCTGTTTGATGTAACGAATCAAGTTTGTGACGAATGGGTTTCAGGTGAGGCAAGGATATGGAGTTAGCTTGGTCAGAAATATGATCTTACAGGTGCAAGAAGTAAGAATAGACATGCATATACGAGCGGAAAGTAAAGTACTGGCGGCTGCTCAAGTGTGGTAAGTAAAGTGCATTTAATGCATAAAGTAAAGGTGACTGCTGACTGGTCCAAAAAGATGTACTGATAATCCCAAGTATAGGACGTCGGCCAAGTAGTAAACCTGGTGAGACCAGGATCGTATTCCTCAGGGACAAAGCAACCTGCAAATTTCACAGTTTAGAATTAAACAAGAAAAGTTATTTGATGAGAGGTGAACCACCCTTCGAAGGCGATTTTTGATTTGAATTTAACGTGAGGTAAAAGTTGTTTTTAAGAATTTACGAAAGTAGAATGTCGTGAACGTGAAAGTATGATTTATAAAAAGCGTGTGTGTGTCGTGTTTCCTTTAGTGTTGCAGTAGGTTATGCTATTCATTTTCCATAGTTTCTCAATCCCAGATCCATGCCAAGGTATGGGGATCAGAAGATAAAGCTTTAAAAACGATGATTTTTCAATTAAAAAGATAACGTAAAAACTGTTGACGTCTTTGAATAATAAAGTAAAAAAGATGAACCTCGCGGTTCACCACCCTCCTTGGGCTCCTCTACAGATTTATGCACTTAAACGATGCCTCGCGGCATGTCATCCTAAGCGGATTCCTCTACGGATTGTGCATAATTGAAAAAGTGAAGAAATCGACGTTTTTAACTGTTTTGATAATTGCACAAAATATGGAGATATGAAAGCAAAATCCTAGCAACACTAACTTCCACACAACACACCCGCAATACTCTAGCCAAGCATGGTAACAAAAACATCAAGTTTCATTAATAGAAACATGATTTTAATACAAAGCTTAATATAAAATTAATACAAACGGGTAAAGAAAGGGAGTTTTTCACCACTGTTGAAGCCTAAACACCCCCCAAAATTCTCCTTGAGCTGAGCAAACTCCTATGTAATGGAAATAGAAACTCCTTAGCTTCGAAATGAAATGAAAATCACTCCATTTGGATGTCGGATGATGAAGTTATGCCCAAAACAAGCTTTTTTATAGGCAAACGGGTCTGCGGGTCAAAGTTCAGCCTTGGCGGGCGCCGCCCGCGTGCAAAACACGGGGCGGACGCCAGTCAAGGCTGGCGGGCACCCGCCCGCGGTCAAAGGTGGGCGCATGCCCGTAAATGAATGCGGGCGGGCGGTGGACCGCCCGCATTCATCTGTAGGCGGGCTGGGCGCCCGTCCGCATTTATTTGCGGGCAGGCTGCTGGCCCGCTTGTTACTGTTCACGAATTTTTTTGTTTCGTTTTCACTTTACAAATACCTTTATTGGGCCTTTTAAATCACAGAAATTTGCCTCGATCTCCGAAAAATGTGGAAAAATAGCCGTTGGATTCGGAAAATTGCAAGCTTCTCCTGAAAAATAAAATTGAGAAAAAATTAGGCCAGAAAATTGTATTTTTTCCATATAAACAAGCGAAAATACTCTATTATTAAATAATATTACAAAAACATACTTATTAGAGATAAATTATATATTCATATATGCCAAATACGGTCTAAATGACGGGTAAAAAAATGAATATTCTCTCAGAATCACACCCCCCAACTAGATTTTTGCTAGTCTCTTAGCAAAATAAGCGAATATTCCAACAAGATGTCATACATCTCATATTCACTTCAATAAGCTTTAAATGAATTAAGAATAATATTACCCAACAAAGTTCAATAAATATCATGTGTTTTCATGGACTAATGCAAAGAATCACAATCTTATCTCAATCCACACGCACAAATGCAATTGATTATTGAAATAGGTAATCACATGTCCTAGGCTGTAAATTTCATTAGATTAGGCCATCACAACATCCAAATCATAAGATCATGATTTTGAATCTACTCAAAATATCTCTTATCTTTTTTCTTTTCCCTTTTTTTGTTTTTTTGATAACTTTTTAGAGCAATTCATGTAACGAGCGTTAGGTCAATGACTCCCAAACCAGACGGTTTTAGGGAATTAGCTTTTGAAAAACCCTTCAGACTTAATAACTCGGAATGTCTAAAGATTATTATGCACTCCCCCCATACTTCATTTTTCGGTGCGAAGCCCCATGCTTCCTGAGGCACGAGGACCCGGCTACTTAAAGAAGCTGGAAGAACGGTGCATTTTATTCATTTTTTTCTTTCTTCTTTTTTTTGACATGAGACATGTTTGAATAAGATTCTCCATCACTTAGTAATCGGCAAGCCTGTGTATGTGATTGTCCATTATCCTTAGAATTTATAACATTCTTCACATAATTACCAATTCGTGACATGAAATTGCATGAACCAAATAATAGTTTCATGAGATTACAATTGCAGATACGTGCACTAATTTACATGAAAGTCATGATAATGTAAAATTCTACGCATGGGTAAAACATTCTTAATTTATTTAACAATAATGAATATAGGTATACAATTAAATTTTGATGGAATTTTCACTTCAAATGGACATATAGATGGTTTTGGTGAAAAACACAACACTCTGTTTTTGGATTTTTTTTGTTTTTTCATTTTTTGGTATATATATAAATACAAAATTTAAGCAAAATATATATGCAAACTGTTTTTTTTGTAATGCAAACACTCTCCCCCAACTAAAAATAAACATAGTCCTCGATGTTTGAAGGGTAAGATGCAAATTTATTTAGTAATATATAAACCAATACTAAAGAGTTATGGAAAGAACACACCTATTCAGTTACCACCCGAATGGAGATCTGTAAGTAGCATGGTGTCGTCCTCCTGTGGCGATGGCTCTTGATAGTGCTTCAAGCGTTGGCCATTGACCTTGAACTCATTGCCATCTTTCGGGTTGACTAAGGTCACTGCTCCATGTGGATAACTCATTTTTACAATATAAGGTCCATTCCACTTGGAGCGTAGCTTTCCTGAGAAGAGATGCAAGCGTGAATTGTACACGAGCACTTTTTGACCTGGAACAAAATCTCTCCTTAGTATGGTACGATCATGTGCAACTTCCAATCTTTCTTTGGCCAATTTTTCATTGTCATATTCTTCTCTCATCAGCTCCTCAAGTTCAACCAATTGCAACCTGCGTAAAGAAGAAGAAGAATCAGCATCAAAATTTAATTTCTTCACCGCCCAAAAATATTTATGTTCAATTTCGACGGGTAAATGACAATGTTTACCGTAGACAATACGGTAAGGAGACATCCCTAATATGATTTTTTTAGGCAGTACGGTATGCCCACAATGCTTCAGAAAGACGGATTGTAATGCCCTGTTTTGACCGATACATGTATTTTACTGTATACGCGTGGTAAATTTACAGACAATGCGTACGTAGGCATGAAATAGACGTAGCCATCGATGTATGTAGTGTAGTGCAAGGGGATTGGGCCGTCATGGGTGGCTAATAGATGAGAAAGTGAGATTGGGTGCGGGAGAAATGCGAAGGATGTCGTTGGTGCAAAACTACAGGAATGGGTTAGACGCGTGTGTGTGATGCTTGTACGCATGCATGGATGGGCGTGGATGTGTGTAGGGGAAGCCATGGAAGTGTGAAAGGGTTAGGGGTCAATGGAACTCCCCGTAAATTTTTAGAATAGTCAGGGGCAAAACGGTCTTTTTGACTAGATTTATTGGGCGTACATACTTAAAGTGGTCGGTGCATAAAGTAATGGCAAACTTGTAAATACCTAAAAGTTGAGGGGCATTTTTGGAAGGGTATTATAGTCATTTTGAGCTATGCATGGCTTATGTAGCAAGTAAGGAGTGTGTAGAATTCTCTTTTCTCTTCTTTCTTTTTCTTTCTTTTCTTACATCTTCTACCATCTTCTCTCTTTTTCCCCTTTTTCCTTAGCCTATGGCCGGCCACCCCTACCCTTATTCCCCCCTCATTTAAAAAATAAAAACCCTAATTTCTATCTCCAATTAGAAGGTGTTTAAGTTAGCTTCAAGAGGGAAGAAGACGGAGAAGAAAGCAGGAAGAAGAGAAGAGGAATTTGAAGATTTGAGGTAGGAATCTCTTGGAGTTGGAATTCCAATCAATTTAATTTTTGCTAATTTGTTTTTATAGCATGTTTTATCAAATATGTGATGAAAATAATCTATTTTTACATGCTATTGCTCAATTTCACAATTTCCCCTTTGAAATTCCTAGCAAAGTCATTTCCTTTTGAATTTCAGAATTCTTGATGTCTGTTGTAGCTTCCATTACAGTTACTGTAGCTCGAATCATATTTTGAAAAAAATATGAGCATGTAGATCATGTAGTTCTACCCCAAAATCATATAAATTTTGATATTGTTTCAATTCCGAAATTAAGACAAATAAATCCATCTTTACAGCATGTCTGTTTGATTTTCAGTGTTGACACATTTCAGTAAAATTGGCCTAGAAACTGCACACATAATGCAATTTTGTGTTCTTGGTCTTGTTGAAAAGCTAACAAATTTTCCTAAAAGTTCATCAGTTGCTCATATACTGAATTTCTGCCTCCAACATGCCCAAAATTAGCTTTCAATACAGGCCCTAAAATCTACTTAACAAACAGATTTGACACACTTCAAAAAATAATTCACCATAAATTACCTACTTAAAATTTTTACTTGAAATTGTATCTGTAAATCCATAACTATCATATCTTCAACTTTCATTTATAAAGTTTTGTTAAATTCCCAAGAGAAATGGATGAAATATGTTGATCTTTATGGTTGTTCCTGCAA
Source organism: Scilla litardierei (assembly GCA_030789695.1). Classification (NCBI taxonomy): domain Eukaryota; kingdom Viridiplantae; phylum Streptophyta; class Magnoliopsida; order Asparagales; family Asparagaceae; genus Scilla; species Scilla litardierei. Next base: position 40,298,585 of record CM061133.1, read on the forward strand.
TTTCAGCAAGCTGAATTCCTTAAGTGCTATTATTATTCATTAAATGTGGTTAATTGGCCATCATTAATCTTGCTTAATATGGTTGTATGGTGACATGAATGTTCATGCCATTGGCACATGTAAATATAATCGTGTTGATTTGTTCTGAATGACGCCCGTCAGGTGTTCGATGAAATGCCTGAATGAAGGCAAATGCCAAAAATGTGAGAAATGCTCAATCGTATAGATATGAATTGAAATTTGATGTGAACTTGTAATGTTGGAAGCGTGTCATGCATGGTACCATATGTGATGTGTTGATGGGGATATGAATACAATGAAGGGCATGACACTTCAGTGTATGACCCATGTTGATATGAATATGAAATGGGATGCCATGCAACATGACTTCTTCATTACTAAAATGATGAAATGAAACTCTTGAATGTCTCAGTCCTCTCTAATGAGGGTGGTTAGCAAATCCCGGGATTTAGGCAGGATTTGAGTAAATTGTGGATATGAGGCATGGACTGTGAAGTTGGAGATGATTATGTGATGTGTGGAGTTTAAACCCACTCGCCTTTACCGGGAGTGGAGGGGATTTTTACACCCACTCGCCTTTACCGGGAGTGGAGGGGTCATACAGAGGTTGGGTTATGTGGAGAGCCTCACTCCTGCCAGGGACGGGGGAGGTGAGAGGCCCGACGTGTAATGCCCTGCTAAGCTACTGCACAAGTACTAGAGGGGGTGTGAATAGTACTTTAAAATAATTAAGAGGCTAATTCCTAATTACCGTGCAAACTCTACCAATTAATGCGGAAATGCGGAATAGTAAATAATCGACAACAAATAAACAATCGCAAACAAACGATATTACTGGGTTCGGATCCACCCAAGTCTCCCCGACTTGTTCCCGGTGATCCTACGTCCCAAACACCCGGATCCCCTCCGGATACTTGAGTTAGAAACCCTAACTCAAGATTTCCACTATGAAATACTTGTGAAGAACCTTCACCAAGTCAAATCATACACAAAGTAATTTGTGACTCCCACAACCCGGGATCACAAACACAACTCTCACAACCGAGAGTTAAACACTTACAATATCAAAGTAAATTGAAATGAAATAGCTTACCACAAAATACCTATGCCTTGAGTATACTTACGAATTAGGGCAAGGATGATTTTGAGGAAGAAGAAGGCACCAAACCCTAGCTCCAAGATGTAGATCAGCGATGGAGAGCTATGGGGTTGTTGGTGACCTAGGATCAAGCACTTGGCTTGGAAGGCTCTCAATCAATGAATCTCTCTTTTGAAATGAATGAGGAAGAGATTCTTGAGAGGGAAATGAATGAGCTTTAAATGAGATGATAGCTTTCTCTTTGATCTCTAAACTTCTCCAATAATCAGCCTTGAGTGCAATGAATGCAGCTCAACAAGTATTTATAGGATGGGGAGAGAGAGAGAGAGAGAGAGAGAGAGAGAGAGAGAGAGAGGGGGAGAGAGAGAAAAACGTTTCAATTAAAGCTCCAACGGATCTATTCTGATCGCAACTAGTCGGTCAAAGAACAACCACCGACCGACTAGTTCATCAACTAGTCGGTCGGTCAATCAACGTAGACCGACTAAAGGTTAGAACAAGGAATAGGTCGAAGTTCAGACAAAAGGAACTAGTCGGTCCAAGAAGAGTAGCTGACCGACTAGTTTCACAACTAGTCGGTCGGTTACTCAACTGAGACCGACTAAGAGATAAAACTGAAGTCTGAGCACAAATTGATTTAGTCGGTCCAAGAACAAATGTTGACCGACTAGTTCACCAACTAGTCGGTCGCCAAATGTGCATAGACCGACTAACGATAAACAGTAAGTTAGGTGAAAATTTGCATGTACAGGAAAACTAAACTAGTCGGTCCAAGAAGGAAAGTTGACCGACTAGTTCATCAACTAGTCGGTCGATCAATGAACACAGACCGACTAATTATAAACAGTAGCTCAGGCTCAAATTGGCATGTACAGGGAAAGCTCAACTAGTCGGTCTAAGAAGCATCACTGACCGACTAGTTCACAAACTAGTCGGTCGGTGAGTCAACATAGACCGACTAACTGTAAACAGTAAAGAGCTATGAATTGAGAAGTCAAACTAGTCGGTCCAAGAAGGATTGCCGACCGACTAGATCACCATCTAGTCGGTTGGTTCTTCTTCTTGAACCAACTAACATGCACAAGAAGTCGCGAAACGAAGCGCGATGCTTCGGGAAAGTTAGTATGGACTTCTACTAAGATCCTATGTCTAAGATAGGAGCGTTATGAAGATTAAAACGTAAGACCTACTCAAGGCTTAACATTCTACGAAAGAAGCTTAAAAGACTATAAATAAAACTTGACGATACCGTCTTCAAAAGCTTCAATCGAATCTTCATAACTTCTAAAATGGTCCATAAGCTTCAACGAAGCTTTAGGCATACGATCACATGCTTTGAGAAGTCTCGAGACGTCGCTTTGGATGTTCAAGTGAATTTGGCGACGAACTCCATAACTGCGCTCACAAATTGTTAGTTCACAATATATTTATGTTTGTTCATCATCCAAAACCAAATCCGGGGAGTCCAATATCCAACATTCTCCCCCTTTTTGGTGATGACAAACCAACATAAATAATAATAAAAAATAATGATTCAAATGTAATTTACTTACTCCCCCTGCATTGATGACACGTTAATTCCAAAATGAATAATAATAATACGCATCAAGCAGACGAGTAAAGTATAAAAAAGAGAATCCATTATTGAAATATCGGATTTGAAATCCAATTTTTATATCTTAACTCCCCCTGAATCTAACATATCAAATTAGATTCTTGGAAAAATGCTTAAATTATCATTTAGCACATGTCATTATTATATCTCTCCCCCTTTGGCATTAGCAAAAAGAGCGGGAGGAGATCAACGACAACAACAATGGCTTCAAATAAAAGCATGGGAGTCGAAGAATACGACCACGGTCTAAATGACACTGAAGAAAAAATACGAGTGAAATCAAGGCGTGTCAATGAGACCAAAGTCGAAAAACGATAAATAAAATCATCAAAACTCAAATTAATTTTACGAATTGAGTTATGGAATATACTCTCCAATATCAACATTCTTGGTTAATTTAGTGCATGGAAAACAATTCTATGTTTTCATAAAATGAATTCTAGTTAACCAAGTTAATATCGTCGAGCGACGAAATCGAACATCAGAGACATATAAAAAGTTAAATGTGCACAAGATAATGAAATGTCAACATCGATGTATATATATATAAAGCATGAGTACATCAAAAGATACATCCGTCAACATACAAAATGCGATCCAACGATCGAAGCACAAAAGATACAACAGCATATCACACATATATCATCATCAGAGTACACCAAAATATATGAAGATACAACAAAATACATCAAAATGTCAAAATCATCCAGAATCCCACTCTATCCTACCCAAACTCTCTCACACTAGATGTATCATCTAAGGAGTGCATCGGAGAGTCCTCAAGAAGCTCAAGAGGAAGTGGCAGGATCTGCAGCAGCAGCAGGCTCTGCAGGAGTGGAGGTGGTCACCGGGTCATCAGTAGTGTCCACAGGAGTGACGGAAGTGGTAACCTCTGGAGCAGCAACAGTAGTGGCCTCGGGAGCACCAGTCGGAGCATCCACCGCAGGAGCGGTGGCAACGGGTGTGCTCTCGGGGGCACCAGCAGACGAAGCAGCAGCAGCATCACCAGAAGTGCCCTCGAGGGCACGAGTAGAAGCACGGGCAAGCTCCTCAATATCCTCCTCATCCAACTCATCCTCGTCAGAAAAAGACGGAGGGATCTCAATATCAAGGTGACGAGCGATACGGCAGAGAATCTCCTCAGAACGAGCCTGACGAGACTCCAAACGACGCACAGCACGAACAAGCTCGGCAAGAGTGGAAGAGGGAGCAGCTGAGGCAGAAGCAGAGACTGACGCTGAAGGTGTCGTCCTCTGAACGTGACGGAGCGCCGCAAGAGACTTCTTGACGGCCGTCGCGTTCAGGGGAGGACCAAGTGGACGCTCATCGTCAGGAGGAAGTGTGACACGGAAGTGACGAAATACCAGAGTCAACAAGCACGGGAAGGGGATATGCGCCGACTTCGTGGACTTGCGAATACACTCGAAAGAATCCATCTTATCGAGTATAATTCGAGCCCAGTTAATCGAGCTCCCCATGAAAATAGCATAGATCAACTTCAAGAAAGGCTGGGACGGTAAAGAGGAGGAGCCGTACTTGGGAAGCAAGCACGACTTCAGAATCAAATTTAGGACCCAGTTGTTAGGCTTGAAGGATTTGGAGGGAACGCCAATCATGGCGAGGGGGAATCTCATGGAAGATCTGAGAAAGCACGACCTGATCAAGTGAGGATATGTCATCAACAGAAATATCGGAGGGAAGGAGGCCAGACGAGGAGATACCCAAAATCTCTCCTAAGATTTCTGCCGTGAGGACTATAGGAGTCCCCAAGACAGTCGTCTCAATCGAGTGGGTCGCATCGTACTGACCCCAGACGCGGTTGGCATAGAATAGTTTCACTAGGCGAGGGTAGGGGTGTGGGTTCGCCTTCGGGTCATATCGAAGGTAATCGAGAAGACCGGAAGACGAAAGAAGATCGGCGAGGCCTAGGAAGTCACTAAACTGGACGAAATGCTCCAGAAGCAGTGGGCAGTGTTCGATACGGTTGTAAGCCGCGAGACACAAAGGGTCGTCGCGACACAACGAAATATCGACACCGCCAACCGGCATCGGAGCCTTTCCCTTAGGCTGACGGGTACGGGGACGTGAGCTAGACTCAGGCTGCCTAGGAGGAGGAGAGGTATCCCTATAGGTCTCAGTCTCGGGTCTATACTCCGTATCGGAATCCGTAGGAGTATGGAAAGAGGAGGGAGACGCAAGTTCCTTGGTCTTGGGCTTAGGCTTGGGTTGGGCTCTAGGCTTGGCGGTCGTCGTCCTCTTCTTCTTGAGAGGAGGCGAAGACGACGAGGGTTGGGTAGGCTTAGATCGGCGTTTCGAAGGGGTTCGTGTAGGTTGCGGGGGGTCCGAGGGTGGCGAATCGACAGTCATAGGCGAAGGGCCAGAGGGAGTGATCGGAATACGTGTACGAGCCATAATCGAGGCACGACACGTCGCAAGAGATCGAGATAACCCTAGACACAAACCCTAGAAATCGAAATAACTAGAAATGAAACCCTAACTGTGAGAATCTAACCCTAGAGAGCTAACCCTAACCCTAGGAAGCTAGGAGAGGAGAGAGGATCACCTAGGAGGAGAGGGCGACGGTCGGCGACGGCGGGGATGGCCGGAAACAGGCCGGACACGACGGAGGAAGACGAAGGGTCGGGGGGTTTTGCGAGCTGGAGAGAGTTAGAAACCGACTAAAAAGGAATTAAGTCGGATAGATGGGGTTTTAATCGATCGGAAGTCGAAAAGACAATTCAGTCCCCGTCACAACTAGTCGGTCACAGTTCAAGCACTGACCGACTAGATCACGATCTAGTCGGTCGGTCAATGAGCTTGAACCGACTAGTTGTAAACAGTAACTGAAAGAAAATTTCCTGACAAGAATTAGTCGGTCTAAGCTCATTCACTGACCGACTAGAACTGAATCTAGTCGGTCGGCCAATGAACTTGGACCGACTAAGAGAGTCCAAAAATTGAAAAATTTTGAAATTTGATTTCTCTCCTAATCACACTTCGACGAAACATCAAAATACTCTCATTAATCATTATACTACCCCATTAAACATCGAAAATCTGAAATTTGACGATTACGCACAAATCGAGCGAAAATTCCGAAAATTCAACAAAAATCCAGAAAATTTCAATTAATCTAGCATGAGCAAATATAAAGAATTGAATAGCATGCAAGATTATTGAAAACATATGAATCCTAAATCTCGGATTCACCCATAATCCCCAATTCTCGACGCAACCGCACAAAGGAGTCCTCCTTTAGGGGTTTCGTGAAAATATCGGCGATTTGCTTCTGGGTTTCAACGTACACTAATATGATGTCCTTTTTAGCAACATGATCATCTAAGAAATGGTGTCGGACATCTATGTGTTTCGAACGGGAATGGTGTACCGGGTTCTTGGAAAGACATATTGCACTTTGGTTGTCAACCATGATAGGGCAAGTATCACAGTTTATACCAAAGTCTTTAAGTGTGTGTCTCATCCAAAGAACTTGAGCACACGCGGCACCGGCGACAATATATTCCGCCTCGGTGGTTGAAAGTGATACGGAATTCTGCTTCTTGGAAAACCAAGAGACAAGAGAATTTCCTATAAAATGGCAAGTGCCACTAGTACTTTTCCTGTCGGATTTGCATCCCGCATAATCTGCGTCACTATATGAGATTAACTCATACGTGCTAGATTTTGGATAAAGTAATCCAAAATCAAGTGTATAACTTAAATAACGGAAAATACGCTTTACCGCTACTAAGTGAGACTCCTTAGGTTGAGACTGATAACGAGCACATACACATACGGCAAACATAATATCGGGCCTACTTGCGGTAAGATAAAGTAAACTACCTATCATACCTCGATATAGACGAATGTCTACATCTTTTCCGCCCGCATCTTTATCAAGATGTGTAGTCGTGCTCATCGGAGTCTTTTTCCCGGAGGCATTCTCCATTCCAAATCGCTTAAGCAACTCCACCGTATACTTCGTTTGGTGGATGAAGATTGCTTCGTTCATTTGGCGAATTTGGAGACCTAAGAAATATTTGAGCTCACCCATGTGGCTCATCTCAAATTGATCCTTCATCACATTAGAAAACTCTTCGCAAAGAGCAAAGTTAGTAGCACCGAAAATGATATCATCAACATAAATTTGAACTAAAATTATATCATTATTCGAATACTTAACAAATAATGTGGAATCAACTTCTCCCATTTTAAATCCTAAATCCAAAAGAAAATTCTTTAGACGGTCATACCAAGCTCGAGGAGCTTGTCTCAAACCGTAAAGAGCTTTCTTAAGTTTAAAAACATGATTTGGAAATTTTTCATTTATAAAACCCGGAGGTTGAGAAACATAAACTTCCTCAACAACATCTCCGTTTAAAAATGCACTTTTTACATCCATTTGAAATAATTTAAAATCCTTATGGCATGCAAAAGATAATAGTAATCTAATTGATTCTAATCTAGCTACCGGAGCGAAGGATTCTTCGAAATCGATACCTTCCTCTTGTCGATAGCCTTGAGCTACTAACCGAGCTTTGTTCCGGACGACGACTTGGTTTTCGTCGGTCTTGTTCTTGAAGATCCACTTTGTCCCTATGACGGTGTGGTTCTTCGATGGCAATGGAACAAGCTCCCAAACTTCATTCCTCTCGAATTGAATGAGTTCCTCCTCCATGGCTAAGATCCAAGCGCTATCTTCGCAAGCTTCATTAACATTCTTTGGCTCGATCGAGGAGGCAAAGGCACAATGAGCGAAGTGGTTGACTTGAGATCTCGTCTTGACACTATCATGGATATTGCCAATGACTTGCTCATGAGGATGGTCACGAACGGTATGAAGCCGCTTGGGAATTCCTTGATCACTAGGAACATTCTCAACAACTTCATTAGTCGGGTTAGTATCAATAGAATCAATAGAATTAATAGAGTTAGAATTACCAATTGAATCACATAAGACATCCATAGAGTCATCATCATTAGTAATTCTCGTTGGAACAAATCCTTCATTAAATGAAACATGAAGCGATTCCTCGATCGTTGAGGTTCGTTTGTTGTATATCCGGTAGGCTTTGCTACGTGAGGAATACCCAACAAAAATCCCCTCATCGGATCTTGGATCGAATTTGTCCAAACTACCATACGTGTTCTTAATAAAACATTTTGAACCAAAAACACGAAAATGTTTAACTTGAGGCAACCTACCAAACAACAATTCATAACAAGTTTGTTTAGTGCCGGGCCTCAAAAGTATTCTATTAAACACATAGCAAGCGGTGTGTACCGCTTCCGCCCAAAATTGATGGCCAAGTTGGCTATCATCAAGCATAGTGCGAGCACACTCCACTAGCGTCCTATTCTTTCTCTCAACAACACCATTTTGAGGAGGTGCGCGAGGGAATGAAAAGGTGTGTGTAATACCAACTTCATCACAAAATGTCTCAAAAGACTCATTCTCAAATTCTCCTCCATGATCACTACGAATAGTGACAATGGTGGTTCCTAAGAGATTTTGTACTTTCTTAACAAAAATTGTGAAGTTTTCAAAAGCATCATTTTTATTACTCAATGAAAATACCCAAGTAAACCTAGAAAAGTCATCAACGATGACAAGTCCATAACGTGCATTTCCTAATGAAGCAACTCTAGTTGGCCCAAATAAATCTAGATGTAATAGCTCTAGTGGCCGCTTAGAAGAAATGCTTTTCTTAGGTTTAAACGACGATTTTGGAAGCTTGCCTCGTTGACACGAGTCACAAAAGCTTTTCTTTTGAAAGATTAGCTTAGGGAAGCCTCTAATAGAATTTAACTTGGAAAGCTTAAATAGTGTTCCAAAGTTCACATGACCAAAACGTCGATGCCATAAGTGTTGTTCACTTGTGTTGGCAATAAGACATTGTTCATGTGATCTTGGAAGATCTAGGATGTATATATCCTTATGGCGTGTGCCGGAAAACAATAATTCATTATTATCTTTTCTTAAAATATGGCACATTCCTTTCGCAAAGCTAACTTTGTAACCTTTGTCACAAAGTTGACTTATTGAAATGAGATTGTGGTTTAATCCTTTAACAAGGTAAACATCACATATAAGGGGTTTAGAAGGATTACCCACTTTACCAACACCTATGATGGTTCCGCTCTCGTTGCCTCCAAAGACGACGCGGTTTCCATTAGCAATGGGAACCACTCCGGAGAGCAATTGAGCGTCACCCGTCATGTGTTTTGAACACCCGCTATCGAGTATCCAATTTCCTTTGGAGCTAAATTTAAATTTGTTGCTCCTTTTCTTTTTCTTTTCCTTGAGTACCTAAAGATAGAAAATTTCATATCATGGTACCCAAGGTCATTGGGTCCAAAAGTCCAAATTAGACCTTTGGAAGCCAAGTCCAATTGGACTTAGACTTCCCCACATAATTAACATTGTCCACAACATCCGAAAAATAAGCATTCATGTAAACTTGTTTTTCATTCATGCTTGTGTCCTTTGGGCTCCAAATTGTGAATATTTTGGGAGCCCTCATCCTATTGGGTGCATGCATGCGTTGTTGGTTTCTACGTGATGCATGACGTGGATAGGCATAAGGAACATGATGAAATGGTGCATGTGGATAATTATTCATGCGATGATGTGGGTGTACATATGCATGTGGAGGAACACGTGCATGAGGGTGTCTCACATTGTGTGCACGTGCTGTTAGGGTTTCTATCATAGTACAACTAATTTATACGCAGCGGAAAATAGAAACCTACCAAGATCCATGCGGTTCTAATTAATTCGAATAGATTACTAACCTTTCTGACGATCTGAATCTGTCGGATTATAGGTGCTGCGACGATCTGAATCTGTCGACGATCTGAATCTGCCGGACTATAGGTGCTGTTCTGCGAACGACCACCCTCAATCGGTATCCACACGCGAACGTCACGAACATGACTTGCGAGGGTGCTAGCTCCTTTGCCGCAACTAGGGTTTCTCTCGCTCTTTGTTTTTCTCAAAAACGGAGGAGATAAAAAAACGTAAAACTGAAAATCGTGATTCTATATCTTATATAGAATCCTACGTTAACCCCTTAACCATATTCAGTTACGCGACGCTATCTTAGGGATAAGAATCCCACGTTAACACATTAACGTATTTCAGTTAAGCGACGATATCTTAGGGATAATATCTTAACGAGATACGATATCTGACGGTTAAGATATTTCACCTTATTACGAATTTCAAATCATATTCGAAATTATGTTTAAACCATATCCTATCCAATTCGTTCTTTGTGTGCGACCCAATAGGCTCATATTAAATTGGCAGTGGGCCTAATCTCATTAGAAGCCCACAAGTCATAATTGGTCTCTAGCAAGACATTTTGACTACCCAATTAATATGAATATCGTTAGTCCGATATTAACCTAACCAATAGAACATGTCATTATCCTTTTGTCACACGATATCTTATTTGAACATAAGTCATGGGCAATGTCATACTTATATAGTTCAAACATTTAATTTCTCGCTTTCTAAGTAGACTGATAAAATCAAATGACATTCATTTGAGCATGGCCATGCATTTCTCAGTCCTACTTATCGAGGGGCCCATTAGATATCTCTCATAGGGGAGGGACAAATTCCATCTTGCTCATTCACTTTCCTCTGCATAATTCACATCATATTCGATCATAACCTTTATGATTATCTGATTAAAGATAATGTTTGATTATGTCAAAATATGATGTTCCTTATGCGATGATGTGGGTGTACATATGCATGTGGAGGAACACGTGCATGAGGGTGTCTCACATTGTGTGCATGTGCCCGTGAACGTGTAGCATAGAAATCATCATATGTGTGAGCCGGTGGAGTAGGACGTGTGTTCCTACGTGGCATAGTATTGGTGTACATGTAGGCATGACCCTTCTTTGGAGGTCCACCCAAAGTGGGTTTCTTTCCGAAAGAGGGTGTGGACGAGGTGGAAGCACCATTGGTAGATGAACTACCAATAGAGTGTTTGCTACCACTCGTTGAGTCACCGGAAGTTGGCCTAACAAAAGTAGTGGCCGATTTGGATGAACTTCCCATCGTATACCCCAAGCCAATGTGGTGATTGGCCGGAAGTAAGTCACTTAGGATTTTATCCAAATGGTCCTTACCCTTATTGAATTTATTAATTCGGCCTAATGTGTTCTCATATTTCTCGGTGAGAGAACGCATAGAAGCATCCAAAGTGGATACTTGCGATGTGAGCACATAAACACGAGATTTAAGATTCTCATTCTCAATACTCAAAGTCGAGTTTTGAGAAGTCAAATCCGCTATCTTGTGTTCCTCCGGATCCTCAATGCTAACATGTTCAAGTTGAGTCTTGAGATTAACAATCTCATTCTTCAACCCTTCAACAACGGTGTCGTTGTTGGTGATGATAGTTTTAGGCGAGGTTTGAATGCTAGCTAAGTCATCTTTTACTTTAGTATACCTATTTACTAATTTAGTATACTTAGACCACAATTGAGAATTAGCATTCCTAAGGTCATCCATTGTTACCTCATCGCCTTCGTTGTCGCTATCATCGGAAGAGGAATCTTTATCTTGCTCCTCTCTAGCCATGAAGCACATGTGTGCTTGCTCCACTTGCTCATCATCCGACTCTCCGCTAGATGAATCATCGGAGTCGGTGAATGTCCCGACAAGCCCCTTTTTGTTCCCTTTCTTGTACTTCTTGGACTTGTCGTACTTCGGCGCCTTCCACTTCTCCTTTTGCTTGTTTAGAGGACACTCCGCTTTCATGTGTCCTGGCTTGTTGCATTTAAAGCACAAAGAAGAGGAGGCGTTAGAAGAATTGAACTTTGACTTGTTTTTGAAGTTACCTTTCCGGAAGAACCGGTTGAACTTCTTGGCCATGAGAGCCATGGACTCCAAGTCCAACTCGTTTTCCGAGTTCTCATCATCGGTTGATGTGGAAGTAGATGGAGCGGCCTTGAAAGCAATAGCTTTCTTCTTTGGCTCGTCTTGTTGTAGGTAAGACTTCATCTTTTCCTGCAACTTCAACTTGCTATCCTTGCGTACCTCATAAGACATCAAGGTACCCATTAGTTGAACAACGGTATACTTGTTCATATCGTTACCTTCCTCGATGGCGAAGGTACGCTTTTCCCAACTAGAAGGAAGTCCTTCGATAAGCTTCGAACATTTCTCCTTTTGGGTGTAGGTTTTGCCAAGAGCTTCTAACTCGTTTATGATGTCGACGAAGCGAGCATAATACTCCTTCATCTTCTCACCCTGTAGCATATGAAACATCTCGTAATCTTTATTAACTACCACGAGTTTAGAGTCTCTTACCCTACTCGTCCCTTCATGTAAGATGAGGAGGGAGTTCCAAATTTGATATGCACTCTTACATGTGCATATCTTATTGAAGTCCTCGGGCTCCAATGCGCATTGCAAGGCGTTCATTGCCTTGGCATTGCTTACCTCCGCGGCGACCTCCGCGGTTGTCCATTTCTCGAAATCTTCTTCGGCGGGCTCGACATACTCCTTCATTGTGGTCCTCCATAGTGAAGCACTCCGGAGGAAAGTTTCCATCCGGCATTTCCAGTACCCGTAGTTGGTACCGTTGAAGAATGGAGGCCTCGTTGAGGAATGTCCTTCCATTACCGAAGAAGCTCCTTCACGATTCTTGAAGGTGCTATAGTCGGAAGGTGGACGAACGGTCTTGTTGTCGTTGGCAGACATAGCTATAGACTTGGCTCTGATACCAAATGTAATGCCCTGCTAAGCTACTGCACAAGTACTAGAGGGGGGGGGGGGGTGAATAGTACTTTAAAATAATTAAGAGGCTAATTCCTAATTACCGTGCAAACTCTACCAATTAATGCGGAAATGCGGAATAGTAAATAATCGACAACAAATAAACAATCGCAAACAAACGATATTACTGGGTTCGGATCCACCCAAGTCTCCCCGACTTGTTCCCGGTGATCCTACGTCCCAAACACCCGGATCCCCTCCGGATACTTGAGTTAGAAACCCTAACTCAAGATTTCCACTATGAAATACTTGTGAAGAACCTTCACCAAGTCAAATCATACACAAAGTAATTTGTGACTCCCACAACCCGGGATCACAAACACAACTCTCACAACCGAGAGTTAAACACTTACAATATCAAAGTAAATTGAAATGAAATAGCTTACCACAAAATACCTATGCCTTGAGTATACTTACGAATTAGGGCAAGGATGATTTTGAGGAAGAAGAAGGCACCAAACCCTAGCTCCAAGATGTAGATCAGCGATGGAGAGCTATGGGGTTGTTGGTGACCTAGGATCAAGCACTTGGCTTGGAAGGCTCTCAATCAATGAATCTCTCTTTTGAAATGAATGAGGAAGAGATTCTTGAGAGGGAAATGAATGAGCTTTAAATGAGATGATAGCTTTCTCTTTGATCTCTAAACTTCTCCAATAATCAGCCTTGAGTGCAATGAATGCAGCTCAACAAGTATTTATAGGATGGGGGGAGAGAGAGAGAGAAAAACGTTTCAATTAAAGCTCCAACGGATCTATTCTGATCGCAACTAGTCGGTCAAAGAACAACCACCGACCGACTAGTTCATCAACTAGTCGGTCGGTCAATCAACGTAGACCGACTAAAGGTTAGAACAAGGAATAGGTCGAAGTTCAGACAAAAGGAACTAGTCGGTCCAAGAAGAGTAGCTGACCGACTAGTTTCACAACTAGTCGGTCGGTTACTCAACTGAGACCGACTAAGAGATAAAACTGAAGTCTGAGCACAAATTGATTTAGTCGGTCCAAGAACAAATGTTGACCGACTAGTTCACCAACTAGTCGGTCGCCAAATGTGCATAGACCGACTAACGATAAACAGTAAGTTAGGTGAAAATTTGCATGTACAGGAAAACTAAACTAGTCGGTCCAAGAAGGAAAGTTGACCGACTAGTTCATCAACTAGTCGGTCGATCAATGAACACAGACCGACTAATTATAAACAGTAGCTCAGGCTCAAATTGGCATGTACATGGAAAGCTCAACTAGTCGGTCTAAGAAGCATCACTGACCGACTAGTTCACAAACTAGTCGGTCGGTGAGTCAACATAGACCGACTAACTGTAAACAGTAAAGAGCTATGAATTGAGAAGTCAAACTAGTCGGTCCAAGAAGGATTGCCGACCGACTAGATCACCATCTAGTCGGTTGGTTCTTCTTCTTGAACCAACTAACATGCACAAGAAGTCGCGAAACGAAGCGCGATGCTTCGGGAAAGTTAGTATGGACTTCTACTAAGATCCTATGTCTAAGATAGGAGCGTTATGAAGATTAAAACGTAAGACCTACTCAAGGCTTAACATTCTACGAAAGAAGCTTAAAAGACTATAAATAAAACTTGACGATACCGTCTTCAAAAGCTTCAATCGAATCTTCATAACTTCTAAAATGGTCCATAAGCTTCAACGAAGCTTTAGGCATACGATCACATGCTTTGAGAAGTCTCGAGACGTCGCTTTGGATGTTCAAGTGAATTTGGCGACGAACTCCATAACTGCGCTCACAAATTGTTAGTTCACAATATATTTATGTTTGTTCATCATCCAAAACCAAATCCGGAGAGTCCAATTTCCAACACGGCGTATAGTGCCCGTGTCCACTGCGTCGTGTGCTATATTCACCCCAAATTTGGGGTGAAGTCCAGGTCCTGCTATCACACAGTTTACCCAAGTTCCAATTAATTCAATTATAAAACAGTAAAATAAGAATTTGGCATGTTACACCTTCTGCTGGCAGCACTTTCCCTTCACTTGCCTGTTTCTTTGTGTCTCTGTGCCATACCTCAGGCATTTGTACTTGTTTTATCAGATAGTGGTTGCTTGAATACTTGTGTTGTTGTTGTTGTTGTTATTATTATTCGTGCTAACCCCATTCTTGCAGCAGCTCGACATTGGACTGCAGGTATGATTCCTTTGTTTAGCTCTTAACTTTTCATTATATCACTTAGTTACATGCTCTATTCCTCTGGCTTGCCTTATGAATTGATAACTTTAAAATTGGGTTCCAAACCCAAGTTGGTTCTTACTGGGGCACGCATTGACGTGCTCCCCCCTATTTTTTAGGTAAGGACAACAGAGTTGGTGGTGGCTTGGAGTTGAGTTTCAGGGGTAGTGTTGGTGTGAGTTGGGGTTGTACTGTGACTGGGATGTCTTGGCAGACTGAGAATGGTGTATATGTATTGTTACACTTGGGCTATATGTATAAATGAAACATTTAAATATGAAGTGTTGTTATTGTTACATGAGGTTGTTTGATATAGCTGTGGAGTTTTACTTGTACTATCCCAGCATGTGCGCAGTGGCCTGTTTGTTCAGTTTCTTCTTCCTCCCTCTTTTTCCTCTTTCATCACCCTCACTCTTTAGGATACTTGGAAAATTTTTTTTTGGATGCCGGGTATTCTGGGGAATGGGGCGTGACAGTTTTTGGTGGCCCATGCAGGTCACCGCACTGCGATGTGCGTAAGGATAGTACATGTAATGCTTCAGTAGGTGATCGGGATACATTAGCCCTAAGGTGGGTAGTGTCTAGCCTTAGGACAGAGTCCTAATGCCAAGAGCTCGAGGTATAGAGTTGTCTGGAGGTCGTTTTAGACTCTTGGTTCGAGATCTGTATAGGATTACGGTATGGTATGGCTATCAACTTGTGAAGTTGTATGACGTCCTTGTGTATGATGTATAGTTTGATTCATGTGCAAATTACATTAAATATACGGGTGCGGATCCTTAATGTAATGAATAACCTATTGAATGTGTATATACTTATATATTAAGATGTGAGTGGCATCTAGATATGTATAGAGTATGTGGATTCATGGGTATTCCCTTGTATCCCACCTCGGTAGACGCGGGTATACTAGATGTGCAGTGTCACCGATGATGGAATTATTTAATTGAGTATTGGCTCGAAGATATAGATTGAACCATATAGTTGAATAACTCTATGAGGTGTATAGTTAGATGGGTGTATACGTGTGTGGTGTAAACTATATGAGGTGTATACGTATGTGGTTAAATGACTATATGCTAGCATATGGTATTGCTTTAAATGTAAGACACATGAGCCTTCGACGTATTACTCTTCCTGAAGGATAATGGTTGTAGTCATGTTAAATTATCAGTATTAGAGTGGGGAGAACAAGGATACTTTCCTACCAACATGTTGAGTGTGATTGATATGCAGATCGGTCGTAAACGGTACATGGGAGTGTACGTCAATGGAGATAGACGTATATGTCAATAATGAGTCGTATAGGGACACCGAAAGATATATATTTGTGTGTATATGACCCTTGAAGACATGTATGTATGTGTGTGTGTGTGTGTGTGTGTGTGTGTGTGTGTGTGTGTGTGTGTGTGTGTGTGTGTGTGTGTGTGTGTGTGTGTGTGTGTGTGTGACTGACCCTCGTGTGTGTATTTGTATATCCGGCTGTAGGCATGTATGTGTGCCTAACCAGCCATTTGTTACCTATACTTGTATGCTTGTGCCTTGCATGTGTGTAAATCGTATAACATGTATGGAGTGTGGTATAGGAGCCTGTCCGTGTGATACGGTTGCTGCATAGTGAAGAATGGGTCTGTGGTGTACTTAGGTTGGTATGCCCTATGTGACTTGGCCATATATGGTGTGTATGTAGCGATATAGATAAGTAATGGACGTATGGATAATATGAGTAATGCTCCAGGGTGTTAAGAGTAGATGTATCCTAAGGAGTGTAGGAATGCTTTAGACCCGTCCACCCTAAGTGTAGGCACTTAGCTCTATATCGTGCCTAGTGTAGGATAAGGAGATAAGTGGGACGTATAACGTATGTGAGATGTGATGGATATGTGATCGCTCCAGAATGTAACCCAAAAGTGCGACCGTGTAGTTTTACCGCAAGCGCACGGTGTAGCGGCGAGCGGGTTATCGAACACAGGGAGGACGAATGAAAGTGCTTGCTCTGAACAACCTGGCTATTAAGAACAAAAAAGAGGGAATTTGCCTTTGGCGATCCTGTCACAATCGTCAGACAAAGTACGAAGATATCAAATCAAATAAAGGACGTCTAAGGAATGGGGAATCTCTGCTACTCACCGTATCTCGTCAATGTGATTCATTGGTATCAAAATTGCTATGGTAAAATTTCGGATGAACTAGTTGCAACTGAATGTAAAACCTAGCTCACGCTCCCGCGCTGTTGCTGGTCTATAGCTATCCTAGGTTCGGGTCCAATCTCTTGCAAACCCTAGCTTAGGCAAGCTAGCATTAGGATCCACATCATCGTTCAATCGTGCCCCGAGCCCACTCTCGTGCAAACTCGGGCCGCGACCTAGGTTAGGATAGTTCCTACCCGTCCAATCTCTTGCAAATGGGTATCGGCATGGAATTGCAACCGAGAACCCTAGTATCGGTCCAATCTCTTGCAAACCGATACTACGGAAACTCGATTCCAACCCAATTCGGATTTCTAGGGTTTCCTATCGAATTGGGATCCAATCTCTTGCAAATCCCAATCGATATGAATACCTAGCTTTCCGTAATAAATCGATCCCAAACTAACCCTAATAGCAATTCTAGCAAAATTTCTACCAAGTCATCACAAATCTGAAATTGGGCTCGTAGGGTTCATCCCCACGTCCCAAGACGTATAGACTACTCACGATTCATAACACAAATACAAAAATAATCAATGGAATTAACAAGAGAATTCATCACAATATTCAAATAAGCAATAAAAATAGTATTTTTAATGGAGAGGGAGACAAACCAATAGAGTTCTTCCAAGAATCCAACAAAAACCAACTTTCCTCTCCTCTCCAATCACAAAAATCTAAAGCTAAAAGTTTAATCTAAAAAGCTGCAAAAAGTAAAGAGAAAAGCTCTCCAACCTAGGGTAAAAACAGGGGTTAAATACCCCCCAAAATCGTCCAAAAAACTGTGACCAAAATGCCCCTGCGCAGCCTGAAAACCGCAATTTTCGCTACAGGCAGCGCGTCGCACTCGGCCGAGTGACAAAAGTCGCTCGGTCGAGTGACAAACCCTGAGAATTTCCAGTAAGTCTGGGTCTTCGGGGGTCTTCACTTCGGGGGTCGCTCGGCCGAGTGAGTTGTCGCCACTCGACCGATGGCTTCTTAGTACTCGGGCGGTCGGCATTATCCACTCAGCCGAGTGGGTCTTCTGAAGCTCAGGCAGACGAAAAACAGTAAGTTGGCAATTTTTGATCGGCTTCGTCTGAGTGCCACTCGGGCAGACGGGGCTCGTCACTCGGCCGATGTGGCTTCTGACGCTCGGCCGAATGCACACATGAAACGTGTCCGATCTGGTCGGCCGAGCGGTGTCTCGCTGGTCGACCGAGTGACTCCTTCACTCGGCCGAGTGAGACACCAAAAATGCCCAAACAGCTTGTTTTGGCCTCCTCGTCGCTCCTGCGACGTTCTTTCTTCTTCCGCTCCTCTCCAATGGCGAAATACCCCTCGGGGAGGTCATCGGTGACACTCTGGAGTAGGTGTATCAGGGTCCAAATCGCTCCAAATCACCTGAAATTCGACAAAAACAACAAATCGTGAAAAGCATCGCAATATCGTCGATATATCGTGAAAAACATGATTTGAGCGATCTAAATGGCATGCAAACATGCGGGAAAAAAGTGTAAAATAAGGAGTGATCAAAATCCCCCAAGCTTACCTCTTACTCGTCCTCGAGGAAGATAAGTAAAAGGCGAACCCGGTGGATTCAGAAAACGAAAACGGCGAAAAACGAAAAAATGAAAAACGAAGAAAAACGAAAAACGAAATAAAAACGAAGAAGAAAGAAGGAAGCGAAGAGGGAAGCTGCTAGATCATTTTCTCAGGACGTGGGTTTCGCTTACTCATATAGCATGCACCGAATGAAAAACACATGTCAAAGAGTTTTATTTCGATACCATAGTATAATGATGCAAATAGAAAGAGAAAACCCAAGAATGGTGATATAACATGAAAAACGGAATAATTTTAGAATTAACATCGTCTGAATCATTTAAAGCGGTATACAATATCGCAGATCACACACTTTTCAATTGAACGCTTTCTAAGAGGAGTATAAGAATATCACACAGTAGAATAGAAAGAATAGAAAAGTATGGATTTCATGAAATGAGTGCTAGGTATAGATTTCTGGACTTCGTAAAGCTAAAAACGATCTCACCGAGTATAGAATATTACTTAGCCTAGGTTGTCGTGCAATCGTCAAGTAGTCACTCTCTCACACATCATTGGATTCTCTCCCCCAAGCTTATCTATAAGCGTGGTGGCACAAAAACAATATTTACATCCCCATTTTTTATGAAGCTCCAAAAGTAATAAAAATGAAAAACAAAAAAAGGGAGAAGAAAGAGGGAACATGAGATGGGATCGTTTATTGAGATTCTTTTCTCTTTTCTTTTCTTTTTTTTCTCTTTTTTTTTCTTTTTCTTTTTTTTTCAAATAGCATATATACACAATGATCCCAAATCAAAGAGAAATAAGGATATACAAGAATTTTTCTTTTTCTTTCTTTGGTTTTGGGAAATTTGGAGCTAGGAATTAATAGCGGGGGAAATGCCATATAATAGAATCGCTAAGGGGAGATTCACCAATGATTTTAAAATAGAGAAATGATGTTCAAGATATGTGGAGAAATAAATAAATATGTCTCTCAGTTCACTCTATAGGACGTGCACGACAACTTCAGCAGGGTAATCTAATCTACTCAGTTTTAATCACAAAAAAGCTAACTAATCCAGATTTATCATAGCTAACATCATTCAATCATCCTGAAAGTGAAATGTACAAATCATGCATATAGAAGTGATATAGGAAAAGAAATCGGTACTCCAGATATAAGCATTCAATGCGTGAATCATGGTGTGTTTTCTGCGATAGCATACATATGAATATTCAGACTCAGCTAATAATAAAATTTCATCCATTTTCATGTGGAAAAAGTGTGGGTTACTATCTATAAATGCAAGGTAAATCACAGCATATGATATCAGAAATAAAATCTAAGACATGAAAAATATAGCATGCATATAGGCAAAACTAACTCCACGTCATCATCATCACAGAAAAGTCATCTCTAGCATGAGATGAAAAAGAAATAAAGATAAAGGGGAAAATAAAACTATTTACAATGCAGCACACAGAGAAATAAGAAAAACGTGATGCATGGTAAAATAAAAGAAAAAATGATAAAAATAAGTGCAAAAGCGGGAAATGGCGTGAAAAAACTAAAAATAAAGGTGGTAAATCGAAAAGAACGTGAGAACTCACTCCCCAAAGCTAAATGGCACAGTGTCCTCAATGTGCAAAGTGTGGCACACTGAGAGACGTGTAATGGGAGGGGTAGGTGAGGATGCATGCATGGGGCAAAAAAAAGAAAATAAAAATAATGAAAAATATGATGCGGACATGATGCATGCAGATGTAGGAGTGATACAGATATAAAAGTGTGACACCAAAAACTCTCCCTCTCTCCCAAAAAAGATATATAAAGATATATAAAGAAAATGTGTAACCAAAAATAGTGAGGGGCGGGGGGGGGGGGGGGGGGGGGGGGGGGGGGGCAAAAATGCATCAGGACCCAGCAGAGACGGGCAGCACAACGGCAAAAAGAATCGATGGCATCAAGGGTGCCTAAGAGGGTGGGGCTGCGCCGTCTCCGTCCTGAGGCGGAGGTGGTGGTGGCGGTGGAACATGCTGCTGAGCGGGTGTGGGTGTGGAAGTGGAAGTGGAAGCAGGCTGGGTGTGTGTAGGAGTGGGGGTGGGGACCTGCTGGGTGGGTACGGGTACGCGGGGGAGCTGCTCTAGGACCTGGGTAAGGCAGTAATGAATATGCAGGAGCAGGTCGAAGCGGCCAGCCATCGCGGTGACGGTGGCGGACAGGGTCCTAAGGTCACCTCTGAGGCCACTCACCGCCCCCTCGAGAGCACGAATGCTCTGAAGTACAGTGTCGGGGGGAGGTGGTGCAGAGGGACGCACCGGTCTGTGCTGTGTAGGGCGGGGCTGGCTTACTCGGGTGGCGTAGGTGATGGGTGACGTGCGTTTATATTTCATATATTCACGCACGTTTTCTTTTGTGTTTCTCCATGTTTTTCCGCCGTCTCTTATTCGTTTTCGTGTATTTTCCCGTTTTCTTTCAATTTTCTTTGTTTTTCCATGATTGCAGGGGATTGACCACGTAGGGGACGTTTAACGATGATATCCCAAGTCCCCGGAGTAACGAGAGAAGTCACGCGTGATCCAGGGGGCCGAACGCCAAAGAATTCATCTTTCAGCCCCTCACCCGATCGGTTGGTCATCTCCAACCGATCGGGTGATGCACGCGTGCACCAACCGGTCTCCACCGCAGCTCACAAAGAAGTCACCCGACCGGTTCGCAGACCGGTTCAGCGGGGGCTATTCTCTGTTTTCTCGAAGCAAAGCGCCAACCGATCGGGTGACTCTCACCCGATCGGTTCATCTGTAGCTAAAAAAGATGAGCTGAAGACACGGACGTCGAACCGATCGCTTCACCCGACTGCTTCAAGATCCAACCGGTCACTCAAGAACTCACCCGACCGGTTCATGAGATCGGGTGAAAACTCGCCGTTTTCTGATATTTATTTGTAACGGATCAACCGATCGGTTGACTTGTCAACCGATCGGTTGATGCGACAGCCTATATATAGAACCCCTAGGGTTCCAGAAACGAGAGCTATTATTTTTTCTACTGTTTTATTTCCCTGTGACGGCTGTAATTGTTGCTCTTTTGTAAGTTTTCAGATCTTTCTAAAATTTTAGTATTGTCTTTATTACTCTATTACTTCTGCATTGCAATTGTCTGATTATGATTCCAACGGTTAAATTTCATTTAGATCGCTTTTTCATGAATTTTTGTGAGTAGTTCCCAAATCTGGGATTTTGGTGGAAACCCCTTCGGGGGCTCTTCCTGATGCGTCCATAGGGTTAGGAAATCGATAGGGAGTAGGAATCCAATGGTTACGCGGGGTGTTTCATTGTCATCGGCGGGAAAAAGACCGCCTTTGACCGTCGGGCCAAGGGGGAATAAACTTGGCGGTTGACTCCCTAGCCATAGCTCACACCCTTAGCGTAGACGTCGAATCCTAGCACGCGGGAGCGGCAGGATGAGACGTTGGGAGTTATCGTTGCGGGCTTAGTGCTCCCGGGATCGATCAATGTTTATGGACACGGGAGTGCCCACTGATCAAACCCGGGAAGTCCGGTGTATCATCCTGGGCACCGACCGGAATATCGGGCCCATGGGACGCCGGGTACCACTTTCAGAGGCAACGTCTCACCATTAGACCCTAATCCCGATCGTTATCCATACCCGTAGGTCGCTTCAGCGAGAGTCTCTCGTCGGGTTGGAAACCAAAGTCCCGGGTTTTCTTTCTTATTGTTCATACTAATTTATTTCCTTTCGTGACAACCATCCACCGATTCGGGCTAGCTCACCCCTCGGGGTGATTTAGGTCCTACATGACCCAAGCACAACCTCGCCTCCCTGAGTTCGATATTCCCGCACCCTACACTAACCGTGAAACTTGCGGTAGACGACACCGCGCCGCCGCGACTCTTGCGGGGCGCCGGTCAAGTTTATGGCGCCGTTGCCGGGGAGGCAACGTGCTTGTTATCTTAGGATCTTGTGAACCCTCGTGCCTAGCTCATATCCCTGCCTCGCGATAATTTTCGCATTCTCCTTTTTCTTTTTTACTTTTCTTATTTTTATTTCTTATTTAATCTGTTTCTTTCCCACTTGTCGCTTCACGGGTGTTTGTTATTTCTCATGCGCAGGAGTTCAAGGAGTCTTGACGACTTGATTCCCCTCGATCCAGAGATTAACGCCACCCTTAGGCGTTTGGCCGCCGAGAAGCGAAGAAGAGAAGATCCCGAATCCATGGAGGAGAACACCCCACCTCACAAGTCTCTGCTGGAGTACTCGATGCCATCCATCGAGTCGACTTCTGCCATCCGATCTCCAGCTATTGCGGCCCAAAGCTTTGAGCTGAAGCAGTCTCTAGTGACCTGGATCCAGCAAGACCAGTTTGCGGGTGCGCCCATGGAGAGCCCGATCGAGCACCTAGACTCCTTCTTGGAGAAGTGTGACACCTTCCGAATTAATGGTGTCACGACAGAGGCTATCCGTCTGAAGCTGTTCCCTTTCTCTTTGCGGGACAAGGCGAAGCAATGGTTAAGGGGGAAGGACCCCAACACTTTCAACACCTGGGAGAAGCTCTCCAATGCATTTCTGACGAAGTTCTTCCCTCCGGGAAGACCATGAAGTTGAGGAGTGAGATCTCCTCCTTCTCCCAGGCCAGCCACGAGTCCTTGCATGAAGCTTGGACGAGATATAAAGAGATGCAAAGAAGATGCCCTCACCATGAGCTTCCGAAGTGGCAGATTATCAATCTGTTCTACAATGGGTTGAGGGATGACCTTAAATCTTCTATGGACGCCGCGGCTGGGGGGTCCTTCATGTCTAGAAGCGAGGAAGATGCCGGGAATATTCTGGAAAATATGGCATCCAACAATGAGCGGTGGTGTGATGAGAGAGCCACACCAAGATCTGGGGGTATGCATAGAGTCGAAGACGTCGACAAACTATCAAGCAAGTTTGACTTGCTTTCGACCCAGATCTCCGCACTGATGGTAGGAGCCGGTGGGGCCGGTACACAGCAAATTTCTGCGGTAGAGTCCGAATTCTTTGGGGAATTCGACGGTGGTGACATCTCACCACCGTTGGACCAGGCGAGCGCACTATTTTACAATCCCACGGGAAATGCGCCGTATCCGCCAAGGACAAATTCCAACCCGGCCTACTCTCCGAACAACCGGAACCACCCGAACTTCAGTTACCGGCCACCATTTCAGCCCTCGCCGCCTCAGCAGCCGCAGCAACAGACATATTAGCCGGCTAGGCCACAACAGAATCAGGTTCAGCAGCAACCATTTCAGCAGCAACCATTTCAACAACAATCGTATGCCCCCAGGACTCAGCAGCCGTTCCAGCAGCAGCAGTAGTATGGCCAACAGAGGGCCGTCTCTCCGGTTGAGTCTCTCTTGACTCAATATATTACCAACCAGGAGAAGATCAACCAAAGGCTGGAGATGGGTCAGCAGACCCTCACGGACCAAGTAACCCAGCTGGGGTTACAAGTGGCGAACATTGCAAGGGCACAAAGCCAACTACCGCCACAACCGGAGGTGAACCCAAGGGGAGCAACACAAATATCGGCACTCGTGCATGAGCACGCAAATGTGTCCGCTATCGTTCTGAGAAGCGGGACACAAATTCCCACTAGAGTGCCCCCTAGCAACCCGGAAGCACCATTGGTCGTTGAGAGGCCGATTGAAAAATCAAATGACGTCGGTGCTTCGTCATCAAATCCCATGACTCCGGAGGGAGTGTCTGAAGAAGAGAAGAAGAAGGAGGAGGAGAGCCCGAAAGTTTATAAACCCGTTGTGCCATTTCCCCAACGGTTGGCTCAAGCAAAAATTGATGAGAAATATGGGAAGTTCTTCGCCATGGTCAAGGACCTAAGCCTGCAAATCCCCTTTTTAGAAGCTATCGAGACGATCCCCTCCTATGCAAAATTCTTGAAAGATTTGGTGACCAGAGGGTCAAGAAAAGAGAAAGTGGTGCTGACAGCGGAATGTAGCGCTCTTATTCAGAGGGCGAACCCGCCGAAACTCAAGGACCCGGGGAGCTTCTCTATTCCTTGCACAATCGGGGCTGTGAAGATTAATCGTGCACTCGTCGATCTAGGAGCGAGTGTTAGCCTGATGCCCTTGTCGATGTACAGAAGGATAGGAATGGGTGATCTGGAGCCCACCGGTATGACCCTACAATTAGCTGACCGGTCGGTCAAATACCCGGTGGGAGTTGTTGATGACCTCCCCGTGAATGTGAGAGGGGTGCATGTGCCTGTGGACTTTGTAGTCATGGACATGCCCGAAGACGCACACACCCCGATTATCCTGGGACGGCCCTTAATGGCCACTGCTGGCGTTCTCATAGATGTGAAGAACGGAAAACTCTCTTTGAACGTCAGCGGAGAGAAAGTTGAGTTCGATCTGGGATTATCAATGAAGCACCCCGATCCACCTGATGACCCCCGGTGCAATTTGCTTGAGATAGAAGAAGAAAAATCTGCAGAGGAGAGCTCCTGGGAGATTCTCCTGAAAAACCCCCCGATGACTTAGGGGATTTTGAAGATGGAGATGGCCCCAAGTACAAGGAAGCTGCTGGAAAACCGAGTGCAGCAAGAACGACCCCTCCCGGGTTCGCCAAAGCCCCTCCTGTGGGGAGAACGGGGAAGGAGCCCACGGACCTCACTAAGGACGAGGTCCGAATCCTGAAGAAGATGGCGGGAAGCGCCAACACCAAGGAAAAGCCCCCGGACCCCAAGAACAAAGGGAGGGTAGTCGAGCAAGTATTTTTCCAGCCGCTGACTACCCCAAGTGCCTCCAGCTCCAACGAGAAAGAGATGCCGAAATCTGGGCATCACCCGTATCAGCCACCATGAGCATCTCTTGCGGGCGTCGAGCCAACGACGTTAAACAAGTGCGCTTCATGGGAGGCAGCCCATGTTCTAAACTTTTTCCCACTTTTTGGCGTTATTTTTTTACTCTATTTTATCAATTTTCATAAATAAAATCAGCCGCGAGAACATCCGTTCGGGGACTTAAGCAGATTTCTTGGTTTTTGCAGGAAACAAGCCCCAACCGATCGGGTGATAACTCACCCGATCAGTTGGGATGTATCAGATACATGCCGAGATCTGTCCCCGAATGAACCGATCGGTTGAGTAATGAGGAGACCGGGTGGCAGAACGGGTGAGCTGGGAGAACTTTCGGAAATTTTTGGGGAATATCAACCGATCGGTTGAGTTCTACCGCAATCGGTTGACGTGACCGGGTGAGCAGCCCTAGGTTCTCGGGAAAATGTGTGGAGCGGCCAACCGATCGGTTGACAACTCAACCGATCGGTTCGCCTGTAGCATTTCTTCGGCAAGATTTTCGACCTAACCGTCAACCGATCGGGTGACAAGTCACCCGATCGGTTCGACTTAAACCCCTTTAAATACCCCCCGACATCCGCTCGTTTCCGCCCTCGCCCGATCGCAAATCTCGCCGTCGTTTGGCCTTCCTCTCTTCTCCAACAACCGACCACCACTCCCCCACGTCCCCTACTCCTCCATTACTCTCTCTCTCCACCTCCTCCATCTATTCCTCCATCACCTTCACCCTCTCTCTCCTCCCATTCCTCATTTTGACCTAATTTTCCCCCAAACCACTCCCATTTCGAAAATTTTTGCCGAAGGAGTTCGCCGCGGCTCCAAGCTACTCTCGCTGAACAGTGTGGGGACATCTACGAGCAAGCTCCGCCATTCTGCTTGGGTAAACTCGCTCCTAAGCTTATATTTATATATTTGCCCTATTTGTTGAGCTTGCTCGTTTGCTTGTGTTAGTGTGCATCCACGATTTTTGCACTAATTCTTGCTCACACACACACACATGGCTAAAGATAAGGATAAGGGGAAGGGTATCATGCGGGAAGAGGAGCCGTCTCGAAAGAGACGAAAACAAACACGCCCCCCTTCCCGTACACGAGCACTTACACTTGGCCCTCCTCTGCCTGTTGTCCCCCCTGTGGACCCAATGTTGGGCCCACACGGGTATATTTTTCGGAACCAGGAGCACAAAGATTTTTACCGTAGGCTTGATGCTCGAGGGCATCTATCCACTAAGTTCCCGCACGCACGTACACTTGTCGATCTCGGTGTCTTCACCGAGGTCGAATCTCTTTTTGCTAACTTAGGATGGTTGGCCTTTCTTAATGCTCATGCAGTATCCTACCCGGCACTCACACTCGAGTTCCTCTCCACACTTACTTGGGAGTCCGGGTCGATCATTAAATTCAGGGTGCGTAACCGTAGTGTCACCACGAATCTGAACACGATCAACGATATATTTGGTTTCCCCAATCTCGGGGATGATTCCATCCGACACTACGGGTACACGCCCGAGTTTGATGTCGATCAATTCTGGTTCCGCCTCACTTTGATCCGTGATTACCTCCGAGGGAGGGCCAAGGCCTCCTCCATCATTCATCCCGTGTTTCGTTTAGCCCACAGGATCATTTCATCTGCATTCTTTCCTAGGGACGAGTCTGGTACTGTGACTATCCCTGACCTCTTTATCCTTTGGGCCATGACTTTTCCTTATGTCCGGGATGATGATGGAGTCAGCTTCAGGGCCCCTACCGTCCCCATCCATGGCAGCGATTGGCTTGTTTACAAGCTACTCGAGATCAGCCGGGCCGGGAAGGGGAAGTTCTGTTGTGGGGGCATCATCACGATCATATGCTCTCACGCCCAATTCAATATCACCATCCCCAACAATCTTCCAGCTGCCGCAGGACCCTCACATCTCGATATTGATGTCCTGCGGCACATCCACATGATCAAGCCCCGCTCGGATGGCCGCTTCATATTTCATTATGGCCACCCCCCAGCCCCTTACACCATCCTGCCCAACCCCGCTCGCATGACCCTTGCCCTCGTGGGAGATTGGACTTTCCCTCCTGATCCCGACTTCTTAGCTGGGTTGAATCTTCCTTTCTTTCCCGCAGACGCCCGCAGATCACCGTCCCCTGCCGCCCACTTAGGCGAGCAGGATATCCCTGCGTCTGTGGGAGATTTAGGGGCTGGCCCGAGTCGTCCTGTTTCTGCTCCGGGACCGATCACGTCTGAGCACCTCTTTGCGACCATTTCTGGCCTTGTCTCCTGTGCCGGCATGACCACTGCCGCTGGCACCTCTTCGACCTTACCTGGCGGCACCACCTCTGCCTCGCGTCAGTCTACATCTTTTGGTCGCCGTCAGGTATCTGCCCGTCTGGGACTTGAGAGGGAGGTCGCTGCCCTTCGTGAGCTCGCGATGTCCTCTGCTTCCTCGGACCCATCGCCATCCTCCTTTCTTACTCACCCACGTTTCCTCGCACTTGAGAGGAACGTGGCCGCCATTCTCCGCCTTCTTACTCATATCCACGGACCACCCCCACCTTCACCACCCCGGCGATCTTCTCCTCCACCCACCCACACTTCCCCACATCCATCACCCCCCTCACCACATTCTTCTCCTCCATCTTCACATTCCATCCCGGCATCCACTTCACCCCTCCCGACCACTTCCACCGCACCCACGCTACCTCCCTCCTCCTCCGCCACTCCATACGTGCGTCGGAGGAAATTACCGGTACGCTCCAGATCCCTCCCACCACCTCCCACTACCGTCACCACCACATCTACTTCCTCCATTTCCATTCCTCTCACCACCGCCTTGATCGCCTTCCTACCACCACCACCCACCACCACCGACACTCCTCCCATCATTCACACCACCACTGCCCCTATTCCTTCACCTCATTCCCCACTTCTCAGCACACCCCCAGCCTCCCCCGACCACCCATCCCCACCCTCTTTCGAGGAGGACGAGGACTCACCTTCTGCTGCTTTCTGATTTCCCCTCTTTTGTTTTTGACTCCCCCTTGCTTATATCTGGATTTCATTGATCACATCATTTCGCTAGCGCTTTCTGGTTTAGCTTGGGGGACGTCTGTTTTGGTGTGCTGTCGTGTTTTGTTTATTTTTCTCATTTTTGAGTGTGTGCTTGTTTTTCACTTTTTGACTGTCGTGTCGTGTGATTTTATTTTTATTTTTCGTATTGTTTGATTTTGATCTTGATCTTTCTTTCTTTTTCATTTTCATCTATGTGTTTTCCTCGTTTTCCTTTCTTTTTGTGTCAGTGCGTATTTCCCCCCCATTTTCATTGCCCTCCCGTACTCACTCATATTGCATTGAGGGCAATGCAAACTTCAGCTTGGGGGAGTCGCACTGTGTGCGTCGTTTGAGTCCTTCTTTTCGTTTATTTGAGTCGTTTTTCTCCGTGTTTTTCTTTTTTTTCTTTTTTCTTCTTTTCTAGCTCTTTCTCCTGGAGATGAATCCTATGATGAATCGCCACAAAGTCACACACACACCTAGCACTGCACCGATAATCACACTCACTAACCCTAGGATTTCGAGTCCTCTTGCATTTCACGCATCGTGGGTCCACTTAGCTTTTTGTGAGTCGTGTGTCGTGACTAGCATTTGGTGTGCTTCTGCTTTGTGATTTCACTTTATATACCTGTCCAGGAATGACCCCTAGATTATCATGCTCCGATTTGAATATGCGGTATTTGTTTCCACTTTATGCATGCTATATTTATATCGTATACTTCAATTCGCATGCGTCGGGATTCCACAACTAAGGACTAGGATAACCCATTTAGCCTAAGCTCTATTTAGCGAGAATAATCTCCTTTGCCCGAGTGTTTAGATTTCGACTTTTTTTTTGTTTTACTTGGTGCAAATCCACTCGTCGTGTACCGTTCTCCCACTTGGGAGAGTACACATGTGTATAGCCAAAAACCCAAAAAATCCAAAAAAAGGAGAAAAGAAAAGAAAAACCCAAAAAGAAAAGAAAAAGATTGTATAGCCAAAAAGCCAAAAAAAAATATGCAAATACCCAAAACCCAAAAAAAATTCCCGTTTGAATATTTTCCTACCTGCCGAGAATAAAGGGAAGGCGAGAATTTGCACCGAGTGTTCTTCTCCACATCATCTCAACCCCCGTCGTTATCGAAAATACTTGGCTTAGGAACTATTTAGCTAGTATCTAAGCTATAGTGGCGTGATTTCCTTAACCCTAGTTGTGGAGCCCCCGATGCATGATACGCTTCTATTCCCACTCTTCTCATGCATGCTTGAGCTTATATTCGCCGCTTAATTCGATTCGGATTGATATTTTGGGTCATCTCTTGGGTTTGTGTATATCGAGCCTCATAGCACATCGTAGAAAGCACACCGTTTGCTAGCACACGACCACGCTCACTCACGCTTCAATGCGTGGACCCACGACACTTATTTGGACTCGCTTTCCTAGGTTTAGTGGTGTAATTTGGCGTTTGCTCGCTTGGTGTGTGTCGTTTTTGATTTTGGTGGCTCTGATGGACGATCTAGGGCTTAGAGTTTTCTTTTTCTTTCTTCCTCTCTATTTTTCCCTTCCGAGCTCCTACTCTCACTCGTCTTCCTCGAGGACGAGGAAGAGTTCAGCTTGGGGGATTTTGACGTGCGTTTATATTTCATATATTCACGCACGTTTTCTTTTGTGTTTCTCCGTGTTTTTCCGCCGTCTCTTATTCGTTTTCGTGTATTTTCCCGTTTTCTTTCAATTTTCTTTGTTTTTCCATGATTGCAGGGGATTGACCACGTAGGGGACGTTTAACGATGATATCCCAAGTCCCCGGAGCAACGGGAGAAGTCACGCGTGATCCAGGGGGCCGAACGCCAAAGAATTCATCTTTCAGCCCCTCACCCGATCGGTTGGTCATCTCCAACCGATTGGGTGATGCACGCGTGCACCAACCGATCTCCACCGCAGCTCACAAAGAAGTCACCCGACCGGTTCGCAGACCGGTTCAGCGGGGGCTATTCTCTGTTTTCTCGAAGCAAAGCGCCAACCGATCGGGTGACTCTCACCCGATCGGTTCATCTGTAGCTGAAAAAGATGAGCTGAAGACACGGACGTCGAACCGATCGCTTCACCCGACTGCTTCAAGATCCAACCGGTCACTCAAGAACTCACCCGACCGGTTCATGAGATCGGGTGAAAACTTGCCGTTTTCTGATATTTATTTGTAACGGATCAACCGATCGGTTGACTTGTCAACCGATCGGTTGATGCGACAGCCTATATATAGAACCCCTAGGGTTCCAGAAACGAGAGCTGTTATTTTTTCTACTGTTTTATTTCCCTGTGACGGCTGTAATTGTTGCTCTTTTGTAAGTTTTCAGATCTTTCTAAAATTTTAGTATTGTCTTTATTACTCTATTACTTCTGCATTGCAATTGTCTGATTATGATTCCAACGGTTAAATTTCATTTAGATCGCTTTTTCATGAATTTTTGTGAGTAGTTCCCAAATCTGGGATTTTGGTGGAAACCCCTTCGGGGGCTCTTCCCGATGCATCCATAGGGTTAGGAAATCGATAGGGAGTAGGAATCCAATGGTTACGCGGGGTGTTTCATTGTCATCGGCGGGAAAAAGACCGCCTTTGATCGTCGGGCCAAGGGGGAATAAACTTGGCGTTTGACTCCCTAGCCATAGCTCACACCCTTAGCGTAGACGTCGAATCCTAGCACGCGGGAGCGGCAGGATGAGACGTTGGGAGTTATCGTTGCGGGCTTAGTGCTCCCGGGATCGATCAGTGTTTATGGACACGGGAGTGCCCACTGATCGAACCCGGGAAGTCCGGTGTATCATCCTGGGCACCGACCGGAATATCGGGCCCATGGGACACCGGTACCACTTTCAGAGGCAACGTCTCACCATTAGACCCTAATCCCGATCGTTATCCATACCCGTAGGTCGCTTCGGCGAGAGTCTCTCGTCGGGTTGGAAACCAAAGTCCCGGGGTTTCTTTCTTGTTGTTCATACTAATTTATTTCCTTTCGTGACAACCATCCACCGATTCGGGCTAGCTCACCCCTCGGGGTGATTTAGGTCCTACCTGACCCAAGCACAACCTCGCCTCCCTGAGTTCGATATTCCCGCACCCTACACTAACCGTGAAACTTGCGGTAGACGACACCGCGCCGCCGCGACTCTTGCGGGGCGCCGGTCAATGGGCTTAGCAGGTAAGTGGACGAAAGGTGCTGCGCTCATAAGTGTGGGCCTGGCCTCAGTGCGAGGCAGGGCAGGACGGTAAGAAGTGGAGGCGAGCAGCAACGAAAGAGGAATACAAAAGTGGCAACGAGGCGGCCAGAGAGGTCGGTGACACAGACGTGTGGACAGACGCCACGACACTCTCAGAAAATACAGCAGCGGTGGAGACAGAGGTGGAGACCATGGTCTCTACGGCGGCAAAAGAGGGCTCTCCGCACTCAACTATAGTCGGCGGGCGCTCGGGTAGGACAGAGGAAACGGGCTCGACAGACAGAGGGCCAGTGGTGGTGGTGGGCGTGTGGGTAGTGGAGGTGGGCTCAGCGAGGGTACTCCCGATGTCGACAGAAGTGTGGACAGAGGTGTCGGGAGCAGCAGAATTATCAGGGATAGGCTGAGGGGCCACGGGGTCAACAGGTGCAGAAGGCTCAGCAAACGCGACAGGGTCTGCGGGTGCAGCGTGGGCAGCGTGGGCCTGCTCGGCCTCCTTGGCCTCGAGCACGTATGCGGCTGGGATCAGAAGATCCATCGCCGGGAGCCAGTCCACCTGGGCCGGTGCAATCTGAGTCTGAGCTGGGCTCGGAAGAATCATGTAATCGGCACCGTAGGGGTCGTGCAGCCAGACCCAGTGTCGCTCACCGTGCGGACAAAGCATCTTCATCCGGGCCATGACATCTATGGACAGTGAAGTGGGGCCCGGTGCTCGTCGCAGGTCGTCTGGAAAGTCCTCGCCGGTCATAAGGGCGAGCAAGTTGATCAGACCGCCGCAGCATATCGATGAGCGAGCGCCCCCACCGATACGATGATGCGGTCCAAAAACCAGCTCGCGACATCAATCACGACGGCGGGGACCAACTCATCGCCCTCCCTAGTAGAGCTCTGGGTCGTGTCATCGCGTAGAGCATATAAAGCTCCGGCGTGGACATCGTACTCGGCTCATATCTCGCCAAAAAGGTAGTCGCCATAAGGCGCTGAGCTATACGGAGGCAGGGATGGACAATGGCCGAGGACTTGGCCCTACTAGGGTCAAAGGCAGTGTGAAGACCCGTAATCAGGGCCCAGAAGGCGCCGGCATCGAAGGAAGGTGGGGGGATGTTGGTGGGGGCGTAACCACGGTCGGCCCCGGGGACATCGGGCCACGAGAAGAAAGCTCTCATCATACTGAGAGTGACCTGGCACTCTCGGTCCATGAACCGAAACGAGTATCCCTCGTCGGTCTGGGCGATCGAACTAAGCACCTCAAGTGTCGGACGGATAAACGTGTCCGCCGACACCTAGAAGAAATCTCACCAGCCCACGTTGTCGTACAACGTGAGCATCCCCTCGAGTACCCCCAGGCGTCCTAGGTCTGCAGGGTGTGCGAACCTGGAGGGTACGATCGAGCGCTGGGAAATATGCTCGAAAGCGACGCGGTGTGCGTCGTTCCGGAACGTAATCCCCAGCGGCCTGATAAGTGGAGCCGGAGGTGGTGGCTGTGGGGCGGCAGGGAGTGGCTGTGCGGGCTCTGCAGGCTGTGCGGGGTGTGCGGGGCCTGCAGGCTGTGCTGGATGAACGGGGTGTGGTGGAGAAGGCGGAGGAGAGTCCTCCACCTCGTGGGAGGGGCCGGCATCATCCGACCGCTTCCGCTTAGCGGAAGCTCTCCTCGACCGTGGCCGTGTCCGGGGCGGCATATGGGCCCCGAGCGCTCACAAAAACCAACAAAAATGCGGCGTGCGTAAAATAAAGGAAAGAATATACCACGACACACCGCGAGAGCAAAGCTATGGAAGCGTGCGAAGACGACGCCTCCACGTAGCCCAAAACAGTCCCTGGAAGCTCCCCTGGGCTCCCCTAAGCTCCCAAATATAACCTGCTCATGAAATGGAGATATCAGCGAGTAAAATTCAAAACGTATGGAGCGTTAGGGGTATAATAGATAGAAATTGAAATTAATTTGGGTTTGGGGTACGTTTAACGCATGGATCGTCGAAAAATACGTAAAAGAGGAGAAATAGGCGAAAAAACGGGTTACCGGAGCTCGGTCGGAGGCGTGGCCGCCGGCGGCGACTCGGGCGGAGGTGCGGCAGGCTCGGTCGGCGAAGGGTGGCCGAGTGGCGACGGCAGGGCGAGCGTTCGGGTGAGCGAGCTGGGGATTCGAAAGGGCGCTGGGGAAATCAGGCGCTTTGCGATTTAGTTCGTTTCGAAAAACGCGCCCCCCGCGACCCCTTTTATAGCAAAAGTTACGACTCGGTCGAGTGACTAGGTCGCTCGGCCGAGTAACTCAATGGAAAAATTCCTCCCCGCTTACGCTTCGGCCGAGTGGCCTTGCCAACCTCGGCCGAGTGGAGTAAGTCCATTCGGCCGACTGGCACAAGCTACTCGGCAAGACTCGCCCTAGGAGCGTATCAGTTTTACTCGGCCGAGTGACTATATATACTCGGCCGAGTAGCAGTTATACTTAAATCAAGAAAATAAACAGAGAGTTGGGTACAACAGACTTCCCTCGTTCGTGAGCGGCTCGGCCGGATGAACTTGTGTGCTCGGCCGAGTGACTAGTATGCTCGGCCGAGTGAGCCTTGTTTTCTGCTGTTTGTCTTCGTTTGGGCTCTAAACTCTATTTTTCTTCCTCCAGTTGATTTCATCTTCCTCCTAAGCATCGAGCGCCTTCCTGGGGCGCTCCTCATCGCCTTGTTCATCCTCCTAATGATGGGTACCTCGTTCTCCTCTCCTGTCAAGAAAAATAGGACCCGTTATCAGAAAATTTTTGGGCGAACGACTCAAAACACTAAAAATTTCTAAAACAAAAATAAAAGAAAAGTAAAAATAAAGCAATAACCATCGGGTTGCCTCCCGACAAGCGCTCGTTTAAGGTCGTGAGCTCGACCCCCTATGATTTTCAATTAATACGGGATGTTTGGTGCATATGAGATGCACCCGTCAAATTTTTCGGGGAGAACGCTTGGATTCAGAAGTTGCGGCGGCGTGTTCTCCCTCGGTGGTCTCTCGTCTCGAATAGTGTTGGGGGGAGGCTCCCCCAAGCTAGCGCTTGCTCCGGTCCTCGGCTTCACCAGTGACGCCGATTTCCGTATCGGCGGAGCTTTCTTCGGAGACTTCATTTTCGAGAGCTTGCAGAGCTCTCGAATCCTTGCGACATCAGCGTCGCCTTCATTAATTTCAGCGGAGAAGTCGGGGGAGTCATTTATCTTCTCTTCTTGGCCTAAATCTGGCTCTTCCTTGAAATCCTCCTTGAATAGAGCGCCGATCGAATGGGGGATCGCCTCCTCAATTACCTCGTCAAGGAGGTCCATATAGTCCAGCTCCTCGTGGTAAGGCATGTGTTTCATTGCCTTAGGAATATGAAGCTCCACCTCGATGTTGCCGACGTTCAATGTTAGGATACCTTCTCGCACGTCAACAATGACACCGACGGTGGCGAGGAACGGTCGTCCAAGTATTAACGACGTATCTCCCTCCTCCTTAACATCCATAATCACGAAGTCGCATGGAAAGCATATTCCCCCGGGACTTGTAGCGGGATGTCCTCTGCGATCCCTACCGGCCTTGTGATCCGTCCATCGGCTAGTTGTATCTGCATGTCGGTAGGCTTCAATTTCGTGCCGGTATTTAGCCTTAGGAACATAGAGAGAGGCATGAGGCTAACACTAGCCCCTAAATCCACCAACGCCTTTTGTAGAGGGACGCCGCCCAAGGTGCAAGGAATTCGAAAACTCCCCGGGTCTTTGAATTTAGCCGGCTCCTTCTCTCTCTTGGTGAACCAAGAGCCCTCCTCGGCGAGCATAATTTTCTCCTTCCTCTTTCTCCCCGAAATCAAATCCTTTAAAAATTTAGCGTATGTCAGGATTTCCACGATGGCGTCGAGGAAAGGAATGTTGAGGTTAACCCCTCTCAGATACTCGAGAAACTTTGCTAGCCTTTTCTCCATTTTTGCTCTAGCAAGCCTCTGGGGGAATGGGACCGGTGGCATAAAGCGCCTCTCTTCAATCAATTGCTCCGCTCTAGATTTCTCCTTTTCTTGCGGCTCTTTCTCCCTCTCAACTTCAACTACCGGCTCAATTGGCTCTACACTTTCCTCCACGGGCTCCTCGGTAGGGATCATGGTGGGGGTGGTATCCTTCCCGCCTCCAGTTGTAACGGCAACCACGGCATTGATATGGCCAGTGTTGCCCCGTGGGTTTTGCTCGGGTTGAGCCGGCAATTGTTGAGTATTTCGATTGAGCAACGCCAATTGCTCCGAGATTTGAGCTACAACGGTTGTAAGGGAGTCTTGGCCCGCCTACAAGGAAGCATTGACCTTCTTTTGCTCGACCATAAACTCATCCACTCTAGCTTCGAAGTCGGATCGTTGTTGAGCTTGTGGAGGGTTTTGATTTCTCCACCCTTGATTGTATCCGGGCGGCCTATAGGGTGGAACTTGTTGCTTCGGTGGAAAATTTTGTTGTGGAGGCCCCCTCGGTGGATAGTGTTGTTGTGGTGGTGGTGGTGGTGGTCGAGCTTGTTGAGGTGGTTGTTGCGACGGGTTTAAAGCTCCTTCATTGTTGGCATAAGAGAAACCGGGATGGTTTCTTGTGGTCGGGTTGGCCCAATATCCTTGGTTCCCCGCGACATATTGAACTTGCTCCAAGGATCCCTCTCCTTGCTCTCCTCCCAAATACATAGCTTGAGATTGGTCTTGCCAATCACACATTTGATTCGTTGGTGCGGATGTGGAAGGGGTTCCTTGGGGCTTCGTGATATACTTCTCCAGTCTCTCCACTACCTTGTGGAGAGAATCAAACTTGCTTGTCAGCTCCGCTACGGCCTTTGCCTCATAGATGCTAGTTGGCTTCAAGGAGGACGTGGAGTGTCCTCTCTCATCGCCCCATTGTTGATTGTTTGAGGCCATCTCCTCAATTAGGACCGTAGCTTCGTCAGGAGTCTTCGATAGGATGGCACCATTCGCCGCGGCATCAATAATTTGCTTGGTCCCCGGTTGGAGACCGTTGTAGAAGCTATGAACTAGCTCCCAATCTTCAATGCTATGGTGAGGGCATTGATGCTGCAGATCTTTGAAGCGCTCCCAAGCCTCATAGAGTGTCTCTTGAGGTCCTTGCTTGAAGGACATAAGAGCACTCCGAATCTTTACCGTCTTGGAGGGCGGATAGAACTTGTCAATGAACGCACTCGCCAACTCGTCCCATGTGGTAAAGACTCCCTCAGCTTGCGTCCTCAACCAATAAAGTGCTTTGTCCTTTAATGTGAAGGGGAAGAGGCGCAGTCTGATGGCATCGATGGAGACCCCCGTCATCTGAAATGTGGCGCACTTCGACAAAAATAGCTGGATGTGGTAGTGGGGATTTTCATGGGCATTCCCATGAAATGGATCCTGCTGCATCAGAACCACCAGTCCAGTCTTCAGCTCAAAATTCTTGTCAGCCGCCAACTCCGGCATGGCAATGGACGAGGTCGTAGAAGAGGTCTTAGGCCGAAGCCTATCTCGAATAGAAATAATCCTCGCCATTCTTACCGCTAATTGTTCCGCAGTTTCCGGGTTGGTCATAAACCTCCCTTCCGGATCTTGTCTTCTCTCTGCTCTGATTCTCCGCGCAGTACGCTCAATCTCGGGATCAAATAATATAGCTTCAGGGTCCGCCGTTGATCTCGTGTT
This sequence comes from Scilla litardierei, assembly GCA_030789695.1. Classification (NCBI taxonomy): domain Eukaryota; kingdom Viridiplantae; phylum Streptophyta; class Magnoliopsida; order Asparagales; family Asparagaceae; genus Scilla; species Scilla litardierei. The sequence continues at coordinate 40,335,784 of CM061133.1, forward strand.
CATGCACGGGAAAACAAAGTTGCAAAGAAGTGATTAGCACAATGGAAGCGTTAGATAAAAAATAATGAAATAAAAACAAAAAGAAAGAAATAGCTAGGATGGTAAGATCAAACGCAATCGCCTCCCCGGCAACGGCGCCAAAAACTTGATCGCTCCGGAATGTAACCCAAAAGTGCGACCGTGTAGTTTTACCGCAAGCGCACGGTGTAGCGGTGAGTGGGTTATCGAACACAGGGAGGACGAATGAAAGTGCTTGCTCCGAACAACCTGGCTATTAAGAACAGAAAAGAGAGAATTTGCCTTTGGCGATCCTGTCACAATCGTCAGACAAAGTACGAAGATATCAAATCAAATAAAGGACGTCTAGGGAATGGGGAATCCCCGCTACTCACCGTATCTCGTCAATGTGATTCATTGGTATCAAAATTGCTAGGGTAAAATTTCGGATGAACTAGTTGCAACTGAATGTAAAACCTAGCTCACGCTCTCGCACTGTTGCCGGTCTATAGCTATCCTAGGTTCGGGTCCAATCTCTTGCAAACCCTAGCCTAGGCAAGCTAGCATTAGGATCAACATCATCGTTCAATCGCGCCCCGAGCCCACTCTCATGCAAACTCGGGCCGCGACCTAGGTTGGGATAGTTCCTACCCGTCCAATCTCTTACAAACGGGTATCGGCATGGAATTGCAACCGAGAACCCTAGTATCGGTCCAATCTCTTGCAAACCGATACTACGGAAACTCGATTCCAACCCAATTCGGATTTCTAGGGTTTCCTATCGAATTGGGATCCAATCTCTTGCAAATCCAAATCGATATGAATACCTAGCTTTCCGTAATAAATCGATCCCAAACTAACCCTAATAGCAATTCTAGCAAAATTTCTACCAAGTCATCACAAATCTGAAATTGGGCTCGTAGGGTTCATCCCCACGCCCCAAGACGTATAGACTACTCACGATTCATAGCACAAATACAAAAATAATCAATGGAATTAACAAGAGAATTCATCACAATATTCAAATAAGCAATAAAAATAGTATTTTTAATGGAGAGGGAGACAAACCAATAGAGTTCTTCCAAGAATCCAACAAAAACCAACTTTCCTCTCCTCTCCAATCACAAAAATCTAAAGCTAAAAGTTTAATCTAAAAAGCTGCAAAAAGTAAAGAGAAAAGCTCTCCAACCTAGGGTAAAAACAGGGGTTAAATACCCCCCAAAATCGTCCAAAAAACTGTGACCAAAATGCCCCTGCGCAGCCTGAAAACCGCAATTTTCGCTACAGGCAGCGCGTCGCACTTGGCCGAGTGACAAAAGTCGCTCGGCCGAGTGACAAACCCTGAGAATTTCCAGTAAGTCTGGGTCTTCGGGGGTCTTCACTTCGGGGGTCGCTCGGCCGAGTGAGTTGTCGCCACTCGGCCGATGGCTTCTTAGTACTCGGGCGGTCGGCATTATCCACTCGGCCGAGTGGGTCTTCTGAAGCTCAGGCAGACGAAAAACAGTAAGTTGGCAATTTTTGATGGGCTTCGTCTGAGTGCCACTCGGGCGGACGGGGTCTCGTCACTCGGCCGATGTGGCTTCCGACGCTCGGCCGAATGCACACATGAAACGTGTCCGATCTGGTCGGCCGAGCGGTGTCTCGCTGGTCGGCCGAGTGACTCCTTCACTCGGCCGAGTGAGACACCAAAAATGCCCAAACAGCTTGTTTTGGCCTCCTCGTCGCTCCTGCGACGTTCTTTCTTCTTCCGCTCCTCTCCAATGGTGAAATACCCCTCGGGGAGGTCATCGGTGACACTCTGGAGTAGGTGTATCAGGGGATCACTCCAAATCGCTCCAAATCACCTGAAATACGACAAAAACAACAAATCGATAAAAGCATCGCAATATCATCGATATATCATGAAAAACATGATTTGAGCGATCTAAATGGCATGCAAACATGCGGGAAAAAAGTGTAAAATAAGGAGTGATCAATATGAGGATTTGAGATTATACAGGGCGTGTATAAGTGGGATAGCTAAGGATTTGCACGGTTAAGTGGAGTTACGGTATATGTATATCTGTATATTTACGTTCATCCCGTAGAATGGTGTTTATAGGACCCTTTGGATGCATGTGTAATGCGTGCACTCTTCCGTATATAGCGACATTAATAGGGATTGTGTATTGGTGTATGACATACTTGTATGTATGTGGGTGCTGTGTAGCAAGCGTAGTGTGATTGTGTAAATGTGTTGCTATTATTGAACGTGTAGTGATACCTGTCCTATGAGTGATTATATGTGTATGTATGTGAATGATCCCTATTCTGATATAAGTGTATCAGTATATGAATGTGTATGTATTTGGGATGTGACTATCTATTGAATGTGTATGGATATAGAAATACTCTTATTTGTGTATGTACTAGTATGTTAGTAAAAGAGTAGATATATTGGACGTTATGTATATAAGGGTATGGATAGCTACCGACTACTGTTAGTGTAGTTTAAGTAGCTTGACTGTATAGGTGTGTAAAAACAAGATATGTATGGCATGTGTAAATGAGTGTATGCGTCCATACATTGTGATGTATGTGCATGGTTGCATGGATCCTAATATGTATATATGTATGTCTGTGGGTATACCTACTATTAGAACAATAATCTGGTGTGTATGAGCGAACGTGCATATGGCTACATGTAGGCATATATATATATATATATATATATATATATATATATATATATATATATATGGTGTTGATATGAATATATCTGTAGGTATATAATGAGTGTGTATGTAAGTAAATGTGAAGTAATTATGTGAAGTATTATTTGTTATCTATATTTGAATATGTATCATACTTGTATGAATATACCTATGTGTGCATATCTTTGTTTGCTTACCTGCTGATCTATCCTGTATGGTTGTATATCTAGGTGTATTTAGATAAACCTAGGATAAGTGTATTCCTGTTTATACGCATGTATATATATGTCTGTACCAAAGCTTGTGTGTATGCATATGCATATGCAATGTGGATGTAAATGTGATAGATATGGAGTATATGTGTATATATATGTCTGATAAATGTTAGTGAATGAAACTGTTTGATATGTGTGTATTGAACTGTGTGTAATTGGTTGCACATTTATAGGTATACGCGTGTGTGGGGGTGTATATGGATATTTATAATTATTTGACTATCATGGCAGTATGTGCATAAGATGTGCAAAGGTAGTTATATATATAACATATGGCAGTGGATGTGTTATGTTTGTGCACTCTTGTGTGTATTGTGTGTGGTACATGTACCTATCTGTATGAGATAGTAGGTGCACTACTACGGATGTGAGGTTATATGTATAATTATTTAAAGCATGAATATGAACCCTATGTGACTTGATCATGCATGTGTTAGTACGTGCACATGAATGTATGTATGGGTGTGACTAAATGATGTGTGTATATAGATATTTATGTGTCTATATAGGGAAGTGGGCCCAAATGACTAAGTATTGGGTGTATAGGGATCAGGTGTACATACGGTGCGACACCGTGATAGTGACACCGTCTATCAAGAAATGATGTGTAGATTAATGTGTATTGTTGTGTGTTTGTGCATGGATGTAGACATATATGTAAATATATATAGAGATAGAATATAAATCGTTTATACTTGAATGTATTGTAATGTATCTGGAAGCGTGCCATGTATGAATACTTATATATCGTGATATGGATATGGTGTGATATCCTAGATACGAGTAGTGATCTGAATATGTGCAATAATACGTATAGAGACTTATTTGTGATGTGTGATGTACATGTTAATTTGTGAAGATGTGTGCCTAGTTGTTTATGTGAAGAGCAAATGCGTATATGTATGTAGTGAGTGCACATAGAGATGTGGATGTGCTACTAGATAAATAGTAGGATGTATCCGCGATATGTATGTGATGTGGATGTGTATAGATGACAGTGAAATAAATAGTGTATATACGCGTGGCGTAAGTATGTAATCTTGTTTGTACTTCATGGGTAATAAGACTATTATACCTAGCTGACCTTGGCCAGAGTTCACACCCCAGGAAGTCCGAGGACGGACTTTATTCTAAGGTGGGTAGGATGTAATGCCCTGTTTTGACCTATACGTGTATTTTACTGTATACGCGTGGTATATTTACATACAATGCGTACGTAGGCATGAAATAAACGTAGCCATCGATGTATATAGCGTAGTGTAAGGGGATTGGGCCGTCATGGGTGGCTAAGAGATGAGAAAGTGAGATTGGGTGCGGGAGAAATGCGAAGGACATCGTTGGTGCAAAACTATAGGAATGGATTAGACGCGTGTGTGTGATGCATGTACGCATGCATGGATGGGCGTGGATGTGTGTAGGGGTAGCCATGAAAATGTGAAAGGGGTTAGGGGTCAATGGCACTCCCCATAAATTTTTAGAATAGTCAGGGGCTAAACGGTCTTTTTGACTAGATTTGCTGAGCGTACATACTTAAAGTGGTCGGTGCATAAAGTACTGGCAAACTTGTAAATACCTAAAAGTTGAGGGGCATTTTTGGAAGGGTATTATAGTCATTTTGAGCTATGCATGGCTTATGGAGAAAGTAAGGAGTGTGTAGAATTCTCTTTTATCTTCTTTCTTTTTCTTTCTTTTCTTACATCTTCTACCATCTTCTCTATTTTCCCCCTTTTTCCTTAGCCTATGGCCGGCTACCCCTAACCTTCTTTCCCCCTCATTTAACAAATAAAAACCCTAATTTCTATCTCCAATTAGAAGGTGTTCAAGTTAGCTTCAAGAGGGAAGAAGAAGGAGAAGAAAGAAGGAAGAAGAGAAGAGGAATTTGAAGATTTGAGGTAGGAATCTCTTGGAGTTGGAATTCCAATCAATTTAATTTTTGCTAATTTGTTTTTATAGCATGTTTTATCTAATATGTGATGAAGATAGTCAATTTTTACATGCTATTGCTCAATTTCACAATTTCCCCTTTGAAATTCCTAGCAAAGTCATCTCCTTTTGAATTTCAGAATTCTTGATGTCTGTTGTAGCTTCCATTACAGTTACTGTAGCTCGAATCATGTTTCAAAAAAAATATGAGCATGTAGATCATGAAGTTCTACGTCAAAATAATATAAAATTTGATATTGTTTCAATTCCTAAATTAAGACAAATAAATCCATCTTTACAGCATGTCTGTTTGATTTTCAGTGTTGACACACTTTAGTAAAATTGGCTTAGAAACCTGCACACATAATGAAGTTTTTTGTTCTTGGTCTTGTTGAAAAGCTAACAAGTTTTCCTAAAAGTTCATCAAGGTGCTCATATATTAAATTTCTGCCTCCAATATGTACATAATTAGTTTTCAATACAGGCCCTAAAATCTACCTGAAAAACAGATTTGACACACTTCAACAAATAATTCACCATAAATCACCTACTAAATATTTTTGCATGAAATGTTATATTTAAATCTATAACTCTCATATCTTCAACTTTCATGTATAAAGTTTTGTTAAATTCCCAACAGAACTAGATGACATATGTTGATCTTTATGGTTGTTCTTGCAATTTCAGCAAGCTGAATTCCTTAAGTGCTATTATTATTCATTAAATGTGGTTAATTGGCCATCATTAATCTTGCTTAATATGGTTGTATGGTGACATGAATGTTCATGCCCTTGGCACATGTAAATTTTATTGTGTTGCTTTGTTCTGAATGACGCCCATCAGGTGTTCGATGAAATGCCTGAATGAAGGCAAACGCCAGAAATGTGAGAAATGCTCAATCGTATAGATATGAATTGAAATTTGATGTGAACTTGTAATGTTGGAAGTGTGTCATGCATGGTACCATATGTAATGTGATGATGGGTTGATATGAATACAATGAAGGGCATGACACTTCGGTGTATGACCCATGTTGATATGAATATGAAATGGGATGCCAGGCAACATGACTTCTTCATTACTAAAATGATGAAATGAAACTCTTGAATGTCTCAGTCCTCTCTAATGAGGGTGAATTAGCAAATCCCGGTATTTAGGTGGGATTTGAGTGAATTTTGGATATTAGGCTGGACTGTGAAGTTGGAGATGATTATATGATGTGTTGAGTTTAAACCCACTCGCCTTTACTGGGAGTGGAGGGGATTTTTACACCCACTCGCCTTTATCGGGAGTGGAGGGGTCATACGGAGGTTGGGTTATGTGGAGAGCCTCACTCCTGCCAGGGACGGGGGAGGTGAGAGGCCCGGCGTACAGTGCAGGTGTCCACTGCGTCGTGTGCTATATTCACCCCAAATTTGGGGTGAGGTCCAGGTCCTGGTATCACACAGTTTACCCAAGTTCCAATTAATTCAATTATAAAACAATAAAATAAGAATTTGGCATGTTACACCTTCTGCTGGCAGCACTTTCCCTTCACTTGCCTGTTTCTTTGTGTCTCTGTGCCATACCTTAGGCATTTGTACTTGTTTTATCAGATAGTGGTTGCTTGAATACTTGTGTTATTGCATTATTATTATTATTATTATTCACGCTAACCCCTTTCTTGCAACAGCTCGACATTTGACTACAGGTATGATTCCTTTGTTTAGCTCTTAAATTTTCATTATATCACTTAGTTACATGCTCTATTCCTCTAGCTTGCCTTATGAATTGATAACTTTAAAATGGAGTTCCAAACCCAAGTTGGTTCCTACTGGGGCATGCATTGACGTGCTCCCCCCTATTTTTTAGGTAAGGACAACAGAGTTGGTGGTGGCTTGGAGTTGAGTTTCAGGGGTAGTGTTGGTGTGAGTTGGGGTTGTACTGTGACTGGGATGTCTTGGCAGACTGAGAATGGTGTATATGTATTGTTACACTTGGGCTATATGTATAAATGAAACATGTTAAATATGAAGTGTTGTTATTGTTACATGAGGTTGTTTGATATAGCTGTGGAGTTTTACTTGTACTATCCCAGCATGTGCGCAGTGGCCTGCTTGTTCAGTTTCTTCTTCCTCCCTATTTTTCCTCTTTCATCACCCTCACTCTTTAGGATACTTGGGAAAAAATTTTTTGGATGCCAGGTATTCTGGGGAACGGGGTGTGACACAGATGCTTCAATCCTTTCTAGTCGGATCCACTGTCTTCTGGAGAATATTCTTTATCTCCATGTTTGCCAACTCCGCGTGACCATTAGTTTGTGGGTGGTAAGTTGTAGAGACTTTGTACTTTACCTCAAACTTTGTCATCAAGCTCGCAAAAAGGCAGTTGCAGAAATGGGAGCCTCTATCACTTATCATCGCCTTGGGCACCCTAAAGCGTGCAAAGTTATGTTCTTTCATGAACTTGAGCACGACGGATGCATCATTTGTCCTGCAAGGAATAGCTTCAACCCATTTTGACACATAATCAATTGCGAGTAAAATAAAAGTATGTCCAAAAGAAGGGGAAATGGTCCCATAAAGTCAATACCCCAACAATCAAAAATTTCGATTTCCAATATGGGGTTTAATGGCATCATATTCCTCCTAGTGATTCCTCCTAACTGCTGGCAAGGCAAGCATGATTTACAAAATTAAAAAGTATCTTAAATCTTGCTTGGCCAATAAAATCCGTATTGTAAAATTTTAGCCACAGTTTTATGAGCCGAAAAATGTCCCCCACATGCACTCTCGTTACAAAAATGCAAGAAACTATCTATTTCTTGGTCTGATACACATATCCTTACTATTTGATCATTGCAATATTTATAAAGGTATGGATCATCAAAGAAAAATGATTTTACCTTGTGATTGAACCATTTCTTATCCTGAATTGACCAAGTTGAGTGGCTCTTACCAGTTATCAAGTAATTGACAATATCTGCATACCATGGAAGTGTGGAGACGACAAATATGTGCTCATCTGGGAAGGAGTCTTCAATGGGAATGGAAGCAGACTCTGTACCAATTGGTAGCCATGAAAGATGGTCGGTCACATGATTTTCAACTCTTTTCTTATCTTTTATCTGCACCTGGAACTCCTGCAAAAGTAAAATCCAACGTATAAGTCTTGGCTTTGCATATTTCTTGGACAAAAGATATTTAAGAGCAGAATGATCTGTAAAAGTAATAATGGGAAATCCCAAAATGTAGCTCCTAAATATTTCCAATGCAAAGACTACGGCAAGCAGCTCCTTCTCTGTGGTGGTGTAGTTCCTCTGAGCTTCATTCAAACTCTTTCTTGCATAGCAAATGCAACTGGAGATTTGTCTTTTCGTTGTCCAATAACTGCGTCAACTGTAAAAATTTCTTGTGTCACACATGATTTCAAATGGCAGTGTCCAATCGCAAAATGGGAGAAGATATAAGTGATTGTTTTAAAGTATTAAAAGAGTTTTTATGCTCTTCTGTCCAAATGAATTCAGTGTCATGCATAAGAAGTGTGCATAAAAGACGTGAAATCAAACTAAAATCCTTTATGAACTGCCTGTAGTATCCGGCATGACCAAGGAAGGACTGAATGTCCTTAACACATTTCGGAGTGGGTAACTTCTCGATGACTTCCACCTTGGCTTTGTCTGCCTGTATTCCTTCTCTGGAGACTATGCGATCAAGGACAATGCCCTCAGTGGTCATGAAGTGACATTTTTCCTAGTTAAGGAGCAGGTTCTTTTCGATGCATCTATTCAACACACAAGCCAAGTTAGTCAAACAATCAGAAAATGAGTTTCCATATACTGAAAAATCATCCATAAATACTTCTACAATCTTTTCAACCATATCATCAAATATACTTAACATGGACCGTTGAAAAGTTGCAGGGGCGTTGCATAAACCAAATGGCATTCTCCGAAAAGCAAAAGTTCCAAAGAGACAAGTGAAGGTGGTCTTCTCCTGGTCCTCTGGGGATATTTCTATTTGGTAGTAACCGGAGTATCCATCTAGGAAGCAGTAAAACTCATGTCCAGCCACTCTCTCCAAAATTTGGTCTAGGAAGGGAAAAGGGAAGTGGTCTTTTCGTGTCTTGGAGTTAAGCTTATACGCCATCCAGTGGCGGCTCTCATGGGTATTAATTCATCGTTTTCATTTTTACAACAGTTAACCCAGATTTTTTTGGTAGAACTTGGGTCGGACTAACCCACTTACTATCAAAAATGGGATATATGATACCCGCATCAAGCAATTTCAAGACCTCACCCTTAACTACTTCTTTTAAGGTTGGGTTCAACCTTCGTTGTGGTTCACGGGTTGGTTTGGTATCATCTTCCAAATATATATGATGTGTACATACAAGAGGGCTAATACCTTTAATATCAGCAATTGTCCATCCTATTGCCCCTTATATTTCTTCAAAACATTTAATAATTCATTTTCATGTTCTAAAGAGAGATTGGAAGATATTACCACAGGAAATGTACATCGTCTCCAAGATAACCGTATTTCAAATACGATGGCAATGGTTTGAGCTCCAGTTGTGGATGCTCAAGATTAGATTGCATTTGACATGGTGTCTCTAATGGTAGTGGCTCAAAACGTGGCACCCAGGTGGTGCGAGACACCTCTTCAGCTTCCTGCAAAAAAGATTTATCGTCAATATCGTCGCATAGTTGGTCAACAAAATCAATAGCAGAAACAAACTCTTCATCAAAATGATCAACAACAAGAGCGTCAATCATACTTCCTCATACTCCTCTACCATTGTTGGTAATTTGCAATCATTAAAAATATTTAGATCCAAAGACATGTTGCCAAAAGAAATTTTAAGTTGACCATTCCTACAGTTAATAATAACATTACTAGTAGCTAGGAAGGGCCGACCTAAAATAATCGGGGTTGGAGTGGCAGACTGGGGTGCCTGAAGATCCAAGACAATGAAGCCCACGGGGTAATAAAACTTATCCACTTGGACAAGTACAACCTCAACACATCCCCTCGAGATTTTCACAGATCTATCAGCTAACTAGAGAATAACAGGTGTGGCTTTTAATTCCCCAAGTCCCAATTGTGTAAACACAGGATATGGCAAAATGTTAACACTGGACCCTAAGTCAAGAAGAGCCTAACCTATCCGTTTGGTGCCTATGGTGCAAGAAATGGTAAGGGATCCAGGGTCCTTGAATTTGGGTGGCGTGTTATATTGAGAAATAGAGCTGACCTGTTGAGTTAAAATTGCCTTTTTCTTAGCATTAAGATTTCGCTTGACAGTGCAGAGGTCTTTAAGAAATTTGGCATATGCAGGGATTTGATTGATGGCATCTAATAAAGGAATATTAATCTGACATCTTTGAAAAATTTCATGAATTTCTGATTGATATTTATCTTTCTTTGGATGCAAGAGCCTTGCGAGAGGAGAGTAAGGCTCTGGTTCTGGAACTCTCATTTTTGAAGCGTTTGTATCCTTGCTTAAGATCTCCTCTGGTACTCCTTGTGGTTCACGATCCTCTTCCTCTACCACCATCTCAGAAGTGTCCTTCGGCAGCTCAGGCTTTTGAACTTCTTTTTCACTCCTCAAAGTAGTCACCGCTTGGCATGTTTGATGTTGCTGATTGCTGACGAGGAACCCGTGTTGGGATTTGGGAGTGTTTGAGCAGGGAGCTTGCCCTTCTCTAGACTTGTCATAAGCTTTGTGATGCCATCATTCATTTGTTGGAACTGAGTCTGCTGCGTTTGTTGTTGTTGCTGAAGTTGTTGCATCTGTTGGAACTGAGCTTGCTGCTGTTGTTGAAGTTGTTGATTTTGATTCTGCTACAGCTGCATGAACTGTTGGAGCGTGTTGCTGAGTGTCTGAAAATGTGGATCTGCTCCAAACTCCTCCTTCTTTCTCTGATTTCCACCTTGGTAGTTGTTTTGTGGTGGTGGCCTGTATGGTTAAGAAGCTTGTGGCTTGTTTTGCCAACTAAGATTGGGGTGGTTGCGCCAATTGGAACTATATGCTTTCGGGTTGAATCCTTGACCTGGATAAGAATTTGAAATGTTATTTACCTGACTAGGATCCTTGAACACATCTTTAAGTGTTGGAATGGTTGGACACCCTGATGTATTGTGCTACAGACTGTCACAAAGAGCACACTTCTCTTCAATAGTCATAGCCTTCACTCCCTTTATCTCTAGGTTTTGGAGCTTCCTAGTGATAAGGGCTTCCATCTTTGCTTCCAACGTCTCCTCGGGTTTCAATGTAAAAGAGCCTCCACAGGATGAAGATTGAGGCTGGTCCGTCCGATCGTAGTTAGGAGTCGCTTCCCAAGTTTGTGCACTCTCAGTGATTGACTCCAAGTAATCACATGCCTCAGCTGGCTTTTTGTCGAAGAACTCTCCGTTGCACATCATCTCTACAAATTGCTTCCTGGAAGGGGGAAGCCCATTGTAGAAGAAACCGATGAGGCGGTACTCATCGAATCCATGATGGGGGCATGCAAGTAGAAAGTCTTTGAACCTCTCCCAAGCAGCATCAAACGATTCATTTTCTTTCTGCGAGAAGTTCACAATTTGTTTCTTCAGCCCCTGAGTCCTGTGCAAAGGAAAAAACTTTTTAAGAAACTCTGCTTGTAAATTTACCCAAGAAGTTATAGAGTGCGAAGGTAAAGTGTTGAGCCAATTCTTCGCTTTATCATTAAGTGAAAATGGAAAGAGTTTAAGATATATAGTTTCGTTGCTCGTTTTTCCATCTACACGGGTTAAGCAAACATCCTCAAATTCCTTTATATGTAACTATCGATTCTCCCTCTCCATACCATGATAGGTAGGGAGAAGTTGAACCATTCCTGGTTTTAGACTAAAGGAATTAGCATCGGCTGGGAGCACGATGCATGAGCCAGAAGTAGACCTAGTAGGTCTGAGCACATCTCTAAGTGACCTATCTCCAAAAGTTTGAGAGTGGTCATCATTGTCATTTCCACTGGTGTCATTTGTGTTGTGTGCCATATTCACGTGTCGAACTAATCTATGTTTCCTAGAGGTTCTAAGCCACATAAACATATAAGAACAGAAAAGATGATATTTTTGTTGTTTTTGTTTTATCTCAAACTAATTTTTATGGGTTTTGAAAATATTTAAAACAAACAAAACAAAACAAAAAAATTCAAAAAGAATGGATATACAAAGTTTTTATACACAAAAGAGTGGAACGATCTCACTGAATTTTCCAAGTTAATTGGAAACCGCAAAATATGTAGACCGTTGTCCCCGGCAACGGCGCCAAAAACTTGACTGGTCCAAAAAGATGTACTGATAATCCCAAGTATAGGACGTCGGTCAAGTAGTAAACCTGGTGAGACCAGGATCGTATTCCTCAGGGACAAAGCAACCTGCAAATTTCACAGTTTAGAATTAAACAAGAAAATTTATTTGATGAGAAGTGAACCACCCTTCGAAGGCGATTTTTGATTTGGATTTAACGTGAGGTAAAAGTTGTTTTTAAGAATTTACGAAAGTAGAATGTCGTGAACGTGAAAGTATGATTTGTAAAAAGCGTGTGTGTTGTGTTTCCATTAGTGTTGCAGTAGGTTATGCTATTCATTTTCTATAGTTTCTCAATCCCGCATCCATGCCAATGTATGGGGATCGGAACATAAAGCTTTAAAAACGATGATTTTTCAATTAAAAAGATAACGTAAAAACCGTTGACTTCTTCGAATAATAAAGTATAAAAGATGAACCTTGATGTTCACCACCCTCCTTGGGCTCCTATACGGATTGATGCACTTAGACGATACCTCGCAGCATGTCATCCTAAGCGGATTCCTCTACGAATTGTGCATAATTGAAAAAGTGAAGAAATCGACATTTTTAACGGTTTTGATAATTGCACAAAATATGGAGATATGAAAGCAAAATCTTAGCAACACTAACTTCCACACAATACACCCACAATACTCTAGCCAAGCATGGTAACAAAAACAACAAGTTTCATTAATAGAAACATGATTTTAATACAAAGCTTAATACACAATTAATACAAACGGGTAAAGAAAGGGAGTTTTCACCACTTTTGAAGCCCAAACACCCCCAAAATTCTCCTTGAGTTGAGTAAACTCCGCTGGAATGGAAAGATGAACTCCTTAGCTTCAAAATGAAATGAAAATCACTCCATTTGGATGTCAGATGATGAAGTTATGCCCAAAACAAGCTTTTTTTATTGGCAAACAGGTCTGTGGGTCAAAGTTCAGCCTTGGCGGGCGCCGCTTGCGTGCAAAACGCGGGGCGGGCACCAGTCAAGGCTGGCTGGCGGGCGCTCGCGGGTCAAAGGTGGGCGCCCGCCTGCAAATGACTGCGGGCGGGCGGTGGAGCCCGCCCGCATTCATCTGCGGGCGGGCTGGGCCATGCCCGCATTTATTTGCGGGCGGGCCACCGGCCCGCCTGTTACTGTTCACGAATTTTTTTTCGTTTTTAATTTACAAATGCCTTTATTGGGACTTTTAAATCACATAAATTTGCCCTGATCTCTGAAAAATGTGGAAAAATAGCCGTTGTATTCGGAAAATTGCAAGCTTCTCCTGAAAAATAAAACTGAGACAAAATTAGCCAGAAAATTGTATTTTTCATATAAACAATCGAAATACTCTATTATTAAATGATATTACAAAACATACTTATTAGAGATAAATTATATAGTCATATACTCAAAATACGGTCTAAATGAGGGATAAAAAATGTAATATTATCTCAGAATCAACTGTGCAAGTGCAAAAGTAACGACGATGGCATGGCATAGGGTAGCAACAATGTTTTAACCAACAGGCAAAGTGATGACAATAGTAAGACAACCATGTAGACGCAATAATCCTGAAAAGGACAAGTAATGAGCGAGCATGAGGAAAACAAACGTCGCTTGACTATCTAATAGCGTAGGCTGGCTTAATAATAAGAAGTTTAGCTTAACACCCAAACCAGCCAGGCAGTCAGGGCTTGAAGGCACATGTCACTTCTATGACCGTAGACAAGTCCTTTGGTTGACCAACCTCCTTTCGATTCCTTTCTAGACACTGATCCAGTAGTAATTTAAGACCGCTTATTATTATACCGTTCTATCACATTCGAGTAGTCTCAACTTAGTCTATAGAACAGTGGTATCAAATTAGTAGTTGTGGCAAGAGTTAGCTTGATCAGGTGACATAGAGATGGTTATGAATGATTAAATGGGAGAATAGTAGGTATGTGTAAAAAATGTGACAATATCCTAATAACGTATATAAGGATAGTGAGTATGTGGTATAAGTTAAAACAGTAGATAAGCAATAGACGAAAGAGTCATGTATGTAGAGATGTAGTGTTTGTTTCGTAAATGGAGATAGATTTTTTTAACAAAAATTTTTAAAGTATAAATACGATGAATACAAAACTAATACATTGAAATAGATTGAAGTTATATCTAGCATAAAAAGTATTTAAAATTAGTATATGATTGGTTGCTTTGAAATCTGTTGTAGTATAGTAAGAAAGGAAATGCCATACATAATCATGATTCACGTCCTTGCGGTCCAGCAGACACGGCCAGGGAAGTGACTAAGCCAGGATCACTTACCCCCATTCTAGCTAGGGTGATCCAACAAACTTAGCCAAGCACATTGACCGGATCATGGTCCATTGAAGGAAACTTATCATTTATATACGTGCCATCAACAAAAAGGTTTAAAGATAAAGATCTCAATACGTAGAAAGTCAAATATGTGGGTATGGATGGTATAGATTAGAAATCAGTATAATAGAGCGACTAAAAATTTTCAGCGAAGAAAACTCAAAATCAAAGAATAAATTTAAGTCAGAAAAAATATGAGGCCTATGTATATACATAAAAGCTTTTTAAAGAAGTTAAATTGGGTGAGGAATTCCATAAAAGGGATATCTACAGCAGAATCAGTATAGTAATGTGGATGATCCAAAAGGATAATGGTGGTTGTCAGGAAGATCACGTGGGTCGAGAGTAAGGATTAGAATAGGATGATCAAATGTGAGTACGGGTAGGAAATGACTTGTGAAAAGGCTACGATGGATTCCTAAGGTCATAAAGTAGAACGTAAAATTAAGGGAGATAAAAAATCAGGGATATATTGATTTGGTTGACTAAGGATTAGGAATCTTAGAACTAGGATTTTCTAATGAAGTTGATCGGGGTAGAAGATTCTAGAGAAGGTGTAGTTTGAGAGTCAAGATTGTAATATTATATATATTGTTTTAAAGTATTTTGCATGAGCATAGACCTGCATGGGCCACCAATAAAACCTGTTACGCCTCGCTTCATATTAGGCTTGGGAGCAAGGACGCGAATTGGTCCGCATGTGCAAGTAAGGAGGATGTACTTTTGCTTTTATTTCCTCCCTGACTTAACACAATAAGCGTCTGTGTGAAATCCCGCAGGTTCTTGCTTGCATTACTTAAAAACAACATAGATAAATAAAACACTATTACAATCTCAAACGTCTCAACGGAATTACAACAAATGGAGAAAAGGAGATTGGGTCTTATAACCCCTACAACAAATGAAAAGAAGTGCAATGAAGGTTCGTTAGCTCAACAAGTCTTGGTCCACTGGTTCAGCTATCTCAACTAGTCCTCCTTGTGCTATAGCTCGGGATCTGACATACATCCAAAAACATGAATGGATGTCAGCAAGGGTCTGCAAGTAGAGGTTAGAACCCAAGACAAGATATATACAAATTTATACTGTATTTAAGAGGTAATGAATTAAATGAGATAACGACAACAAGATTAAACAAGCAAATTATAAAATGAAATAAAGTAAAATACTCCTAGCATGTATTTCTAAGCAGTTTAACAAGTAAGGTGAGCAGTTATAATGAATTAAAAAGTAAGCACTATAAACATGGCATCCTGATGTGCGAGCAAATGAACACGATCATTATAATTACAATGCAATGCTTTCTATCATGCATAGGGTTCTCGCCTTTAGGTCGTGATGAGTGAGTCGTTCTTCACGCGGGGCTTACCGTGATTGGTGCTAACCCATCGCATGCAGGTGGTGCCCTTGAAGAGAGTACCCTTTCATACGCCTAGTAGCCGCTCAACCCTAACCCCACCCCAAAATGTTGTGCTGGTCACGAACCAGGCGCTAAACCGACATATACTAGAACACGAGCCAGACTAGTCATATGTGACCTTACTGGAACACGAGGCAGACTAGTCACACATGACCGATGGAGTAGCCATATTACAAGCACGAATTCACAAATTTGTCAACTGACATGGCATCACGAAAATCACGATTTCACCTTCGAGGCGCACGATTTCACGATGTCACACATTTGATAATCATTCCAAGACATGCATCAAGTTAATAATATAATCATTTACTTTTATACAACATTTTTCATGATTACACGAGTGTCGAGCAATATTCACAATAGTATAACAAAAGCGCTGAATATAGGAATTCAACGAATATGACACGTAAAGCTAAATTTCCTTGCTACTGTTCTAAACTAAGGTATATCAAGTTATATATCGTTGTATCACATTTTTAGTCAAGAATGTCATGGTGGTAATTTCCCGCGTCATTTCATGCGTAGATTTTGAGTTATACTACTTTACAAGTAAAAGACTAAATGAGCATCCAACTTCAAAAATTCACTATAAATTGTTCACTTGCATGATTTCAGCGATTTTGGTGTCGTTGGATTCTTCTTAACGGGCACTACGTAATGGTACTTCCGGTTCTCTGTGTTGGTTACTCGCGAGATAATCAAAATATCAAGTTAATCCCTGAAGTGGGTTCGTCAAATTTTATTGGGTGCTCTGGCAGGGTGATGTCTATATTGTATTATACTAACATGATGCGCCTCATTTTATTCAAATTTTATTATCCTAACGTTATCTAACAATTAAAAACATGCTGAAATTAATCTAACTAGCTGATATTAAATATATCACTACCAACCTATTAACTAACCTAATAACAGCTAATGATAGGGTTATTATCATGTTAGTATTACATGGTTAACATCATATTTAACACCCCACCCACTTACACCTACTCCTACATTATTTAAATACCCTACCCCCACTCTCTAACCCCCTTTAATTCTCTCTTTACCCTTGCTGTCAACTATCACTCTCTATCTCTTTCTCTCTGCCATACTTAATTCTAGGCTGTCTTCTTCCATGCTATTTCTTTTTTTTCATTTTAATGCTTGCAGCAAGTACCTCATGCTAAAGGGAGGAAACTCGGGACTTATGCATGGGGAAGAGGAGGGAGGAGCTGCCGGCGGTCTGGGCACAGGCGTGGTTCTCCGGTCGGCGGCGGCGGGCTCTCCGGTGCACGCAACGACGTAGCGCACGGGAGGAGGGCGGCACAGCTAGTGGTGTGTGTGGGGCTCTCCTTCGACGACATGGTGACGCGTCGGACGGATCTCTGACAGGGCGGCAACGCGTGCGCAGGGAGAGGGTGGAGGCCGGCCTTCTACAGAGATGGGAAGATGGGAGAAGGATGTAGTGGGTTTGAAGTTGTTTGATTTGAAATTGGTTTGGGTTTATCTAGATTTCAGATCTTGAAGTTGTGTTTTCAAATCTGAGTTTGGTTTGATTTGGGTGTTTTCTCTTCTTTCGGTTTGAGTTTGTATTTGGGAAAAATGATTTGGCTGATTTGTTTGCGGGATGTGGGTTTGATGAAATTGTTTGATTTGGAGAAGGATGAACAGATTTTGGTTTGTGTTGGTGGGTTTTGCAGAATAATTTTTGCCGGAAAGAAGACGTCCTTAAGAAGTTTAGCAGGGAACAAGGATGCAACATTTTTGAAAGATTAGGTTTTTGATTAGACAGAATTAATTGTAAACTTTTGACTAATTATGAAGAAACGTGTGTGTGTGCATTGATTTAAAAGGGAATTTAAAGCTAACTTTTGACTAATCTATTAGGGGGAGGAACCTGGTTAAGCAATGTGTATGTTGTCTTTAGTGATATGTAGTGTTCATGTAAGAGTTAATGGATTTAAGTGAATCTAAATGTAATTAGTAAAATAAATAAAGTTATTAGTGAAAGTTAAAAGTGATTAGCAAGTTGTAATTAATAATATAATTAAGTTAAAGCAATTTGTTAAACTTGATAGTCAATTAAGTATGATATGGTGAAAACGAAAAACAGAGACGCGCTCGCGTCGACTCGCAGCAAAGAACGTACGGACGAAAAATTATCCGGACGACTGAAATAAAATACTGGTACGCACGGTCTAAAACACGTCTAAAAATACAGGTCGTTACAGACCTCGAGCTTTGGAAAGCCGTTTAGTCTACCACCTTGGTAATAGGTGACCCTGTCGTCTTGCCTTTTTGCTAAGGGTCCCTCTTTGCTAGATTGATCGACGACTGGGTTCTTGGGATGTCCATGTTTGACCAGTGCATCGATCTCCTTCTTCAGCATCCAGCAGTCGTTGGTACCATGCCCATAGTCGTTGTGGTACTTACAGAACTTAATGTCGTCTCTCTTCTCATGTTTTCCCTTCTTGCAGATTCTTGGACTAGTTCTTCCCACGTGGCATAAGCGAGGACCTCTGTCTTAGGCACGCTTGGCCTCGCATGAGATGGACGCTCCTTTCTTTGAGGGCTCCTCTCTCTCTCTCGATCTGTTGTCCTGAGATTCTTGACGAGGGGTTCCTTGGGTCAGCTTTTCCCGTCCGGTGTCTCCATGACAGGTAGGCGTGCCCTTCCCATCAGTCAGTTCTTCCTCTTCCTTAGAGATGGTGAACCGATCCGTTATGTTGAACATCTCTGCGAGGTTGTTGGGGGGAACTGGTGGAGCGCCCTTCACAAGTGATTGTTTTGCACTGCTTGAGTGAGAGTCATGATGATAGTCACATCTGACGTCTCCTCTACCTCGAGCCTTCATCGTTGACTCATTGGACGAAAGCTCAGATAGACTCCTTCTCATTCTGCTTGAGCGTAAAGAGGTGTGAAGACTTCTTCTTGGGTTTTCGACCTGCGACGAATTGCTTGGAGAGCAAATCGACCAATTCATCGAACGATCCGATACAGTTGTCGGGTAGCCCGTCGTACCAGCCTTTCACCCTCCTGAAAAGAGTAGAATGGAAAGCTCGGCAGAGGTATGGCTCATCGGCCCCATGAAGCAGCATCGCATTTAGATATTTGCAGATGTGGGACTACGGGTCGCCTCTGCCATCATAAGCTGGTTAGGCAAGGAGTTTGAATTTCGGAAGAGAAGGATCAGTGGTGATGTTCTCCTTCAATGGGGTTTGGCAAAGTGCAGATTGGATGACTAGGGATCGCCCTTCTCTGCCTTCTCCGTACTTAGCTCCCAAAGATCGGTTTGGGATCTCATCTCTCCTTCCATATCCACCAGTAAGACTGAGAGGGTTATAACCTGGGGGAGCCCCATATATTACCTGGTCCAGGATGTTGCGGGTCGCTTCCTTGTAGTTGGGAGACAATAAATTCCATGAATGCACGGGTTCCACGAGAGGAGAGCGTTGACAAAGCGCTCGCCTACAAATAGCCCAACAAAGAGGTAGTTAAGGACGGATCTCGGATATCTGACATTTAGGTACTCCTACAACCTTAATCTTCTTCCACCTAACATATTTTTTCCTCCATATAGATTGGCTCAAGAACTAGTGAATGACCTTCCAACATGTCGGAATCAATTCCACCGAGCATCCTTTTGTCACGACCTGACTTAAGCATCAAATGTGATTTGGTTGGAACCCAGATCTGACCCCCCGACGAGCTTTCTGTCTTGCAGACCACCGAGTGTAAGTCTAATTTGATGATTAGATCACAAATTTACGGAATAAATAAATCAATTTCTTACCTCGAGCCATTGCCTTTCAAAAGGTAAACTTTTACCATGTATTTTAATCTTCTGAAGTCTCAAACTCTCTGTTTGATGGTGTATCTTTTGAAAATCCGATAGACTTGACTGCAGTGACCAAAACCATTTCATAAATGTTTGAAACTGTTCCGACAATAGTTTTCAAATTTACTTTGAGAGGGAATTGGTTATAGAAACCGTGGATCACAACCGGTTGGAAAGAAAACAGGAAAAAACCAACATTCTCCCACTGGATCCAAATAAACCATCATTTCGAACAAGAAACAAAATGCATGAATCATGGTGATAAGTCCTTTTAAAAGCAATTATTATCTTCCATGTATTACAATGTATCATGTTTCTCATCAATAACCTATACAACTTAATGAATAAATCTTATGTTTATTCTTGGTCCAAACTTAATGATCGTTCTTATATTTACAATAATATATCCAAATGTGCACACGACCATATATATATGAGAAAGCATTACAATAAGAATTTCATCAAATAACATCGTTCTTACAAAAAAAATTACAATGAGTAACCAAGTCCCATTTTATCCACATGATCATTAAATTTCATTGGTGGCATGCCTTTATTTAAAGGATCAACAACCATTAAATTAGTACTAATATGCTCAACAATGACCGATTTCTTCTTAACATTCTGTTTTATGGCTAAATACTTGATGTCGATGTGCCTACTTATACTACCGCTTTTGTTGTTATTAGGCATGAAGACAGCAGCTGAATTGTCACAATACAATTTAACGGTCTAGAAATAGAGTCCGTAATTCTAAGTCTAAAGATGAAATTCTTAATCCATACACCATGTGAAGTAACCTCAAAATAAGACACGAACTTGGCTTTCATGGTAGAAGTAGAAATCAAAGTTTGCTTTACGCTTCTCCATGATACAGCCCCATCGGCTAGCATAAAAATTTATCATGAAGTTGATTTTCGAGAATCAACACATCCAGCAAAGTCTAAATCAGAGTAGCCAATGACTTTCAAGTTGTCTATCCATCTGTACATGAGCATGTTGTCTCTGATTCCTTTACGGTATTGCATTACCTTCTTTGCAGCTCTCCAATGTTCTATGCCAGGATTACTCTGATATCTTCACAACATCCCAATAGCAACTGCTATGTTAGGTCAAGTGTAAACCTGAGCATACATCAGGCTTCCAACAACAGAAGCATAAGGAATGTTTTTCATCTATTCCTATTCAAAGTCATTCTTGGGGCATTGGTTCAAATTGAACATATCGCCCTTCACAATGGGTGCTATACTTGGTGAACAATCCTTCATCTAAAACCTCTATAAAACTTTGTTAATATACATCTCTTGGGACATTCCCAGAGTACAATGTATTCTACGATGTATCTTAATTCCAATAACATAAGATGCATCGCCCAGATCTTTCATATCAAAGTTTCTAGAGAGAAATTGTTTCACCTCATATAGCATTCCCTTATCATTGCTTGCAACTAAAATGTCATCCACATATAGGATTAAGAAACAAATCTTGCTCCACAATTTTTTCTTCAAATCTGAATGAAGATATAATATTATGAAATTTCAAATACCATTGACGTGAGGTTTGTTTTAATCCATATATGTATTTCTTAATCTTGCCAACCAAGTGCTCACTATTACTAGAAGAGAATCCTTCATGTTGTTTCATATATACATTTTTCTCTAGTTCTCCATTAAGAAAAGTCGTTTTACATCCATTTGTTGCAACTCCAAGTCAAAATGTGTAACTAATGCCATGATTATGTGAAGAGAATCTTTCTTTGACACATGAGAAAAATTCTCCTTGTAATCGGTCCCTTCATTCTGAGTGAATCCTTTGGCAACAAGTCTAGACTTGTATCTCTCAATATTACCAAGTGAATCTTTGTTTGTTTTAAAGACCCACTTGCATCCAACAGCTTTTTCCCCTTCAGGTAACTCAACAAGGTCATATACCCCATTTGATGCCATCGAATTCATTTCATCTTTCATAGAATCATACCATAAGTTTGATTCATGTGAACTAATGGCTTGTGAAAGCGTCTCAAGATCATTTTTGGCTAAAACATAAAAGTCCGACTCATGTAGGTACAGAACGTAGTCACTAGATATTACTGATTTTCTTACCATAGAGAATCTTCTTAATGTTGTATCAACATTCTCTTGAGGATCGTGTTGATCAACTGGTTGCTCATCCATAAGTGGTTCTTCTTGAACAACTGATTATTCAACCACTTCTGGAGTTCCTGAACAACTTGATCTACTGGATTAATATCAACATGTAGAATTTCAATTTGTCGATTAATGCATGTTTGAACTTGAGGGGCACTATTAACGACAAGTATTCGATCAGTTGATGTGGAAGGTCGAGTACCAATATGATCCTTTTTAGGAATAGTATCCTGAAAATGATTGCTTCCACTGATCATGTCATTCTCAAGAAATTTCACATTTCTTGAATCCGCAATCCTAGTGCTATAAGATGGATAATAGAACTTGTACCCTTTGGACCGTTCTGCATATCCAATGAAATACCCACTAATAGTCCTAGGATCAAGTTTCGTCGCTTGTGGATTATATACGCTTACCTTGGAAGGGCATCCCCAAACGTGTCAATGACGTAAACTCGGTTTCCAACCTTTCCATAACTCGAATGGCGTCTTTGGGATAGCCTTAGTTGGAACTTGATTTAATATATACGTTGTCGTTTTAAGAGCTTCAGTCCACAAGGATATATGTGTTGCGATATTGAGACCCACCCTAGTGGTTTTGATGATGTGCACAAATGATATACGGACTAACAATCTTATTTCGAGTGAATATAAATTTGTTTGTTGATTGGAGCCATTGTGATGCAAATCAGAGAACTTAAAGTCACGATCAAGAACTCTACAACTTGAAGCATATGATGATCTTAGATCGTGAATCAAATGAAGAACTGAGAACAAGAGAAGTTAGCTCAAGATCAAGAATAAAGATGAAGAGCTAAAGTTATGGTTGTGTGAGTAATTGCATAGAAATGTAAAGCCATAGTATGTTACACACACACTTCCAAAAATTTAGCGAAAATGTTTTTAAAATACATTATTATATATATTTATAATATAATTTTTATAGAATTGTTTTGAAGTATCTTTAAGTATATATATGAGGGTATCCCAAAATAGCCGACTATTTTGGACTGATAGCCGACTATTTCATATAGAGATTTTATCAAATCTCTCTGTCAAAATAATAGTCGCCTATTTGATAAAATAACCGACTATCTGGAGCTGATAGATGACTATCTGGGAGGATATCCAACTATCTGGGTTAACTCGGGCCAGATTTGGAAATCTACCTTGATTTTTGCTAGCCGTTAGCTAGCCGTAAGAGTTGACTCTTAGAGCTGATTTCAAGCTGTTTTGAGCAGATTTCAAGCTTCTGTTTGCCAATAAATAGATGTGAATTTTAGAAGTTTAATATAACATTATTCTAATTGAAATATTCTCTGTATTGCTCAAAAGCTCTCAAGCTCTATTCTTTGTGTTCTAAATTCTAAAGGTTACTGTTTTTAAGTTGTGTTCAAATATCTTCTAAAGATCTTTTCAGCTATCTTATTTAGCCTTTTTCGTATACTTGTTTATTTTGATCTCCAAGCTTAAATGTTTTCTTTTGATATTCAAAATACAAGTCTTTTTATTTTAATCTTTGAATAAGGTTTAAAGTGCATATTTTTATCAAAGATTCAATACTTGACTATTAATCTCTAAAATCCCAAGAGCTATATTTTAGAGAATCAATTTTCAAGACAAAGTTTTCTTTTGATCAAATCGTGTTTTAAACGATATCATATATTTGATCAAAACTTTTGATTTTCTTTAGCCAAGTTTCACTCACATAAACTATTGGCTATATGAAAATCCTGTACTTCTTTTTATATTTGTTGTAAGCCTTTGAAGAAGGCAAGGAAAGTTGTAATTCATGTAAGAATGGAAAGTTTTTTGTTGTACTTTGGAAATTCCTAGTTGGTTGTAACTAGGTGTTGGAAATTCCTAGCGAGTGAGGCTAGGTGATTGTACGAAGTCCTCTTCATTTGTGTTGAGGCAAGATTTGCTCTCGTTGAGAGCTAGTGGATTGGTTACTGGAGCTAGATACATTGGGCAAGTAGGACTTGCGTATCCGAACCAGGGTAAAATCGTCGTGTGTTTGCATTGTGACTTTGACGCCTTAACTCTTTTATTGTTGATGATTGAATCATTTATTTTCCGATGTTATTCTAATCTCAGATCAAGCAAATTATGTCGTTGATTAAGTTTAAATTTGAGATAACTTAATTTGTAATTTAGGCAACACATAGAAGGATTGTTGTTTATCGAAAAAGTTTATAATTGTTAACAACCCTATTCAACCCCTAGTGTTGTTTGCTATCAAAAGGATCCAACAATAGGAAGTTTGGAATTACTGTGCATACTCCTAACCATCTCCATCAAAGTCATGTTTCTTCTTTCAGCTACACCATTCTTACTAGTAGATCTGGGCTTGGTGTATTGAGCAACAATCTCATGCTCTTGAAGAAACTTTGCAAATGGACCATGTGCATGTCCACATTCGGTGTATCTACCATAATACTCTCCTTCTCTATCAGTTCTCAAGATTTTAATTTGTTTTCCACATCGTTTCTCTGCTTCTGCCTTGAAAACCTTAAATGCATCTAATACTTCGCTTTTATTATGAAGCAAGTAAACATACATGAAACCTAAAAAATCGTCAATAAAGGAGATAGAGTATTTTGGACCACTTTGTATCTCCATGTCTGGATGATAGGCTCATATTTAACACTTTATTTCTGCATATATGCAAGCCATTTAGATTGCTCATATCGCGCTTTTCATGATTATTCGACGATATTTCGATGCTTTTCAGTATTTCTTGGTTTTTGTCTGATTTCAGGAGATATGGAGAAATTGGGAGCAATTTGGAGCCTAGAGTACTCACACGCATGCCAGAGGATCATCCATGATCATATCAGAGAGCTAACGGTGCTGGAGGATGAGTGGAAGAAGAAGAACGTCGAAAGAATCGACGAGGAAGCGAGGAGGAGAAGAAAGGAGTTCAGAAACAGGCCACTCGGCCGAGTGACGCAGCTCACTCGCCCGAGTGAAGTAGCTTACTCGGTCGAGTAACACTGATACGAATATCATTTCTAGCCTGAGCGCCTAAATGTACTCGACCGAGTGGTAACTTCCACTCGGCTGAGTAAGAACTCCACTCGTCCGAGTGGAGGCAAAGATTCTAAAGAAATCCAAAGCGACTTCTTTGTTTTTTGAGTGATCTACAGACTGTCTTACTCGACCGAGTAGACTTCTCACTCGGCCAAGTGAGATTCTCATTTGGCCGAGTAGCGCCGGTAGCCAGTCGTGAAAACTAGGGTTTCTGGCGGCACATGGGCAGTTTGGTCTGATTTTTTGGTTTTTTGGGCACGTATTTAAGCAAAGTTTTGTCTCCAGCCCCAGGGGAGACCAGATATACTTCTTAGAATAATTTTTCTTTAGTTTTAATTTTAGTTAAGATTTTGTATTGGCGAGAGATTGAAGACTTGATCTTAATTTTCTATTTGAAGCTTCTTCGTCACATTGGTGTGTCTTGATCTCTTGTAAACTTTGATTTTATGCTATATCTCTTATTAAATATTGATTGCATGATGAATTCTATTGTTGATCTTGTTGGGAGCAATGATCTAGAATCTTGGTTTCATGATGACATATGTGTCGTTATATCTAACGTGTGTGCTTAGTGTGTTTCAGGCTTGGCGAAACAATACACTTTCACTATTTGGCGGAATTGCTATTCGTATAGCATATTGGGAGAAAGGGAGTGTGTGCATAACGAAGTTTGACTTGGTCAATGGAGAGCAAAGTTGGACTTGGTCAAATTGGTGATTGGATTAATTCAAATCTTTTTGAACTACACATCAAATCAAATTGATTGATTCAACCCAATCCCTAGCCAATTACAAATTTCCTAGTTGGTAGTGTCCTCATCCTAGCCAAACTTATTCCTAGCCAAACTATGTACGGCAATACAAAAAAAGTGGCGTGAGGAAACAAAATTGAGAGAGGGGGGCTACAAAATCTTTGTGTGCGGCAAAACACAAAAAAGGGATCAAAATATTATTTTTTGAGGCTAGGTCTCGCAATACACAAGATAGCCTCTTCTCTTCGAAAGCAAAACCCTACCCAAGAATATCTACAAGCTGCCATCGTCTTAAAGTCCTTGCGCCACACTTCGAAGGCCATTAAACGTCAATCTTCAAGCTGCCATTGGACGAAGAACTCGCCGTCGCCGTGAGACTAGTGAAGAGGAAGTCAGAGCGTTGTCACCGGAGAAGCCGGAGACATCCCGCTGCTGCCTACAAGCCTTGCTGCACGATGCCGCAAAGAAGCCATTGTCAAGGAGAAGCTGCCGCCTTCATATCGCCGTAGAACTCTTCATTGCTGCCAAAGAATCGCCGCCATTCAAAGGGAGATCGCCGCTACTGTTGTGTGAAGAAGGCGCTGCCACCGACGTTCGCTTTGGTTCATTGAAGAAGAACGCTGCTCGCTGTGATCTCCGAGAACTGCTGTAAGCCGAAGAAGTCGGAGAAGCAACCGAAGCAGTCACCACTCGGAGTCACCGCTCGGAGCAGTTGCTGGCCGTTGTCGAAGTGGGTGTCGCCGTTGCCGAAGCCGAGATCCCGCTGCATGAACGGAGCAGAAACCGCCGTACAAAGACTGAGCTCCGCCTGCACGAAGTCACCGATGAGAGAACGAAGTCGTCGCTGTCGACGTATCAGGGTGACATCGTCCCCGAGCTCGTCATCGGAGAAGACAGATCGCCGGAGAAGCTGAAGCCCACGTCTTCCCATCGTCCGAACTACTTACGCTTCCAACGAAGTCGAAGAGCCGCTGCAAAGTTCCGCTGTCGTCGCTGAGCGAAGCACCGCCGGAGACGTCGCCATCCAAATTCGAAGATGCCTGCATGCCCTAACGTGTTCGGAGAACTGACGTGTGCGAGCTACGCATGAAACAAAATCAACGGCTGGGATTAAGAATTCAGTCGATCACGTGAATCTTGGTGCTGACGTGTGCGCCCCTGAAGCGAAAACGAGGCCGGATTAATTTCGGCTGACGTGGCGATTTTATAAGGGAGTTGCTCTGCGCACAGGCCGCTTAATCGTTGAATCTGAGCTGAGTTACTCTGTGCACCGACTGTTGAATTTAATGGAGTTACTGAGCGCACAGACTGCTGCTTTATAAGGATTTGAACTGAATTTCTTTACACACAGACCAGTGTGTATTTTGCAATCCAGAAGTCAGATTGAGACACCGTTTGCGTCAGATTGGAGCTGACGACATGCTGATTGACAGAGACGCCTACACGGACACAAACTGACCATTTCTAAACCCTTAAACTCTTTTATTTGTGTCTTAGTGTAACGTTCTCTGTAGGGGAAATTTTAGCTATTTCTCTGTGACCATTTTGGGGCTTGTCTAGTTGGGACTAGACAAGTGGGACCCAGCTAGTTTGGAGTAGCTGGTAGAAAGCTTTACTAGGATTGATAGTGAGAGAAAACACTGTGTGGGGGGGGGGGGGGTACTGAGAGCCTGGCGAGTGTAGAGACGTAGAGGGTGCTCTGAGCATGCTCTAACTTGTGGTTTTGTACCTATTGCGCTATTCAATACTAGTTCTGCTTTGGTGGCTGGAGTAGGTCGTTGGGACGACCGAACCAGGGTAAATCTGCTGTGTACTCTGTGTCTGCATTTTATTTACTCTGGTTGTGCTATAACTGCGTGTGATTTCTCATGGGTTGCACGAGAATTTATTATTAGCCTATTCACCCCCCTCTAGGCTAGGATCCAGATCCAACAAGTGGTATCAGAGCGGGTTTTAGGATCTAGCCTAGTTTGACCATGGACCACATTGATAGTGCTTTTGCTGAGGGTCAGTCTATTTCACGTCCACCTAGATTTAACGGAGGAGATTATGCTTACTGGAAAAATCGTATGAAAATCTACCTTATTTCTATTGATTATAAAGCTTGGCAAATTGTTGAAAAAGGCTATAAATCACCTATTATTAAAATTGAAAATACTGAGATGCTTAAACCTGATGATAAATGGGATGATAATGATTGGAAGCTTTATTCTCTTAATACTAAAGCTATGAATGCTCTCATTTGTGCATTAGATAAATCTGAATTCAATCGTATCTCACATTGTCTAACTGCGCAGGAAATATGGCATACTTCGGAGGTGACACATGAGGGAACGTCACAGGTGAAGGAGTCTAGACTTGCACTTCTGAGCACGGAATACGAGGGATTTCGCATGCTACCATTAGAGACCATATCAGAAATGTTTGTGAGGTTCACCAACATTGTCTACAAGTCTAGTTCGCTTGGTAAGCCATATTCTAGCCTTGAGCAGGTGAGAAAGATATTAAGAGCACTGCCAAGCTCTTTCAGGCCTAAAGTCACTGCCATCCAAGAAGCGAAAGATCTGTCACAGATGAGGGTGGAGGACTTGATAGGTAATCTAATGTCCCACGAGCTTGAATTGCAAAACGTGGATAAAAGGGAGAAACCTGAGGAGAAGGAGAAAGCTATAAAGCCACTTGCTCTGAAAGCTGACGAAAGTGAAGATGATGATGATGACATAGCGCTAATGGTCAGAAATTTCAGAAAATATGTCCAGACAAAGCAAGGAAGAACAGAAATGGCATCCAGGTTTAATCGCTCTAACTTTTTTCAGTCTTCTAAGCAAACTTATGATCAGAATGCTACTAATAGAATGACTTGTTTTAAATGCAAGAAAAGAGGACATCGAATGAGGGATTGCCCACATGAGACAGCTCAGGTAGCTGAAGAAAAGGGAAAATCCAAGGTGCTAACTTGGGATATGGATAGCGAAGCTGAGAGGGAGGAGGAGGAACACGAAGCCCACTCATGCATGGCATTGATGGGAGTACACGATGAGGTAATTTCTGGTAGTAAAACTGAACTCCTTACTCTTTGTAAAGAAATGCAAGATAAAATAGTAGAGCTTGAATCCACTATAGATGATTATCAAAATGAGAACTTTGAAATGCAACAATCTAAATATGAAATGTCTAAAGAGATTGAAAAACTCAAAATTGATATTGTTGCTCGTGACTCTACTATTGACACTTTGAAAAAGGAAAATTCCAGTTTTAATGATGAAGCACCTTGCCTCTCTTGTCCTCCCTTGATGAATAATATTAGCATGCTTAAACTTGATTTGATTAAGCTCGAAACTGAAAAAGACTATGTGATTAGAGAGCTTAATGATAAATTTTGCATGTTGGATAATGATTTTAAAAGAAAAATGATTGAATCTGAAAAGAAGGAAGAGGAAAACAAGAGAGCTTTTATAAGTAAATGCACATTGCTTGTGGAAGAAAATAAATTGTTGAAATCCAAAGTCTCTAATCTTGAATTTTCCATTAAGAAATTCTCTATGGGCAAACAATCGTTGGATACTATTTTAGAGAATCAACTATATGGCAATAACAGAAGAGGACTTGGATTTGTTTTGAAAAATGTCGAAAAGCCAAAATTCAAGAAATTCCACAATGCACCCTCTATTGCAAAGAACAAATATGCAAAGTGCTTTACTTGTGATAGTGTAGGCTACACTTCATATTATTGCAAATTTAGGAACACTAATATCAAGTTTAAACAAGTGTGGGTTCCTAAAACAATATTGGCTAACACTAGTGGACCTTGTTGGATTCCAAGGTCACACTTAACACCTTTCATGTAGGTGTGATGGAGTTTTGACGAGGAGCGAAAAATTCAATGTCTCATTCTTTTAGCTCCTTCGTTAAAAAGCGACGAGAAGGTATAATTTTTATCCCTCTTTGCATTTCATTGCATACATTCATAGTTTTTTATGTGTGTGCTTGATTTATTTTGATTTGTGTGCTTGCATGCATGATTCTTTAAATGTTTTTATTTCTGAAAAAAATGAAAAACCAAAAATAAAAAAAATGTGCTTATTGATTATCCTCGTATGAATCTCTTAAGTGGTATTGTATGAATGATCAATCTATCCCTTGTAGAAGTCAATTCATTATTGTTGTAGCTATATGAACATGATGTTATTCTTTTTAGTAGCCATGACATGTCTCATAAGTTTTAAACTTGACTTCTACACCTACATTTGCACTTTCACGATATTTGACTTTTTAGTACTTTTGGAGATTCTTTTGAAGAATAATGGAAAGTGAATGTAGGAATGATTAATTTCTGAAATTTTCTAAGGGATATGAAGTGTTTAGCCATGAATAAAAATTGAGCACAAAAGAATTGTGAATGAAAAAATATATATGAAAATTGCTCCGTATGAAAAATGGATACACTTCATGGCTAATACACAACCCACGAGTATCCAACTTGTGCTACATGGGTAATCATTAGCGTTGGTGTATATAACTCGTCAAGCAATGCCACCCCACATTTAAAAGTCCTTTTAGGCCATGCTTTGGGGTTCGGTAACTTGAACTCATCTTTGATGAGGTGGGAAAAATCAATCCTAGTGATATTCATGAAAAATTGGAAAATGCGGATTGATTTGGTTGATTGTTCTAAAATTGAATCTCCCTTAGTACTTTATTGTTTATATCATTACACTTACACAAAGGTGGAGAAGTCTTGTTATGAAATTCCATGAGCTTGAATTGTCTATTCCTTGGAAAACTCAAGCAAATTACACGCTACTTTTAATAATGGTTTATTCTTGCATGGAATATTTTTGTGACTTCATTAATCCACTTTTGGTGATTACAAAGGGGGAGAAATAAAAGAAAGATTTGTCGGATTTGTCGGTATTATTTGCTGAAGGGGAGCATGAATGTTGAATGGGGAGCATGAAAAATAATGTTGAAGGGGGAGCTTGAGAGAAGGGGGAGCATGCTTTTATATTTGGTATAATGTTGTGCATGCTATGATGTATATGATGTAATACTTGAATATCTCATTCCACGATTCATATTGCATCACACCCTTCAACACACTTCACACACTCATACTTATTGCTCAAATCTTTTATGGGTTTGTCATCACCAAAAGGGGGAGATTGTTGGGAGCAACGATCTAGGATCTTGGTTTGATGATGACAAACGTGTCGTTATATCTAACGTGTGTGCTTAGTGTGTTTCAGGCTTGTCGAAACAATACACTTTCACTATTTGGCGGAATTGCTATTCGTATAGCATATTGGGAGAAAGGGAGTGTGTGCACAACGAAGTTTGACCTGGTCAATGGAGAGCAAAGTTGGACTTGGTCAAATTGGTGATTGAATTAATTCAAATCTTTTTGAACTACACATCAAATCAAATTGATTGATTCAACCCAATCCCTAGCCAATTACAAATTTCCTAGTTGGTAGTGTCCTCATCCTAGCCAAACTTATTCCTAGCCATATTTCAATTCAAATCTCCTATCTATGGTGCAAAAAGATAGAATCTAATTCATCTTTTGAAATTCCAATTCCTATACTCTACAAATCATCTTTTGCACAAAACCCTAGCCTCATCCTCTATATAAATATATACTCTTGGGAAGAGGAAAACTATGCACGTCAATACAAAAAAAGTGGCGTGAGGAAACAAAATTGAGAGAGGGGGGCTACAAAATCTTTGTGTGTGGCAAATCACAAAAAAGGGATCAAAATATTTTTTTTTGAGGCTAGGTCTCGCAATACACAAGATAGCCTCTTCTCTTCGAAAGCAAAACCCTACCCAAGAATATCTACAAGCTGCCATCGTCTTAAAGTCCTTGCGCCACACTTCAAAGGCCATTAAACGTCAATCTTCAAGCCGCCATTGGACGAAGAACTCGCCGTCGTCATGAGACTAGTGAAGAGGAAGTCGGAGCGTTGTCGCCAGAGAAGCCGGAGACATCCCGCTGCTGCCTACAAGCCTTGCTGCACGACGTCGCAAAGAAGCCGTTGTCAAGGAGAAGCTGCCGACTTCATATCACCGTAGAACTCTTCATCGCTGCCAAAGAATCACCGCCGTTCAAAGGGAGATCGCCGCTGCTGTTATATGAAGAAGGCGCTGCCACCGACGTTCGCTTTGGTTCATTGAAGAAGAACGCTGCTCGTCGTGATCTCCGAGAACTGCTGTAAGCCGAAGAAGTCGGAGAAGCAACCGAAGCAGTCACCACTCGGAGTCTCCGCTCGGAGCAGTTGCTGGCCGTTGTTGAAGTGGGTGTCGCCGTTGCCGAAGCCGAGATCCCGCTGCACGAACGGAGCAGAAACCGCCGTACGAAGACTGAGCTCCGCCTGCACAAAGTCACCGAGGAGAGAACAAAGTCGTCGCTGTCGACGTATCAGGGTGACATCGTCCCCGAGCTCGTCATCGGAGAAGACAGATCGCTGGAGAAGTTGAAGCCCACGTCTTCCCGTCGTCCGAACTACTTACGCTGCCAATGAAGTCAAAGAGCCGCTGCAAAGTTCCGCTGTCGTCGTTGAGCGAAGCACCGCCGGAGATGTCGCCATCCAAATTCAAAGATGCCTGCATGCCCTAA
The DNA here is from genome assembly GCA_030789695.1 of Scilla litardierei. Lineage (NCBI taxonomy): Eukaryota > Viridiplantae > Streptophyta > Magnoliopsida > Asparagales > Asparagaceae > Scilla > Scilla litardierei. The sequence continues at coordinate 40,368,115 of CM061133.1, forward strand.
CGTGTTCGGAGAACTGACGTGTGCGAGCTGTGCATGAAACAAACTCAACGGCTGGGATTAAGAATTCAGTCGATCACGCGAATCTTGGTGCTGACGTGTGCGCCCCTGAAGCAAAAACGAGGCCGGATTAATTCCGGCTGACGTGGCGATTTTATAAGGGAGCTGCTCTGCGTACATGTCGCTTAATCGTTGAATCTGAGCTGAGTTACTCTGCGCACCGACTGTTGATTTTAAGGGAGTTGCTGAGCGCACAGACTGATGCTTTATAAGGATTTGAACTGAATTTCTTTACACACAGACCAGTGTGTATTTTGCAATCCAGAAGTCAGATTGAGACACCGTTTACGTCAGATTGGAGCTGACGACGTGCTGATTGACAGAGACGCCTACACGGACACAAACTGAGTATTTCTAAACCCTTAAACTCTTTTATTTGTGTCTTAGTGTAATGTTCTATGTAGGGGAAATTTTACCTATTTCTCTTTGACCATTTTGGGGCTTGTCTAGTTGGGACTAGACAAGTGGGACCCAGCTAGTTTGGACTAGCTGGTAGAAAGCTTTACTAGGATTGATAGTGAGAGAAAATACTATGTGTGAGGGTACTGAGAGCCTGGCGAGTGTAGAGATGTAGAGGGTGCTCTGAGCGTGCTCTAACTTGTGGTTTTGTACCTATTGCGCTATTCAATACTAGTTCTGCTTTGGGGGCTGGAGTAGGTCGTTGGGACGACCGAACCAGGGTAAATCTGATGTGTACTCTGTGTCTGCATTTTATTTACTCTGGTTGTGCTATAACTGCGTGTGATTTCTCGTGGGTTGCACGAGAATTTATTATTAGCCTATTCACCCCCCCCTCTAGGCTAGGATCCAGATCCAACAGATCTTGCTTTCCTATTGATTTCTAATATGATTTTTGAGTAGTTCCTTTGATCTAGGGGAAAAGGATGAACCCTACGGATCTAATGTTTGATATTGTTGAGTATTGGACTTCTCCTTACTTGGTGTTTATGATGAGCAAACATAAATACTTGTGACTAATCCCCTATTTGCAGTTAATCCATTGCCTAAGCATATCTTGAAGATCAATTAGCAATGGATGTCACTCAAAGATCAATGAAAACAAGAAAAGTGGATTGGATGATCAAAGATGGAGATTGAAGCTCCTAGAAGACTTCAAGCTCAAACTTTGGATAGAAGAGAGAGTTCAACATAATGTAATCTTCTTTCTCTCATCTAGTATGCAGCTTAGAAGTAGAACTACGTTGGAGCATACACATATCTTCTTTTCATTCTTAAGAAATCATTAGATCGCTTTTCCTTATACTCCAATTCACAATTCTCAAGAATGTGCATGTTGTGATTTCAGCAGTCGCCTGTCTAAAAATAGTCGACTGTGTTTGGTTTTACAGTCGCCTGTTATGCACAGACTTAATTAGTTGATTTTTGGGCTTTCTAAGCTTAACTCTTTCAGGCGACTGATGTACATTTTACAGGCGCCTGTCCAAGAGACAGTCGATTGTGATTTGTTAATCAGTCGCATGTATATCTTTAGCCCGAAGTTCATTCCATTTCAACTGGCCAGTCGACTGATGATGTATTTACAGTCACCTGTCCAAGGCACAGTCGACTGTAAATGGTTCAACAGTCGCATGTCCATGATTACTCTGCAGAACTTGCTCTCTGGAATATTTCAAGTTTTAGTGCCAGTCGACTGATATGGGATTTACAGTCGACTGTCCATGGAACAATCGACTTTCAATGATGCAACAGTCGTCTGTCCATAATCTTCTCTGCAAACTTAACTCTCTGGAAAATGTCAAGGTTTGTGACAGTCGACTGATGTTGGTTTCACAGTTGCCTGCCCATGGCACATGCGCTTGCGTATTCCACATCAGCCGCCTATCCTATCTTCCCAGTATTTTCTGAGATTTTCTCAGCTTACCACTATTGCGGTCAGTCGCCTGTAGAAGGATTTATAGTCGCATGTTGGATTTACAGTCGACTGTCCTCTCTTCATCAGTCAACTGTCCACGTGGTAAGTTACCATTTGGATTCTCACATACCCTCTGACATAGTGCAGAAGTCGACTGTGTTTTGTTCAACATTCGACTGTCGCGTGTGTAAATTCTATCCGTTGGCTTTTTCGCCATGGATTTCAAAGGGATTTTTGGGGATTTAGTTTGAGAGCTTTGAGGAAACTATAAAGGTAGCATCTACTGTTCCATTGAGACGATACTCCCTCATCTATTGAAACCCTAAGCTTTCATCTTCAAGCTCTCAAATCCTAAAGCCCTAGAATTCCTATTTTTCATTCTCTTGCTCTCCAACCTAGAACCAAAATGAAATCTTCTAGGCATTTGGTGCTGTCAAGGGAAATGGCTTTCCTTTCTTCCGGGAGAGACATCAACACTTCAACACACTTTTTTCCTTCAAGTTCTACTTCAAGGCATAGGTGATTGTAAGTGTTGTCATTTCAATATTTCATATATTTTGTTGTTAGATTAAATCTTGGTTTGTGAGAGTGATTTACTTTCTCCCAAGTTATGGGAGTCAAGGACATCGAGTGTACTTCGATTTCACTTGTAGGGTTGCTACAAGTGGGTTTAAAGGAAACCTTTAGTTATAACTTGAGTATCCGGTGGTATCCGGGTGGAAGGGACGTAGGATTATCGGGAACAGTCGGGAAGTGACTTGGGTAATCCGAACCCTTGAAACATCCTTGCGTTTGCATTTTTTCATTTTAGGGTTTATTTTCATTCCGCACTAATTGTTGGTTAGGAATTTAATTTGGTGTAATTATCATTTTAAATTGCATAAACAATATTCAACCCCCCTTTAGTATTTTCCTCATACCAGGGACCTTACAATTGGAATCAGAGTAGTGGTTTAAATCTATGGCATCCAACAACACACGACTTCGTACAATAATCATGATCGTGATGGAGCGTCAACCGTCTTCGAAGGACAATCAACGGTTCGTCCTCTGTGTTTCAATGGCACAAATTTCGGCTATTGGAAATGCCGGATGGAGACGTTCCTGAGGAGTGCTTCTCTTTGGAGAACCATCCACAAGGAATACGTCGAACCCTCCGAAGAGGATTTCGACAAATGGACGCCCTCCGAGAAGTCTGCCAAAGTCAACCTCGCCAAGGCAATGAACACTCTTCATTGTGCATTGGATCCAGATGAGTTCAACAAGATATGCACATGTAAGAGTGCATATCAAATTTGAAACCATCTCGGCGTTACCCACGAGGGAACAAATAAGGTAAAACAGTATAAACTATATGTTGCTGTACAAAATTTCGATATGTTTCACATGCAGGAAAATGAGAGCATAGCAATGATGTATGGACGGTTCACCGATATCACCAATGAGCTCGAAGATCTTGGGCAAGTATACTCCCAACAAGACAAGGTGAGAAAGTATCATAATGGGAATGACCTTCAAATGGGACAGAAGAGCTTTCGCCATCGAGGTGGTCAACGACATGAAGAATTACAATGTAGTAAATCTCATCGGTACTCTCATGTCTTATGAAGTAAGACGGGAGAACCGATCGAAGATTCATGCTATGTTGAACCCAATGGAGGCAAAGAAGAAAGCATTAGCATTCAAGGCTAATTCTTCATCCTCCGATAGTGAAGAATCAGAGAAAGAGATGGACTTGGAGGAAATGGCTCAAATGGCGAAGAAGTTTCAACGCTTCTTTCGCAAAGGTAAGTTTTCCTCCAAGAATAAATTTGATTCCACTAATAACTCTTCATCTCTTTGTTTTAAGTGTAATAAGCCAGGGCATATCAAGAAGGATTGCCCAATGCCCCGAAACAAATAGAAGTGGAAAGCTTCAAAGTACCACAAGTCGGAAAAATTCAAGAAGGACAAGAAGAAAGGACTTGTCGGTATGTTTGATGACTCGAGCGGAGATTCCTCAAGAGAATCCGAGGATGAGAAGGGTGAAAGTGCCAACATGTGCTTCATGGCCAGAGAAGATCCACTCTCCGATGAGAGTGATAGCAACATGGATGAACTCGAGGTAACAATGGATAAACTTTAGATAGCTAACGAAGAACTATTTTCTAAGTATCAATCTCTCATGCTTAGATATACTAGTTTAAAGAATTAAATGTTAGCTAACCATCCATACCATGCATTATCAACAACGACACCATTGTTGATACACTAACTCTTGAGAAAGTAAATTTGGTTTCTCAAAATGACACCTTGATAAATAAGGCGAATACCCTTAAATCTCAACTAGATCAAATGTATCATAAGGATAATAGTGATCTAGCTTCACAAACACACAGTTGGGTTTAGAGAATGATTCTCTTAAAACCAAAGTGCACGAGCTCAAAGCATGTGTGTCCACCTTGAATACCAATATTTCTTCTCTTAAGGAGAAATATGAGCTCATGTCCTCCCGAGTTATGAGATTTAACAAAGGGAAAGGACAATTGGATGAATTTTTTGCAAACCAATTTCCGGCCACACATCGTATCGGACTTGGTTCTGTTCAAGCGAATGCATCCAATGCTCGCACCTCTTATACTGGTGTTACTATAGATTTTGTGAGGCCATCCTCTGGTGCGTCCCCAAGTGGTGTCAAAAACACTATTGGTAGCAAACCTACCAAGAAAACCACCACTTCACAATCGCTTCCTTTTGGCAAGAAACCCGCTAAGGGTGGAAACCAAAAGAGAGGCCATGCTTACAGGTACACCAACCTTCATCCACGTAGGAAATCTCCTACTTCACAAGTGGACACTCATGACATTTTTTACGTTCCACACCCACGGACACGTGCAAACCCACACATGAGAAATACTCATGCATGTGCCCCTACACAATCATTTGCTCACATTCATCATTTTGCCATGTATGCACATCCACCTCATATCATACAAGCTCCATATGTTTTATACAACATGCATGTTTCTAAGCATGCATACAACCCACATATGTCTAATGCATATCCACCTCCATATTCTTATACTAGAACTTATGTTCCTATGACGCATGCACCACATAAAAATCAATCAATTGTGCATGCAACTAAGAAATGGACACCCAAAACATACACAATTTGGGGTCCTAAGAACACTAGCTTAAATGATAGGAATACTTATGTAGATTCCTATTTTAATGATGAAATAAATAGTGGTAACTATGTTGGAAAGCGTAAGTCCACTTGGACTTGGCTTCCAAAGGGATAATCCCCCTGGACCCAACAAAAATTGGGTACCATGAGCTTATGGTATATCTTGTAGGTACCCAAGAAAAAGAAAGAGAGCAATAAAGGTCATATTGGCTCTAAAAGAAAAGGATGGATAATCGACATTGGTTGCTCCAAACACATGACGGGAGATCCCTTATTGTTCTCCAAAGTTATTAGCATCAAGGATGGTGCAACGATCACTTTTGGAGGTAATTAAAAGGAAACTATCATTATAGTAGGTATAGTCGGTAATCCTTCCAAACCACTTATTACAAATGTTTATATAGTTCGTGGTTTATGTCGTAACCTTTTCTACATTAGTCGACAAAGGTTATACGATTAACTATGGATAAGGTATGTGTAAAATTATTGATTTTGATTCACATGTTTTATTTACAGGTATTAGGCGTAAAAATATTTATTATTTGAGCTGGCCTAAAACCGTAGAACATTGCTTAGTTTCTAATACAAATGAACAACTATTATGATATCGCCATTTTGGTCATGTTCATTTTAAGCACTTATATAAGTTAGCTAAGCATAATTTTGTCAAAGGTTTTCCAAAAATTGCTTTTAGTAAGAAAATTTTTTGTGATTCATGTCAAAGAGGTAAACTTAGTAAATCATCTTTCAAACTAAAAGAAGACATAACTTCTAAGAGGCCCCTAGAATTACTTCATCTAGATTTGTTTGGACCAACTGGAACCGTCTCTTTAGGTAATGCTCATTATGTATTAGTTGTCATTGACGACTTCTCTAGATATACTTGGGTTTTATTTCTAACTAATAAGAATGAAGCATTTGAAGAGTTTACCATATTTGCTAAGAAGATTCAAAATTTCTTGGGATCCACCATTATCACTATTCATAGTGATCATGGAGGAGAATTGAGAATGAGTCTTTTACAAAGTTTTGTGATGACACCGGGATAACTCACAACTTTTCTTTTTCTCGCGCACTACCAAAAAATGGTGTTGAAGAGAGAAAGAATAGGACCCTAATTGAGTGTGCCCGTACCATGCTCAATGATAGTCATCTTGGACTATAATTTTGGGTGGAGGCGATGAACACGACATGTTATGTGCTAAATAGGATCCTAGTGAGACCCCGAACGAACAAAACTTGTTTTGAGTTATTTTATGACAAAAAGCCACAAGTTAAATATTTTCGTGTTTTTGGTTCAAAATGTTTTATCAAGAACACCTTTGGTAACTTAGATAAATTTAAGCCAAGATCCGATGAAGGAATTTTTGTTGGATATTCCACAAGTAGCAAAGCCTACCAGATATAAACCAAAACCTCTTCAACGATCGAGGAATCACTACACGTATCATTTTATGAAGATTTTGATTTTCCTTATGTGGTTGATGATAGTGTAGATGTTTTATGTGATTCTCTTGGTAATGGTAAGATTAATGATTCTATTATTGAGACTAACAATACTAATAAGATTGTTGAAGATGTTTCAAGTGATGCAGATATTCCCAAAGCTTACCCAACTGTTTGTAATCACCCCCACGACCAAATTATTGGAGATATTAGTGTGGGTGTTCGAACGAGGTCAAGAATTGAAGAATTCTCTCACTGCGCATTCGTTTCTACCATTGAGCCAAAGAACATCCAAGAAGAGTGAGAGGATAGCTCTTGGATAGTGGCAATTTAAGAAGAACTCATGCAATTTGAGAGAAATGAAGTTTGGGATCTCGTTCCTCTTCCAAGTGGTCACCAAGTGATTGGGACCATATGGATCTTCAAGAACAAGACCGATGAGAACGAGGTCATCACAAAGAATAATGCAAGGTTAGTAGCTCAAGGCTATTAGCAAGAAGAAGGTATTGATTTCGAAGAATTTTTTTGCCCACGTAGCTAGATTAGAAAATATTAGATTGCTTTTATCCTCTGCATCTCATAAGAATTTTAAATTATTTCAAATGGATGTTAAAAGTGTATTTTTAAATGGTATTGTTAATGAAGAAGTTTATGTTTCTCAACCACTCGGTTTTATTCATGAAAAATTTCCTAACCATGTTTTCAAACTTAAGAAAGCGTTATATGGGTTGAGACAAGCTCCTAGAGCTTGGTATGATCGACTCAAAACCTTTCTTTTGGATTTAGGTTTTAAAATGGGTGAAGTTGATTCATCTTTTTATTAAGGATTATGAAAATGACATCCTATTAATTCATGTTTATGTAGACGATATTATATTTGGTTCTACTAACTTTAATCTTTGCCAAGAATTTTCTAAGTCTATGAAGGATGAATTCGAGAAGAGCCAAATGGGTGAGCTCAACTACTTCCTTGGACTACAAATTCGACAAATGAAGGATGTGACTTTCATACATCAAACCAAGTACACCCGGGAGCTTATCAAGCAATTCAGGATGGAATCGTCTTCAAGCAAAAGGACCTCCATGTGTACGACAACCCATCTACACAAGAACAGAAAAGATGCAGATGTTCGTCTATATCGAGGTATGATCGGTAGCTTACTTTATTTAACTGCTAGTAGGCCCGATATCATATTTTCTGTATGAGTTTGTGCTAGATATTAAGCTAGACCTAAGGAGTCACACTTGATTGCGGTTAAACAAATTTTTCGTTACCTCAATCATTCACTAGATTATGGGTTACTTTACCCTCAATCTAGCACATATGAGTTAATCTCATATAGTGATGTCGACTTTGCCGAATGCAAATCCGATAGGAAGAATACTAGTGGCACTTGCCATTTTCTAGGAAATTCCCTAGTTTCTTGGTTTTCTAAGAAACAGAACTCGGCATCATTGTCAACGACTGAAGCGGAATATATCGTCGCGAGTCTTGCATGTACACAAGTTCTTTGGATGAGACACACTCTAAGGACTATGGTATCAATTGTGATACTTGCTCTATCATGGTTAATAACCAAAGTTCTATTTGTCTTTCTAAGAATCTGGTACATCACTCCCGTGCCAAACACATAGATGTGAGACACCATTTTATTAATGATCCTGTTGCTAAGAAGGACATCATCTTAGAGTACATTGAAACCCAAAAACAAATCGCTGACATTTTCACTAAACCTATTAAAGAAGATTCATTTGTGAGGTTACGTGGAGAATTAGGGATTATGGGTGAATCTGAAATATAGGAGTTCATACTTTCATGATATATCATACTTGAATTCATATCATAATTTTACTTCTCTTGTATTGATAAATTAGATGTTTCACATATTTTTGTTTTAAGAGATGTATTTGAGATTTTGATGATTTCGATTGTTTGGATTGATTTACAAGATTTGTAATGAATCTATAATATTTTGATATTGATTTCATGATTAGATTTGTGTTAGAGTATAGGTCCTAGGGTCAGGGTGAGTTGTCTCTATCCTCTGGATTTTAACCTCATTGTGCATTTCTGGACCAGGACAGACGACTGTCATTCCTTCGTCAGTCGATTTCCCATCTCTATTTTATCACACAACAGACTGTATTTTTTGCACATGCGACTGATGAATATTTTGCAATCGACTGTCTCTGTGATAGGCGACTGCAATTTGGTCATCAAGCGCATGTCCTAATCTTTAGAGGTCTCTGTTTTTATCATCATATTTTTTGATTCTCTGTCAGTCGACTGATAAGTTAGTTACAGTCGACTGTCTGTCCGACAAGTGACTGTGAATTACTCAACAGTCGACTGTCTGTCAACCTAAGCTTATTTCTATCTTGTCTTCCAATCGACTGATGATTGTTCATAAGTCGACTGTCAACTGCTGTGGCGGTTCGCTAACTTGATCTGAGCTGTCGATTTTTCAATCCAACGGCCCAGATTCTTTGGACCCCTCCTTATATCCTCGAGAGCCATCGATTCAAGCAGTTATTTTCTCTCTCTCTCTCTCTCATCCGATGCTTGCTCCCACGTCTTCCTCCTTTTGAATTCCACTGTGGCTATCGATTTCTCTCCGATTCGAAGCTCCACTCTCTGATCTCTCTTCCAATCTTCCAATTGCTAGTTTGATTAACTCTCCCTCCGTCGATCATCGAAGTTTTAGGTATTTTATTTCATTTATCGACCCGTTCATACCCTATCTTCTATCGATAGATCCTCATGGAACCCACGAGTCCACCATCTTCGGGGGAGTACTTGGGTATTCATGTCGCTGACCTGATTCCCTCAGCCAATGTCGCTGAACCCACTCCTCTGCCTGCTGACCAGCCACCCTCTCCTCCACCATCTGTACCACTTGTTGAGTTTCTCCTTGCTCAGATGTGTGACCGTGTTTCATTGCTCGAAATGCAAGTTTCAAACATTGATCAGAAGCTCTCGCTTCTTCTTGAGCTTTAGTATAAGTAGTTCCTTCTTCACGGCTTTCCCATTCCGGCTACCCTCCAAGCCATGTTTCCTCCTTCTGAGGATACTACCCATTCTACTGTCCCTCCTCCTCCAGGATTTGAGCCTCTGTCTACTGCTGTTCAGCCCTCAGCACCTGATCACGTAGAGCCTCCGTCTTCTGGTGCGTCATCATCGAAGAAGAAGGCTAATGTGTACCTGATGTGTTGCTATACCAGATTGATGTTTCATCATCTGGTCGCCCTTCAGACCCATCAGTCATCCAGATTGACTGATGCTGACAGATGCTGATGCTGGATAGACGCACCATAGGATTTTTTTTGTTGTTTTGATTTCGGTGTCTGTCTGTTTATTTTTGAATTGTAGGGATGATGTATATTGATCACATATACTTTTGATGAACTTGGAGTTGTGGTTACATTTTGTACTTCATGTAAATTTTGGATTATATATATGATGTTTCTTTTATCTTCTTCACACAGTGTCTCATTGATTATATGTTAATTGTGTGAATATTGTCAAATTGTTTCTTTGTATGCTATATCATATACATGATGTGTTGTGAGATGTTTTTCGCATTTGGATTGAAATGTTGATATTAGATTCTCGTTCCTTTTGTCAACTAAGATTTCTTGTGTTTTATAAGTTTTTGGTATGTATGTCAATAAGATGCCCCTTTCGTGATTAGTTTTTCTCCGATTATATGTTGGCATAAAATTGAATATACATCCTATCTTTAGACTCTCATTATAGTTCTAGTACTTATTAAGCACGATTGTTGTTGTTATTCTACTCCCATCTTTTGGATAATGCCATAGGGGAAGAGAAATAAACAGATCATAAAATATGTGCTAAGTAAATTCTAATTCTAAACTTTAATCTTAGATTGAAGTTGCCTTAGATTCAGTGGGAGTAAGATATAATGAAGTTGGATTATAAAATCCTAGACTTCATGATTTCATGAAAATCATTACAGTCATTCAAATCTTATTCAAATCTTACATACTTGCTTCATTTGATCAATAGATGCCCTTATATTCATTGACTAACTTGATTGGCATCTATGTAGGGGGAGTAAGTTTTCCTTAAGCACAATTATTAATTTTTTTTCTTTATATTTGTTTGTCATCATCAAAAAGGGGGAGAATTTTGAGTATTGGACTTCTCCCTACTTGGTGTTAATGATGAGCAAACATAAATACTTGTGCCTAATCTCCTATTTACTGTTAATCCATTGCCTAAGAATATCATGAAGATCAATTAGCAATGGATGTCACTCAAAGATAATAAAAGCAAGAAAAGTGGACTGGATGATCAAAGATGGGATTGAAGCTCCTAGAAGACTTCAAGCTCAAACTTTGGATAAAAGAGAGAGTTCAACATAATGTAATCTTCTTTCTCTCTTCTAATATGTAGCTTATCAGTAGAACTATGTTGGAGCACACACACATCTTCTTTTCAGTCTTAGGAAATCATTAGATCTCTTTTCCTTAGACTCTAATTCACAATTCTCAAGAATGTGCATGTTGTGATTTCAACAGTCGACTGCTGAACGATTAACAGTCGCATATCTAAAACAGTCGACTGTATTTTGTTTTACAGTCGCATGTTATGCACAAACTTAATCAGTTGATTTTTGGGCTTTCTAATCTTTAACTCTTTCAGGTGATTGCTGTACATTTTACAGGCACCTGTCCAAGAGACAATTGACTGTGATTTGTTAATCAGTCACCAGTTTTTCTTCAGCCCAAAGATCATTCCATTTCAACTGGCCAGTCGACTGATGATGTATTTACAGGCGCCTGTCCAAGGCACAGTCGACTGTAAATGCTTCAACAATCGCCTGTCCATGATTACTCTGTAGAATTTGCTCACTGGAATATTTCAAGTTTTAGTGCCAGTCGACTGTCCATGGAACAGTCGACTGTCAATGCTGCAACAGTCGTCTGTCCGTAAGCTTTTCTACAAACTCAACTCTCTGGAAAATGTCAGGGTTTGTGACAGTCGACTGGTATTGGTTTCACAGTCGCCTGCCCATGGATAATGCGCCTGTGTATTCCACATCAGTCGTCTCTTTATCTTCCCAGTATTTTCTGAGATTTTTTCAACTTACTCATATTGCGGTCAGTCGCCTGTAGAAGGATTTACAGTCACCTGTTTGATTTACAGTCGACTGTCTTCTCTTCATCAGTCGATTGTCCATGTGGTAAGTTATCATTTGAATTCTCACATACCCTCTGACACAGTGCAGCAGTCAACTTTGTTTTGTTCAACGGTCGACTGTCGCGTATGTAAATTATATCAGTTGGCTTTTTCTCCATGGATTTCAAAGGGGGTTTTGGCGAAAAAGTTTGAGGGCATTGGGGAAACTATAAAGGCAGCCTCTACTGTTCCATTAAGAGGTTACTCACTCATCTATTGAAACCCTAAGCTTTCATCTTCAAGCTCTCAAACCTAAAGCCCTAGAATTCCTATCTTTTATTCTCTTGCTCTCCAACCTAGAACCAAAGAGAAATCTTCTAGGCATTTGGTGTTGTCAAGAGAAAGGCCTTTCCTCTCTTCCAAGAGAGAAATCAACACTTCAACACACTTTGCTCCTTCAAGGCATAGGTGATTGTAAGTGTTGTCATTTCAATATTTCATATATTTCGTGTTAGATTAACTCTCGGTTTGTGAGAGTGATTTGCTTGCTCCCAAGTTGTGGAAGTCAAGGACATCGAGTGTACTTCGATTTCGCTTATAAGGTTGCTACATGTGGGTTTAAAGGAAACCTCAAGTTAAGGTTCTAACTTGAGTATCCGGTGGTATCCAGGTGGAAGTGACGTAGGATTACCGGGAATAAGTCGGAAAGTGACTTGGATAATCCGAACCCTTGAAATATCCTTGCGTTTGCATTGTTTCATTTTAAGGTTTATTTTTATTCCGCATTAATTGTTGGTCAGGAATTTAAATTGGTGTAATTATCATTTTAAATTGCATAAAAAATATTCAACCACCCTTTTAGTGTTTTCCTCATTGCCAGGGACCTTACAGATTTGTAAGATTTATTGAATTGCTATGATATTAGGCTTGTTAGAAAGGTTAGGTCTTGATTATTCTACTACCAATAGATATGGATTTCTCTTGGATCTTGAAAGCTCGATAGAGGATCTTGATCCAAGGAAAGCCCTAGATATTCAATTTAGGATTACAATCGAAATTTCCTAGACTTGGTGCACGACAGCGACCAAAGCTAGCATTTTTATTGTTCTCTTATGCTCATATTCGTTGCACGAAGGTGAACGAGTACGAACTATCACAATCTATATCCGAACTCAAGTTGCGCGACATCGAGCTTGAGTTAGGACTGGACATAATTGCTGATCTTAAATGCTAGTGGTCTGGACGAGGCTTGCGCGACAGCAAGGCTCTAGTTTAAATTGCTACAGACTTGCGTAGCACGACCGCGTGCACCGATTCTCCAATTAGGTGTGGCAAGTTCACCTTAAACCAAGTTTAATTGCATGGTAATTCATAACTCACATCGACGACTTGAAAATCCGTTGTAGGGATTCGCTAGCCCTAGACGTTTTTATTATATTGAATTTGCATTGATACTAGAACGACTGTGACACCAACCATTTCCAAACAATTTCCCACCAAATAGCTTAGTAATTAACGTATGGTACTATCATTAGTCCTCCCTATGATTCGATACCAGCTTGCCACTTAACCGTGTACTTGCGGTAAAGCTACATCCTTCTCCGGGAGTATATCCGAGAGCGACCAAGTTTTTGGCACCGCTGCCGTGGAGGCAACTGTATTTTATTTTCTTTACTTAGCTATTTTTCTTTCCTTATTTTATTTTTATCTTTATTTCTATTTTATTCCTCTATTGCACTAACAAATCCTTCTAGTTTCTCTCTCTTTTGTGCATATACATGAGATCGAAGGCATACGACAAAGATATATTATTTGATCCTGAGATCGGTGCACGACAAGGAAACTGAGAGCAGAAAAGAGATCAATTCTAGAGGAGAACCAAATGGCGGAGGAAACTAGAGATGAGCAATTACAGCAGTCCGCTAGGCTTGTCTCCATCTGGAATAGGCTTACCCCGATCAATTCGGCTACTACATCTTCCATACTTATGCCAGAGTTGGCAGCTGATAAGAACTTTGAATTGAAGACGTGGTTTATTGTGCTGATGCAACAAGACTCTTTCCATGGAAATTCTCAAGAAAACCCGCATTATCATCTACAAATGTTCTTGGCAAAGTGTGTCACTTTTCAGATGCCGAATGTGCCGGAGGATGCTATCCGATTGAGTCTCTTCTCTTTCACTCTTCATGACAAAGCTTTATATTGGCTAAGGACGCAAGCTCATGGGACATTTACTACTTGGGACGAGCTAGCGAGTGCGTTTGTCAACAAATTTTACCCGCCATCCAAGACCGTGAAGATAAAAAACTCTTTGATGTCCTTTAAGCAAAGGTACCAAGAGTCTTTATATGAAGCTTGGGAGCGGTTTAAGGATCTTCAATATCAATGCCCCTACTATAGCATCGACGATTAGGAGCTTGTGCACAGTTTCTATAATAGATTGCGGCCGGAAACAAAGATCATAATTGACGCCACGGCTATTAGTGCTATATTATCAAAAACATCGGATGATGTCACAACATTGCTGGAGGAGATGGCCTCCAACAATCAGCAATTGGCTGATGAGAGGGGCCAATCATCATCATCATCAAAGCCGACAAGTATCTACGAAGCAAAGGCAGTGGCAGAGTTAACCACGGAGTTTGACTCTCTCTCCAAGGTTGTGGAGAGGATTGAAAAGTGGATGTGCGAGTCATATGAAGTGCCCAACGCATCATCATCCAGAGGTAGCATGAGTGATTGGTAAGATCAAGGCCAAGTCTTGTTTGTTGGAGGCGAGAAAAATGAGGGAGCCATGGAGCAAGTGCAATGCATTGCTGGTGGGGGGTAACAACGGTTATTGGGTGAACCTAGCTACTAAGGGTCACCCTGATTTTCTTATGCCAACAATAAAGGAGCCTTGACTCCTCCTCATCAACAACCACCACCTTAACAACAATAAGCGTGCCCTCCTCCTCAACAACAACAACCATATCAACAAAGGCCATCCCAACAACAACAATATCAACCAAGGCAACAAGCAGGGCCTTATAGACCCCCTAGATACAATCAAGGATGGAGGCCACAAAACCCTCCATCGGTGACACCAAGATCCGTTCATGAATCTAGAGTTGAGGAATTTATCGCCGAGCAAAAGAAGATCAACGCAAAATTGACAGCGGGCCAAGATAGCCTCAACATAATTGTGGCGCAATTGGCAGAACAAATCACTTTGCTCAACAAGGCTCAACAACAATTGCCGGCTCAACCGGAGCAAAACCCGAGGAGCAACACCGGCCACATCAATGCGGTAGTGACGGTGACTACGAGAAGCGGGAAAGATACCACTCCTGCTATGGTTCAAGATGAAAGCCCAAGGGAGGAAATTCCGGTTGAAAAGGAGCAAATTAATGAAGAAGAGAGCACCAAGACGGCAAATAATGAAGAGAAATCTGAAGCAGATGGGCTGGAAAGGAGCGAACATATATGCCACCCGTGCCGTTTTCACAACGGTTGGCGAAGGCTAAAATGGAGAAGAAGTTTGCCAAATTTCTGGAATACTTGCGAGGGATTAGCTTGAACATCCTGTCCTTGGATGGAATCATTGAGATCCCAACGTATTGTCACGCCTCGCTTCCCAAAATGACGGAAGTGAGACATGACTAAGGTCCGCATGGGCCAGGGCTGAGAAGCCCAAACCCAATAATCGTCTGTAGGGATACCATAAAGTTACAGGTTCTTGCATATAAAAGTTCTGAGCAAAGAAATACGAGTATATGAAGGAAACTGCATTCATTAATAAAAAAAGATAATATCCAGCGAGTACAAAAGTCTAACAAGGAAGCCCAGCATGGCTACAATAGCAGAAAAGGAAACTAATGGTGCTATGCACCCAACCTAAAATAGAAATTAAAGAGTGCTACGCACCCAAACTACGAACAATGAGGAACTCCAAGGTAAGCAACTAAGGAACCTCTAAGACTGGTCCTCGCCCGGGTCGTACTCCTGATCAGCAACGTACTCCTGCTCCACGTCCTCTGGTACAGGCTCCTGGTCTACTTACTCTATCTCGGTACCTGACGTACAAACACCAAGAGAAAGTGGTTGTACGTCAGGCGAAGTCTACAAGTAAACGTGAGAAGACTCCAGTTCAAGGTGTATAATGTTTTAAGGATGACATTTTAAAGGTTGTTTACATGATGATGATGCAACAGCATGGCAGATAACAGCATGGAAGATATGTATATGTGCAAAAAGTAAAGACAACGCTGAGAAGTAAAAGTGACAGGTAATAGCTGTAGCGTGTGCTACTGGCTACTAGACTAGACTAGACTAGACTAGACTACCGTGTATGTCACGAAGGGTTCACGCCTTACGGTAGAGGGGGATCAAACCCTCTAAACAGTGCGACCGCTCAACACTACCCCAACCCGAGTGCTCAAGACAGGACAATATAGGACCACACGCTCTAGCTTGATGAGTGCCTCTATCCCCACGGTTCGTAACGTGACTCTCACTCCTTGGTGAGTGCCGAACATCCCGTAGGTGAATCCGTAACAAGGACCACTCTCTCTAGCTTGGAGAGCGTCTGAAATGCCCGTAGGCTTTTTGTATCATGACAAGGGTTCACTCTCCCTAGCTTGGAGAGTGTCCTATTCGCCCGCAGGCTTGTCCATTACCAATCATGACAGGGGATCACCCTCTCTAACTTGGAGAGTGCCCTATTCGCCCGCAGGTTTATGCAATACATGACATGACATGACATGACAAGAATGAATGAGGGTTACATGACATGACGAGAATGGATGATAGTTGTTTATTCTAGGGGGTCCACACGCACGCACATACAGATGAGACCTATGGTAACAGTTGTTGTTTTTGTTGATTCTAGGGGGTCCACACGCATGCACACATAGATAAAACCTATGGTGTCAGTTGTTGTTGTGTCCGGACTTCGTCGTCAAGTCCAGGCTATCGTGGGGTGTCCCAGATGCTATCATTTCATGTCTGGTTATCTTGTTATACTTATTACAGTTTAAAGGAGACAATGGCCTAAATGTGGCCCAAACTACACAAGTGAACACACTTGCCTGTGATGGTGAGCGGTACGTCTGTCGGGAGCGTCTCGTCAAGTCAGAGTGTTTGTAAGGGGTCGTCTAAAATGAGTCAAGCGACGGTGTCAGTCACGCTCAGCATTAATCCTATTAGGGTTCATTTCTAGGTTAAACGTGGCTACCCTAATAGTCACATGTCTAGATGTCCGTTCAGCCTATCTGACGATTCTATCCTATGTGCACAGTCAATCAGTCCGATCGTCGATCTATGGTTCTACATCGGTTTAAAGGAGCAGAAAGTAAATTTAGTTACTTTAGTTCACGATTTTTAGTTAGGTTTTGATGACTTAAAGTTTGGGTTGCTACGAGTAAGTGTGCTAACCTGGTGCGACAAACACGCACGAATCTGACGTCGGGTTCGAAAACGGTGGCAGTGCACGTGTCCTCGACTGCAGGTAGCGCAGTAAGGATCATCTCGGGATCGTCTCAGGATCGTCTCTGCTGTGGGTAGTGCAGCGAGATGTCATGGCAACAGGTACGACATCAGAATCGCTTCGGTTGCAAGTAGCGCCACGAAACGTCACGGCGGCGGCTACGACGTCAGTGAAAAACGTGCGAGATCAGTGACATACATGGACTCCTCGACGTATGTGGGCTGTCGGGGATTGGAAGAGGTCAAATGGGTCAAGAGGCTTAAGGGGTGGCTGGAGCAACTGCCGGCAGCGAGGTGGCCGGCCGTTTTGCGGAGAAGAGGACAGATTTGGGACATCCAGGTGGATCCGTAGCGAGATGATACGGCCAAGGGAGAAGCAAAGGGAAATGGAAACAGGTAGAGGGGGTCGTGGGGAGTCAACGGTGGTGAGGGAGGTCGTCGGCGGTGGCTGGAAGTGGGTGGCCGCCGGATTCAAAGGCGAAAAGGACAAATTTGAATATATCGGGATGTTTGGATCGCTCCGAAGATACTGCGGCTTGAGGAGATAGCAAAGGGGGTGCAGTAGGTAGAGGGGTCGAAGGGGAGGAGAAGTGGTGTGCACAAGGATTTTTGGACTTGGTCAATATTGGGAGAGATGGAGACAAATATAATCAATGTGGGATTTGATCATATCTATTAAAGATTTTTTTGCTCCCATCTATTCCCAATTCAAATCCCATTTAGACCAAGTCAATCTCTTAATCCATCTCTAAATCCTAGCCATCCATCTTACCCCCTATTGCTGCAAACCCTAGTCATCTCAACATTTGATCCATCAAGAAAGGGGAAGATCAAATACATATATATATGCCGGCCATAGATATGATTGTTCAAAAAAAAATCCTGTGCTTCAAAGTGGCAGCCGTGCCCCTGTGCTTCAAGAGTCAAAAACCCTGTGCTTCAAAAATTTCTAAAACCCAAAGTGGCAGCCGAATAACAATTCTGAGAGCATCCCCTTCTAATATCTCATCAGCCGCATGAATACCCATCTTGGTGGCAGCCGAAAATTTTCTTAAAACCTAGAGAGCCGCAACTCTGTAAACCTAGAAGATGCCGCACAAATTGAGGGCAGACCCAATCTACAAGAGCCGGCACTTCTTTGCTTCTTCATGAAAAAAAATAACCATCCTCCAGAAAATCTCATGCGGCCACAAAAGCAAAGTTGGAGAGAGAAAAGAGAGAATTAGAGAGATGAAATATAGTTAGTATTAATTCGTTCAAACTCTCATTCGTTTTGATTTTACAGAGACAAAATTAATTGGGAACACAAGCCTAATTAACAAGGAGGCAGGCTAAATAATTGAGGGGAGCCGCACCTTCAACCCATAAAAGAAAAAGGGCAATAGCAATTTGTTATGGGATATTCGAAGAGCACAGGCCGTCGATTCTTGTGATCACTTTTGGAAAAATCTCCAGGCACCGACCTCAGCAAATCCTCAAGAGAGCACAGGCCTTGCAGTTCTCAAAAACCTACAATCCGCAAGCGTGGGTCATCAAGCACACAACGAGCACCAAAGGAGGCCGCAAGTTTTTGATAGCAAGAATTCACTGTCGCAGTTTCAGAGACCCAACAAGAGAGGGAGGCCAAACTATTGAGGGGACATCAGAGACTACATATACGTCAGACGAGATCTGACCCGTGCTGATTGACGAGGACATCGCCGCTACACAAACTGAGATTCCTAAACTCTATTTATCATTATTTTGTGTAGTTGTCGTGTTAGATCTTCGTAGGGGAAACTTTACCTTCTGTGTTACTTTTTGGGGACCTGACGACTTTAGGAGTCGTCACGGAGGGAGAGCATCTGACTAGATTGAGAGTGTAGAGCATGTGGTGTGCGTACGAGCTAGGTGAGAGTAGATTTGGAATCTTGACTCATTATAGCTGTACTTGTTTACATATCTATCTAGTAGTTGCTTTCGGGGCTGGAGTAGGTCGTGGGGACGACCGAACCAGGGTATATCTGTGCGTACTTTGTGATTGCATTCTTTTTACCCTGTCTGTGCTTATAACTGCGTGTGGTTGTTTGTGGGTTGCACGAATTTTTTTAATAGCCTATTCACCCCCCTCTAGGCTACGATCCAGATCCAACAAAAGTAAAGAGTGCTACGCACCCAAACTATGAACAATGAGGAACTCCAAGGTCAGCAACTGAGGAACCTCTAAGACTGGTCCTTGCCCGGATCGTACTCCTGATCAGCAACATACTCCTGCTCCACATCCTCTCGTACTGGCTCCCGGTTTACTAACTCTGTCTCGGTACCTGATGTATAAACAACAAGAGAAAGTGGTTGTATGTCAGGCGAAGTCTGTAAGTAAACATGAGAAGACTCCATTGCAAGGTGTATAATGTTTTAAGGATGACATTTTAAAGGTTGTTTACATGATGGTGATGCAACAGGTGGAGTGAGTGTAGCAGGAGGTGGAAGTGTGGGTGGTGGATCACTAGGGGGTGGGGAGTCAGCTCTAGCGGAAGAAGGGCCGGGGTCACCTGTCATCTTCCGCTTGGTAGTGGGCTCCCGTGCACGAGACCTAATGCATGGGGGCATCGTCGTGCCGTGAGAAGTGCTAACAATTGCGAAGTGCTAGTAAATAATATGGAAAGAGTATACCAAAACACGACACGACTCCACACTAGCAATTCGGTCAATGAGGCACCTCCCCTGAAGCTCCAAATCAGCGCTCGATCTCCCCCAAGCTATCCTGAAACACAATCAATTGATTAGACATGAATATCGGAAAATCGAGGGGTGGATCAAGAGAAATAGGCGTGAATAGGGTTTGATTTGGATTCGGGGAGGGTTTGGGCTTACGAAATGGGAAACATGAGATTAGGGAAAAAAATAGGCGTCAGAGGGCTGCCGAGGGCCGGCCGGCGGTGAGATGCACGACAGCGGGTGGGCGACAGTGCTGGCGGGTTCGTGCCACTCGGGCGCGGCGACGACAGCTCGGGTGAGTGATGGGGGAGCTCGGGCGATTGAAATGGAAGCTCGGTCGATTGAAAGGAAATTTGGGGATTTAAGGATTTAGATCCGCGAGTTTGGGTTAAATAGGGTTGGTCACTCGGTCAATTGATGATCACCACTCGGCTGAGTGGTAGCGGCTTTGAATATTTCGAAAATTGTCATTAAGTTCCGACTGGGCCGATTAGAAACTATCACTCGGCCGAGTAGACAAAGTCACTTGGCCGAGTGGATAAGCCACTCACAGTGTTTTAAATGAAAAATGTGCCCGAGTCACTCGATCGAGTGACAGAGTCACTCAGCCGAGTGGCATATAATTTCCAGAGAGGGATTTTCGAGACTTCCCTGTACAGTACCCTACTCGGCTGAGTAGGGTCTTCACTCGGCCGAGTGAAAAAATCACTCAGCCGAGTGGGCTGTTGCTTTTAGCTCCAGACTCTCTGTTTTTGCGACACTTTCTGATTTTTTGTCTCCCGTCAGTTTCTTCCTCCTTTTGGCATTTGAGCGCTTCCCTGGAGTGCTTCCCATCGCCATGGCCGTCCTCCGTTCATATGGTCTCCTATAATCCTTTTTCTGAAATAAAAACCGTAGCCCGTCGTCAGGTTCTTCCTAGACTCTTGACTCTATACACAAATAAAGTTCTAAAACAAAAAAATGAAAGGAAAATTCAACTAAAAACTGAGATAGAACTGTCGGGTTGCCTCCCGACAAGTGCTCATTTAAGGTCTTGAGCTCGACCCTTTAAGATTTTCAATTAGTGCTAGATGTGTGGTGCATGGGAGATGCACGTGTGAAACTTACCGGGAAGGCTGCTTGGGTTCAGTTGTTGCTTCTCGTCGGCTTTCCTCGGTTTCGCCTCATTAAAGGTAGTAGTGGAGGATGACTCTCCCAAGCATGGGCTCTTGACGTCCTTCTTCTTGACCAGTGGTGAAGATTTATTCACCGGTGGTGCTTCCTTCACATGCTTCACCGTAGAGAGATTGCATAGCTCTCTAATCCTAACGACATCAGCATCGTTCTTCTCTTCATCCATAAGAGGATCCGGTGGGTCTTCCATCATTTCGCCATCTTTGGCAGTTTGGGTCTCTTCAAGGTCGTCATCGTGTGTGGCTCCAATGGCAAATGGCATGGTGACATCTTTGACCTCGTTGAGGAGATCCACATAGTCCACTTTCTCTGGCCAATGCATACGCTTCATCTTATTCGAAATATGGAGCTCAACTGCTACGTCGCCAACGTTAAGGGACAAGGTTCCTTCCCTCACATCTACAATTACTCCGGCAGTGACTAGGAAGGGCCGTCCAAGTATCAACGATGTATACCCCTCTTCTCTAATGTCCATCACCACGAAGTTGCACGGCAAGCAAAGTCCACCCGATACTTGCAGTGGGATGTTTTCTGCAATCCCCACCGGCCTAGTGATTCACCCATCTGCGAGTTGTATCTTCATGTCCGTGGCCTTGAGGTCAGTCCGTATATTCAGTTTCTTGAACATCGCTAAGGGCATGAGGCTCACACTTGCTCCCAAATCTACTAAGGCTTTTTATAAGGGGACTCTTCCAAGTGTGCAAGGAATTCGGAAGCTACCGGGATCTTTCAACTTGGTCGGTATCTTCTCCTTGTTGGTGAACCACGTACCTTGCTCGGCTAACATGACCCTTTCCATTCGCTTCTTTCATGCGATCAAATCCTTAAGGAACTTTGCATAGGACGGGATTTCGACGATTGCATCTAAAAACGGGATGTTTAAGCTCACTCCTCGCAAGTACTCCAGAAATTTAACGAGCCACTTCTCAATTATTGCTTTCGCCAGCCGTTGTGAAAATGGTACCGGTGGCTTATAGGTTCGCTCCTCTCGTGGCTTCTCCATTTCAGATTTTTCATCATTACTTGCCGCCTTTGGGCTCTCCTTTTCATTGACTGACTCCTTCTCAACCAAAATTTCCTCCCTCGGTTCCTTAGCTTGAATCATAGTGGGAGTAGTGTCCTTCCCGCCTCTTGTAGTAACCGCCACGACTGCATTGATGTGGCCGGTGTTGCTCTGTAGGTTTTGTTCCGGTTGAGCCGGCAATTTTTGGTTAGCCTTGTTGAGCAATGTGAGTTGCTCCGTAAATTATGCCACGATGGTATTGAGGGATTCTTATTGAGCCACCAATTTTGCGTTAGTCTTCTTTTGATCGGCCATGAATTCTTCTACCCTTGCTTCGTGCTCCGACCTTGGTGGCGCTTGTGGGGGGTTGGGTGCCCTCCATCCTTGATGATATCCCAAAGGTCTATAGGGCACCGCTTGTTGCCTTGGTGGGTAGTTTTATTATTGGGGTGCCTTTGTTGATACTGCAGTTGTTGAGGAGGCTGGGCTTGTGGGTGTTGCAGCGGTGGTGGTTGTTGTTATGGAGTCAAGGCTCCATCATTGTTGGCGTATGAAAATCCGGGGTGACCCCTAGTGGCCGGGTTCACCCAATAATCGCTAGTGCCGGCAACATATTGAGCGTGCTCCATAGCTCTGTCTCCTTGCTTCCCTCCAACGAACATAACCTGGCCTTGATCCTGCTAGTCGCTCATGCTTTCTTCGGATGTATATGCGTTGGAAGCTCCATGTGGCTCGCTCATCAACTTTTTTAGCCTCTCTACGGCTTTATGAAGATAATCAAATTTCGTAGAGAGTTTCGCCACCACTTTTGCCTCATAGATGCTCGTCGGCTTTAAAGATGACGAAGATTGTCCACTTTTGTCGGCCCATTGTTGATTATTCGAGGCCATCTCTTCAAGCAAGGCCGTAGATTCGTTCGATGTCTTTGCCAAAATGGCTCCATTGGTCGTGGCATCAATTATTTGCTTCGTGCTCGATTGCAATCCATTGTAGAAGTTTATGCACTGGCTCCCACGGTTCAATGATATGGTGGGTACATTGGTGTTGGAGATCCTTGAAGCTCTTCCAATCCTCATATAAAGACTCTTGAGGGCCTTGCTTGAAGGACATCAAGGTGCTTCGTATCTTCACAGTCTTGGATGGAGGATAGAACTTGTTGACAAATGCGCACGCTAGCTCATCCCAAGTAGTGAAGATCCCCTCGGCTTGCGTCCTTAGCCAATACAAAGCCTTATCACGAAGAGTGAATGGGAAGAGACGTAGTCGAATAGCATCTGCCGGCACGCCTGTCATCTGGAAGGTGGCACACTTCGCCAAGAAGATTTACAAATGGTAGTGTGGGTCCTCTTGAGCATTCCCATGGAATGGGAATCTTTTTGCATCAACACTACGAGTCCCATCTTCAACTCAAAGTTCTTGTCGGCTGCCAACTCCGGTATAGCTATAGAAGAGGTGGTAGACGTGGTCTTAGGCCGTAGACTATCTCGGATGGAGACAAGCCTAGCCATACGTTGTGCTAGCTCCTCTGGTGTTTCCGGTGTAGCCACATGATTTTCCTCTATAGTAGATCTCCTCTCGGCTCTAAGCTTCCTTGTCGTCCGCTCGATCTCAGGGTCAAATAATATGTCTCCTTAGCAAGCCTTTGATCTCGTGTACATGCACAGAAAGAGAGAGTCTAGATAGAATTGTTAGCACAATAGAGGATTAAAAGAGTGAAAATAAGAAAAAAATAAAAAAGAAAAAATAGCTATTAAAGAAAATAAAATACAGTCGCCTCACTGGCAACGAAGCCACAAACTTGATCGCTCCTGGATATACACCCGGGAAACAGTTGTAGTTTTACCGCAAGCGCACGGTGTAGTGGCGAGGAGGTATCGAACACGAGGATGGACAAATGACGGTATTCTATCTTAATCACTAAGGTATTGGTGGAAAGGTGATTTTTGGAATGTTGGTTTCACGATCGTTCAATTAACAATTCAAATTCAATATTATAAAAGTGTATAGGGCTAGGGAATCCTTACTATGGATTATCATGCATCCTTGTGAATCGTGAACCTCAGTGTTACAAGACTTGGATTGAGGTGAACTAGTCGTAAGTAAATAGGGAACCAATCTCACACTCTCGTGCTATTGCCGGTCTATAGCGACCTAGATTAGGGCCCACTCTCGTGCAAGCCCTAATCTAAGCCACTAGCATTAAGATCGACATCATCGTCCAATCGCATCACGGGCCTACTCTCGTGTAAACTCGAGTTACGATCTAGATTGTGATAGCTAGTATTCGTCCAATCTCTTGCAAACGAATATGGGTATAGATTTATAATAAAAATGCTAGCTTTAGCCCAATCTCTTGCAAACCAAACCTAGTGAATCTTGATTATAATTCTAAATCGAATATCTAGACCTTTCCATTGATCAGAGCCTAATCTCTTGCAAACTCGGGACCAATGGAAATCCCTAGCTATCCGTAATAAATCAATCACAATCCAACCTTCTAGCAAGTCTAGCAATAAAGAAATTCATTCATCAAAATTATAGCATTAGATCCATAGGGTTCATCCCTATGCCCTAGAACAACGAATCTACTCACAATTCATCAAAGCAATAACAAAATCAATGAGAGGAAACATATTGCAATTTAGATTTAGAAGAAAACAATTCATAAAAGTGCAATATTCAAAAGAAATATACAAACCATATCTGAGTTCTTCAATCTCCAAAGGGAAATTATAATTAGAATTAAGCTAAAATTTATTTTCTGGTCTCTCCCTAAGCTAGGATAAAAATTGGGCTTAAATACATGCCCAAAGGGTCCAAAGAGTCCAAAAAATCCTGACAGAATTACCCCTGTGCAGCCCAAAACCCTAGTTTTCGACACAGGCTGGTGGCGCTACTCACCCGAGTGGAACTCTTACTCGGCCGAGTGCCAAATCCAAATAAAAACAGAGAAGCTGGGGGTTCGGTCACTCTATTACTCTGCGTCACTCAGCCGAGTGGGATTCATCACTCGACCGAGTGGACTTCCTACTCGACCGAGTGGGTCTTCTGCTGCGCTCCCCAGAATTCCAGAGAGTCTGCTTTGATTTCCTTAAGAAGTCCTGACTCACTCTGGCAAGTGGAGTTCTCTACTTGGCCGAGTGAAAGTAACCGACCGAGTGCATTACGGTACAAGGCATCTTTGTATCAGTCGTACTCGGTCGAGTATGCTCCTTCACTCGACCGAGTGGGCTGTGTTACTCAGCCGAGTGGCATGTATCTGGAAGCCACTCTTCTCTTCCTCGCCTCCTCTTAGATTCTATCGATCTTCTTCTTCTCCGGCTCATCGTCCAGTGTCGTTAGCTCCTCAATAAGGCCATGAGTGATGATCTGGCACGTATGCAAATCCCTTAAGCTTATTTTTGCTCCCGATAGCTCCATATTTCCTGAAATCCGACAAAAACAAGAAATATTGAAAAGTAACGCAATATCATCGAATAATCGTGAAAAGCGCGATATGGGCGATCAAAATGGCATGCAAATATGTAGAAAAAGGTGTAAAATATGGACTGATCAGTTCACCATCTCTGAAGAGGCAGATGAACCAACTGAAACTAGTGAGAAAGGCACTCCAACCCACCGTGGAGACACCAGGCGAGAAAAGACATTCCAGGGAACCCCTCGCCAGAATTCTCGGGATAAGAGACAGAGGGAGATGAGCCCTCAAAGCTAGGAGAGCACAGCCTATGCAAAACCAAATGCACCCAAGACGGAGGTCCTAGCTTTTGCCCAGCGAAAAGAACTGGTCCATGAATCCTCCAAGAAGAGCAAATATGAAAAAAGGGGATGACCTAAAATTCTGCCAGAACCACAATGATTATGTACATGATACCAATGATTGCTAGACACTCAAGAAAGAAATCGACGCACTAATCAAGCGCGGGCACCCCAAGAACCCAGTCGGTGATCAACCAACCAAAGAGGGGTCCTTAAAGCAAAAGGGCAAGATAACGGGGTCGCCTAACACTAAGGTGGTTGATTAGCGAGCTTCTAAGCTCAAGTTCAAATAAGAGCATGGAAAGAAAGCGACCCCCAACGAGATTTGAAAATGCATGTACACTTTTTTCTTTCTTTAGTAAATTTTTTTCATCAAAAACAATTCTGCTTCCTTTTCGAAATAACTTTCTACGATAGAGCATTTATGAATTTTAAGAGAATTACCCCATCAAACTCCTCGTTACAAGGATCCGATCCTTAAGAAAATCTAGATGGGCGGCATTCATTAAACAATTATATTGATGAAAACTCATGTACACCCTATCGTGTCGTCAGCCGTAAGTCGAAGGGACCACCCCTTTGTAACTGAACGATCCTATCGTGTCGTCAGTCGTAATTTAAAGGGACCACCCCTTTGCCACTAAATGACCCTATCATGTCGTCAGCCGTAAGTCGAAGGGACCATCCCTTTGCCGCTGAACGACCCTATCGTGTCGTCAGCCGTAAGTCGAGGGGGCCACTCCTTTGCCACTAAATGACCCTATAGCTATTGAACGATCCTATCGTGTCGTCAGCCGTAAGTCGAAGGGACCACCTCTTTTTCACTCGAGTCGATCATGTCGTGAAGGAGCCACCCTCTGCCACTGAACGATCCTATTGTGTCGTCAGCCATAAGTCGAAGGGACCACCCCTTAGCCAATGAATGACCCTCTTGTTTCGTCAGCCGTAAGTCGACGGGACCACCCCTTCGCCACTGAACGACCCTCTCGTGTCGTCAGCCATAAGTCGAAGGGACCACCCTCTCGCCACTGAATGATCCTATCATGTCGTCAGCCCTAATTCGAAGGGGCCACCCCTTCGCCACTGAACGACCCTATCGTGTCATTAGCCGTAAGTCGAAGGGGCCACCCATTCACCACTGAACAATCATATCGTGTCATCAGTAGTAAGTCGAAGGGGCCACCCCTTCACCCTTGAATGACCCTCTCGTGTCGTCAGCCGTAAGTCGAATGGGCCACTCCTTCGCCACTGAATAACCCTATTGTGTCGTCAGCCGTAAGTCGAATTGGCTACCCCTTTGCCACTGAATGACCTTATCGTGTCATCAGCCGTAAGTCAAAGGGCCCACCCCTTGTCCACTTAATGATCCTCTCGTCCCGTCAGACATAAGTCGAAGGGCCACCCCTTTGCCACTGAACGACCTTATCATGTCGTCAGAAATAAGTCAAAGGGACCATCCCTTCACCACTGAACGGCCCTCTCGTGTCATCAGAAGTAAGTCTAAGGGCCACCCCTTCGCCACTAAATGACCCTCTTGCACCGTCATACGTAAGTCGAGGGGGCCACCCCTTGCCACTGAACGAGGTGGACATGGTTCATCGGCTTAACCCCGACCATCTTGAGCAAGGGTATAACTTGTTGAAAGGGACCATCAGGCATTACAACCACCCATATGAGCGACAACAAACAAAGAGATATAAGCCAACTTTTCTAGCATTTATATTACATTACAAAATTGTCCTCATTTATATCTCAAGCACCCCCCCATACATTTGAAAATTCTGGTAGGATAAGAAGAGCGTGAAGATTCTGTAACGAGTTACGATGCCCTTGGTCTCCCTCAAGTGCAACACCATGCTCTTGATCCTCTGGAGCACCAACATCTGCATTGTCACCCGTCGTAATGACGACTTCACCAGTGGGAGCGGTCTCCTCCGTGCCTTGACTCAAATCATCGCCATCGATGGACGAGTACAACACGGAGCTCTGGTCGATCTCAATGGCGATGCCCATGAATCAATCCTTTACTTCTGATCGACATCGTTCATAGCCCTATGTGTACAGTTCGTCGAAATCGGGCAATGAATCCTTGTATTCCTGGACCGCCCTCTCTGCTATGGCTGCTACGCCAACTCCCTAAAAGTTGTCAGCAAGTCAGGCGAGGAGCTCATTCTCCCGGATTTCCCACTTGGCTTTTTCCTCCAGCAGAGCTTTTTTCGCTCACTCCCTCGAGGCAGCTTGGGCAGCTTCCCTCTTACGAGACTCACTTAACTCGTGCTCAAGCTCGAGTACCCGTGTTCGTCTCAGTTTGCACAGAAGCCCCACTCTATATAGCTTCGCTTGATATTTCACCACGGCCATATCAACGGCCCCCAAGGTGACTTCATGATTGGCCACCACCGATACACATCGACGCAGCATAGCATTGGCCATAAGAGCCTGCATTCAAGGCACGATGGTCAGCATCTACGCCTGCATCATCCATAATGAAGGCTAGCACAGTAGTTACCTGGACATTCGCATGGACGGCAATCGAAGCAAGCCTCTCATAATTGACCCTCTCCAGAACGGCCCTATCCCGCGGAAGGGTCGCATTTTCAGCAATCCGAGAGGTGATCTTGTACTCCAAAAGAGCAGAATCGTCTCTTTTGATTGGAAATTCCATTTGAATGAGTTCCTCCTTGGGACAATCAAATGGGGCTTGAGGCGATCGACTCTCTAGAAAAAGTGGGCTGAATTCATCAGGAATGTCCTCAATCAGAGATACTGGAGGGAACAAGTCCCCCCAAGGCCATGAATCTTGATGCTGAAGGGGCGCCATAGGGGGCCGGATTTCCCCTGAATCTCCCTCTAGGAGAGCTCCCTGTTCCTACTCGTGAATGTGAGTCTCGCCAAGCAATTAGCTCGCATCCGAATGCCCAGGCCGACCCACGGCATCAATCGACCCAGATGGCTCCGAGTCACTAAGATGAATTTATTGCCTTTTCTTATTCCCTTCAACTGCAACCACATCAAATTCGATGGGGGATTTTTCTTTTTCTTCAGCTGGAGACGAGCCAGATGATGAGCCCCATGAGCAATAATATGTAATTCCTCTGATGATTGAGCCACTCTTTCATCTAGAGTGGGCTCTCGAGTAGATAACATGCTCTCCTCAGCTTTTTTGATTGAAGCCTCGACCCCCTCCCTCGACGCAGGGTCCACCTGGTACTCCAGACCAACCATGCCTGTAAATGAAAAACATGTTAAGACATGAAACGAAGATCGAACAGTTGGTGGGCAGAATTGGATCGACCTTTCGTCCATACGGTTTGATGATTCGGGTTCAATATTACATATTTAACCCCCCATTTAGGTCTATTTTGTGCTCACATGATGCCAAATTGATCTCTAATACATTCGTAGTTTATATATCATCATTTATTAGAGACTACAACTTATTTGAGTACAAAACAGTAATTAACTAAGTATTTCTGCAATTTTAATATTTTTCCAAGCTTGGTCTCGATCTCACGATTCCAACGACTATTTATTTGTATTTTTCTGAGATCTGTGCTAATTACTATGAATTTTTGAATGCAGAATATCAATAAAATGAAGAAATTAAAGTGTGCACGAATCTTGGCGCAACACGTGGCGCGCATCCGCTGATTCCCACTCCATCCGATGGCTGCCAAATACGGGGTGACGCGGCATCACAAGAACCGTTGGATTGACATCCAACGGCTCAATTTCATCCCGCAATTTGAAAGCGAGGCAGCCGAATTCGCTCCGTCTTGAGGACACGCGGCAATCATCGGAGGCTTCACCGACTGATCCAACGGTGCACATCAATTCGAATTTGAATTCGCGAGCGGGCGACGCGGCACGTTCTGGGCCGTCCGATCAAGATCCTACGGTCACCATTCACCCCGACGCGAATTCGAATTCGAACGAAGAAGCGCACGAATTTCAGCGCACACGTGGCTCATCCACGTTTAATCCCGCTAGATCCGACGGTCCACAAATGCGGCGGCTGGTGATGAGCGGCTGGGATGAGTTCGGGTAGCGGGTTTCGACCCGTTAAGCATAGTAAAACCCGCAATGCCTATTATTTAAGCGTATTCTAGGGGTTTTGAGCGTATTCAAGGAGATTTTGGCGTATTTTGAGCGTATTGGAGGCTCTAGGAGCCGTATTTCGCCACCACAAAATTCTGTAAAATTCCAGAGGCTATTTTCTTATTTCCAGAGAGTTTTGGTGTCTTTTTAAGGATATTTGGTGATAAAGTTCTTAACTTAAACCTCGTATTTGGTGATTTTCTATTGTATTTTGCTATTGGATTGATGTATTTTGCTATGAAACTTGTTTATTCTTGCACCATGAGTAGCTAAATTGTTATTGTGCATGGTATGGCGTAGTTAGGGGATATGATGCGTATTTATTTGGTTGTATTCCTTGTGCTAAATCGTTAAACGTCGTTAAAGTTGTAATCTTTGTTCGTAAATCGTCTTTTTCATCTTCCAAAAGAAGTGATTGAGTTGATGATCGCCCCACAAGGGTGAGTTTTGATCTCCCCAAAAGGGAGTTTCATATCGTAGGTTTTGATCTCTCCAAAAGAGAGTTTCATATCGTATTATAACTTTAGCGACGATCTTATTGAATATTGTGCTTGAACCCCCAAAAGGGTATCTTCCGATGAGTTGCTCCCAAAAGGAGAATTCATTGAGTTATATTGGGTATTTTCCGATGAATTGCTCCCAAAAGGAGAATTCATTGCGTTATACTTGTCAACCAAATTAATACGAATCATTGAACCTAACGAACCCATATCATGTGCATACTTTTTATAGATATTTTCAGACACGAATTTCCTTGCTTATATTGTTCACGTGTTCACGTCACCATCACCGTCATCAATGTTGAAGTGGTTAGTTTCTTTTCGTTGGGTTTCTATTTGATTTAAGCTGTGGTTGCAATAGATTTCCTCCTGAGGATTCGACATCTGGACTCCCAGATTATATTACTTGTACGGACTCTTGCACTTAAGAGAGAGCACCTTTTCGGAGCCCACCAAGTTTTTGGCGTCGTTGCCGGGGAGGAATAGTTTGTTACCACAGTTTATTTCATTTAGAGGACCTTCGGTGAGATCTTTCCACTTTACTGTACATAAACTTTATTATTATTATTATTTTATTTTAATTTTTAAAAAATGGAATATATGAACTTCTATTGCACAAACAATCTGTATGATGCAAGGTATGCTAATGCACACTAACATAGGATGGAGAAGCTCAAGATTGTTAATTTTAATCAAACTGACTGTGAAACTTTCTTTCAAGCCTGGAGGAGGTTCACAAACATAGTATCGAGCTATCCGCAGCATGGGTACACGAATGAAGAGCTTATGTCATCCTTCCTAGATGGAATACGACCACAGCTGCAAGAATTATTGGGAGTCATGACGCCGACAGAGGCGTGGGAATACATGGAGTCTCTGCAAGAAAATGAAGAACCCATGGAAGAGACTTCAGAGTGCGATTCAACAGAGCCTTCGTGCCTTGATCAAGAAGAGCAAAGCGTAGACGTACCTTTGCAACCCTTGAAAGAGGAAGTTTACCTGATTATTCAGACACAGGAGGCCACATCCCATCAATTCCAAGAGAATTTCCTTGCTCGGAATCGGCAAATTCAGAAATCTTTTGAAAATCTTACTCTGATTGCCACTTGCTTAGAAGAAAATAATACTTTTGAAATTCAACTTCAAGAATCTAATACGAGTTTATCTTCTATTGCAGGAAAACCGAGCAAGCCATGTCATGTTGAGGACACGAATAAAAATATCTACATGGCAGAAAGTGTGTGCAAAAGAGAGGACGAGCTAGCAATTTTGGATGAACGAGAGGAGGAGACAGCTAGGAAAAAGGGTTTGGAGATTATCGCCATGGAGTCAGAACCATGCCCTCCTCCAGTTTTGTCCCAAAATCATTTATCCCTCTCCCCATTGATCGAGCATCATACCGAGAGTAGTGCATATCTTTCAGACATTGGCAAACAAGTTATAGAGTTGCTTGGAGTTGTGTTGCTGGGGTCCAATTTAGATTTTGGAGGAAGATTACTCGCCGAGGAGCGCAAGGAGCAAATTGAACAACTTCCTCCACAATTAAAGATTCGGGATCTGCCATTTGATCACGGTGTGTTCTTTCCAGTAGTGTAGATTTTTATATGTTTTCTAGGTTGCTTGATTTGAATAAACTCGTGCCCCTTTCGACATTGAGGACAATGTCCATCTTTAGTTGGGGGGTGTGTATGAGACCTTAGGATTTTTTTGAGAAAAATAAATCACCAAATCTCATCTTTTTAAAACTCCTTCACATGCCTCAAATACGGATGATTACACTTTAATTGAGTTCTAAAATTTGTTTATGGCCTGAGTTAATTATTTTTCCTTCATGGAATTACCGTTAATATGTATTCATGAAAATTTTCAATTGCCTTGATTAATATCTCGAAATAGTTTGAATTTATTTCATGCATGCTAATGTGATGAAAAAACTTAAGTATACACGATTTATAAGAATAGTCTTCAAGTTGAAGAGGAATTTGGCCATTGGCATTAATGTTTATATTCATATTGATGGGTATTGAGTTGCTTACAAAGAAAAAAAAGAAATGAAGAAAAAAAATGAAGAAAAATGAATGAAGAAAAATGAATGAATAAGTATGTCACTAATAAATAACTTGGTTGGCTCGAGTAGTACAGTCCAAGGGGTCCTTCTTGGCCTAATGCCCTATTATCGTCTGATTTGGGAGCCATTGACAGGAAACTCACTCATTTGATGGAGCGATCCAAGTTATACATTTTTCTGCGAATGTTACTTGATGCGCGTTATGCGGAACTAATAAAAGAAAAGAAATGGTGAATATACTAAGCAACTTCAATACCCATGTCTTGAATGATTATTTTGATAGGCCAATTCCTTGGAAATGAGAAAACTAGGATAAAACGACGTGTTATACTTTCGCTTGTGTAAAACGATGCTTGTATATTATTTATTCATATTAAATTAGAGAAAATATCGTGTGATTGATCTTAGTCATGGATTGTGTATATTGATGGTCAAGACCATGTTGGAATTCGTATTATTGGGCCATGCCATAAGCAATTGATAGAATTTATTGTTTTATTAATCATCCGTATCAATCGCTCTTTTTGCTAGAGACTAGCAAATCGCTAGTTGGGGGTGTGATTCGGGTTCAATATTACGTATTTAACCCCCCATTTAGCTCTATTTTGTGCTCACATGATGCCAAATTGATCTCTAATACATTCGTATTTTATATATCATCATTTATTAGAGAATACACCTTATTTGAGCACAAAACAGTAATTAACTAAGTATTTCTTCACTTTTTATATTTTTCCTAGCTTGGTCTCGATCTCACGATTCCAACGACTATTTATTTGTATTTTTCTGAGATCAGTGCTAATTACTATGAATTTTTGAATGCATAATATCAATAAAATGAAGAAATTAAAGTGTGCACGAATCTTGGCGCAACACGTGGCGCGCATCCGTCGATTCCCGCTCCATCCGACGGCTGCCAAATACGGGGTGACGCAGCATCACAAGAACCGTTGGATTGACATCCGACGGCTCAATTTCATCCCGCAATTTGAAAGCGAGGCAGCCGAATTCGCTCCGTCTTGAGGACACGCGGCAATCATCAGAGGCTTCACCGCCTGATCCAACGGTGCACATCAATTCGAATTCGAATTTGCGAGCGGGTGACGCGGCACGTTCTGGGCCGTCCGATCAAGATCCTACGGTCACCATTCACCCTGACGCGAATTCGAATTCGAACGAAGAAGCGCACGAATTTCAGCGCACACGTGGCTCATCCACGTTTAATCCCGCTAGATCCGACGGCCCACAAATGCGGCGGCTGGCGATGAACGGCTGGGATGAGTTCGGGTAGCGGGTTTCGACCCGTTAAGCATAGTAAAACCCGCAATGCCTATTATTTAAGCGTATTCTAGGGGTTTTGAGCGTATTCAAGGAGATTTTGGCGTATTTTGAGCGTATTGGAGGCTCTAGGAGCCGTATTTCGCCATCACAAAATTCTGCAAAATTCCAGAGGCTATTTTCTTATTTCCAGAGAGTTTTGGTGTCTTTTCAAGGATATTTGGTGATAAAATTCTTAACTTAAACCTCGTATTTGGTGCTTTTCTATTGTATTTTGCTATTGGATTGATGTATTTTGCTATGAAACTTGTTTATTCTTGCACCATGAGTAGCTAAATTGTTATTGTGCATGGTATGGCGTAGTTAGGGGATATGATGCGTGTTTATTTGGTTGTATTCCTTTTTCTAAATCGTTAAACGTCGTTAAAGTTGTAATCTTTGTTCGTAAATCGTCTTTTTCATCTTTCAAAAGAAGTGATTGAGTTGATGATCGCCCCACAAGGGTGAGTTTTGATCTCCCCAAAAGGGAGTTTCATATCGTAGGTTTTGATCTCTCCAAAAGAGAGTTTCATATCATATTATAACTTTAGCGACGATCTAATTGAATATTGTGCTTGAACCCCCAAAAGGGTATCTTCCGATGAGTTGCTCCCAAAAGGAGAATTCATTGAGTTATATTGGGTATTTTCCGGTGAATTGCTCCCAAAAGGAGAATTCATTGCGTTATACTTGTCAACCAAATTAATACAAATCATTGAACCTAACGAACCCATATCATGTGCATACTTTTTATAGATATTTTCAGACACGAATTTCCTTGCTTATATTGTTCACGTGTTCATGTCACCATCACCATCATCAATGTTGAAGTGGTTAGTTTCTTTTCGTTGGGGTTCTATTTGATTTGAGCTGTGGTTGCAACAGATTTCCTCCTGAGGATTCGACATCTAGGCTCCCAGATTATATTACTTGTACGGACTCTTGCACTTGAGAGAGAGCACCTTTTCGGAGCCCACCATCTGACGCAATACCAAGTTGGACCACAACCACTTCGTCTTCCTTATATTCTCTGGTACATTCAACAGTGCATCGATGGCTTCCTTCTCTGCTCAGGATACAGGCTTGTTCTCGACGAGACCTAAATCGGGCACACCCCATCTAGTGCAAAAGCTCGATTCGCCTTAAAAGACCACGAATACGAACTCGTCTTTCCAGTTGGAATTCATGGAAGGGAGATCCTCAAATAGCTTACTGCATCGACGGGCTGTTATCATGTACCAACCTGGATTCTTGAGGGGAGGAATCGAGAAGCAGTAATTGAACAGTCCCCAGCGATGGTTCAACTTTCTTCATCACACACATAGCGATGAAACCAACCAATGCACCTATGGCATTTGGCATTAGCTGACAAATAGAAAGGTTCAATGTAAGTAGTGCATGAAAGAATGCATATGGAATGGAATCGAATCCCTCGTTGGAAGGCTTTGACGTAAACCCCAACCTCCTGATCGCCGAGACGATGAACCCTTTCATTCGTCCCCTGCAATTAGATCTGATAGCCGAGTTGGACATATTTTCTTTGAAGTTCGGGGATTTGATCGGCTTTAACTTTGGATATTTGGGTGGCGATCAGACCGTGCACCACAGCTCCCTCCTTGTTCTTCAACACGACGGAAGCCAAGCTCATTCCAATGGTAGGGATAGATGACGAAGCCATTTTCAAAAGGAGAAAATCTAAATTGAGAACGATGAAGACGATGACTTCATATTTCCACTCCGGAACCGTCTTATATCGACTAGACTATCACGGTGTAATGAGACACGTGTTGAAGACCCTAACCTATTAAAATCTTGGATTTCGAACCGACAAATCATCCAAATCAGCGAAGCGGGAGCTTTGGTGCCTAAAACTTGAGTATTAATTTCTCGATTGTAGTGCCTCATTAATGCGATGTAACGTCTCTTGACCCCAACATGCAAACTGTATGAGGTAAAGCGACGGGGGCCATGGTTGAGTCATCGGGTCGATACACGAGGGGGCTCGTTTGGCGAGCGACTGAGGCCCAGGAAGCCCACTAAAGAGGCATGAAGCTAACCCAGTTAAATCCCACTTACCAATCGCCCGTTGCAATCCCACCAATTGAACATGGAATTGACGGTGAGCTCATAAATAGCGGGGACATGGGCGACGGTTACCTCTATTAAAGGGGGAAGATCATGGCACCATAATTGGTGACCTTTATCCTCACAACGTTATAAAATAAACCCCGGAGGTCTTTAAATACAGGGGAGACAGACAAAATATGGGAGGTAGGAGATCTGATACTCTGAGATTACGTACTTTATCTTATATTTCTTCCACAAAAGGGCTTGCGACGCCAGACCTGAGACGAGCCTCCGTGGGTCAATCTCAGCTGTTCCAAGCTTCATCCCTTTCTTAAGTCTCATTCTAACTTAATCATCAGAGGGGATTTGGGTCAGGAGCCAGATCCGACCCCCCCTGACGCTTCCTTGTGGTGCAGATCATCGAATCCTGATCTTGCGAGAAGATCGTCCCTAAGCTTCCCAACATGATTGACCAAAGCTTGATCCGTTCGAGGGTCGAACAAGCACCACAAGTCAACCACCATCTACCAACGACCCTGGTTCTTCCAATCTAGGGTCCATTCAACCGACTGACGAGGCTCCAACTCAGCAAGAAAGGATCCACGTCAGCATCTTAATTGTTTCGGTCATTTTTGGCCTTAACAACCAGCATTAACATGCATAACAGAATTTATAGCATCGTTTTGCAAATTAAACATATAGAGACCATTACATAACATGCCATTTCCAACAACATCTGAATTATAACTTAAACTGAATGATGTTCCATGGAAACTAAAAGCAAAACCCAAAGGCAATAGTCTTGAAACTGAAATCAAATTCCTGGAAAATCTAGGTACATAAAAAAAATTCTACAAAAGTTAAACAAAGCCACTTGATAAAATAATCAGGCATGTTCCAACAAATTCGACAGATGAGCGCATTTTGTTCCCTGAGAAAATGCATCGTTCATTTCACGCTGGTTTCCGCAGGTTTTTCATACTCTACAAGGTTGTTGCAACATGGATTGAAGAACCAAAGTCAATCCACCAAGTGTCACAATGAACATTAGCCATATTATATTCAAAACAAACAAGGAGTTGATTTACCTTTATTCTTACACCATTAAAGGAATTTCATACAATCCTTCTTCTTGTGCCACTTCTTTTTACAGAAGAAATGCCTGGACTCCTTAGAAATTCCTCCATTAATAGGTGCTTTTCCCTTTTCTTTTGCTTTGGGCGTCTATTATCTTTTTTTCTTGTTGGTTGCCATCAACACACTCTCTCTATGCTCCATGATCAACCAACCTTCCTCCTGAACACACATGGTCAGAAGTTCATTCATTGACCACTTATCCTTATGTGTGTTATAGGATATCTTGAAAGGTCCGTATTGATGAAGAAGAAAGAACCGCACAACTAATCATAAAGAAGTTGGATGAAAAATATGGATACCCCCAAATTGAAGAACTACCTATGGAGACACGAGCAATCCAAGAAAGCAATGAGGAATATGTCAGAAATGAAATATGTCTAATGGCGGATCAACAAGACGACATTGAGGTAAGTGATTCTAAAGATGAATTTATTATTGAAGACGCATATGAACAATTGTATAATGAATTTGAAAAATTGAGGAAGAGGAACAAAAAATCAGGAAATAAATACAAATCCTTAAAAACAGAATATGACACTATTGTGCATGAACACGATTGTTTAAAAAATGAACGTATCTTGGTTCATAATAGTGATGGGCACAATTCATTGATAATGATTTTAAATGTCTTAAAGATAGATATGATGTCTTAGCACATGATCACGAGCTCTTAAATAAAAAGAATGTATTATATGTTTCTCTTGTTAATGAGCATGTAAATACTCTCGAAAATGATGTATATGCTAGCAAGCTTAAACATGAGGAGTTAATGCTCAAAGTTAAGACTTCTCACCCACCTAAGCTTATCTCTCCACATCACCATGCTCACGTACCCAAAAATGCTAAAAACAACCATGCTTTTATGTACGATAGATATGCTATTAAAT
Organism: Scilla litardierei; assembly: GCA_030789695.1. Lineage (NCBI taxonomy): Eukaryota > Viridiplantae > Streptophyta > Magnoliopsida > Asparagales > Asparagaceae > Scilla > Scilla litardierei. The sequence goes on from CM061133.1 coordinate 40,405,975, forward strand.
CTCATGCTACATCTCACCATGCTCTTACTTTGGTACACAAGAATATTGTTCACAACACTCATCAAAAATCACATTTTGTGCACAAACCACATATTGCACACAATGCTAGAAATAATACAATATGGGTGCCAAAACACTTAGGCTTGCATGACAAGAATGTTTATATTCATAAATTAGTTAGACACATACATGCATTTTGTAATGACTCTTTTGTTCATGGAAAATCAAATCCAAATAGGATTTGGGTTCCAAACCATTGATCTTATATGCTAAAATTTCTTTGAGAGTACCCAAGCACATTATGATTATTGTTTTATTGATACCTCAAAAATAGTAATAGGAAATTTTGACTAAGATTTCGGACCCAATATACAGTGGGGACCAATACATTTTAGATATTTTATTTCAGGCACAATTCAAGAAACTATGGATTATGGATAGCGGATGCTCCGCATATATGACTTGGAATGCAAAACTGCTAAGCTCCTTAAAATGATCGACAGAGGAAAGGTAACCTTCGGAGACAACAAAAAGGGGAAGATAATCGGAATCGGTAACGTTGGTAATCCTTCGAAACCTATTATCGAAAATGTTAGCTAGGTAAAAGGACTCAAACATAACCTGATAAGCATTAGTCAGTTATGTGATAAAGGCTATAAAGTTCTTTTTACTCATGAAGCATGTTTGGTTTATGACAATTCTAAGAAAAATGTGTTAGTGCAAGGAAATAGATTAGAAAATGTTTATACCTTTTCTTGCAAAGATAATGATCCAAAAGTATGTTTAATTTTCTCTTCAAAGGACTTATTATTATGGCATAGATGTTTTGGTCATATCAATATCAAAACATAAATAAGATATCGAGGAAAGAATTGGTACAAGGGCTCCCAAAAATGAATTTTGAATTAGATAAAATTTGTGAGTCTTGTCAACATGGTAAATTACATATGAGCACCTTTAAGAGCATAGAAGCTCTTAGCTTAAAAAGACCACTTGAATTATTACATATGGATTTATTTGGTCCAGCTAGGACTTCCTCTCTTTATGGCAGCAAATATGTTTTTTCATTGTGGATGATTACACAAGATTTACTTGGGTTTTATTTTTAACAAATAAAAATCACACTTTTTTGTGAATTTAAAATATTTTTCAAAAGAATTGAAAGACTTCATTCTTCGAAAATAATTTCCTTACGAAGCGATCATGGTGGCGAATTCAAAAATGAATATTTTCAAAAAATTTGTGAAAAACGTGGTATTTCACATACTTTTGCTTGTCATAGAGCCGCACTACAAAATGGAGTAGTTGAAAGGAAAAACAGAACACTCCAAGAGTGTGCACAAACAATGTTAGCTGAAAGCAACCTTCCAAAATACTTTTAGGTAGAAGCTGTAGCTATCACGTGCTATGTTTAAAATAGAGTATTAATTAGAAATCATTTTCAAAGACACCTTATGAGCTTTTGTACCAACGAGTTCCAACCGTATCATATTTTAGCGTTTTTGGTTGTAAATGCTATATTTTGAACACAAAAGATAACCTAGATAAATTTGACTCCAAAGCAGATGAAGGAATTTTTATCGGTTATTCTTTTAGAAGCAGAGCATATCATGTGTACAACAAGAAAATACCTTGTGTTGTTGAGACATTACATGTTTCTTTTGATGAATCTATTACAAATGTTTCTAACTCTAGTTTCAATGATGATATTGGTGATGATGTAGTTATTCCTTCAAGTGATATGGATAATAATACTCCAATACCCAAATCTTTCACTGAAGTAACACATCAACCACACACTCAAGTCATTGGAAACATTGATGAAGGTGTTACAACTAGATCACAAATCGAATATATGTCTAATATTGCATTTGTTTCTAACGTTGAGCCGAAAAAGGTAGATGAAGCTTTTGTAGATGAGGCATTGATTGAAGCGATGCAAGAAGAACTCCTTCAATTTGAAAAAAATCAGGTATGGAAGTTAGTTCCTAGACTAGAAAATCGTTCAGTTATCGGCACAAAATGGGTATACCGGAATAAACTAGACGAAGATGAAAATGTGGTAAGAAACAAAGCAAGGTTAGTATCACAGTGGTATTCTCAAGAAGAAGGTATTGACTTAGACGAAACTTTTGCACCTGTTGCTACATTAGAATCTATTAGAATGATACTTGCATTTGCATCATTTAAAATTTTTAGGTTATATCAAATGGGTGTAAAGAGTGCTTTCTTAAATGGCTATATTAAGGAGGAAGTCTACGTTGAACAACCTCCTGGCTTTGAACATGATAAGAAAGTAGGCCATGTTTATAAATTAAATAAAGCTTTATATGGTCTGAAACAATCTCCAAGGGCTTGGTACGAGAGATTAAGAAAATTCTTAATCAACTCGGGGTACAACGTAGGTAAAATAGACACTACATTATTTGTTAAGACAATTCATAATGACATCATTCTTATTCCAATTTATATAAATGATATTATTTTTGGATCCACTAATGAAGATCTATGAAAAGAGTTTCTAAGTTAATGCAGGAAGAGTTCAAAATGAGCCATATGGGCGAGCTTATGTACTTCCTAGGATTGCAAATCAAGCCGTCGAAAGAGGGAACTTTTATTCACCAAACTAAATATGCTAAATATCTACTAACAAGGTTCAGGATGAAGAATGCATCGGGAAAGAATACTCCTATGGCCACATCCACCTCTTTAGATAAAGATGAAGCAGGTAAAAGAGTTGATCAGAAAACATATCGAGGTATGATCTGTTCTTTGGTTTATCTAACTACTATTAGACTTGATATAATGTTTAGTGTATGCGCTTGTGCACGATTCTAATGTGATCCAAAGGAATCACGCCTTAAAACAGTAAAATATATATTTAGATATCTTAAAACCACTTCTGACTTTGAATTATTTTATTCTAAAGATATCACTTTTGATTTAACTTTGTATAGTGACTCAGACTATGCTGTTTGTAAAGCCACTAGAAAGAGCACAAGTGAAACATATCATTTCCTTGGTCATTCCCTTGTCTCGTGGTTTAGCAAAAAGCAAAGCTCAGTCTCACTATCAACAACCGAGGAAGAATATATAGCTACCAGACTTGCATGTGCACAAGTTCTTTGGATGAAACAAATCTTAGTAGATTATGGTATTAAAACATCTACATGTGTAATTTCTTGTGACAATAAAAGCGCTATTAATCTAACTAAGAACTTTGCTCTTGATCCAAGGACAAAGAATATAGATATTAGACACAGATTCATAGATGATCACTATGTTAAAAGGATGTAGAACTTCAGTATGTACCTACTGAACATCAAGTTGCAGATATTCTCACAAAACACTTGAAATTGGATATATTTTCAAAACTTTGTTGAGATTTAGGAATCATGGGAGAAAATGAATTGAAACAAACTTTAATATTTTTGTATCTCACCTATGTCACTCCATATTTTCATTTGGTATTCTTGTTGTGTATTACACTTGGTACATTTAAAATACTTGGTATATTCACAATTATATTTTTGATGTGACAAAGGGGGAGAAAAGAATATGGTCACAATGCCTACAAAATATATACTTTAGTTGAAAATAATATGGAAATCATGCATAAGTAAAACTTATTGCTAACTAGCCTTAATGCAATGGGAGTAACCTCTTCACAGCGATCATGCTCATGCATCTCTACAGGGAGAGCGTAAGGAATCGATTCATTTCATATTATTTTTAAAATTTTAAATATCATTTGTTGTCATCATAAAAAATGGAGGAGAGTGTTATGATATTGAGACCCACCCCAGTGGTTTTGATGATGTGCACAAATGATAACAAACTAACAATATTATTTCAAGTGTATATAGATTTGTTTGTTGATTAGAGCCATTGTGATGCAAATCGAAGAACTTAAAGTCACGATCAAGAACTCTACAACTTGAAGCATATTATGATTTTAGATCGTGAATCAAATGAGAACTAAGAATAAGAGAAGTTAGCTCATGATCAAGAATAAAGATGACGAGCTAAAGCTATGGCTGTGTGAGTAATTGCATATAAATGTAAAGCAATAGTATGTTACACACACACTCTTCCAAAAATTCAGTGAAATTTTTTTTTAAAATACATTCATATATATATATAATATAATTTTTATAGAATTATTTTGAAGTATCTTTAAGTATATATATGAGGGTATCCCAAAATAGCCGACTATTTTGGACTGATAGCCAACTATTTCCTACAAAGATTTTCTCAAATCTCTCGGTGAAAATAATATTCAACTATTTGATTAAATAGCCGACTATCTGGAGCTGATAGGCGACTAACTTGGAGGATAGCCGACTATCTAGGTCAACTCAGGCCAGATTTTGAAATCTGCCTTGATTTTTGCTAACAGTTAGATAACCGTTAGAGTTGAATCTTAGAGCTTATTTCAAGCTGTTTTGAGCAGATTTCAAGCTTCTATTTACCTATAAATATATGGTAATTTCATAGGTTTAATATAACATTATTCTAATTGAAATATTCTCTCTATTGCTCAAAAGCTCTCAAGCTCTATTCTTTGTGTTCTAAATTCTAAATGCTACTGTTTTTAAGTTGTGTTTTAATCTTTTCTAAAGATCTTTTTAGCTATCTTATTTAGGCTTTTTCTTATACCTGCATATTTTGATCTCCAAGCTTAAACGCTTCCTTTTGAGATTCAAAATACAAGTCTTTTTATTTTAATTTTTGAACAAGGTTTAAAGTTCATATTGTTATCAAAGATTAAATACTTGACTATTGATCTCTAAAAGCCCATGAGTTATATGTTAAAGAATCGATTTTTCAAGACAAAGTTTTCTTTTGATCAAATCATGATTTAATCGATATCATATATTTGGTTAAAACTTTTGATTTTCTTTAGCCACCTTCACTCACATATACTATTGGCTATAGGAAAATAATATACTTCTTTTTATAGGAAAATAATATACTATTGGCAAGGAAGTTGTAATTCCCGTAAGAAGGGAAATTTTTTTGTGGTACTTTGGAAATTCCTAGTTGGTTGTAACTAGGTGTTGGAAATTCCTAGAGAGTGAGGCTAGGTGATTGTACGAAGTCATCTTCATTTGTGTTGAGGCAAGGTTTGTTCTCGTTGAGAGCTAGTGGATTGGTTGCTGGAGTAGAATATAGTCGGCAAGTGGGACTTGCGAATCCGAACCAGGGTAAAATCACCGTGAGTTTTCTTTGTGACTTTGACTCCTTAACTCTTTTATTGTTGTTGCTTGAATCATTTATTTTCCAATGTTATTCTAATCACAGAACAAGAAAATTATATCGTTGATTAAGTTCAAATTCGAGGAAACTCAATTTGTAACTTAGGCAACACACAGACGGATTGTTGTTTATCGAAAAAGTTTGTAATTGTTAACAACCCATTTCAACCCACCTTCTAGTGTTGTTTGTCATCCACATGATCTAACAATAAGAATTCTGGGATTACTGCGCATACTCCTAACCATCTCAATCAAAGTCATGTTTCTTCTTCAGCTACACCATTCTCAATAGGAGATCTGGGATTGGTGTATTGAGCAACAATCCCATGCTCTTGAAGAAAATGTGCAAATGGACCATGTGCTTGACCATGTTCGGTGTATCTACCATAATATTTTCCTTCTCTATCAGTTCTCACGATTTTAATTTGTTTTCCACATTGTTTTTCTACATCTGCCTTGAAAACCTTAAAGGCATCTAATGCTTCGCTTTTATTATGAAGCAAGTAGACATACATGAAACGTGAAAAATCGTCAATAAAGGAGATAAAGTATTTTGGACCACTTTGTATGTCATGTCTGGACAACAAATATCTGAATGGATGATTTCAAACAGTTTAGAACTTTTGTGCAAACCCTTCTTAGATATCTTGTTTTTCTTTCACTTTATACAGTCCACACAAATCTCGATGTCAGCAAAATCCAAAGTGCTAAGTACTCCTTAATTTTCTAGCTTCTTGATTCTATCTTTGGATATATGACCCAATCTCTGTTGCCACAACATAGAAGATTCCTCATTTGTAACACATCTTTTTATACAGGAATTAACATGCATAATAGAATTTAATGCATTGTTTTGCAAATTAAACATATTTAGACCATTACATCACATGCCATTTCCAACAACATCTGAATTATAACTTAAACTGAATGATACATGGAAATTAAAAGCAAAACCCAAAGGCAATAGTCTTGAAACTGAAATCAAATTCCTAGATGACCCAAGTACATAAAAAACATTTTGCAAAAGTAAAACAAAGCCACTCGATAAAATAATCCGGCATGTTCCAATAAATTCGACAGCTGAGTGCATTTTGTTCCATGAGAAAATGCCTCGTTCATTTCCTGCTGGTTTTCACAGGTTTATCTTTCACTGCAAGGTTGTTGAAACATGTATTTGTTGAATAAAAGACAGCAGATTAATAGGATGATGCTACGAAATTAAGAAGAAGAAGGGACTTATCGGTTTGCCGAGGCGTGCTAGGCACTGTCCTTAAGAGTAGATTTCCGCCCCTCAGAGTAAGAACTCGGTGCAAGGCAGGTCCAGCGGCTACCCTCCAGGATTCAACGGCAACGGCCTTGTAAGTGTGCACTCACAATACAAGGCTCCAGCGAGCAGCAACTGTTCTTCGATCTCGAACGAAGAGGAGGAAGAGAAAGGGGGACGCAGCAGGCCGCAGTAACAAGGAACTGCTGAAGGTCGGCTCAGGTCTGTGGAGGCCGAGACGAACAGAACAAAGCAGCGGACTTTTGTTGAGGAAGAATTGAGGTTTTTCGCAGTGTCCCAAAACCCTTGACGGACTAGGGTTTATATAGGGCAAAAGAAAAACCGGTTGGAATTCCGAAATTATGAAAAGGATTTAATTCTGCTATTAATTGAGAAAATAGCAGTTGCGATATTAAATGGGATTATAGCTGTTGGGCCATTAAACAGCGCAATAAAAGAAATATGGCTGTTGGGAAAAATTAAAACCGCAATCAAACAAGCGGGCCAAAAAATTTAACGCAAAACTCGGGCACTCCGCGCGCGCACCCGTGGACCCCCCCCCCTGCGCAGGCGCGACGCCAGCGCACACACGCTAAGGTTTTCCGGATCCGACGCCCACAAATTCCATTCGGTTCAACCCAGTTTGGGCTCGGTTCCGGTGTGGGCTCATGCGCCCGCGAGATACCCCCAAGTCCTAGCCCATTAACAAGTCCAATAGCCCATTAGGAGGAAGTCTATAATATACCCATTGAAAGTTTATATCCCATCCAATGTGGGACTATCTTTATCTCTTTGAAATGGAGAAATATCCAACAATCCCCCACTATTTCAAAATTTCAAGAGGTAAGGGAAAAAGAATCCAAGATGAGGAAAAGAAAAGATTTCGAGATCGAATACGACAATTCAATACATTAGCAATGGTGACTTTCGGTCTATGAACCATTACTTAGGGAATGGAAGTGTGTTCTACAAGAAGTTGGTGAAACATATAGTTTCTATGAACCAATCCCCTTTATTGTAAAACATTGACTTACAACCCATATCGAATCATCAAAGAATAGTTGCTTGCTCTTTCGGGTTGGCACGTTTTCGGCCATGCGCCATACCTGGATTTCATGAGTGCTCTAGCGAATGTACCCAAATTCGCATAGGAAGCGGCCCCACTTCCACACCCATATAGGTGGACCCATCAAGTGTGCCGACGATTATGCACACCACCCAACAAGGGCTATGGTTTCCATTAAGAGTCATATACTCACCCTTTCTCATCGTCGATAGCACTATCTACACCATAGGAAGGGACATAAACTTAATGACAGTGCTCCCCCACGATCAACAAGTGACTTGTTGTTACCCATATGAACCTACTTCATGAGATCATCAATCACATAGGTTGGGTTACCATCACTCTCGACCTATGTTTTAGGTATAAGTCCCATTCCCCTCGATGTATTTTCCACTAACTTCCTATTTAGTGGTTTTGTCAGAGGATCTGCCAAATTCATCTCTGACCTCACATAATCAAGGGATACTATCCCATGATCTAGCAGCTGCCTCACAATAGAGTGCCTTAGGCGTATATGCCTACTCTTCCCATTAAAAACTTTATTTTTGGCTTTTGCAATTGCAGCTTGGCTATCACAATGGATAGACACAGACGGTACCGGTTTTTCACAAATGGGAAGATCACCAAGAAGGTTCTTAAGCCACTCGGCTTCACTACATGCCTTCTCTAAGGCAATAAACTCGGATTCCATAGTAGACCGAGCAATACATGTTTGCTTGGAAGATTTCCAAGACACAGCACCTCCACCAAGTGTAAAAATATAACCACTTGTGGATTTAAGCTCATTTGAATCAGAGATCCAGTTCGCATCAGTAAAACCTTCTAAAACTGATGGATCGCCACTAAAACATAATCCATATTCAAGAGTTCCTTTCAAGTATCTCATAACTCTTGACAATGCATTCCAATGATCACTATTAGGATTTTGAGTGTAACGACTCAATCTACTAATAGCATAAGCAATATCAGGGCGAGTACAATTCATTAAATACATTAAGCTACCAATGATTTGAGCATATTTAATTTGTGAAACAGATTCACCAAAATTTTTAGCTAAATGTAAACTAGCATCATATGGAGTAGCTACAGGTTTTTGATCATGATATCCAAACTTTTCAAGCATTTTAATAACATAATGTCCTTGAGAAAGCATAATACCACCAGGTGTCTTAGTTAACTTAATACCTAAGATCACATCAGCTTCACCCATGTCTTTCATATCAAATTTAGAAGACAAGAATGACTTTGTTGCATTTACTACATCTAGGTTGGTGCCGAGAATAAGCATGTCATCAACATATAAGCAAATAATAACACCAACACCATTATCAAACTTTGTGTAAATACATTTATCAGCATCATTTATATGATAACCATTTGCAAGCAAGACAGAGTCAAATTTATCATGCCATTGTTTTGGAGCTTGTTTTAAACCATAAAGAGATTTAACAAGTTTGCATACTTTATGTTCATTTCCAGGAGTGATACAACCTTCAGGTTGTTCCATATAAATCTCTTCTTCCAAAATCTCCATTCAAAAAAGCAGTCTTTACATCCATTTGATGGATAACAAGACTATGTATAGAAGCTAAGGCAACCAAGACACGGATAGAAGCTATCCTAGTAACAGGGGCAAAAGTGTCAAAATAATCGATGTCTTTCTTTTGGTTGAAGCCTTTAGCAACTAATCTAGCTTTGAACTTGTCAATAGAACCATCAGGTTTAAGCTTCCTTTTAAATATCCACTTGCAACCTATAGTTTTAGCTCCTGGGGGCAATGTAACAAGTTCCCATGTGTGATTTGACATAATGGATTCTAATTCACTGTTTATTGCTTCTTTCCAAAAAGTGGAATCGGGAGATGTGATGGCTTCATGGTATGTACGAGGATCATCATCAATAAGAAAGGTAAAAAAGCCATCACCAAGATTAGTCTCCCTCCTAACTCTTTTACTCCTTCTTACTTCTATCTCATCATCATTATCATGTGAATGAACATCAGAAGTTTGTGATGATGGAGGAGCAGAAGTCAACCTAATATAATCCATTTTCATTGGAAATATATGCTCAAAGAAATCAGCATTCTTGGTTTCAACAATTGTGTTAGGCTCCATAATGTTTTGCTCACTTTTAACAACAAGGAATCTATAAGAAGCACTATTTTGTGCATATCCAATAAACATGCAATCAAAGGTTTTAGGACCTAACTTTCTTTTCTTGGGTTCAGGTAAAAGAACTTTAGCTAAGCACCCCCACACTTTGAGGTAACTAAGGTTTGGAGGATGACCTACCCAAAGTTCATAAGGAGTCTTACCTAATTTCTTATAGGGAATTCTATTCTGAATGTGACAAGCAGAGAGAATAGCTTCTCCCCAAAGGTTAAGAGGTGCACCTGAACTAATTAGCAAAGCATTCATCATCTCTTTTAAGGTCCTATTTTTCCTTTCTGCTATGCCATTTGATTCAGGTGAATAAGGAGGTGTCGTCTCATGAATAATCCCATGTTCTTCACAATAGTCATTAAAAGATGTAAACTCCCCTCCTCTATCTGATCTAACCCTTTTTATTTTCTTATTAAGTTGATTCTCTACTTTAGTCTTATACTTCAAAAACATATCAAAAGCTTCATCTTTAGATCTAAGCAAGTATACTTCAGTGTATCTAGAGAAGTCATCCACAAAAGTGATATAGAATTTCTTACCACCTCTAGTTATATGGCTTTTCAAATCCCCAAGGTCACTATGAATTAAAGCAAGAAGTTCACTTTCTCTGTGTACAGACCTACATGTTTTCTTAGTGGCTTTTGATTCAACACAAATTTCACATTTGTCATTAGAGGAGGATGATGCATTCAACAATCCAATTTCTTTCATTTTTTTAATATAAGAATAATTGACATGTCCTAGTCTATGGTGCCAGATATCAAAAGAGTCAATCAAGTAAGCAGAAGAAGATGATGCATTATTATTCATGACATCAAGTACATTCAGAATGAAAAGACCCTGGTTACAATATCCCTTTCCCACAAACTGACCATTCTTGGTCATTACAATTTTATCAGACTCAAAAGTAACCTTAACCCCCACTTTTCCCAGAAGAGAGACAGAAACCAGATTCCAACGGATATCTGGGACATGAAGCACTTCACTAAGCGAAAGGGTTTTTCCTGAGGTTAATTTGAGAAGAACCTTCCCTTTACCGATTACGGGTGAGGGTCTTGAATCCCCCATGTACACATTTTCCTCGCCAGAGCTGATAGGAACATAGGAGGTAAAAGCTCCTCTATCAGCGCAGATATGCCGGGTTGCCCCGGAGTCAATTACCCAGTCCTTAGCATGTGCCACCATGTTAACCTCTGAGATCACCGCAGCAATTATATCTCCTTCTACCAAGTTTGCACTTGGCTTAGGAGTATCTTTCCGGAAGCGACATTGAGCTGCATGGTGTCCAGGTTTCTTGCAAATAAAACAGTCCCCTTTCTTCTTGAAAGTAGTATGGTTTTGGCCCTTTTGAAATCTCTGAGTTGGTTTGTGGTTGGGTCTAAATTTCTTGAAAGGTTTCTTAGGATGAGAAGGAGGAAAGGAAGAATTAGCTTCAATAAGATTGGCTTTAGAAACAATTTCTTTAGCAGAATTGGCTTTTTCTCTTTCCCTATTCTTTTCTTCAATCCTAATATGGATGATAACATCTTCAAGGGACATTTGTTTCCGTTTGTGTTTGAGACTATTTTTGTAATCTTTCCAAGATTCGGGAAGTTTTTCAATAAGAGAGCCAGAAACAAATGGTTCAGGGAGAGCTATATTTTCATTTTTAAGATCGTCAATAAGGACATGGAAATCATGGATTTGGGTGGAAACAGATTTGTCTTCAGTCATGACAAAGTGAAGGAAATTGCCTACAGCAAATTTTTGGGTACCAGCATCTTCTAGGATGTATTTTTTGGTTAGGCTAGTCCAAATTTCTGAAGCAATTTTAGTAGGACAGTACACATCAAATAATTCATTAGAGAGGGTATGAAGAATAGTATGGCGACAAATTTTGTTGGCACGGTCCCAGGCAGGAAGTTCTTTTTCATCTGTGGGTTTAGGATCTGTGAGTGCGAAGGCAAAGCCAGTGACATCAAGTGTACTAAAGACTTTTTCTTGCCAACGTTTAAAGAAAGAACCAGAAAAAAGTTCGATTTTAGACAGATCAGGCAGATGTTTGGCAGTCACAATAGCAGCATCCATATCTACTCTTAAGATTGTTGAATAAAAGACAGCAGATTAATAGGATGATGCTACGAAATTAAGAAGAAGAAGGGACTTATCGGTTTGCCGAGGCGTGCTAGGCACTGTCCTTAAGAGTAGATTTCCGCCCCTCAGAGTAAGAACTCGGTGCAAGGCAAGTCCAGCGGCTACCCTCCAGGATTCAACGGCAACGGCCTTGTAAGTGTGCACTCACAATACAAGGCTCCAGCGAGCAGCAACTGTTCTTCGATCTCGAACGAAGAGGAGGAAGAGAAAGGGGGACGCAGCAGGCCGCAGTAACAAGGAACTGCTGAAGGTCGGCTCAGGTCTGTGGAGGCCGAGACGAACAGAACAAAGCAGCGGACTTTTGTTGAGGAAGAATTGAGGTTTTTCGCAGTGTCCCAAAACCCTTGACGGACTAGGGTTTATATAGGGCAAAAGAAAAACCGGTTGGAATTCCGAAATTATGAAAAGGATTTAATTCTGCTATTAATTGAGAAAATAGCAGTTGCGATATTAAATGGGATTATAGCTGTTGGGCCATTAAACAGCGCAATAAAAGAAATATGGCTGTTGGGAAAAATTAAAACCGCAATGGGCCTTTCAAATTCTGTCAAACAAGCGGGCCAAAAAATTTAACGCAAAACTCGGGCACTCCGCGCGCACACCCGTGAACCCCCCCCCCCCCTGCGCAGGCGCGACGCCAGCGCACACACGCTAAGGTTTTCCGGATCCGACGCCCACAAATTCCATTCGGTTCAACCCGGTTTGGGCTCGGTTCCGGTGTGGGCTCATGCGCCCGCGAGATACCCCCAAGTCCTAGCCCATTAACAAGTCCAATAGCCCATTAGGAGGAAGTCTATAATATACCCATTGAAAGTTTATATCCCATCCAATGTGGGACTATCTTTATCTCTTTGAAATGGAGAAATATCCAACAGTATTGAAGAACCAGAGTTGATCCACCTAGTGTCACAATGAACATCGGCCATATTAGATTTAAAACAAACAAGGGAGATTGATTTATCTTTATTCTTACGCCATTGAAGGAATTTCAGACAATCCTTCTTCATGTGCCACTTCTTTTTACAGAAGAAACACCTGAACTCCTTAGCAATTCGTCCCTTAACATGCGCTCTTCCCTTTTCTTTTGCTTTAGGGGCGTTTGTCATCTTTCTTGTTGGTTGCCATCAACACACACACTCTCTATGCTCCATGATCAATCGACCTTCATCCTGAACACGCATGGTCAGCGGTTCATTCATTGACCACTTATCCTTATGTGTGTTATAGGATATCTTGAAAGGTCCGTATTGATGCGGGAGAGTGTACAAAATGTAATGGACCAAAAAGTTATTAGACATCTCAACCTCCAATGTCTTTTGTTGACCTGCAATGCCCCTTATATGCATGATGTGCTCATGCACACCTTCGAGATCGGAAAGCCTTAGTGACGAAAACTTCCCAATGAGGGTACTCGCAAGTGCCGTATCAAAGCCATGGAACTGCTCATCAATTTCCTTTAATAGTGATCGGACCTTGTCATATTTTTCCACCTAGCCCCTTATACTCGATGATATTTTAGTCTTTGTGAACATAACACAGAGACAGTTAGATCTCTCCCACTTTTCAAAAAGATCCAAAGCTTCTGGAAGGATAGTATCAGTAATGGCTGGCGGCTCATCCTTGTAGATGGTCTAATCAATGTCCGCCACACCCAAATGAAAGAAGTACCTGCTCCATCCAAATTCTGTAGTTTTTGCCATTCAATTCAGGAACTTCATACTTAAGATCAGTAACTGTCACAGACTATGATGCTGCAAAAATTTAACATACATACTCAATTCATTAATTTTGAGACTTAACTAACCAAAATATGTATTACCAATGTAAAACATACAAAATGTGAATCTGGTGACATAAAACTTGCATGTGGGCCAAAGTTCTAAATCAATTAGATTCATTTTAAATTCATGATAAATCTATCAAATCATGTTTCTTTTTATACTCCCTGTAGGTAAAGTAGAAAATATAATTTGATATCGTATCCCAATTAATCATACATAATATAATAAAAATTCTATTGTATCAAGTATGATTAATCGCAACTAATGTTTGTTCTCCAAACGTGAACTTAATTAAATCAAACTTAACATATAATTTTAATTTATTAAAGATGGTGTGGCTACTCCATGATTAATTAAAACTATAAAGATCACTAAACATTAACCAAATTCTTGGGCTCAAATTATTGCATAAAACTATAGGCAACATAAACATAATTGGACAAGTACACTGAACTGAAAAATATTGGGTTGCAAGTTTATCATACACGGGACTAAACATAATATGCCTTTTGCTATTTATACATGGCACAAGCTTAATAAATAAAATAAAAATAAAAATCACAACAGCAAGATGTACTTGTGCAATGTACATTCAATTAAACAGGCACACACATCATATAGTCCCCTACAGCATAAGTCCAAGTTCATACTCATCCCATTAAATACATAAAAAATGAATGAGTGCCTAGTTTTCATTGTCTTGATGGGGTTACGAACATTATGAATGTTGAAAGGCTAGGAAATAATTGCAAAAGAACTGTATGAACAACAATATCAATTAATGAAACAGTTAGGCTAAGTAGGCCAACGTCTTTTACTATAGCAGTACACATTAGCATGTGTAAGCACAGAGACAAAGTCATGACATCTAATACAATGCAAATTTAAATGTACTGTAGAACAATTAAACATGGAAAAATAAACAAAAGCACGATTAATGTTCAAAGCAATGTACAAACATATGTGAGCCTGTGCAGTGCCTTTGCAGTACAAAAGCATAGCAATACCATGTACAAACTTATGTAAGAAACCTCATTTGAGACTGAGTAATTTTCAACAGAACCGAACCAATTGATTCAGGACAAGGCAATCAAGAACTTTATATTTTCTTTGAAACAAAAAACAAAAGCAAGCCACGTGATGTTGGTTTCTCCTAAAGCAAAAGCACATGGCCCACCATACAGAATTATTAACTTTGAAGTGTCAAAGTTGTATTATGAAAAGATCAAATTGCCCCAAAGATCATCTTTAACCTTGAGCCGAGTTTCAAAACCCATTAATAATTTCTTTTCAACCCAAAAGAAAAGAAAAACAGATATCTAAATTCTGATGAACAAAATCAGCAAAATCAGTTCAAAAATACATCAAGACAGAGGTAATTACTAGCTCTGATACCAATTATAAGTCTAATTTGATGATTAGATCACAAATTTACAGAAGAAATAAATCAATTTCTTACATCCAACCATTGCCTTTCAAAAGGTAAACTTTTACAATGTGTTTTGATCTTCTGAAGTCTCAAACTCTCTGTTTGATGGTGTATCTTCTGAAAATCCGAGATACTTGATTGCAGGACCAAAACCATTTTATAAATGTTTGATACTGTTCCATCAATAGTTATCAAACTGATTTTGAGAGGGAATTGGTTATAGAAACCATAGATCACAACCGGTTGGAAAGAAAATGGGAAAAAACCAACACCGAGGAGATCGTTCGGCCAAAGCTTCATTTAACATCCATTGTTTGGCCTGGAGCCTGCTTGTCCCAGAGTCAGCTCGGCCGACATCCTGAAGTTCGGCCTCATCTGCCATGTCAACTGCAGCGTTAGAACTTCCATACATAAACATTCGCGATAAGAAAACACCCTGAAACATCTAGCGTTTTCTGTGGGAAATGAGTCAATGCACACGTCATCTTCCACACCAGATATGGCTAAGTCCACCTAAGGGGGTCCTTATTTGCCGACTATCATGGAGGAAGCCAGCTATTCACCGACACAAACCTCGGCCCCTCCGCTGGCAAAACGCTTGAATCATGACTGGTGACTTCTGAAAAATTTCACCCGTTCACACGGGAAGTGAACAACAACATCGAAGAGCTGGTGGTGGCCATGGAACGGCTCACCAGTTCACAGTGCCTGCCAAGGGAAGCCTGCTTAGCTTTCCGGACTGCCCCCGACTACGCCTTACGGTACGATCTATCATAGTCACAAACTGAGAAGAAGCATCCCCGACCCTGGAATAGCGGTTTGGGATGCCCCCCACGTCTTTGCAGCTGTCGTGGACCCCCGTCTCCCTCGAGACGAAGAGGGGAGGAGGGGCGAGCGGACTGGAATCAATCTGTCTGCAACCACTTCCAAACGTCCACGACCTCCCCCCAAGCAGGTGAGCAACCACCTCACCACCTGGGATGATGATCGGTGTCTGGGGAGCTAACGGGGACGAAGTAGGAGCCCACACTGAAAGTCTCAGTGTCATGCCCCGCTTCCCATTATACTTGGGAGCGAGGATGCGAGCGGGTCCGCATGGGCTGAAGCGGTGAAGCTCAAATCCAATAAGCGTCTGTAAAATAAAGCCATCCGTAAGAACTTACTTGCTATTCAAAACAACAGAATAACTATGAATTTAAAGCCAACATCCAAAAAAAGTACACAAAAGTAACAAGGCCCAGCATGGCCAAACAAATAACAGAGTTTTACAAAATGGGTACACACCCTACAAAAGTGCAGTAAAAGGAATCCTAAGCACAGCAGGTAGGGCTCAGCAACTGGTGTTAATTGGGGAGAACTCTTGAATCAGCATACTCCTGGTCTAGTGGGTCTATCTAACTCAAGCAGGTCTTCCTCTAAGTAACATGTCTCGTGACCTGACATACATCTCAAACAACATAGAAATGTATGTCAGCAAGGGTCCTTGGAAAGCAACAAGCATACATGGGACCCTCGACAAGGGTTTCGAAAATATTTTACTTGGTAGTTAACACATTCTGAATAATGGAACAATTAAAATTTCTAAGCAGTGTGCACAGAAATTACTTTAGCATGGCAGTTATAATATAAGTGAAAGCAATAGCAGTTTTACATGTCATACATTTTAAGATAACAATTTTCAAGGTATTCATGAGTGTATCTAACTAGTGACTAAGGTTCACATCGTTGGGCAAACAGCAAGTGAATCTACCTTCTCGTGCCCTCGAAGGTGACCCGTTTACTTCCGACTAGTGCCTACGAACCCAACCCCATCCACATTACTTATTTGGACCATGAGCCAGATTCAGCCAAACTGGCCCACATGATTTATGATACTGGAACATGAGCCAAACTAGCCAAACCGGCCCATAAGCAGGGGTGGCAAAATGAGCCCGACCCGACCCTAACCTGGCATCCTTAACTGGGTATGGATATGGGCCAATCCGGGTAAAGTAGGATCAGGGTTGACCCGACCCGACCCAAATAAAATCCGGGTCTGGGATGGGTTTGACATGTCTACCCGGATGACCTGAATTCGACTCGGTTTACTTTCTTTTTATATATAAAAATTTATATAATAACTTCAATACACAGTTGCAAGGGCAGTTTTGCTTATACGATTTGAATTGTTGTCCTCTTCTTTAAGAGGTCTTGGATTCAATTCCCTTTACATACAACTTTTTAGTTAATTTTATTACTTTCGTTAATAAAATGGTAACGTTAATTATACTTCCTTGATGTCATCAGTGCGGTTTAAGAGACGGGCTGCTGGAAATCGTGCAACACTTAATAAATTACTGGTGGCTCTTAATAAATAGCTGGATATCGAAAAGGAGCAGTTATGTATAAGTCAAATCTTAAGCCGACAGGTTAACCCGAACCCGACCTGGAAATTTTTCGGGTCATCCGAACCCGACTTGGATTCAATCCGGGTCAGGTTAGGGTTTACCTCTATCTGGGTCGGGTCAAATCTGATCCGACCCGACCGAACCCGAACCCACCCGACCCGTTTGCCACTCCTACCCACAAGGTAGCCAAACCGGCCTAAGAGTTATGATTTTCAAGACTACTTTATCAAGTAATTTGTCAAGATGGCCACATTCACGAGTTTTTATCTTACAATTCACAAAATGTAACATATGAACTTTGGTGTCGTTATATCACATATAGTGTAGTTTGTCATGGTATTTTTCGTATGTGTCATTTCACGGTTAAATTGTCCAGAAACTAGCTATTTGTAAAAAGCGATTAAATGAAACAACATTTAAAAATATGTAGAAAAATGCACACTTGCCTGATTTGAGCGATTTTGGTGTCGTTGTATTCGTATGAGAGGCGCAGATGTTTCTGTGGCATTAGATTTACGATATTAAGCTAACAGTTCTTAATCAATTAAAATAATATTATAATCCTTTTTATATAACACCGATTATGTAATTCATCTAATGTTCATTTTTTGGAGGAATAGTGTTAATCTTTATTAAAACAAAGTGTACAAAAATTATTATGGCAGTGCACGGGCAGGGGGTAAATGGGAGAAGGGATAGGGCACAAGCGCCGTCACCCTCAACCCACCACCCCCTCACACTTTACCTGCCCAACAAGCTTACTTTACAAACACATTGGCCTTGGCCGTAACATTAAGTGCCTACCAGCGACTCTAGCCAGCGTCTCTAAAATCCCATTTTACCATAGCATGTTTTGCCTCCTGGGTATTAGCATCCAGATGATGTAGGATATTACTTACCGCTTTAGCAATATGCTCAAACAACTCTGTTTTAGGCGTTTTGATCCCCTCAAAAATCCTTTTGTTTCTCTCCTTCCAGACGTACCAAACAACTGCAGAAAGGGCAGTTCTAGCCAAAATACCCATCGACTCCTTCTTGTCATATTTTGTCAATATATAGTCGCCGATGTTAAAAAGCGATGGATCAGTGACGGTCAAAATTCCCAATTTGAGTAAACTCCTAGCAATGATATATTTAGTATAGTCAATTCATCTAATGTTCATACTTATATATATATATATATAGGAAAGTAATCAGTATACTTTATTAAAAACCAAAACTTTGTTTACAATTACAATTTGAGGGTACACTACTTAGCATCAGCAGATAAAAGAAAGAGAGGGGAGAGGGCACAAGCACCGTCACCCTATACAGACTAAGATCTATGATGTTTATGTAGTGTTCCCAAGCCGATAGAAATAAGACCCAAAATTGCCAAATGTATATACAACTTAGCCAGTATCCAAAAAACCCCAATTCGAGAAAGCCGTGATATCTGAAGCCTCATCCAGGTCCAGGTCACGCAGAGAGATATCAAATAGCAGTGTCTTTTCTAGACACTTGGACTCAAAAATCCGTTTATTTCGTTGCTTCCAAATATGCCATACCATGGATGCCAGGGCGGCCTTAGCCAACACCCCCACCGGGTCAAATTTACTATATGTGGTTAAGATCAAGTCACATACACCAGAGAGACTGGTAGGTATATTCCCCGTATATCCACGTTTGAGAAGGCCTCTAGCAAGTATATATTGGGAATAATCACATTCAAAGAAAAGCTGTGACACATTCTCCTGGATTTCATCTTCACATAGAACACAATTCCGATTGGAGATAATCCCCCACCTGTAGAGAATATCCTTGGTTGGAAACTTACCATGTATAGCTCGAAGGAGAGATAGTGACAATTTCGAAACATTTTTTCTGTACCAAACTAGGCCATGGTATACAAAGGTCGGCTTCAGGTCTCGTGAGCCCTCCCAGGCCGAGCGGAAAGAGCAAACACGCCCAGGAGCCCAAGTCCAGCTATCCACCTGTTGGCCGAGTGTAATGCTTTGGAGGTCAGGCAAAAGGGCTTGGATTTCCGGCAGATTGCGCTAGGAACCTGAGGTCCAATAGTCGCAGACGTGGATGGAGTCAGCCCCAGGCGGCGGGGGGAGTATAAGATGCAGAGGACCTTTGGGATGCCAGTTGTCAAACCAGAACAAGGTGGACAACCCGTCACCTAAAGAACGTTTGATCAAGTTTTGTGAAAACTTCCGGTGTCTCAGCATGTATTTCAGAGTGCCTGAGTCGGACGCTCTTAGTAGGGTGCTGAAAAATTTCCTGGAGGCGTGAACATGTTGTTTCCTCATGTGAGTCGCCCACAACCCTTCTGATTTTAGGAATCTCCAAGTAAGCCGAACACCCGAAGCCACATTCAAGTCCTTTAGTTGCCTTAGCCCCACTCCCCCTTCCTTCTTTGGAACACAAGAATCTTTCCATGCCCAAATATTCAGCTTCCCCCATATGAATTTTCTGCAAGCTGAATTAATGGATCTAATGACAGTAGCAGGAATGTGAAATGCTTGCATCCAGAATGCCACCATGCCATAAATAACACTACAGACCAATTCGATTTTTCCCGCAGTGGAGAGGAGAGAGGAAGACCACCCAAGCAGTCTTTTCTTGCATTTGTCTACCAACCTCCCATACATTGATGCTCTTGGATAATTTGAAGAAAGAGGCAGTCCTAGGCAGATAGAGAATGAAGTTACCAGTTTGATACCAAGAGAAGTGGTGTGGCCTCTAGCATCGCGAACACCTTTACTGAAGATGGCCGTGCTTTTGTCCCAATTTATCTGTAGTCCCGTATATAAATTGAAACTGTATAATAATTCCTTCATGCCCTCAATAGAATGGTGGTTGGCACGGCAAAAAACTAGGAGGTCATCTGCAAATAACAGGTGAGAAATAGACCCTGCTCTCTTCAAAGGGTGAATAGAAAGGGTAGTTTTAGCCCTAGCCATCAAAAGAGAGAAAGCCTCCATGACCAACACAAATAGGTAGGGGGAAAGAGGGTCACCTTGTCGCAGACCTCTGTTGGAACCAAAGTAGCCTTCTGGGGAACCATCAATTAATACAGAGAACAGGGGTGTGGAAATACATTCTGTGATCCAGCTAATAAATTTGTGTTTGAAGCCCATCTGGTGCAACTGGAAATAAATGAATTCTCTGTTGACACTATCAAATGCCTTACGAAGGTCCAATTTGATGCAAGTTATGGCACCCATAGGATTGCTGAAGTCCATAATCTGCTCATGGGCTATAAGTGTACAGTCAGCTAATAGTCTGCCCTTAAGGAATGCAGCTTGGTTGGGAGAGACCAAATCTGATATAACCTGCTTCAGCCTGTTGCATAAGACTTTACTGATAATTTTATAGAAGACATTACAGCATGAGATTGGCCTATAATCGCCTAAGCCTGATGCGGTGGTGCTCTTAGGAACAATGGTGAGGAATGTATGATTTATATAAGGGGGCATTCTACCAGAGTTGAAGAAGTAAGAAACAGCGGAGATAACATCGTCACCAATTCTCCCAAGTCTGATGGTAGAAATAAGAATTGTACCCATATGGCCCCGGCGCTTTGTCTTTCCCAATTTGAAAAGCTGTATTTTTGATCTCTTCCCCTGTAACCTGTCTCTCCATCTAATTAGAAGCTTCAGGGGTTAGGATACGCTTGGGGGTAAGTTTTGGAAATACATTCCAGTAGTCAGACTGCTTGTATAGGTTCATGTAGTAATTAGAAGCTTCCTGCCAAAAGGAGGACGGATCATAGCTCCATTGCCCATTAGTAGTCATCAGATGGGAAAGATTGGTGTGACATTGTCTAGATTTCATTGCGACGTAAAAAAATTTGAGTTCCTATCTCCCAGGTTGAGCTAATTTTGTCTACTTTTCTGCCTCAACTCCTCCTCCTCCATATCCAGAGCCTTAGCAAATTGGAAAGAAGCCAACTTTTCCTTTTCTTGTAGATCAGGATCAGAGGTTAATTTCGGATTCTTTTGCAAAATCTCCAGTTTAGTGCGACATGTGGTAACACCCATCTTCTCCCTATTACTAGTTGCCAATGCCTTGAGCTTGCACTTAAGGTTTTTTAGCTTTGCCGCAAACCTGTGCATAGGTGAACCAATTCCATCGCTACTCCAATTGCTTTGCACCAGATCAGTAAATCCTGGGAAGTTGACCCAAAAGTTATAGAATCTAAACGGTTTGGGGAAGGAAGGTACCTTAGATTGGGGTCAAACAATCATTCCAGCATGATCACTCGTACCAGCAGTAGTGTATTCATAATAGGAATGTGGCAAACATTGAACCCACTGAATATTGGTGAAGACGTGGTCAAGCCTAGCTGAGATGTGATAGATTCCCATGCGTCAGTTATTCCAATTATATTTGCAACCCACGCCTTTGAGTTCAAGGAGCTGACATTCGCCAATACAGGTATTAAATGCGTCCATAAAACTGGAGTCAACATTGCGCCCCAAGCTTTTCCTTAGAGCTACGGATACTGTTGAAATCGCCACCAACAAGCCAGGGGAGGGAGTTCAGCTTTCGAGAGTCATTCACTAGGGAAATCCATAGCGGGACTCTAGCAGAAGGAAGATTAAACCCATAGATAGCAGTGAGGGCCATGATGAAACCACCCGAGTTACTGAAAGTTGCTGTTATATGTTGAGCTGATATTGAACCCATAGTGCATGACCAGGTCAATTGATTGTAGAAGATAATAATTCTCCCCCCTTTATGATAATTGCGGTTATCAATACTCCCTCAATCCTTATTAAAACACCTTGTGATCCTCTCTCCATTCTTAGCTTCCACCTTGGTCTCAAATAAGCATACTATAGTAGGGTTATGTGACCGCAGCCTGTACCTCAGATCAGCGAGACGTGAAGAGTTATTGAGGCCTCTTGAATTCCAGAAGAACACCGACATTAGGAAGGAGTGGATTGGGGCTGAGATTGGGCCAGCCTAGTACTTCGCCGAATTGTAGTAGGAGATAAATGGGCTGCCTTCATTTTATTCTGCGGCATTGATGCCTTGAGTAATAGCTGCTCTTCCTCCTAAGCAGGGTTGAGGACAGTTGGGTTATCAGGGGGATCAATTTCCTCAGCTTGATGCAATACCACAGGGGATGGTGTATGACGGGAAGCAAGACGGATGGAACCAATAGGCGCAGAAAGATCAACCAAAGGATCAAGAACCGGGGGTGTTCCTACCGTGGCTACACTCTCCCTCTTCCATAAGCGAGGGTTGCCGATTGTCAACAACTTTAAAAACAACCGCAGCTGCTACAAGTGAGGACCTGGTGTCCACACTATTAACAACATTCTCAACCTCTTCAATAGCAGGCGAGATTACTCCATGTGTGGTCTCCACCGCATCCGGAATCAAGTCCCGGGGTTTGGTTTCATTGACATCAGGTCCTTCAGACATAGCACAAGGGGTTGGGTTACTGTTAACATTAGTCAAACCTGAAGCCTCTGTGCAATTAGTAGCAGCTGAGTGGTCACTGACTACCAGTATACTTTGGACCTCCGCATTATTTAGGCACTTTTGGATTGAAGGCAGCTTTGCAACGTCCGGGCATTGGGAGTCAGCATGTCCAAAGCACACACAATGGCTACATCTCGGAGGCTCTCCTTCGTATTTAGTGTCAATGTTGATGACGGACCCATCGTCCAATTCCAGACCGACTGTCCGAGGAAGGGGCTTAGAAGCGTCCACCTCAATCAGGCACATCACATACGTCAACCTCTCCAACTTGGCCATAGCCCTGTCAAGGCAAAGGGGGTTCCCCACAATTGAACTCATAAATGCTGAATATATCTAAAGTCCACATACTCATAGGTAACCCATGGAACTGGACCCATACAGGGACAGTAGCCAGCATGTCACGGTCATATTGTAGTGTTGGGCTCCATCTTTGCAGGACCGTCAACCTACCATCAAATAGCCACGATCCTCCGTAAAGGACCTGTTCACATTCCTCCGCACACTCAAATCAGAAGTATAAAACCCCATTTTCCCTACTGAAGATATGAACACCCTTCTTCAACCCCCACAGTCGGTCAACCCACGATCTAAGTTGTCCGTAGTAAGGGACATCTCCGAGGACATAGCCAATAAGCGTGTTTTTCCAACGGTCAGCCCCCTTTTTAATCATGGATCCCAAGACTCTTCCTACACTGACCCCATCTTCCTTAGGAAGGGGGATGAAGTCATCCTCAGTGATTCCTCATAAGTTCTCCTGTTTGCACAAACATCAGAGAAAGAAAGCTTTGTGCATGTTGTATTAATTGTAAGGGAGACTTGAGGTCTAACAGGCAAATTAGCAAATACTTGATGGGCCACCGAACCAGCAATATTTGCAGTACCTCTTGGTTGCTCGCGCTCCACACGAGAATGCCCCAATCGTGACTGTCCCACCCCCTTGTGCAGCATGTCTCTATGTTGCTTGAAATCGCTGTTCCCCCCGTCGAAGTTGCCCATCAGATCCAGCGGAAGGTCGCAGACCAAGACCACTCCTCCCTCGTGAGTAATCCGCCCTATGGAGACCCTTGCGATGCGAGACAAGTTCCCAACCACCGTCTGCCGCATTAGGACCCCGACCACCGTCAGTTGATTTTGGTATCGCCTGTATCGCCGGACGTCATCTTTTTATGTGTCTATATATATACTAGTCATAAACTGTGCCCTAAGGGAACAGTTTGTTTAAAATATTTCTCCCTCAAAATTTTGGATCCCCTAATTTTAAAAGAACAGTAATAATTAAAGCGCAATAATTATTATTTAGTTTCAAAAAAATTTAGTCACCCAAAGAATTAGTTTCCCCATAAAAAAATCTTCCCCTCAAAATTTAGTTCCCTCCAAATTTAACCACTAGCCTATGGGCACTGTACATTTAAAATATTTACCCCTCAAAATCTTGGATCTGCTAATTTTAAACAAATAACAAGAATTAAATCGCAATAATTGTTATGAAGTGCTCAAAAATTTTAGTTCCAGATTAAACATTCCCTAAGGGCACGATTCATTTAAAATATTCCCCCTAAAAATCGTGGATCCCCTAATTTTAAACAAAAATAACTAAAGTGGAATAATTGTTATTTAGTTCTCTAAAAGTTATTTAAATCAGCCAAAATTTTTAGCTATCACCAAAATTAGTTCACGCAAAGAATTTAGTTCGTCGAAAATTTTAGTTCAATTAAAATTTAGTTCCTGCACGATTTAGTTCCCCCAAAATTTTAGGTAGAGAGATTACCTTTAAAAGAATAACCAATAAGCGAAGGACAAAACAAAACAAATCGACAATGTCAATATAAAAATGGCTGACGATAAAACACAGAAGAGTTAGATGAGGAATAGAATGGAGGAAGCCAAGAAGTTTCCTTAACATAAGTTTCTTAAGGCCCCATTTTATGACTAACCAAACTGCAAGAAAGAAGTCAACCAAATTAGCCTCCACTATCTACGAAAAAGTAAAAAAGAAGTTGATTTTTTCCATGATATTTGCCATCAGACTTAAATTTGCAGCCTTCTAAACCCTCTCACACACTCACATAGACACACACACACACACAAAGACCTACCCACCCCTAGAAAAAAAGAATAAAAAACCCAAGGTCATAGAAGAAACTGGCTCGATAGCTCTTCTATGAGGATATGCATTGGTGAGTAGTGGTCAAGTAGTCTCCTTCGCTCTTGAGATGCTCTTCTTCGAGGAGGTCATAGTCCACTATCTCCAACACCTTAGCATGATATGCGTTGATTACACATTGCCTCAAATTTAGTCCTTCATTGAACATAAGATCCGTTGGCCTTTTTCAAGTAAAAGTCTCTAACAGAAGGATCCCAAAACTGTAAACAGATGCCTTTGTAGAGACTTTTTCCGAATAGATGTACTCTGTTGAATACATATTCAAGCCACCACATAGTTCATTTGTATCAGGCGAGAAATATAATCATGCATTATAAATGAATGTACCATATCCTAAAAGAAAAAAGCAGCAGAAATGGAAGACACTTAGTGCTGCCTCTCTTTGCAATATCCTAAAAGAGAAAAGAAGCAGCATCCGTGTTCCTTAGGATCAAATGCTCATTAGTTCTAAAATAGAGGAACTTGCAGGAGGGTTGGCAAAGGACATTTCTCAGATATCTAAAAGAGGGGTGGTGCTATACATTTAACTATAAAAAAGCAAGGTCACCATTAGTGGCTCATCAAATTTGGTTAATAAATGCAGTTATAAGGCCAAACACCTTGAAATGCATATCCTGTATAAATCCAATAGGGAAGGTATTATGCCCCGAATAACAAAATTTTGTTCTCAAACTACCAACGGGTAACAATCAGAAGCCTCAGGAGGATGGAGGTGATGAGGGTGTGGTCTCACTGGTGGTTGTAGCTGCAAACGATGAAGGGGTGTAGACTATAGCCTTTCGAAGTATCTCAGTAACAATCTAGTGATTCTGCTTGCTCAAGGGCCTCGATGGATCCAGTCTAACCTGCGGCAGACAAAATCAGAGAAATAAGGCGACATATGGAATCAGATAACTAAGGCAACCGACACATGCATAGTTATATCACAAAAATATACATGCAAAATGGAAGATCTATTGTTTTTTGAATCGTTGACCCTAAAAGCAGAATAAATCTGGTTCGAATGATCATTTGATGTGCCTAAAAGTAGAAGAAATCACCTCTTGAGCTTTTTTTCCTTGAGATCAACCAAGCTTGGTGGGGGTTTTTAGAGAATTAAAATGCATCGGATTTGAGAGAATAAAAGGGGTTTGAGAGAATTTTTAACTCAGAGAGAATAAAAGGGATTTTGTTATGAATGAGGGAGGCCTTTGGCCTCCCCTCCTTCATTACCCATTCATTAGGCCCCCATTACTTAGAGTAATGGGGACCCTTGGTCTCCTAGAGGCTTTTGGCCTCCCCACTATGAGATATATAAATAGAGCACCATGGCTCTTAGCTATTGTGACTTATTTCTTAGCAATGAAATTCTCTCTCTTTCTCTCTTGAGTTCATTATCATATAACACGTTATCAGCACTTTTGCTCCTCTTTTTGAGCTTTTCTACACTCCAAAATCCATCTTACTTATTTCGAACTATTGAGCTTTTCTACACTCCAAAATCCATCCTCTAATTTGTTACGCGCATAGGAATCTCTGGTTGCTGCTGTTCGTGGCGGATTTTCTCTTTGGCGTGCATTGCTAAAGGAATCTCTTGGGCGTTTTCGGAGCGTGGATTTTTGTCTCTACGGATCTTCTCGTTTTTCAATCTTCCCTAGATTTTCAATCTAGAGGTAATTTCCATCGATCCCGTAGATAAACAAATTTTTATTCTTAGCCATGATTTTTTACAACCTCTTTTTGGCTTGTTTAAAATCGGCTAAATACAATATCATGCCTTGTTAAAATACAATAAATAATACAAATAAAAAAACCATACACATCATAATTGCTCCCAAAACGCTGTGTGCTATGTCCTGAGTTGCCATTCTCCCCAAGTTTTGGGCCCTTCTGCTTCCGGTCAGTGGGAGGAATAGATGGAGCATTGAAATTAATGTCCTCATGGTTAGCATCTTTTATGGATGACTTACTAGAAACAGAAGCAGCTTCATATCCATTTAAAGAAAATGCATCTGCAGAAGTTTTGAATACATGCTAAAAGTCCAATGATCACAAATTTGGCTTACCCTTTAATTTTTGATAGTTTTGAACAACATGTGATTACATGTATTAGAATCTCCTGCTAAATTTGGCTTACCCTTTAATTCGGCTTACATGTGATTACATGTGATTAAATGTGATTACAAATTTGGCTTACCCTTTAATTCGGCCAAATTTGTGATATTTTTGAAATCCTAATAGCTTTAATTTTTGATAGTTTTGTACGAATATCAGATAGTTTTGAAATTCTAATACATGCTCCCGGGTGGAGAAATTTTAGTGTAAAGAGAGAGACTTCCAGTTTCTAAGTCTTTCCTCTGGAAACTTACAGTCGTTTTGAAACCAGGTAGGTTACTTAATGTTACTTAAATTAGACCAAATTAAATTCTCAATACATTATATAAATGATTACATAAATACTTCAGAAGATGGGAAAACTGGATGCCTCTTTCTTAATAGGTCCCTAGTTGCATAATAGGTAGATGAAATTCGGAGAGTCAAGGTCTCCTCTCTTGTTCCAAGTCTGCCCCTGCCCCCACCTAGGGTTTTGGGATTTTTTGTATTCCCCAACCCAAAAATGGGCTTAATTTAATTAACATTGATAGTTTTGTTGTTGGGCCTGCAGCCCACTTGTGCCTATCAATAACTAAATAAATTAATTGGGCCTGCAGCCCCAATTACTTATCGGTTATTATTTTTGCCCACTAAATAATGGCCTGAAGCCAATTACTTAAAGGGACTATCCTCTATGTTAAATCACAAATAATTTCTATAGTCCATGTTGACAACTTTATTTAAACATCGCTTTTGCAAATTATTATCTATGGTTTACTAGGATTCTATTTTTCAAAATATAACTATCTTAAAGATCCTGAGACCGCTCTGCCGTTAGTCAACTAACCTAACGGTGTATGACGTTTCCACGTGGTCTACAAGATATTTATATTTTCTAGTTTCCCTTACCATATGTTTTGCTTTAGATATATGCGTGGTTGTTTACTTTTATGCCCGTAGCATATTTAGAACTGCGTGGATGTTTAAATCAGTAAAAATGTGTTTTTCGGGATCGGCCATTGTATACCTATTTACTTTCCTTGCACTTTTATTTTCTTTTGAGAGAATTTGTAAGTGAGGAAATTTGTATTTTATAGCCAAAGCTCGATGCAACAGCACATAGAATTGATGAAAACTCCTTCAATGGATCATGATGTCGGTCAATATGCTTGGCTAAGTTTGCTGGACCAACCTAGCTTGACTGGGTAACAAGTGGTCCTGGCTTAGTCAATTCCCAGGCCGCGTCCGCTGGACCGCAAGGAGTCGATTCATGACTGTGTAAGCCAAAGCTCGATGCAACAGCATATGAAGACGGAGATATAGGGACCCAGTTCAGTTTGGGTTTCCAAAGTTGTATTTTTTTATGGACTTTAAACGAACTTTGGACTGTGTACTATTTTGGGTATCTGGCCGATCCCCGCATTTTTACTTGTTTATTTCTTTATGCATGAATTTTTGAATTTTAATTAATTCATGCTCATTTTAAAATACGTAGATAAATGGAAAAATTGGCAAGCGTCGATTTCGAGGTCCTCGATTCTGCAGGGACAAATTACCTGAGTTGGCGAGTAAACCTGAAGTTCCACTTGCGTTCAATGGCCCTCCTTAAGTCCATTTTGGCTCCTTCCTCGGCCCCAGCAGCGGCCGAAGCTTCTGCTACAGCTAGCAGCAGCCCCACAACCACTGTATCCGATGTAGATAAGGCGAAAGCTATAATCTACATTAGGAAGCATATAGATCGGACCTTAAAGGCCGAATACTTAACGGTTGAGGACCCAAAGGACCTGTGGACAGCACTGGAAGCACGGTATAAACATCAAATTGATGTTATATTACCCCGTGCCAGTTATGAGTGGGAAAACCTCAGACTTCAGGACTATAAGTCCGTCCCTGAGTATAATTCTGCACTTCATAACATCACCTCACGCCTGAAGTTGTGCGGTGAAGAATTGACAGAACATCGCATGTTGGAAAAAACATTTACCTCGTTTCACGAGAAAGATGCAATCCTCATGCAGCAGTATCGTGAACGTAACTTCACGAGATTCTCCGATCTGATCTCATGCCTACTTAGAGCAGAGCAGAATCGAGATTTACTGCTAGCAACTCATAACTTACGTCCAGCTGGCACTGCCCCTATCCCTGAAGCCCACCACGTTTCTCCCCAGAAGTGGAAAAACAAGAGGAAGACTAAAAATACTAAAGGGAAAGCGGTAATGAAGCAACCAAGAGGTGCAGCTCCCCAGACAAACAAAAACAATAAAGGGAAAAGAAACTTCACTTGGAAGCGAAAGGACACCAAGCACGTGTCACTTCCAAAGAAGACCTGGGAGGACAAATGCCATAGATGCGGCATGACTGGCCATTGGTCCAGAAACTGCCGCACTCCTCGCCACCTACAGGATCTATACCAGGCGAGCCAGAAGTCTCGACCTGAAACAAACTTGGCAGGTGTACAGCCGCCAACTGTCTTTACTGCAAAAGACTTCGAGAACGACGACCTTCTCGATTGAGCACCATCATTTATCTATGCTTTTTAGAATTCAATGTATCTTCATCTTTATTTGCTTAAGTACGAACTTTTATTTTCGAATGAATGTTTACATTTTGGCTCAAATAAATTTTTGTTTTTGCTTATATAGATGATGTCTGAGTGCCTAGTGGACAGTGCCTCAACGCACACAATCCTTCGCGATCATTGCTATTTTAATAGCTTAAATAAATATGACGGTCCTGTTATCACAATTTCAGGACTGTCCCAAATAATCGAAGGATCTGGTGAAGCAATTATATTGCTCCCAAATAACACAAGACTTCAAATAAAAAATGCATTATTCTCTCCTAAATCAAATAGGAATCTCGTAAGTTTCAAGGATTTCCGTTTAAACAGATATCACTTAGAAACCAGAGATGAAAATACGGTAGAATATCTGTATGTAACTCGTCAGAAAGATGACCGGAAGATCATCTGCGAACGATTCAAGGGACTCCCGTCGGGTCTCTACCAAACATACATTCAACCAATAGAAGCCAATATGACTGAGCACCCGACGTGCCAATCACTGCCAGAGTTCAAACTCTGGCACAATAGACTTGGTCACCCTGGAACAGCAATGATGCGATGCATCATCACTGAATCCCGTGGACACAAATTGAAGAACCGGAAGATTCTTCAAAAGGGTGAATTTCCATGTCTCCCTTGTTTTAAGGGAAAACTAATAACGAGACCATCCCTCCTGAAAGTGGGATTAGAGTCTCCTGGCTTCCTTGAGAGAATTCATGGTGACATTTGCGGGCCTATTCACCCCGCAAGTGGCCCATTTCGGTACTTCATGGTACTGATTGATGCATCAACCAAATGGTCTTATGTGTGCCTCTTGTCCACCCGCAACCTAGCTTTTCCAAAGCTATTGGCACAAATAATAAGGTTGCGTGCTCATTTTCCCGATAACCATATCAAGAAACTACGTCTTGATAATGCGGGAGAATTTACTTCACAAGTCTTCGAAGACTATTGCCGGGCAACGGGTATTGAAGTTGAACATCCGGTAGCACATGTTCACACCCAAAATGGATTAGCTGAGGCTCTTATAAAGAGACTCCAATGGATTGCACGTCCATTGCTTATGCAATCCCAGTTGCCTGTGGATGCTTGGGGGCATGCTATTTTATATGCCGCATCACTTATTAGGATAAGACCCTCTGGAGGTCACACTTTATCCACGATGCAACTAGCATACGGCGCACCTCCGGATATCTCTCATTTGAGAGTGTTTGGTTGTGCGGTATATGTCCCAATAGCACCACCGCAGAGGACCAAAATGGGTCCTCAGCGTCGTCTAGGTATATATATTGGGTTTGATTCGCCCTCTATTATCAGATACCTTGAACCCCTGACGGGTGACGCATTCAAGGCTTGTTTTGCGGACTGTGAATTTAATGAGAAATTTTTTCCAAAACTGGGCACACAGTCTAAGAAGCCAGAAGCTTCTGAGACCATTAGTTGGGACCAGAAGTCTTTGTCCCTATATGATCCGCGTACTAATCTGTGTGAAGATGAGATCCTGAAGATCCTTCACATCCAGAATACAGTACATCTTTTACCGGATAAATTCACGGACAACCAGAAGATTGTCCGTTCACACGTCCCTGCTGCCAATACGCCAGCTAGGATTGACATCCCCATAGATGGATGCAGCCCACCGACAGCAGAATTGGTTGTACCTCAAATGAAAAGAGGACGCCCACCAGGTTCAAAAGATAAAGTTCCTCGAAAGAGGAAGTCTCCTGGCGATACTAAGATTATCCCTCCACAGGATGCTGAGCTCAGACCAGCTACTTCTCCCCTCCTGATTTCCCCAGCAGAGGAAACAATAGGAGAAACATCATTAAATTTTGTACGTACTGGAGAAGTACTGGACAGAAATAGCATAGTCGTCGACGACGATTTTGCGTTCGATATTGCCGTTCACGTCACTGAATATGACGATGACGTCGAACCACGATCTCTAGCGGAATGTAAACGCAGAGATGATTGGCCAAAGTGGGACGAGGTAATAAGAGTAGAGCTGGACTCACTCTTGAAACGCAAAGTCTTTGGACCAGTAGTCCAAACACCAGTAGGTGTAAAGCCTGTGGGATATAAGTGGGTTTTCATAAGAAAAAGAGATGAAAATAATGTGATCGTTCGCTATAAGGCACGCCTTGTAGCCCAGGGATTTTCCCAAAGACCGGGGATTGATTACGAAGATACGTATTCTCCGGTCATGGATTCGATCACATTCCGATTTTTAAAAATGTCACGCCCCGCTTCCC
Organism: Scilla litardierei; assembly: GCA_030789695.1. Taxonomy (NCBI): domain Eukaryota; kingdom Viridiplantae; phylum Streptophyta; class Magnoliopsida; order Asparagales; family Asparagaceae; genus Scilla; species Scilla litardierei. The sequence goes on from CM061133.1 coordinate 40,437,988, forward strand.
AAAAATATGGAGGCGAAGCGTGAGAAGGTCCGCTCAGACTTGAAGCTACAAAGCTGCAAGTCCGATAAGCGTCAATCAAGTTTAAAACTGCAGGTCCTTGCAACGCGAACGAAACAAAGATAATAATAATGAAATGAGACAAAAGAGATATCTCAGAATATCCATAAAATAAGTTTCAACATCACAGAAAAGCCACCAGGCTAAAAGAAAAGAGTCTAAGGCCCAAACATGGCCAACAAAAGTACAGCGTACAAAACAAAGGTGCCACGCACCGACAACTAACAGAAACCTAAAACAAAAGAAAGCTAAGCAAATACTCAAAGAATGGTCACCGGTGTCCACCAAAATCCTCTTGGCAATCATGGACTCCGTCTCAGCGTCAGCAACACATCACGTACACAGCAACGGTCTCTGGCTCAGGGTCTAACATGTGGCACCCAAAAGAGCAAGGGGCACATGTCAGCAAGTCTGGAAGACTTGTGCAAGTGAAACTGAAAGTACAAGTAAGAGCAACCTAGCAGTTCTAGCATGATGCAATGACATGGCAGTTAAAGTATGAGTGCAGTAGGTAAAGTAAAGTAAAGTAAAGTACGAGCATGGCATGGCATGGATGACAAGTATTACATGAATCATTCACAAGACAAGTACAAGACAAGAAAAGTAAGCACCTCGTGCACAGAGATTCCGTCTTTTGGCTAGAGTGGCTGCGCGGGCCAACTCCTAAGCTCAAGCGAACGTTTATCCCTACCCCTCCACGTGTGTCGAAACAGGGCCTTACCCCCGAACGGGAATGCTCGCTTCTGGAACACGAGCCAGGAAGTGTTTTGCCTTGCTGGTCTAGGGGTGCACCTAGCCAGTCAAGGGAGTACAAGTACAAGTATTGTAGCGTGTGCTACCAATGCGACATTCAATGCATGGATGACATGCCATGACAAGTAGTAAGGCGTACAGGTAAGGAAAGTAAACGTGACAGTTTAGTATGCATGAACAACAAGTTTAAAGGTTGGATCTAGCTTCGTTGTCAAGCTAGATCAATTAGGTGACGGATCTAGTTTCGTTGTCAAACTAGATCAAGTAGGCGTCTAGCCAGCTATCATTTCACTGACTAGTCTCTTTTACGCTAAAAACAAGTAAGTGGCCTAAAAACATGGCCCTAAGCAAGATTTGGCAAGTTTCACTTGCCTGCAACTATAACGTCAAGAAAACACCGCCCAACGAGTCCAAAGTCACGATTCCTACGAGCACAAGTCCACCGGCCTACATCCATTTTATTAATCTTGATTAGTGATTGCTAAAAAATTTAAAATACTTTAAAATACTGATTTTTAGTCTTGATTAGCATGCAATTGGGTTGGGGGTCCTAGGGGTGCAAAACGTTACCTCAACATGACGCGAAAGCTACACCGGCGTCGGGTAGCGACGCCTGTGGTTGGAATAAAAGATCGCGCTCCAAGTCCAGATTCCAATTAGATTCCTCGCTGGAAATTTCAGAGCAATCGACCGGGCGACGATTCCAGATTCCAAAGCTCGCACGTGCGACTACGGGTGACAACGTGCGACGAAGTCGTACGCGACGAATCCTCGAAGAGCAAGCACCTAGGTGGGGCCCACAGTAGTCCTAGGGGCCTTTGGGGGACCCACAATAACTCTGGAGAACTTGGGAGGCCCACGGTGGCAAGCGATGCGACGGATGCGGGGTTGCGACGAGTGGCTCTCGGTCGTACCCAGCCAATGCGGGGGATCCTATCGGTCGCTGCGAGAGAACGGGGCTGTGCAGGCGATTAGGGTCGGTCGCAGCAGCGGGCGGGGCTGTCTCCTTCGGTCAGACCGGTCGGGAGCGTCGGTCACTACGGGCGACAATGCGTTGCAACGTTTGCAACGTTGCAACGAAGCTGCGAGCGCATGGTGCGGGCGGGCGATCGGTCAGATGCGGAGCGATGCGGGGTGACAAGCGGGCGACGGTGCGGAGCGCTGTGCGGAGCGGGGCGACAAGGCGGATGCGAGCGGGTGCGGGCCTAGCGATCGGTCAGACCGAGGGAACGGAGCGGGCGGCTGCTGCAGCGTGCGGAGCAGAGCAGATGCGGGGTTGGCTACCGGTCGGAGCGGCGATTTGCGGTGGGTTTTCTCGGTCAGAACGGGGCTGAACGTCGCAACGTTGCGACGAATCGTCGCAACGTCCAAATTGAGTTTTGGAAGAGGCTAGGGCTAATTTCTTGCGAAAATAGGTCTTCCTAGGGGTTGTTTATATATTGTAGATGGGTTGACTTGGTCTAGGGCTAAATCTAATAGGATTAGAAGTTTAAAATAATTTAAAATTTGAAATTCAACTTCTCCAACTCACCCAAGGATTTGACTTGGTCCAAATGAGCTGGAAATTGGCTCAAAAATTCTTTAAAACGTTTAAAACTTAAATAAATTTTATTTGGCCGAAAATAATTTATAAATTAATTATTAAAAATAATATAAAACTTGTTAAAAATATAAAAGTGGTCAAATAAACTCCAAAAATTATAAAATAAATATTGTGGTGATCGTGGCGATGAATGTGAGCTAACTAAGAAGACAGAACTCAATTTCGACATCGGACGACGAAACTAAAAATAGAATCGTCTCCCGTCAAGAGTGAGAATCGTCACGTCTCATCGAGTAAGATTAAATTGTGGAAAAACGACTCGAGAAAAGTCGTTCCAAATTAGTGCCACATTTTAATACTCTCAGAGACGTTCACAACGGCATATCACACCAAAGTGTTCACAATCACATAAAGTCTAAAATAAACACGTGCACGGTCAAAAGCACGTGCACGAACAAAGTACAACGGAAAGTGGTCGTTACATCCTCCCCACCTTAGAATAAAGTCCGTCCTCGGACTTTCTAATATATCTAGTCGCTCTAGTAACTACCCCAATCAAGTCATATAATAATTCAACCAGGTGTAGTCATTACAAGTGCTTATATATGCACTAGGTAGTCAAACATTAACACTACCAACACGTATATATATATATTCACGTACGGTCCTATAACTGTATTTACGACACGCCACATATATCATAGTCATCAATACTTATAACTAAGCACATACTTACCCGTGCATGGTGCACACCCATACACGCTAACATTTCATTTACATACACCAATCATACCATTATATAACTAGCACACAAACACACCTAGTTTTAGCTAGTACACATACGTTCACACGAGCAAGTCCTTAGTAATTAGCTATACCACAAGACCAACACCTATAACTATATACTGGCGTAGCGACCCACAATCATGTGCGTAGCACAGCCAGGCAGAAACACTCTTATCACTATACATACATCAAACATTGATATATTCAAACTACAAACATACATTCAATATACTTAGAGTATACCCACTCAAGCTTGAGTGAGACTCGGCACATATATCAGAATATTCTATATACGTAACACAACATTTATACCTATACCAATACCACTCCCATATATATACATCTACCAATACAACCATATACATTCCATAAATCAATCACACTTAATATTTAGTCAGGCAATACTCACGTAGTTGAATCAATTTATATACCATAATAATAATACAGACACCAGTACCCACATATTTATAGTACCCTCCCTAGTACAAACATTCACCGTATAGTCACACATAAATAATGTATATATTCACACCATAGCCTACTACCTATAATTTGTATACTAACACATCCACACATACATAATTAAGATGTGCAATAGTCGTGTATACCTCACGGTATGCACGCATGCAACATCCCGAAAAGCAAGCAATACCAATCAAAATTATACTCCTACTTCCATATGTATATCACCTATACACTCCGGCAACAAAACATAACTACTTACGTCTAAACACAATACATACCCACATACGAGCACACACTCATACGTGCTAACATATAAGTCACATAATAGGCCTACCCTCTTAACCATACGTACTCTTATTATTATCATTACTAACATACACATAGCTTTCCCAATCATTTATTTCAACCATTATAAGCACCTCTTACTACATACACAACTTAGATATTTCAACGCTAACTCTTATATACACAGGCATCCCTAGTATAGTATAGTTATCCACACAAAAATCTATAACTACTAACACACAACAACTTCATACTATCACGAATAACTCCGAGTATATATATATATATATATATATATCACTCAATAGGCAAACATCAATATACTATGGGAATTCTCATTCAAGCCCACGTACACAACTTAGGTACGTGCACCACGACACCTCACAAGGGTCCAAGGGTCTACTAACAACTAAGAGTTGACACAGACATTGAAGGACCCTAAGGCCTAAGCAATAAAGAGAGGTCGAGAGCGTGACGAGGGAAGGATCGATAAGCACGAGTTCAGATAGGACGAATACAAGGAGACAGCTTGGTCAGACGAAACATTGACTCAATGGTGATGTTTAGGTCGAGGGAAAAGGAAGATGTAGTGATGCTTAATTAGGATACAGAATAGGGTGAATAGCACAAGCTAAAATACGCGAAATCTGAAAACTGTTATACTTCAAAAGTTGAAGTCCCAGTCTGAAAGAAATATTTGGGGATTGATAAAACGAGTTATTCAAAATAAATTTGAGTCGAATATTCATGATAAGGGGAGAATGGTCTATTGGTTTTAAAAATCGTTATAGAAGGAAGTAAAATCATTTACACGAATATTAAGGACGTGGTTTAGAAAATTTATACGTCAGCAATTTAAGATAATGTTGTCAAAAGTTTTTGAAAGTCAAAGAATGAAATCAAGTATCAGAAGAATTTAAACTCATGTTAAATGCTTCAAAACTTTAGGCTATGGAAAATTTTAAAATGATCAATTTGAAACTGCTTTTAGAGAACCAGGGTTTGCCAAAAATGAAAAAAAAACTGATTTACGCAAGGTTCTTAATATACGAGCTCAACAAGTCTGGCACGGATATAAAAATAATTGAAATTCAATTTGGTTTAGAAATTTTTCTAAAAGTGTGTATGGTGAGCGGAAAGAAAATAATAGTAACTTAGCATAAGAATCATCAAGACCGAATAGCAAATCTTTAAAATCAAATCAGGGAGGGTCTAAAGCAGGAAGAGGCTATGAAAATAGTAATTTTGCAAAAATCTGAAGTAGCGAAAACGACGAGCAAAGTCCAACTTGCTGAAAGCTGAAATTCCATGTGTCTTGAAAGTATATTAAAGTAAACACGACGTATCATTCGAATAACACAAATAAGAGGGAAAATTATAAATCGAATTGGGCAGGGCAAAAGTAAAACTAATATATGAAAGAACGACACATTTACATAAGTATGAAAAAAATATAGGCTGGGAAAATACCATAAGCTAGTATTCAAAAATTCCGACAAACGTTTTAAAAATTTAAATCAATGAAGGAGGATGAAATATAGGTATATTAAAATTTTGAACAAAATAAAACTTAGTGGAAGAGAAGATTGAAAAATACTTTCAGAAGGTTCAAGTTTTGCAATGGCGATGTTTGAAAATTGACGACAATCGTCACGGGGCGATCTCGTGAATTGAGGCAAGGAAATTGGTCGGATGATCAAAACATTCATACGCCTAGGTTATGAATCAGGAGAATCTACAGGGAACTCCTACAGTCGACCAACTAAAGATTTGGAACTAGACACTAAGACCTTCTAAGGGGCTGGACGGTAATGAAATGCGTTCAGCTTGGTCCGAAATCGATGAACCCAAGTGAACGACAAAATGAAATTTTAGAGGTCTAATATGGTTAGGGTTAGGCAATAACCACTAAGGTAACTACTACGACGATTAAATCAATTGCTGACAGGGAGTCTAACTAACAAACAGAGGCCTCTAACTAGCAAGCACAGACGTCTAACTAAGCCTTCTTATCACCTAGGGTCCTAATAAAACAACTTGACTCATGGCTTCTGACTCGGATGTTGCAATTTATTTAATGGACATTCCGTTATTATCGTTGCTTCGTTAATTCGCAATTGCAAGACTAGACCTGCATGGGCCACCAACAAAACCTGTCACGCCCCGCTTCCCAAAAATATGGAGGCGAAGCGTGAGAAGGTCCGCTCAGACTTGAAGCTACAAAGCTGCAAGTCCGATAAGCGTCAATCAAGTTTAAAACTGCAGGTCCTTGCAACGCGAACGAAACAAAGATAATAATAATGAAATGAGACAAAAGAGATATCTCAGAATATCCATAAAATAAGTTTCAACATCACAGAAAAGCCACCAGGCTAAAAGAAAAGAGTCTAAGGCCCAAACATGGCCAACAAAAGTACAGCGTACAAAACAAAGGTGCCACGCACCGACAACTAACAGAAACCTAAAACAAAAGAAAGCTAAGCAAATACTCAAAGAATGGTCACCGGTGTCCACCAAAATCCTCTTGGCAATCATGGACTCAGTCTCAGCGTCAGCAACACATCACGTACACAGCAACGGTCTCTGGCTCAGGGTCTAACATGTGGCACCCAAAAGAGCAAGGGGCACATGTCAGCAAGTCTGAAAGACTTGTGCAAGTGAAACTGAAAGTACAAGTAAGAGCAACCTAGCAGTTCTAGCGTGATGCAATGACATGGCAGTTAAAGTATGAGTGCAGCAGGTAAAGTAAAGTAAAGTAAAGTACGAGCATGGCATGGCATGGATGACAAGTATTACATGAATCATTCACAAGACAATTACAAGACAAGAAAAGTAAGCACCTCGTACACAGAGATTCCGTCTTTTGGCTAGAGTGGCTGCGCGGGCCAACTCCTAAGCTCAAGCGAACGTTTATCCCTACCCCTCCACGTGTGTCGAGCCAGGGCCTTACCCCCGAACGGGAATGCTCGCTTCTGGAACACGAGCCAGGAAGTGTTTTGCCTTGCTGGTCTAGGGGTGCACCTAGCCAGTCAAGGGAGTACAAGTACAAGTATTGTAGCGTGTGCTACCAATGCGACATTCAATGCATGGATGACATGACATGACAAGTAGTAAGGCGTACAGGTAAGGAAAGTAAACGTGACAGTTTAGTATGCATGAACAACAAGTTTAAAGGTTGGATCTAGCTTCGTTGTCAAGCTAGATCAATTAGGTGACGGATCTAGTTTCGTTGTCAAACTAGATCAAGTAGGCGTCTAGCCAGCTATCATTTCACTGACTAGTCTCTTTTACGCTAAAAACAAGTAAGTGGCCTAAAAACATGGCCATAAGCAAGATTTGGCAAGTTTCACTTGCCTGCAACTATCACGTCAAGAAAACACCGCCCAACGAGTCCAAAGTCACGATTCCTACGAGCACAAGTCCACCGGCCTACATCCATTTTATTAATCTTGATTAGTGATTGCTAAAAAATTTAAAATACTTTAAAATACTGATTTTTAGTCTTGATTAGCATGCAATTGGGTTGGGGGTCCTAGGGGTGCAAAACGTTACCTCAACACGACGCGAAAGCTACACCGGCGTCGGGTAGCGACGCCTGTGGTTGGAATAAAAGATCGCGCTCCAAGTCCAGATTCCAATTAGATTCCTCGCTGGAAATTTCAGAGCAATCGACCGGGCGACGATTCCAGATTCCAAAGCTCGCACGTGCGACTACGGGTGACAACGTGCGACGAAGTCGTACGCGACGAATCCTCGAAGAGCAAGCACCTAGGTGGGGCCCACAGTAGTCCTAGGGGCCTTTGGGGGACCCACAATAACTCTGGAGAACTTGGGAGGCCCACGGTGGCAAGCGATGCGACGGATGCGGGGTTGCGACGAGTGGCTCTCGGTCGTACCCAGCCAATGCGGGGGATCCTATCGGTCGCTGCGAGAGAACGGGGCTGTGCAGGCGATTAGGGTCGGTCGTAGCAGCGGGCGGGGCTGTCTCCTTCGGTCAGACCGGTCGGGAGCGTCGGTCGCTGCGGGCGACAATGCGTTGCAACGTTTGCAACGTTGCAACGAAGCTGCGAGCGCACGGTGCGGGCGGGCGATCGGTCAGATGCGGAGCGATGCGGGGTGACAAGCGGGCGACGGTGCGGAGCGCTGTGCGGAGCGGGGCGACAAGGCGGATGCGAGCGGGTGCGGGCCTAGCGATCGGTCAGACCGAGGGAACGGAGCGGGCGGCTGCTGCAGCGTGCGGAGCAGAGCAGATGCGGGGTTGGCTACCGGTCGGAGCGGCGATTTGCGGTGGGTTTTCTCGGTCAGAACGGGGCTGAACGTCGCAACGTTGCGACGAATCGTCGCAACGTCCAAATTGAGTTTTGGAAGAGGCTAGGGCTAATTTCTTACGAAAATAGGTCTTCCTAGGGGTTGTTTATATATTGTAGATGGGTTGACTTGGTCTAGGGCTAAATCTAATAGGATTAGAAGTTTAAAATAATTTAAAATTTGAAATTCAACTTCTCCAACTCACCCAAGGATTTGACTTGGTCCAAATGAGCTGGAAATTGGCTCAAAAATTCTTTAAAACGTTTAAAACTTAAATAAATTTTATTTGGCCGAAAATAATTTATAAATTAATTATTAAAAATAATATAAAACTTGTTAAAAATATAAAAGTGGTCAAATAAACTCCAAAAATTATAAAATAAATATTGTGGTGATCGTGGCGATGAATGTGAGCTAACTAAGAAGACAGAACTCAATTTTGACATCGGACGACGAAACTAAAAATAGAATCGTCTCCCGTCAAGAGTGAGAATCGTCACGTCTCATCGAGTAAGATTAAATTGTGGAAAAACGACTCGAGAAAAGTCGTTCCAAATTAGTGCCACATTTTAATACTCTCAGAGACGTTCACAACGGCATATCACACCAAAGTGTTCACAATCACATAAAGTCTAAAATAAACACGTGCACGGTCAAAAGCACGTGCACGAACAAAGTACAACGGAAAGTGGTCGTTACATCCTCCCCACCTTAGAATAAAGTCCGTCCTCGGACTTTCTAATATATCTAGTCGCTCTAGTAACTACCCCAATCAAGTCATATAATAATTCAACCAGGTGTAGTCATTACAAGTGCTTATATATGCACTAGGTAGTCAAACATTAACACTACCAACACGTATATATATATATATTCACGTACGGTCCTATAACTGTATTTACGACACGCCACATATATCATAGTCATCAATACTTATAACTAAGCACATACTTACCCGTGCATGGTGCACACCCATACACGCTAACATTTCATTTACATACACCAATCATACCATTATATAACTAGCACACAAACACACCTAGTTTTAGCTAGTACACATACGTTCACACGAGCAAGTCCTTAGTAATTAGCTATACCACAAGACCAACACCTATAACTATATACTGGCGTAGCGACCCACAATCATGTGCGTAGCACAGCCAGGCACAAACACTCTTATCACTATACATACATCAAACATTGATATATTCAAACTACAAACATACATTCAATATACTTAGAGTATACCCACTCAAGCTTGAGTGAGACTCGGCACATATATCAGAATATTCTATATACGTAACACGACATTTATACCTATACCAATACCACTCCCATATATATACATCTACCAATACAACCATATACATTCCATAAATCAATCACACTTAATATTTAGTCAGGCAATACTCACGTAGTTGAATCAATTTATATACCATAATAATAATACAGACACCAGTACCCACATATTTATAGTACCCTCCCTAGTACAAACATTCACCGTATAGTCACACATAAATAATGTATATATTCACACCATAGCCTACTACCTATAATTTGTATACTAACACATCCACACATACATAATTAAGATGTGCAATAGTCGTGTATACCTCACGGTATGCACGCATGCAACATCCCGAAAAGCAAGCAATACCAATCAAAATTATACTCCTACTTCCATATGTATATCACCTATACACTCCGGCAACAAAACATAACTACTTACGTCTAAACACAATACATACCCACATACGAGCACACACTCATACGTGCTAACATATAAGTCACATAATAGGCCTACCCTCTTAACCATACGTACTCTTATTATTATCATTACTAACATACACATAGCTTTCCCAATCATTTATTTCAACCATTATAAGCACCTCTTACTACATACACAACTTAGATATTTCAACGCTAACTCTTATATACACAGGCATCCCTAGTATAGTATAGTTATCCACACAAAAATCTATAACTACTAACACACAACAACTTCATACTATCACGAATAACTCCGAGTATATATATATATATATATATATATATATATATCACTCAATAGGCAAACATTAATATACTATGGGAATTCTCATTCAAGCCCACGTACACAACTTAGGTACGTGCACCACGACACCTCACAAGGGTCCAAGGGTCTACTAACAACTAAGAGTTGACACAGACATTGAAGGACCCTAAGGCCTAAGCAATAAAGAGAGGTCGAGAGCGTGACGAGGGAAGGATCGATAAGCACGAGTTCAGATAGGACGAATACAAGGAGACAGCTTGGTCAGACGAAACATTGACTCAATGGTGATGTTTAGGTCGAGGGAAAAGGAAGATGTAGTGATGCTTAATTAGGATACAGAATAGGGTGAATAGCACAAGCTAAAATACGCGAAATCTGAAAACTGTTATACTTCAAAAGTTGAAGTCCCAGTCTGAAAGAAATATTTGGGGATTGATAAAACGAGTTATTCAAAATAAATTTGAGTCGAATATTCATGATAAGGGGAGAATGGTCTATTGGTTTTAAAAATCGTTATAGAAGGAAGTAAAATCATTTACACGAATATTAAGGACGTGGTTTAGAAAATTTATACGTCAGCAATTTAAGATAATGTTGTCAAAAGTTTTTGAAAGTCAAAGAATGAAATCAAGTATCAGAAGAATTTAAACTCATGTTAAATGCTTCAAAACTTTAGGCTATGGAAAATTTTAAAATGATCAATTTGAAACTGCTTTTAGAGAACCAGGGTTTGCCAAAAATGAAAAAAAAACTGATTTACGCAAGGTTCTTAATATACGAGCTCAACAAGTCTGGCACGGATATAAAAATAATTGAAATTCAATTTGGTTTAGAAATTTTTCTAAAAGTGTGTATGGTGAGCGAAAAGAAAATAATAGTAACTTAGCATAAGAATCATCAAGACCGAATAGCAAATCTTTAAAATCAAATCAGGGAGGGTCTAAAGCAGGAAGAGGCTATGAAAATAGTAATTTTGCAAAAATCTGAAGTAGCGAAAACGACGAGCAAAGTCCAACTTGCTGAAAGCTGAAATTCCATGTGTCTTGAAAGTATATTAAAGTAAACACGACGTATCATTCGAATAACACAAATAAGAGGGAAAATTATAAATCGAATTGGGCAGGGCAAAAGTAAAACTAATATATGAAAGAACGACACATTTACATAAGTATGAAAAAAATATAGGCTGGGAAAATACCATAAGCTAGTATTCAAAAATTCCGACAAACGTTTTAAAAATTTAAATCAATGAAGGAGGATGAAATATAGGTATATTAAAATTTTGAACAAAATAAAACTTAGTGGAAGAGAAGATTGAAAAATACTTTCAGAAGGTTCAAGTTTTGCAATGGCGATGTTTGAAAATTGACGACAATCGTCACGGGGCGATCTCGTGAATTGAGGCAAGGAAATTGGTCGGATGATCAAAACATTCATACGCCTAGGTTATGAATCAGGAGAATCTACAGGGAACTCCTACAGTCGACCAACTAAAGATTTGGAACTAGACACTAAGACCTTCTAAGGGGCTGGACGGTAATGAAATGCGTTCAGCTTGGTCCGAAATCGATGAACCCAAGTGAACGACAAAATGAAATTTTAGAGGTCTAATATGGTTAGGGTTAGGCAATAACCACTAAGGTAACTACTACGACGATTAAATCAATTGCTGACAGGGAGTCTAACTAACAAACAGAGGCCTCTAACTAGCAAGCACAGACGTCTAACTAAGCCTTCTTATCACCTAGGGTCCTAATAAAACAACTTGACTCATGGCTTCTGACTCGGATGTTGCAATTTATTTAATGGACATTCCGTTATTATCGTTGCTTCGTTAATTCGCAATTGCAAGACTAGACCTGCATGGGCCACCAACAAAACCTGTCACGCCCCGCTTCCCAAAAATATGGAGGCGAAGCGTGAGAAGGTCCGCTCAGACTTGAAGCTACAAAGCTGCAAGTCCGATAAGCGTCAATCAAGTTTAAAACTGCAGGTCCTTGCAACGCGAACGAAACAAAGATAATAATAATGAAATGAGACAAAAGAGATATCTCAGAATATCCATAAAATAAGTTTCAACATCACAGAAAAGCCACCAGGCTAAAAGAAAAGAGTCTAAGGCCCAAACATGGCCAACAAAAGTACAGCGTACAAAACAAAGGTGCCACGCACCGACAACTAACAGAAACCTAAAACAAAAGAAAGCTAAGCAAATACTCAAAGAATGGTCATCGGTGTCCACCAAAATCCTCTTGGCAATCATGGACTCAGTCTCAGCGTCAGCAACACATCACGTACACAGCAACGGTCTCTGGCTCAGGGTCTAACATGTGGCACCCAAAAGAGCAAGGGGCACATGTCAGCAAGTCTGAAAGACTTGTGCAAGTGAAACTGAAAGTACAAGTAAGAGCAACCTAGCAGTTCTAGCATGATGCAATGACATGGCAGTTAAAGTATGAGTGCAGCAGGTAAAGTAAAGTAAAGTAAAGTACGAGCATGGCATGGCATGGATGACAAGTATTACATGAATCATTCACAAGACAATTACAAGACAAGAAAAGTAAGCACCTCGTACACAGAGATTCCGTCTTTTGGCTAGAGTGGCTGCGCGGGCCAACTCCTAAGCTCAAGCGAACGTTTATCCCTACCCCTCCACGTGTGTCGAGCCAGGGCCTTACCCCCGAACGGGAATGCTCGCTTCTGGAACACGAGCCAGGAAGTGTTTTGCCTTGCTGGTCTAGGGGTGCACCTAGCCAGTCAAGGGAGTACAAGTACAAGTATTGTAGCGTGTGCTACCAATGCGACATTCAATGCATGGATGACATGACATGACAAGTAGTAAGGCGTACAGGTAAGGAAAGTAAACGTGACAGTTTAGTATGCATGAACAACAAGTTTAAAGGTTGGATCTAGCTTCGTTGTCAAGCTAGATCAATTAGGTGACGGATCTAGTTTCGTTGTCAAACTAGATCAAGTAGGCGTCTAGCCAGCTATCATTTCACTGACTAGTCTCTTTTACGCTAAAAACAAGTAAGTGGCCTAAAAACATGGCCCTAAGCAAGATTTGGCAAGTTTCACTTGCCTGCAACTATCACGTCAAGAAAACACCGCCCAACGAGTCCAAAGTCACGATTCCTACGAGCACAAGTCCACCGGCCTACATCCATTTTATTAATCTTGATTAGTGATTGCTAAAAAATTTAAAATACTTTAAAATACTGATTTTTAGTCTTGATTAGCATGCAATAGGGTTGGGGGTCCTAGGGGTGCAAAACGTTACCTCAACACGACGCGAAAGCTACACCGGCGTCGGGTAGCGACGCCGGGGGTTGGAATAAAAGATCGCGCTCCAAGTCCAGATTCCAATTAGATTCCTCGCTGGAAATTTCAGAGCAATCGACCGGGCGACGATTCCAGATTCCAAAGCTCGCACGTGCGACTACGGGCGACAACGTGCGACGAATCCTCGAAGAGCAAGCACCTAGGTGGGGCCCACAGTAGTCCTAGGGGCCTTTGGGGGACCCACAATAACTCTGGAGAACTTGGTGGGCCCACGGTGGCAAGCGGTGCGACGGATGCGGGGTTGCGACGAGTGGCTCTCGGTCGTACCCAGCCAATGCGGGGGATCCTATCGGTCGCTGCGAGAGAACGGGGCTGTGCAGGCGATTTGGGTCGGTCGCAGCAGCGGGCGGGGCTGTCTCCTTCGGTCAGACCGGTCGGGAGCGTCGGTCGCTGCGGGCGACAATGCGTTGCAACGTTTGCAACGTTGCAACAAAGCTGCGAGCGCACGGTGCGGGCGGGCGATCGGTCAGATGCGGAGCGATGCAGGGTGACAAGCGGGCGACGGTGCGGAGCGCTGTGCGGAGCGGGGCGACAAGGCGGATGCGAGCGGATGCGGGCCTAGCGGTCGGTCAGACCGAGGGAACGGAGCGGGCGGCTGCTGCAGCGTGCGGAGCGGAGCAGATGCGGGGTTGGCTACCGGTCGGAGCGGCGATTTGCGGTGGGTTTTTTCGGTCAGAACGGTGCTGAACGTCGCAACGTTGCGACGAATCGTCGCAACGTCCAAATTGAGTTTTGGAAGAGGCTAGGGCTAATTTCTTGCGAAAATAGGTCTTCCTAGGGGTTGTTTATATATTGTAGATGGGTTGACTTGGTCTAGGGCTAAATCTAATAGGATTAGAAGTTTAAAATAATTTAAAATTTGAAATTCAACTTCTCCAACTCACCCAAGGATTTGACTTGGTCCAAATGAGCTGAAAATTGGCTCAAAAATTCTTTAAAACGTTTAAAACTTAAATAAATTTTATTTGGCCGAAAATAATTTATAAATTAATTATTAAAAATAATATAAAACTTGTTAAAAATATAAAAGTGGTCAAATAAACTCCAAAAATTATAAAATAAATATCGTGGTGATCGTGGCGATGAATGTGAGCTAACTAGGAAGACGGAACTCAATTTCGACGTCGGACGACGAAACTAAAAATAGAAACGTCTCCCGTCAAGAGTGAGAATCGTCACGTCTCATCGAGTAAGATTAAATTGTGGAAAAACGACTCGAGAAAAGTCGTTCCAAATTAGTGCCACATTTTAATACTCTCAGAGACGTTCACAACGGCATATCACACCAAAGTGTTCACAATCACATAAAGTCTAAAATAAACACGTGCACGGTCAAAAGCACGTGCACGAACAAAGTACAACGGAAAGTGGTCGTTACAAATAAGCCTAACTTCTCTGGAAAGCCTAGAAATGCAGCTCATGGACGTTGTGACTGCATATCTATATGGCGGTATAGATAAAAATATCTACATGAGACTTCCTGATGGGTTTAATCTACCCCCAGAGATGAAAGAGATACCTCGGGACGTATTCTCTGTAAGGCTACATAGATCATTATATGGTCTAAAACAATCGGGAAAGACGTGGTATAACAGACTTAGTGATTTCCTTGCACATCAAGGATTCACGAATAACGAAGTCTGCCCGTGTATCTTTATCAAAAGAACGGGAACAGGATTCGTCATCATAGCTGTATATGTAGATGACTTAAATCTCATAGGATCTTCTGCAGAGATCAAAGAGATATCTGAAAGCCTTAAACATACTTTTGAAATGAAAGACCTAGGCAAAACAAAGTATTTTCTTGGCTTACAGATAGAACACCTAAGAGGTGGAATCCTATTACACCAATCTAATTATACAAAGAAACTTCTACACAAGTTTCATATGGATAAATGTCATCCTTTAGGTACTCCTATGGTCGTAAGATCACTAGATGTACATAAGGACCCCTTCCGGCCACTGGAAGAGGGGGAGGAGATACTGGGTCCTGAAGTACCCTACCTCAGTGCCATTGGAGCACTTCTATATCTGGCTAACTGTACGCGTCCCGATATAGCGTTTACAGTTAATCTTCTAGCCAGACACAGTGCTGCGCCCACAAAGCGCCACTGGAACGGAGTAAAGCATCTTCTGCGATACCTTCAGGGTTCCATTGATCTTGGACTTTACTACCAGAGAGGTGCCTCCCCCAAATTGTTTGGTTATGCTGATGCATGTTATCTCTCTGATCCGCACACGGCAAAATCTCAAACAGGTTTTGTATTTACCTACGGAGGTACTGCTATCTCTTGGAGATCGATAAAACAAACCACTACTGCTACATCTTCCAACCATGCAGAGCTCATCGCGATCCATGAGGCGAGCAGAGAATGTTTTTGGCTACGCTCCGTCGTCCAACACATCCTCCAATCCACTGGCCTGAAGACCAGTGATCTGGAGCCTACTGCCCTATTCGAAGACAACGCCGCATGCATTGCTCAGCTTCAGAAGGGCTACATCAAAGGCGACAGGACAAAACACATTTCTCCCAAGTTTTTCTGGACGCACGAGCAGAAGAACGACAAGCAGATTGAAGTTCGACAGATCCAGTCATGCAACAACTTAGCTGATCTTTTTACTAAGGCATTACCTAAATGTACTTTTGTAAAGCTTGTAAAGAACATTGGTATGCGACAGTTGAAAGACCTGCAAGCCTGAAGCTTGTACGGATTAGGGGGAGTAACATGTGGGTTGCACTCTTTTTCCTTAAGCTGTTGGGTTTTCCCACTGGGTTTTCCACAGCTAAGGTTTTAACGAGGCAAACACACTTACTCTGGATCCAGAAGTATCCACCCCTTGCCTCAGTAGCTGAGACCGAAGTGATGAATGTGTAAGGGGGAGTGTTATGAATGAGGGAGGCCTTTGGCCTCCCCTCCTTCATTACCCATTCATTAGGCCCCCATTACTTAGAGTAATGGGGACCCTTGGTCTCCTAGAGGCTTTTGGCCTCCCCACTATGAGATATATAAATAGAGCACCATGGCTCTTAGCTATTGTGACTTATTTCTTAGCAATGAAATTCTCTCTCTTTCTCTTTTGAGTTCATTATCATATAACAGATTTGAAAATTTTAAAAAATGTTAAGCTTGGTGGGGGTTTTAACTCAGAGAGAATAAAAGGGTTTTTTGGATTTCCCCTCAAATTGGTTTTCCCCCAGCTTGAGAAAATCGAGCTTGGTGTGCTGGTTGGGTTTTTTGAATTTCCCCCCAAATTGCAATGGTTGGTTTTTTTAATGGTGGGTGTTTTTGAATTTCGTTTTTTGTCAAAAATTAAGACCAATATTTGACAAATGGAATTTTGATATGTGTGGATGTTCAATAGCATATTTGATATGCCATTGGAAAAAACATATCTCTATTTGGAAACATGATGTTTGTCAGAAAAATTTCATTTTGACAGCATATAGAACTAGCTTTGTCTTAGTCATACTGTTTGTCCTAGTCATTTTGACATGCATATTGCATTTTGATAGCATATAGATGATTGATGAATTTCAGCATCAACCCAAATATACAACAGAAGAAGATACACTACAATGATAGTAACTGGCAGTTTTCAAAAGCCATAGCCTTCAAAATACTAAAATTCAACAAATATGTGGAATTGAACAAAATTTAAAGATGAACTGACCTCAAACATTAAAACTTTTGATATGAATATGTGCATATTAGTATGTGAAGATAGAAATAGATATGCAAGGAATAAGAGGAGTTGTTATGGACATTTAACTCCTTTTCTCTTAGAAGCAAGCACACATTTTAAAATTATGGACATATGACAATAACTAAAAATTTGCACATATGGGCAACATACCACTGGCATATGCATGAAAAACACAACATCTCTTTCAACTACTAACATATCATTAAGCAATCATGAATTGGAATATGCTTACTTCTTATTTTACATGTAAAAAGAAAGAGCAAATTTTCCATTATCAATTCAAGCATTGCATACGTCGGTTCAATGAATTACTTACGGATTGCATAGCAAAAAAAGCATTGGCTATGGGGAAAGAATTTTTTGGCTACTGTCAGCCATCATCTTTTTAGCAATCGATATCATCATGAACAGTGTGGATCAAGCAATGGGGGTTTAGAAATCGATTTTAGACATTCATAAGTTGAGATATTTCCTAGAGGACTTGATACTCTATTTCCACCAAAGAAATCTCCTTATATAGCATCAATCCCTCCTGCACATATGCATGGATGAACACACAAACGCATATACATATTTTTCCTCATCCAGTAAATATCTATGTACCAAATTTCATATCTTTATCCAAATAACAACAGATTAATTAATTGCTATGTCATACAAATATATTGCCATATACCTTATACCACGATTCATCTTAAAGTATTTAAAATTATAACTAAGAAATGAGAACTACATACCTGAAAGAACAGGTTGAATTGTTTATGACAATTGATACTGAAAGCAATGGAGTTAGCGCATACACAATGTCTTTGACATCTTGGCTCGTGGTAAATGCAGTAGGATATTGCTTTCTTGTAATTACCAGAGTTAAAGAGAGAATAAGGCTTATCATAAATGTAGTTATAAAAATCACAACAACTGAGAACTTTGCAATCCTTGGATACCTTGCTCCAAGTTCATTAGACACCCTCACAATACAAAGAGAAAGAAAATGATCCATATTCTGACCAATAGATTTAAACCAAAAAACAAAAATTAGAAACTAACCTTGCAGCCACGTTGTACCCAATGGAGACCATGATTGTCCAGGACAAAATATTCATGCTGGAATAAGATTGGGTTGGATTACCAGGTCATTACAAAACACCTCAGTTATAATGATGATGATGATGATGATGATGCATGAAATATTTCTAAGAAATTTCCAGAAAATGATTCCTCGATCTCAATCATAGTTAAATGAAACATCAGACGGGTGGTTCATAATATCATATTGAGTAGTTTGTTTTCATGTCACCAAGAATGTGTTAATGTTTTAAAGCCACAACTGCATGAACTTCTCTCTCCCTCGTGCATGGATGTAATATTGGTGGTGAGTGGATGGTAATATGTAAAAGAGACAAAGAAAGCCAATTAGCAGGATCAGAGTAAGTGCCCCACCAGATACTTGTGATGGAATAGATAAAGTCCTTCTCAACCAGAGTTTTTTCTCCTTCTAATGAGATTTATTGTGCATCAACTTTAAGCTCACTGGAAGAAGAAACCCTATGAAGTTGTGGGACTTCTGCTTCATGTTATTACAAATAGGCTGCTTATTGTTTGGATATAATGACCAAAAGTGGTGTGGTGGAGTTAAAAAAAATCAACACCTCTATTGACCAAATATGAAAAAAAGACTACAACCTCACAGACCAAATATGAGCAATTACTTTTTCATGAATTGGTCCCAAAAGAAATTCAACAATGATCTTCAACCAAGCTCCAAGCAGCTACTCCTTCATCGACTATGAAATTCAATCGATCTCACCGAGTATCAATGTTGAATTGCATGATACATGAGAAAAAATTAGATCAAAGGCGACATTGGTTCTTCAATATTCCTTTGCATTCAAATGTAAGATCAGAACAAACAACAACAAAAATTAGATCAATAGCAACCTTAATAAGGTGAAAATTTATCGAGACAATGATATGTAACCGAATTGATGTTTCAGTTTCGCTGAGTTCACCGAGGTACTGCTCCTTCTATCAACAATGAAATTCAATCAAAGCTGCTATTATTTCACCGATAATGAAATCATGATGGGTTTTCCTTGATGTATGCATTTCCCATATGAACACTTCAAATTTCTTTATACTTTGATCTAATTCCCATGTGAACAATTGATCTATGCAAATCCACTATGAAAGATAATTTGATCTAATTCCCTTGTGAAAGATAATTTGAATTATTGCTGTGAACATGTGATTTAGAAATTTTGATCTATGCATTTCTGTTCAGAACTGTCACTGTCTACAATCATGATTGCTCTTTAGTTTAGTACTGTAATCATGACTGCTCTTTAGTTAGGTACAGATTATGATGTTTGCTAATTTAGAAAATTTTATTTAGGATGTGTTGCAAGTGATAAAAAATTCTCTTTAATGTAATTAACATATGTTGCCACCTTTACTTGCCAACTAATCTTTTTGTCAAATGTCGAGTTGTAATGACTTAATTCTCCTTATCTGAATCTACAATATATATTGCATATGTTTCCTTTATCATGATTCAGTAGGAATTGGTTTAATTTGGTGTCTTCTAATTTATGTTTAGTGATTAATTTCATTCATGTTATCGTATTAGTTGCTGTTTCAGTGTGTTTTCTCACTACAAAATCGTTGACCATGGACTGCCCGGTCAACGTGGTCAAGGGACCGATTAGGGTCCCTTGGGTGCGTCGAGCGCGCGTAGATGCGGCGTGAATCGGAGATGTAGTCGACGCAGAGCACGTCAGCTGGGCCGGATCGGGATCCTTGGCCTCTGGGGGGCTGAGGGGAACCCTCGGCCCGGTGTGAGGTGCTCGGCCTTGGACGGTCGGACGACGAGGGGAAGCCTCGGCACCTTGGCTTGACGCACGACCGATGCGGAGCTGAGGGGAAGCCTCGGCTCGGATGGATGTGCTCGGCCTCGGTCGGTCAAACGACGAGGGGTAGCCTCGGTCGTCTTGCTTGATGGCGTTCACCCGGTGTCGAAGGGAAGCCTCGGCACTCGGATCTAGCGTCCTCCTGAACGGACGAAAACACTCGTCAGGGAGGACGGACCTTGGTTCCGGCCAAATCCCCTCCGATGCCTAAGTCTGATGACAGTCTGAAAGAGGAGGCTCGGCGGGGACGGTTTGACTCGAGAGGAGATCGGAACGACGTCCTCCGGCGCGAGCGGGGGAAGGAGATGAAGTGGGGGAACTAGGTCGTTGATGGAGTACCTTAGGTTTTGTTACCTGAGATGCGGTCCCTTGTTCAGTCGTCCTCCTAGCCCTTTTATAGGCCTCTCCTCGTGACCACCCATGACTCACGTTCTTCGTCCGC
The DNA here is from genome assembly GCA_030789695.1 of Scilla litardierei. Lineage (NCBI taxonomy): Eukaryota > Viridiplantae > Streptophyta > Magnoliopsida > Asparagales > Asparagaceae > Scilla > Scilla litardierei. Next base: position 40,458,615 of record CM061133.1, read on the forward strand.
CCCCAATCTTGCCCCCTCAATCCGCCTCCCCATCGCCGCTCCCCGCGTCATGCCAGCACCTCCCCATAACGGCCATTAAGTGGCAGCGGGCCTGGGGGAACGGTTATCGCTGGAGTGGGCGAGTGACTCGTGTGTTTCTGGGGTCGGGTCGGATCGATGTTCGGGGTCCTCTCATGGGCTTCATTGGGTGGGCTTGGACCCCCCACGATTTCACGTCGTAGGCTGCGCCTTTGGGCCCATGCTGTTGGGCCTCCGCAAAATAGACGTATCAATTGCCCCCATCGGTTGGGCTGATCGGCCTTGGCCGGTTCGGTTCGACTGATGTGACTCCTGGGGTTCCGATTGGCGCATCAGTCGAGGCGCGGTCATAAATGAAGGTCATGATGAGGCGGATCGATAGGATTTCCCTTGGCACCGATTTCGAAACGCCGCCGGCTCTTTGAGGCCTGCCACGCGTTCCTGTCAGGCGTTTTGAATTCGCCCCTGGGTCTTGTATATAAGTGCACCGGCTGCTTTGATCCCAACTTCTTCCTCGCTCTTCTCTCTGTTCCGGGCTTTCCACAAACTCGGAATCTTCTGCCGCCTTCGTCCTCTTGCCCTCTCCAAATAAACAAAAAGGTAACTCCTTTCCTATCATCATATTATGGCTGCTCTTAGGATAGGTGGCTCTGGCCAAGGGGCGAGGGATCCTCCTGAGTCCAGGCATGGCGGGCCCCAATCTGTGGGATCCGGTTCCTCCTCGGGGAGCCGTTCCCTCTGAGACAAAGGGAAGGGGAAGCTCTTCCCTGACTATGCTGGCGATGATGTGGCGTCGGTTGCCGCGCGGCTTAATGTACCCCCGGTTATCCCCAGAACGCCGTCGAGGACTCCTTTTCTGGCGGCTGCAGAGATTCGGGGAAGGTACCTCTGTCACCCGTATGATGTTCGAGTCCCTTTCATTGACGAGCGGATCTGTCTTCCGAGGAGCAACGAAGTCGACGTTTACGTCGAGATGTTCCATCTGGGTCTTCGTTTCTCGCTCAATCCCTTCTTTATCCAAGTCATGGAGTACCTCATGGTGCCCCTTTGCCAGTTTACCCCCTGTTCGGTTGCGGTTCTGACAGGATTTGTGATGCTCTGCTACACTCACGGTCTGGAGCCATCTCTCCCCCTCCTCTTCTATTTTTATCAGATCCAGACGGTCGGTCTAGGGTCATGGCTGCACCTCCGAGCCTGCGCGGGGAGGGAATGCCTGATCGGGCTACCCCACTGGGCGGGGGATTGGAGCTCAGGTTATGTCTTCGTAGTCTTCCTTGAGGACGCTTAGATTTTGACAGGTTGGGGTGGGTCAGGTCGGCCAAATCCCCTCAAAACGCTAACCCTCTCTGAGGCTGATCAGGCGGCCGTCGCACTGCTGTCGGCCCTCCCCTTGGAGGCAAATGTTGTGATCTGATTCACCGGATTTGGTTTTGGATGATGAGCAAACATAAATAATGTATACTAACTTATTTGTGAGCGCAGTTATGGAGATCGTCGCCAAAATACCACGTTCATCAAAAGCGACTTCTCAAGACTTCTCAATACGCGTGATCGTGTGCCTGGAGCTTCGTTGAAGCTCAAGGAGTTTTATGGAAGTCAAGAGGAATGAAGAATGAAGCTTTGAAGACGGCTCGTAAGGTTTATTTTATAGTCTTCTAGCTTCATAGATTAGAATGTTAAGCTTTGAGTAGGACTTACTTTATAATCTTCATTTCGCTCATATCTTAGAGCTAGGATATTCATAGAAGCCATTAGAAACTTTCCCGAAGCCTATCGCTTCTTCCCTCGGCTTCGAGTGCATGTTAGTTGGTTCAAGAAGAGTCACCAACCGACTAGATGACGATCTAGTCGGTCGGCAACTCTACATGAACCGACTAGTTTGCCTTCTTTATATTCAGCTCTTTCCCTGTCTACAGTTAGTCGGTCAAAGAAGAGTCACCGACCGACTAGATGACGATCTAGTCGGTCAGGAGTCCTTCTCAGACCGACTAGTTGTGTACAGTCATTTTCAGCCTGAGCTACTGTTTCGAGTTAGTCAATCAAAGAACGTTTACCGACCGACTAGTTGAGAAACTAGTCGGTCAGCATTTGTTCTTAAACCGACTAAGTCAACTTGAAGTCAGCCTATTCTATTTCGACGTTAGTCGGTCAAAGAACATTCACCGACCGACTAGTTGTGAAACTAGTCGGTCGGCAAGTCTTCTTAGACCGACTAGTTGTCTTTTCCTGTACTTCGACCTTTTGGCTGTTCAACCGTTAGTCGGTCTACGTTGTATCACCGACCGACTAGTTGATGAACTAGTCGGTCAGTGATCCTTCTTTGACCGACTAGTCTGGTTTAGAATAGAGCCGTTGGAGCTTTTCTTGAAACGATTTTCTCTCCCTCTCTCCTCTATCCTATATATAGTTGGAGGGGCTCCTTCATAAGTTTCAAGGCTGCCATTTTAGAGATTTGAAGAAACCTAAGAGAAGCTATTCAACTCCATTTCAAAATCTTTCTCTTCCTCACAAGAATCTCTCCCTCTACTCTTTGAGCCATTTCCTCAAGAGAGATTCTCTCCATTGTGAGCTTTCCAAGCCTAGAGCTTGATCCAAAGTCACCATCCTCCATCCTAGCCTTAGATCGCTGATCTTATTGGTGGAGATTCGGTTTGGTGACATTCTCTCCTCAAAATCCATCATTGCCCTAATTTGGTAAGTATACTCAAGGCATATGATTTTGTACGGCAAGAGTTTATTTCATTTCATTTCATTGAATTGTTGTACACTCTCGGTTGTGAGAGTTTGAGTGATCCCGGGTTGTGGGATTCACGGGAATCGATTGTAGGTCGATTGCACTTGTGGAGTTTCCGCAAGTGGGTTTAGTGGAAATCTTGAGTTAGGGTTGCTAACTCAAGTATCCGGAGGGGATCCGGGTGGTTGGGACGTAGGATCACCGGGAACAAGTCGGGGAGACTTGGGTGGATCCGAACCCAGTAATATTGTTTGTTTGCGTATGTTTTAATTCTTGTTGATAGTTGTTTAATTCCGCATTGTCGTTTGTTTCTTGCACAATAATTAGGAATAACTATCTTGATTATTTTAAGTACTATTCAACCCCCCTCTAGTACGTGTGCAGTAGCTACCACAGGGCACTACAATTGGTATCAGAGCCAAGGTTAAAGCTACGAGTTCAAAGCTATGACAAACAATGACTACAACGTCTTCAAGAACCGCGATGGAGCTTCTTCAGTTATGGAAGGACCATCCTCCGTCAGGCCTCCACACTTCAACGGTACCAACTACGGGTACTGGAAATGCCGGATGCAAATTTTCCTCCGGAGCGCTTCACTATGGAGAGCTACCATGACGGAGTATATCGAGCCTTCCGAAGAAAATTTCGCGAAGTGGACACCCGCGGAGGTCGCCGCGGAAGTTGCCAATGCCAAGGCAATGAATGCCTTGAATTGTGCGTTGGAGCCCGAGGACTTCAACAAGATATGCACATGTAAGAGTGCATATCAAATATGGAACCAACTCCTCATATTGCACGAAGGATCGAGTACGGTAAAAGATTCTAAACTCGTCGTTGCTAATAAAGAATTTGAGTTGTTTCATATGGAGCAGGGCGAAACCATGAAGGAATATTACGCTCGCTTCGTGGATATATCAAACGACTTGGAAGCTCTTGGGAAGACCTACACCCAAAAGGAGAAAGTCTCGAAGATAATCGATGGACTTCCTTCTTGTTGGGAGAAGCGTACCTACGCCATCGAGGAAGGTAATGACATGAATAAATATACCGTCGTACAACTAATGGGTACCTTGTTGTCTTATGAGGTACGCAAGGAGAGTAAGATCCGGATGAAGGAAAAGATGAAGGCGTACTTGAAGCAAGACGAGCCAAAGAAAAAGGGAATTGCATTCAAGGCCGCTCCATCTACCGATGATGAAGATTCGGAAGAAGAAGATGACGAAGAAATGGACATGGAAGCATTGGCCAATATGGCAAAGAAATTCATCCGATTCTTCCGACAAGGTAAGTTGAATCGTAAATCTAAATTTATTTCGACTAATGTTTCTACTCCTGTGTGTTACAAATGCAACAAGCCATGACATATCAAGCCGGATTGTCCTCTCTACAAACACAAGGGAAAATGGAAGGGATCCAAGCACGACAAGTCAAGAAAGCACAAGAAAGGGCTTGTCGGCACCTTCACCGACTCCGACTCCTCAAGTGGAGAGTCGGACGATGAAAGAATGGAGAATGCACACACGTGCTTCATGGGAAAAGAGGATCGTGATGAAGAGACTTCCTCCGATGAAAGCGAGGATGGAAGCGAGGATGAAGGCGAAGAGGTAACCAATGATGAACTTAGAATAGCCAATGAACAACTATGGAATAAGTTTTCTAATATGGCTACTAAGTTTATGAAGACTAAAAATGAATTAGATAGTCTTAAAAACTCGCCTAAGCCTTTCATCGTCAACAACGACACCGTTGTTGATGGGTTGAGAAATGAGATTGAAAATCTCAAGTCTCAACTTGAGCATGTTCATATCGAGGATTCGGATGAACATGTGATAGCGGATTTGACGTCTCAAATCTCAACTTTGAGTATTGAGAATAAAAATCTCAAATCACGTGTTTGTGCACTCGCATCGCAAGTTTCCACTTTGGATGCTTCTTTGCATTCTCTCACCGAGAAGCATGAGAGCACATTAGGCCGAATTCATGAATTCAACAAAGGTAAGGGCAAGTTGGATGATATCCTAAATGACTTACTTCCGGCCAATCATCACATTGGTTTGGGGTATAAGATGGGAGAGTCATCCAAATCGTCCGCCACCTTTGTTAGGCCATCTTCCGATGCTTCTACTAGTGGAAGTAAATACGTCATGGGTAGATCTTCTACCAATGGTGCTTCCGCTAGGAACACGCCCCCATTTGGAAAGAAACCCACTTTGGGTGGACCTCCCAAGAAGGGTCATGCTTACATGTATACCATGCCACGTAAGAACACACAACCTACCCCACATGTTAGCACAAATGATGATTTTTATGCTCCGCACCCACGAGCACGTGCACACCTTGTGAGACACACTCATGCACGTGTTCCTCCACATTCATATGTTCATCCTCATTCTCATATGAATAATTATCATCATGCACCATTGCATCGAATTCCATATGCTTACCCACGACATGCATCACATAGAAACCAACAACATATGCATGTTCCCAATAGGATTAGGACTCCCAAGACATACACCATTTGGGGTCCGAAGAACACAAGCATGCATAATAAGAATTTGTATGTGAAATCGTTTATTAATGATGTTATCTTGAATGATGATTATGTTGGGAAATCAAGTTCCTCGTGGAGTTGGTTTCCGAAGGGTTAGTTTCCTTTGACCCTTCATTGCTTGGTACCATTAGTTTAAATTTCATTTTATGGGTACCAAAGCAATTGTGGTTTGTATGGGTTACATTTAATTTGAATTTAGTTAGCTAAATTTATTGCCTAACCCATAGGATCCAAAAGGATTTTTGGATACCAAAATGATATTCTCTAGGTTAAATCCACCATGAGATACCAACCCTACCAACTCCGTGATTTGCAAGGATTTTCATTCGATTGGAGTTGATGGTGCTTGAATGATGCACCAAAGTAGGGGGAGCTTAATGTTGTAAGTATGTTCATACTTTTGATTCATATTGGTATCCATTGGTAGAATATAGTACGATTGGTATCATTTTGCTTCATTTGGTATGCTAGATTAGTGTATGCCATTGTTATATGATGTTCTATCTATTTTTGGCATAATATTCTTGCATGCTACTTTTGGTATGCACATCGGATTATTTTGTCTCTGATGTTGATTTCGTCGTTCAACGATTTTATGGATTTAATAGAATTCTTTCTATGGAAACATAGAATTGTTTTCCATGCATTCTATTGATTTTGGAGAGTATGTTCCAAAACTCAATAAGTAAAATCGATTTGAGTTTTGATGATTTCGGATTTCGTTGTTCGCCTATGGCTTGGTGATTTCGTTTTCCGATTTTCACCGATGATTTTATGATTTCGGTTTTCGATTTTCGCTTATGGCTTGATGATTTCGTATTTCGATTTTCGCCGATGATTTTATGATTTCGGTTTTCGATTTTAGCCTATGATTGGTGATTTCGTATTTCGTATTTCGCCTATGGTTTGATGATTTCGGTTTCCGATTTTCGACTTTGGTCTCCTTGACACGCTTTGCTTTTATTCGGTATTTTGTATTTGCTATTTTTCCTTGGTGTTATTTTGGACCTTGGTCGTATTCTTCGACTCCCATGCGTTATTTTTTAGCCATTGTATTTGTCTCCTCCCGCTCTTTTTGCTAATGCCAAAGGGGGAGAGATATAATAATGACAATGTGCTACTTAATAATTCAAAGGAATTTTCCATGAATCTAATTTGATGTGTTAGATTCAGGGGGAGTGAAGATATAAAATGGATTTTGATCCTATATGTGCAATAGTAGGATTCATATTTTATATTTCCCTCGTTGCTTGATGCATATGAATATTATTGAATATGGAACTAACGTGTCATCAATGCAGGGGGAGTAAGTAAATTTCAATTGAATCATTATTATTGATTATTATTTATGTTGGTTTGTCATCACCAAAAAGGGGGAGAATGTTGTGATCTGATTCACCGGATTTGGTTTTGGATGATGAGCAAACATAAATAATGTATACTAACTTATTTGTGAGCGCAGTTATGGAGATCGTCGCCAAAATACCACGTTCATCAAAAGCGACTTCTCAAGACTTCTCAATACGCGTGATCGTGTGCCTGGAGCTTCGTTGAAGCTCAAGGAGTTTTATGGAAGTCAAGAGGAATGAAGAATGAAGCTTTGAAGACGGCTCGTAAGGTTTATTTTATAGTCTTCTAGCTTCATAGATTAGAATGTTAAGCTTTGAGTAGGACTTACTTTATAATCTTCATTTCGCTCATATCTTAGAGCTAGGATATTCATAGAAGCCATTAGAAACTTTCCCGAAGCCTATCGCTTCTTCCCTCGGCTTCGAGTGCATGTTAGTTGGTTCAAGAAGAGTCACCAACCGACTAGATGACAATCTAGTCGGTCGGCAACTCTACATGAACCGACTAGTTTGCCTTCTCTATATTCAGCTCTTTCCCTGTCTACAGTTAGTCGGTCAAAGAAGAGTCACCGACCGACTAGATGACGATCTAGTCGGTCAGGAGTCCTTCTCAGACCGACTAGTTGTGTACAGTCATTTTCAGCCTGAGCTACTGTTTCGAGTTAGTCGGTCAAAGAACGTTTACCGACCGACTAGTTAAGAAACTAGTCGGTCAGCATTTGTTCTTAAACCGACTAAGTCAACTTGAAGTCAGCCTATTCTATTTCGACGTTAGTCGGTCAAAGAACATTCACCGACCGACTAGTTGTGAAACTAGTCGGTCGGCAAGTCTTCTTAGACCGACTAGTTGTCTTTGCCTGTACTTCGACCTTTTGGCTGTTCAACCGTTAGTCGGTCTACGTTGTATCACCGACCGACTAGTTGATGAACTAGTCGGTCAGTGATCCTTCTTTGACCGACTAGTCTGGTTCAGAATAGAGCCGTTGGAGCTTTTCTTGAAACGATTTTCTCTCCCTCTCTCCTCTATCCTATATATAGTTGGAGGGGCTCTTTCATAAGTTTCAAGGCTGCCATTTTAGAGATTTGAAGAAACCTAAGAGAAGCTATTCAACTCCATTTCAAAAGCTTTCTCTTCCTCACAAGAATCTCTCCCTCTACTCTTTGAGCCATTTCCTCAAGAGAGATTCTCTCCATTGTGAGCCTTCCAAGCCTAGAGCTTGATCCAAAGTCACCATCCTCCATCCTAGCCTTCGATCGCTGATCTTATTGGTGGAGATTCGGTTTGGTGACATTCTCTCCTCAAAATCCATCATTGCCCTAATTTGGTAAGTATACTCAAGGCATAGGATTTTGTACGATAAGAATTTATTTCATTTCATTTCATTGAATTGTTGTACACTCTCGGTTGTGAGAGTTTGAGTGATCCCGGGTTGTGGGATTCACGGGAATCGATTGTAGGTCGATTGCACTTGTGGAGTTTCCGCAAGTGGGTTTAGTGGAAATCTTGAGTTAGGGTTGCTAACTCAAGTATCCGGAGGGGATCCGGGTGGTTGGGACGTAGGATCACCGGGAACAAGTCGGGGAGACTTGGGTGGATCCAAACCCAGTAGTATTGTTTGTTTGCGTATGTTTTAATTCTTGTTGATAGTTGTTTAATTCCGCATTGTCGTTTGTTTCTTGCACAATAATTAGGAATAACTATCTTGATTATTTTAAGTACTATTCACCCCCGTCTAGTACGTGTGCAGTAGCTACCATAGGGCACTACAGCAAAGTCTATCTGGCCTTTGCTGGACGACCTACTCCTGAAGGCCGTCTTGTGGTCTCCGAGTAGGTCGCTTTTTTAGTCCTGGATTGCCCCGTGGCTTACCCTGATTTCGGTTTCGCTTGCAGGAATGGCTGGTCGCGAGTTCACCCGCAACGTTGATGAGCTGATTCGGCGTGGAGCCGCTCGGAGCCGAGGCAGCACCTCGGGAAGGGCGCCTCGGTGGACCGTCGAGGAGGAGGTGCCCCGAGCCGAGCCCCACCGTGGGCAAGGTGTCGGCCGCGCCTCCCGTCTCTACTTCTGGTAGTCCCCTCCCCGGGGAGGTCGCAAGAGCCGGATCCGTCCCACCGGCCCAAGTGGTGGGGGGTGATGATGGGTCCGGTGCAGCTCCTCTTGCGCCTGGCGTGCCCCCTCTTGTCTCCGAGGGTGGAGGCGGCACGAGGTGGAAGCGCTCCCCTTCGGCGCCTGCCGAGCCTCGCGGAGGGAAGAGGAGGAAGGAAGGCGCGGATCCCCTCAGTCCGGTGCGCTCCGTGCCCCCGGCGGTGGCCGCCGAGGATCTTCCAGTGACCCTGACGACCACCCCCGTCGCAGCGGCCCTGCCTCCATTATCGGGAATTGGTGCCCTGTTGGCGAGCTGCTCGGCCTCCCTCGAGGTCACCCCGGGGACTCGGTGTTTGTCGATCGAGCCTTGACTCAGCAGTTGGCCGAGGGCTCCGTCCTCCCTTGGGACCGTGGTCTCATCGAGAGGGCCCCCGTCGACAAGGTGTCGGACATCTTGGTCTGGATCCTTCAGCAGGTCTGGCTATCCCGATGTCCCTTTCTTTCCTTCGCTTTCTTCTTGGCTCATGTCTTGTCGCTCATGGTTCAACACTCGCTGTCGAGTCGCAGCGTCGAGCTGTCCGTTTGAGGGAGCTGGAGGAGTCCTCTGCAAAGGACCACGAGTGGGCTGGGGCGGCGGAGGTAGCTGCGGTGGCGGCCTAGATGGAGTCTCGGCAACTCAAGCTTCGGGTGGCCGAACTAGAGGGACGAGTGGCCGATCTCCGGGGGGAGTTGGATGACGCTCGGCGATCGGCCGGGGAAGCGGCGGAGTCGTTCCGCCTGGAGAGGGAGGAGTTCCAGAGGGAACTGTCGGATCGGCGTCAGGTGGCGCGGTTTGCGGATGAGGTGGAGAGGGGCGTCGTCGGGACTCTGGGGGAGAGGATCTTCGAGGTCCTCAGGGAGGCCTTCGGTAAGTATGAAGACCTTATCGGCCCCCGGATCGTCGAAGTCGTCCAGTCCTCTTTCTGGGATTGTGCGGAGCGCGTCCGGCAAGCCCCTCCGCCTGTCGATCCCCCTCGCTCCGAGCAGGACGAGGCGCCCGAGGATGCGTCCTCCCGAGCCCGGGTCCCCTAGGTCGTCCTTCCCGGCCTGTCAACCTCGTTTTCATCTTCAAATTTTTTAGCATCCGCTTTGCTTTGGCCTAGCCCACTTGAAATGGATCCCTGACCTCGCAATCTCCATTGGCATCTTTACTTGCTCTCTGCTTTGGGGCAAACAATTACTGATTGCAAGGATGTTCATTTAAGCCAGCAATTTTGTGTTCTTGGTCGACAAGTTTTACCGACGTCACCCTAGTTTTTGTGGGTGACGAATTTTGTTGTTCGCCGAGAGTGAATTATTTGTTAGGAGGTTCCTCCACTTCGATTTCCTGTAAAAAGACACACTTTTGTACCTCGGTTAACTGTTGGAAATGAAATTGACCTACTTGAATTTTTTGCGCATTTTGCTTTGTTGCTGCGACTTCGGCTCCTCTGCTGATGGTGGTCGCTCGCCTCCTTCCTCTGGGAGGTCGCCCCTTGCCCCTCGAGTGGACAAGTCGGTTGACATCCTTATTGGCTTGGGGGTTGCCTCCAGTCCTATAAACAATGGAGTAGGTCAGCGAGGGAGAAGTCCCTCGGCTTAGGACCGGTCAGCGTCGGCGCCGGCTGGGGGAATTTCCCCCAGACTTACGAGCGATGGAGTCGGTCAGCGAGGGTGAAGTTCCTCGGCTTAGGACCGGTCGGCGCCTGCGCTGGCTGGGGGAATTGCCCCCAGACTTACGAGTGATGGAGTCATTCAGTGAGGGTGAAGTCCCTCGGCTTAGGACCGGTCGGCGTCTGCGCTGGCTGGGGGAATTGCACCCAGACTTACGAGCGATGGAGTCGGTCAGTGAGGGTGAAGCTCCTCGGCTTAGGACCGGTCGGCGTCTGCGCTGGCTGGGGAAATTGCCCCCAGACTTACGAGCGATGGAGTAGGTCAGCGAGGGAGAAGCTCCTCGGCTTAGGACCGGTCGGCGCCTGCGCTGGCTGGGGGAATTGTCCCCAGACTTACGAGCGATGGAGTCAGTCAGTGAGGGTGAAGTTCCTCGGCTTAGGACTAGTTTTGATTGACCCCCCGCCTGGTGAGGTGGCGGTCTTCATTCTTATGCAGCCTTAGCAAAATGTTGATTCCATCGGAGATGAAGAAAATGAAAAAGGAGTGCATTTGTACTCTTAAAGGTCCTATTGGACTAGTACATTTGGAGGAAAAAATAAATAAAGCAAGACGGGGGGATGTGAACCTAGATAATCTCCTCCCGACTAGGCGGTGACTGGGGGGCCTCGCCTGCTCACTCTATGATGCGAAGGGGTCCTTGGACGGAGTTGACCTTCTTCCCTTTGTCCGGCTGCTTGGATGTTCCTTCTCCGTGGGACGGGTCATCGGTTAAGTTCCTTGCGTGCCCTCGGCTCATCAACTTCTCGATGTCCTTCTTTAGGTGCCAGCAGTCTTCAGTGTCGTGGCCATTGTCTTTGTGGTACTTGCAATACTTTTCCCCATTTTTCCCCGCTCTTTTTGTCTTCGGCGGGGGGCGATCAGCGCGCTCTTCCTTCTGCACTTGAGTGAGGACGGCGTCCGGGGTGGCGTCCCTCGTATCCTCCCTCCGCTGCTTGTTTCTCGCCCTCTTCTCTGTCCGGTACCCTTCGAGGCTGCGGCACTCGCTATCACCGCGCTTGGTCCCTCGTCTGGCCTTTCCTGCCTCGATGGCCAAGGTCTCCTCGGTCAACATGAAGCGTTCGGCCCTCGCCATGATCCCAGCGAGGTCTTTCGGGGGATCATTGTGCAGAGATTTCTTCAAGCCTCTATGACGCAGCCCTTTCTTTAGGGCCGTTTGGACAACGAGGTCAGGAGGGCTGTTTACGTTCAGCTGCTCAGCGTTGAAGCGACGCATAAATTGTCGGAGCGGCTCGGTCGAGCCCTGCACTATGTTAAACAAATGTTCAGCATCAGGCATTACTGCCATGAACTGCTTGCAGAACAGCTGGGTGAGTTCCTCGAAGCTGTCAATGGAGCGGCTGGGCAGGCTGCGGTACCAAGTTCTCGCTGCTCCCCTCAGGGTCGAATAAAAGCCCCTGCAGAGCAGGGTATCATCGGCTCCCTGGAAGGACATGTCCCCCTCGTAGTCCATCACAGGGTTCCCTGGATCCCCTATCCCGTCGTATTTCCCCAGCGTCGGGATCTTGAATCGAGAGGGGACCCGCGCGTCGGTTATTCTCTGCGATAGGGGGCACCGGTCTCCGTGGATGCCTCCAGGGGTCCGACACCCGCCTACCTCAGGCTCGTTTGGTTGTGGAGGTGGCACAGGCACTGGTTGGGCTGGCTCAACGGCCCTCGCCACGCTGGGGGTGGGGCTGGTCCGGCGTTCCCGGCTCCTCCGGCGGGAGCTTCTGCTTAGCCGTGATCGGTCCCTCGAGTGGTGCCGGTCACTTCTTCTGCGGTGGGGTGATCGTGGCTGACGAGACGACGCGGTCACCGATTCATCCCCAGTGTATTTGGTACCCCTCCTGCTCCTTTCGCGATAAGAGGAGGAGGCACGCGATCTCACCTGGTAGAAGCCGGGTAGTGTGAACCGACGCTCCGTGTTTGGTCTTCGGTTTCCGTGGTCAGTGACCACAGCGGACCGCAGGAGCGGCGGGCCACCTCCCAATGATAGCCGTCGACCAACACGTCTCCACTGGCTGGCGCGGGGCCGATGAGCTGCTGTACCGTCGCGACCAGCGTCTGAATGTTCGCGTTGGTCTCTTGGGCCAGGGCACGGAGCTGCTCCTGCATGGCCAGCTCGGACTCGCCAGTCTCTTCGGCTGAGGGGGCATCGTGATTGCCGTTGGGTGCGCCCTCAAGGTTGCTGTTGGGTGCGCCATTTCCCTCCTCAGGGATGGGGGGGCATGCATCTCTTCCCGTTGCAGGCGTGTGCCATTGCAAGTGTGGTTTGTTTTTTCATGGGATAGTTCGTTCCCACAGACGGCGCCAGATGTTTCAGAGTGTTTTCTCACTACAAAATCGTTGACCGTGGACTGCCCGGTAAACGTGGTCAAGGGGCCGATTAGGGTCCCTTGGGTGCGTCGAGCGCGCGTAGATGCGGCGCGAATCGGAGATGTAGTCGACGCAGAGCACGTCAGCTGGGCCGGATCGGGATCCTCGGCCTTTGGGGGGCTGAGGGGAACCCTCGGCCCGGTGTGAGGTGCTCGGCCTCGAACGATCGGACGACGAGGGGAAGCCTCGGTACCTTGGCTTGACGCGCGACCGATGCAGAGCTGAGGGGAAGCCTCGGCTCGGATGGATGCGTTCGGCCTCGATCGGTCGGACGACGAGGGGTAGCCTCGGTCGTCTCGCTTGATGGCGTTCGCCTGGTGTCGAAGGGAAGCCTCGGCACTCGGATCTAGCGTCCTCATGAACGGACAAAAACACTCGTCAGGGAGGCCGGACCTTGGTTCCGGCCAAATCCCCTCCGATGCCTAAGTCAGATGACAGTCTGAAAGAGGAGGCTCAGCGGGGACGGTTCGAATCGAGAGGAGATCGGAACGACGTCCTCCGGCGCGAGCGGGGGAAGGAGATGAAGTGGGGGAACTAGGTCGTTGATGGAGTACCTTAGGTTTTGTTACCTGAGATGCGGTCCCTTGTTCAGTCGTCCTCCTAGCCCTTTTATAGGCCTCTCCTCGCGACCACCCATGACTCACGTTCTTCGTCCGCCCCCAATCATGCCCCCTCAATCCGCCTCCCCATCGCCGCTCCCCACGTCATGCCAGCACCTCCCCATAACGGCCATTAAGTGGCAGCGGGCCTGGGGGAACGGTTATCGCTGGAGTGGGCGAGTGACTCGCACGTTTCCGGGGTCGGGTCGGATCGATGTTCGGGGTCCTCTCATGGGCTTCGTTGGGTGGGCTTGGACCCCCCACGATTTCACGTCGTAGGCTGCGCCTTTGGGCCCATGCTGTTGGGTCTCCGCAAAATAGACGTATCAGTTACGAAATCCATTTCTGTTGAATCTTATACGAGCCAGTGCAGCCGAAATTTCTAATTAACGACTCTATTCAATACAATATATATGTTTATCTTGTTATACTCAAATTAATGCTTCTGTATTCTTATCGTCTGAAGGTAGGTATGTAATTGAACTGTTAGATTGCTGCAACATTCTTCGAATATAATTAAAGAACAATTAAAGACAACATCTATGCATACTTTTATCCTAAACCAGTTATACTTTTTCCTTGATCAAATACAATTGAAGATCAAATTACACTAATTATATTTGATCAAATTATACAATAATGAAATGCTTGGCAATGCAGACTACAAATCGGCTCATATAAGAAAATGCACAACCTTTCGACCATAATCTAGCTGACTATAGTAACTTCTACAATGTAAAGCAAGGACGTCTATGTTTATTGAGAAGAAAATTTGCGGAGTGGTGCAGGTTCAAGGTTTGTTGATTATATGGTTAAATTAGAATAAAAAATGATAAGCAAACTTTGAAAAGAGTTTAAGAATATAGGTTCAAAGCACATGTTATTCAAATATAATTGAAGAACAATTAAAGACCACATCTATGAAAACTTTTACCCTGAACCAATTATACCTTTTCCTTGATCAAATATAATTAAAGATCGAATTACCCTGACCCAATTATATTTTTTCCTTGATCAAATATACTTGAAGATCCAAAAAATCAAGAATTTAAAGCTTGTTTTGTTATAACTCACCATCCATCAGTGGCGTTTGGAACATCCAAGTAAATAGTATCAAGCGACACCTTTCTCTGCAAAGCAAACGGATCAAATAAGAAGAACTTCATAAAGGATCCCTAATTTCAAACTAATTGCCATATTAATTCTCCAAATTCAATCAAATCATATATGTAGCATCCTAAATATGACAACATTGTAAAAATGATACATATTTTCCTTTTGGTGCTACATTGTAGGAGTAAGAGCAACAGAACATATACTTGTAATTGGCGATAAGTAATAAGCATAAATTGTTAGCAGATAACATGTGTCCTGACATATTTTCTGCTTGAAATTTCAACTTGCAACATATCGCACTAATCTAAGTAATTCCCAAAATGCAATTCCATGGTAAATTGAATTAGGTCCATGTTATCGGTGTAAAATGCAACTCTTGAGATGCCGTCCCATTCCCATGCATTTTGGGCAGCAGCATCTGGCAGCACACTGCCATAAGCAATAATAATCCAAGCGAACAGCTACCTGAACTCCTCATCGTTCCCCACCGCCAACAAAGTTTGTCAGGATAATGCTGGTCTTCTTGTTGTCCCATGGTACAATCTCATTACTGAAGAAAACTTGGAAACTTCTCAAACAGAAATCCTGGAAGTAAGTTGCAGACCATAAATTTTTGGAAAGAAAATCGTGCCCTCGTATGTGCAGGATTGTACAACATAAGGAGATGCATTAAAAGCCTAAAAATTAGGATACAAAAGTTGGAGTCTCCATACAAAATTATTAGGGACAAAATCAGTTTCTAACTCATTTGCCTCAACACATATCTATCACTATAAGTTGGAGTCTCCAAAGACTCCAAACAGAAGTCTAATGCAATGTAAAAATGCGGAATACAAACACGAAGTAGGGGACCAAAAGGACTTTCCCAGAAGTCAACAATGATTTGCCATTACATTGTCCGAAAACCCATCGAGAAGTTGAAAGGGAACAACATTCCCAGGAAAAAGCGCAACTCAATGATGATGCCAGCATAAGAAGGGAATAGCACATCCATACTCTAGGATGGTAAAAATATGTAGTGTTGTAGCCATGAGGAATCTGAGTATTTAAAGAAGTTAAATTCAAAAAATTTCTTTTTGGACTGAGATCAAAGTGGGTTATATCATATACTCAAAATTTGAAAGTCTCATATACGGTAATCAAGTTATGCAAATTTACATTCCAGACTTCACAAAAGCACGAAACTTTAGACGAAAATTCTGTCGAAAAAGCTTACCTACACCAACCAACTCAAATTTAATTCAATTTCAGAAACCATAAAGGGAATGAATTCGGAAGGAAAGCGGGGAAGCACATCACCATAAGAGTGAATGAATTATTTACCATAAGCACATTACGATAAGCACATTAGTTACCATAAACACATTACCATAAAGGGAATGAATTAGTTACCATAAGCACATTACCATAAATTGAATTAGTTACATTTCTAAATAAAGGGAATGAATTCGGAATGGCAGAATTTAATTCAATTTCAGTCCAATTTAGTTCAAAAAAATGAGAGCGGAGAAGCACATTACCATAAGAAGCACCAGATTCCGATTAAAGCAAAATCTTTACACCAGATCCCGTTAAAGCATTACCATAAGACCATGGAATATTTGAAGCTTCTTATGGTAATGCTCATTACCATAGCGCCATTACCAGTAGATCCCGTTATTTAGCAAAAAGGATTCTCATTAAAAGCAAATTCTTATGTTAATGTGCAATAAAATCGGGTGCTTCTTATGGTTCGGTTGCTTTGTTGTGGGACCCGTAAATTTCAAATACTCCCTCCCAAAAATTTAGCTTTTCACCCAAAATCAAACGATAACCGTGCAACAACACAAATTGTGAGGGAAAAAGTTTCAGACAAAAAAATCAAATTGTATTTCGCTTTCCCCCCAAATTTGAAACCATTCCATATTGTCATTGTCAACCTTCATCCTAAACCTTGTCCTAGCAATCAAAACTTGTCCTAGTCATATCCTAGTCATTTTGTCATAGTAGGATAAGATTCACAACCCACTCTCAATTGTAATATCAGAAATACAGTTTCAGTTCATAACTAATCCTCAGACTCATTTATTAAACGAAGTCAAAAATGTTCTTCTGCAAGATAAAAACACTAGGGTTTATAACCTTGATTGACTTTTTTGCCTTTGTCTAACTTTTCTTTTATATAGGGTGGCAATGAACCGTGGCTAACCCTCTTCAAGAGGGGGAGGAAGGACCAGCACAGGTGGACGAAGTTATACTTCGAACCATCCCAATTCTTGGAGAACAATCTCCAAGAAGGTTAATAAGAATATTCCATCTTCATCTTCTTCTAAGGGAATAGATGATTTAAATGATCCCGAGAAAATACCAGAGTCATACTCTGAGGTTATCAAGAAAGATATAGATTGGTTTACCAAAACCATTTCTGATACTGTTCTTTATATATAACAAGAGGATATTTCTCTGATGAAAGATGTTGAGTGACTAAGAGAAAAATATTTAGACTCAACATATTATCCTACTCTATCCTTAAAGCCTAGAGCCTGGATGAAAATGATACTTACCCAAAAGGGTATGGAGGTTACTCATTTTTGGAGTAATGAAAACAATTTGGTTCCTCCAAATTTCAGTAAATGTGTCATTAAAGAAGTTATACTTCCTTCTCAATGGGCAATGCATCCTAATCAGGAATTCCCATTGGTTAAGACCCCCAATAAAGAAGTTTATAAATTCAATTATTAGGATTATAAAGAGGCATTTTATAATATGTTTATCTACCAAAATCAAAGGGGTAAACATACATGGTTCATAAAACTATGCCCGGAAGCTCTTTATAAAGGACTTCCTAATTGGTTTTATAATTGGTGGAGTTGGTATGGTGCTGACTTAGATATATTACCAAAACCAATCTTGGATTTATACAATCCTTGGGTGGAATCTCACCCAACCATTCAGAAGATGAATGAGAGTGAGCTTCATGATGGGCTATGCATAGCCTATTTCTTTATTGAAACAGAGATTCCATAGATCTGGAATTGGTCTCTTGAAGCTGCTTGGGATGACCTTCATTTCTTACGCTTAGAAGGCGTTATCACTCTCGTTGGTGAGCAAGTATCGTTGTCCAAGAAAAATGCCAACAAATCAAGGAAATTATTAAAAGAAATTCTAATATCCTTTGTTTAACTTGTTCTCGGCATGAAGGAAGGATGGTCGGGACATTCGGTGGATTCCTAGCTCGGCCTTGGTCAGAGCGTCGTAGGGTAGCCTCGAGTATGGAGGAAGGAGAGTCTCGATCCCTCTACTCCTTATCGGGTCCCTACGATCCGCCTCTGTCTAGGTTCGTTAATGGCCATGGGATCGCGGGTTCCGCTGGCCGAATGGGGGCGATAATTCGGGCTGGTTCTATATATACGTTACAATGATCTCCGTTCTGCCGCTAGGTGATACACACCCTGCGGATCCCGTTGTGGAAGAGATTAGGCATTCCTATCCTCTGTTTCGGTGCAGATCCAGATGGTTGGTGCCTGCTCGGTCTGCCTGTCTTTCCTCGGTTCTCCGGGCCGCAGTCCGCCTCATTTGCTGGATGACGTGTTTAACGATGATAGCTCTGCGGGGGCATGTTCTGATGAAGAGCGGAAGACGCAATCTAACGGTTAAGGTTGTTCATACCCTCCACGCCGGTCACTGGATGACGCGCTCAGGCCAGGGACGGAAGAAAATTTCCGAAGGCTCCGTTTCGTTGAAGGTCGTCAGGGAGTTATCCTCCGGGACACGTCGACTGCTTGGAGCAAGGTGTTGTCAACAGTGCTTGTGTCGTCCCGGGCTCGTGTTCTTCCTGTCGATTCCAGCCAGGCAAGCGGGTTCCGCGAGTGAGGTCATCGCTTCGCTTGGTCCACTACCCCTTGGCTTATTAATCGTGCTCGTCGGCTAACTAGCGGGCGTTTCGCCGTCGTGCCTGTCTGGTGCGATCGGGTGGTTCGCCAGCCTTGCGAACAGGCGAGTACCCCTGGGCTTAAGTTGACCCCAGCCTTGAGCCTTGCGAGCGGGTACTTATGGCCCTTTTCTCTCGTCGTGCTTGGTCCTACGCTTAATCGTTCCATGAAGTGACACATGAAGTAGCTCCTCAAAGCTATATAGAAGCCCCTACAGATTCCGAGTCAGGGGCAACTCGCTCCCCCTCGCCCGCTCGTCGGCTTCATCCGACGCTCGCTAACCGGCGGTTTATACGATCCCGGATCAGGGAGAAACCGGGCTCGACAACCACGACAGAGTCCCTCCCCGCCCTCTCTACTGATGAGTTGTTGTGTTGGTCTCCTATGCGAGGCTCGGAGTTTCCCAGCGTGGCCAGCCAGGTGGTGGTACGCGCCTTCCTCGATGGGTTCCATCTTAATGGTCAAGGGGCTGACCGGTGGGTCACGCTCGATACCCTCGGCGCCTTGCGAGTCTCGATCCCTCTATCCTGACCTTCTCCTTACGGGTCCCTCGTGATTGGTGCGTAGTGAAGGGGTTGGGATCGCGGGTTCCGCAGTCGTAACATCCTTGATAATACCTTATCTGAAGAGATTCGTAGTGAGAATCCAATGGCCAAATTGGCAAAATCCATCAGAAGAAAATACCCTCTGGCCACTGAAGCTGAAATTCAGCATAAATGTCTTGATTATATGAAAAGACAATTTATTGAGGTCTTTAACAATAGTGATACTATGTCTGTGCAGAGTACTCATACTCAGACCACTACAAAGAGTACTCAGTGCATATATATATCTTGCCCATATGCCCAAGATCCCAATGATTTTGTAGATATTTGGGATATAATTATGAATCCCAAAGGAAAAGGTTTTGAGGAATTATAAGAAATTTCTTATGAAGAGTCATACTCTTTCTTGAGTAAATAATGTTACCTTTTATAAAGTTATACTTATCTGCCCCTCCTGCAGATAAGATCAGATCAAAGAAGATTCGGTACGCGATGGGGCCCACAGAGTACCCGACACATATCTTACCTTGAGTTGAGCCCCGGGGAGCCACTCTTAGTGGGAAATAGCAGCTGGAAATAGCAGCAGCATTCTCAGCGACTCAGAAAAAGAAGACGAAATAGAGTCGCAATAAGCACAATAAAGATTCTACTGTAGCAAAACACTGTAGCAGTCATGTAGCATACTGTAGCGCCATCACCAACAGACAAAATAACGTCGCTGCAGTCTGAATTATTGAGGCAGCTTCATTATTGAAGCATCTTCACTATTTGGCTAGAGGAATACGCACTCGTTAAGCCAGCTGTCATTAAAGGATCACTCGTAAGGAGCCCTTATATAAATGGATGCAGAAGGCTTCATCTTCAGCATCAATCTTTTATCACACTTTTCTCCAACGAATTTTATTTCGACCTCTCTCAGTGTTATACACTTGTATCTTTTAAGCTTTCTTTCTTTCTTTTTAAGTTTTAGTTTTTGTAAACTGGAGCCAGAGCTTGAAGGCTACGGTTTCAAGCTGTAAGTATTTATTTTTGGTGTTTAGTATACACTTTTTTATATCCTCGTAGAAATTGGTATCATACATACTGTTTATATTTAAACTAAGATATACATTAATATACATGTTAACATATATAACTAACATATGCCATAAACAAACTCATATAACAAATATGTTACACTGTTAAAGGAAATATGAACTTACACATTAATATACATATAATAACTTATGTAATAATTCATATAATAATAACTTATGTATACTGTTCATACAAATAATAATAACTTATAAATTATCACTTACAGTTTACGTTGTTGTGTCTCTTGCAGGTGGGGGTTGTTGTTTTGGACGACGACTGCAGCAGAGGTCGGCAGTCCAGGCGGTGTCGGCGCCGCAGTTCGGAGGCGGCATAGCTGCGAGGCGGCCTGTTGGCGGCTGTCGTGTGTGCTGACAACGAGGACGATGCCGTGGGGTTTGTGGGCTGTTGGGGACGGATGGGGTCGGAGATGTTGGCGAGTGCTGGAGTAGATGGGAGGAGGGAGGCTGCGAGGCTTAAGGGTGTTCGGAGGGCTCAGGTAGAGGAAGTTGCTGGTGGTCTGCGGGAGAGGGGAGGTGCTGTCAGATGGCACAGGTGGACGGGTTGCTAGAGGCTATCGCGGTTCGGGGTCTGTAGGCAGCGTCGGAGGTGGCACAGCTGTGAGGACGGGGTTGCTGTTTGAGGTGGCATCGAAAGTATTTTTGAGAGGGAGAGGAGGAAGAAGGGGTGGTTGTTGTGGCGTGGACAGCGTCGTGGGTTGCTGGAGGTAAGGGAAAGGGAGGGAGAGGGGTCGAAGGAGGTGGAGGTCGCGGGTGATCGTCGGAGGTGACTTGGGCTATCGTGGCTCGAAGAGGGAAATGGCGGCGGTTAGGGTTTAGAGAGGGGCTACGTGGGTTTAGGGTTGGGTTAAGGTTTTATTTGTTTTAATTATTTTAATTATTCCTTTTGACTGTTTTACATGGGACTAATGGTACAGAAACGAAGGAAAGTGTTTTCAATGAGACATTGCCTAATTAGTAATAGGTTTTAATAGGATTTTATTAGGGATTATTCAGAAAGTTTTAAAGAGATTTGAATTTGAGATTTTAAACTTTGAAATTTGAATTTAATAAAAATCATATCTGAATTTTATAACTAAATAACTTCAAATAATAATAATAATATAAACATAACTAAAAATAATAATAGACATATCATATTAGAGCTTGACTCCAGCATAGTTAAAATACAAATCGTTACACTCAGGCAAGCCCAAGGGGGGAGTCCCAGAGGGACACCTCTCGACGATCGACCCACACTGCTAACTTAGGCAGCTATGAGAGCGATTCTTTCCATGCTTCCAATGACCGATCGAGACAGCCGAAGCACCGGAGAGACGACCATCGACATCGCTATCCTTTGGAAAGCTCGGATGTTGAACACAACCTGTTGAAGAAAAGGATCGCCTCCTCTCGGCTATCATCTAAGTATAAGGTACCCAATCTGGAAAATTACGATGGCACATGCGATCCCCTGGAACATGTCCAGAACTACAAAGGGATCATGGAACTCCAAGGGGCCGATGATGTGCTGCTCTGTCGAGGCTTCCATACCACTCTTCAGAAGTCAGCAAGGGAGTGGTACAACAGGCTCCCTACCCGATCCATTGGTAGCTTTAGGGGCCTCACGTAGGCCTTTTGTCGATAATTCATGGCATGGAGGAGGAGGAAGAAAAGCTCAGACCACCTGCTCAAATCGGTACATTGGCAGGGCAAAGACTGAAGGGATTCATACATCTCTTCAACTCTGAGAGAATGGATGTGGAAAACTGTAGCGAAGAAGTCACCATTTCCGCTCTAAAGAAGGAAATCCAGTACGAGGACCTCAAGAAATCCTTGCACCATGAGCCGCACATAGACCTAACCAGTTCCTTGCTAGGGTAGAACGGTTCATGATGGCAGAGGAAGCGATGGCTTCCCAAGAAGAAGGGCCCTTCAAAAGTCCTGCCGATCATAAGAAGGAGGCTAAGCACAAGGAGGGTGCTCGCCGAGAGCAAGGAGGCCACATGAAGCGGGAAAGGAACCCCCCGGACTACCCAGACAGAAATGATGTGATCTTCATAAAGCTGAAAACCCTCAAGGAGTCATAATGGCATATTATCAAAGCAAGGGCTACATCAATAAGCCGTCCCCAAAAATGAAAGGTGACCGGCAAAACGAGACTAAGTACTGCATATACCACAAGGACCATGGGCATAACACCAAGGACTACTAGCATCTAAGGAAGGAATTTACGTAGCTGATCAGTCGAGGATATGCAGAAGAACTTTGTTGATGCCCCGAAGGCGAACCAGGGAGAGGGCACCTCGAGGGCACGGGAATGAGAAAAATGGGTGGCCATTATCCAACCCCTACCCAAATCATCGAATGAGCACAAGTCCTAAGACGGAGGATGGCCTACCTGGCTCAGAAAAATACCACTTGTTCCTGTTCGTGCAAGTAACACGTGCCCATTCCTATCCTCGTGGTTGTATCTACTTTTTCTGTTGACAAAAACTGCAGTCCTTTTCCGAACTAATAAAACATCGACAAGTATGCTCACACTTGATCGCCTCTTTTCACAATTTTTGTGTTACTTGAAAAACACAGATCGACCAAGACCTTTAGGCTGCCAACTGATGTGTCTATATTTTACATGTTTTATACCCCACATCTACATCATATTTGATTGCTTAAATCCTGATTTTATACGCTTTTATGTTGATAATTGGAACTATTAGACTTCGAGTGCGTTTGGTTGCATTTCAGGTAATATCGAGCAATTTGGAGCATATTGGAGAGAAGGACATGAACACCGATGCCGGAGCATCAATGACGTTGTGTTTAACTTTTTGAAGCTGCTGGAGAAGCGGGAGGAGAATGAAAGAAAGAAAGGAAGGAGAAGAAGGTTGAATTTACTGAGTTCCAGGTAGCTCGGCTGAGCGGCTACCCCGCTCGGCTGAGCTGGTGATGCAAAAAGTAAGGAAAAGAGTCGAGGAAATGGAGCTTACAGGCAGAGGCTGCTCGACCGAGCGACCATCCTCCTGACTGGCTGAAAAATGAGCCAAACTCTCTGTTTAATTAGCTCGGTCGAGCAGCCCTAGCGCTCAAACCGAGCTGTCTCTCTTACCAGACTCGAATATTGAAGCACCCAAGAGGCGCTCGACCGAGCGCTAGGGCGTGCTTGACCAAGCGACCAAAGTCGCTCGATCGAGCGGAGTAGAAAATGCAGGAACCTAGACATCCCTTCACTCTTTGAAGATCCGCTATCAACTGAGATTTTACAGTATTTTTCTCATATTTTTACCAGATAGTACACTTCATGACGGTTCCAACACTGCAAAGAATGCACCAAACGGAGGTCGGATGAGTCATAGGAAATTTTTGCAAGTTGGCGAATCTGTGCTAGAAATTGTGCTCGGGCAGAACTGTGCAACGAGCTCAAACCTAGTACTTCTAACCCTGGCGTTGCATTTCCTCTTGTATATTTGAGGTAGAAATAAATAAAGAGTTTTTTTAAAATTATGTTTGATGCCTCTCCTCTTACCGTTAAAAAACTGTCGTTTTAAAAGAAAATATATTTATTTAATTATTTTAAAGAATCTTACGCTGCCTCTTTACTTCGTTCAAAAAATTACCTTAAAATTATTATTTTAAAAAAATTCCTTAATTGTTTCTCTACCTCTATTTGTCTGTTTTTAAAAGAATTTAATTTACGTATTTGTTCCTCTTTTAAAAATTATTCAATTTTATCTACCTCTATTTACTTATAATTTTATCTAATGTCTTAATTTGTTATTTCAGAAATAATCTATTTGATTTTATCTACATCCATCTAATTTCTTCTAAAAATTTTATTTTGTTTCTTCGTCCAAAAAAGTCTTTGGGTTAGAGATAACATGATAGAGAAAATTAAAATAGAAAATTGATTTGACTGTTCTATACTTTATATTTTTAATCTTTTCAAAAATCTATTTTATCAGTTTATTCTTTGCAAAAAGTCAGAATTAGAATTAAACACATTAACCTTATTCCTATTCATTTCTCTCTTTATTTTTTGACGTTTTCTCCTCTATCTAATAATAAATAAGAATCCGTCGGAACTAGAGCTGTTGACGAACGAGCTTGAACGAGCTTGAACAGGGAGCTTGGTTTTGTCCATGAACAAAATCCATGTTCAAGCTCTATTCATTTACTAACCGAGCTCTAAAAACCTGTTCAAACTTGTTTATTAAGCTTACCGAACGAACGTAAACGAACGTAAATGAACATTTACCGAGCTTGTTTATGGGTAGTTAATTGAACGTTCTGTTCGTTAAGAAGACCTATCGAGCTTGTTCGTGAACATGTTCAGGAACATGTTCGTGAACATAAATCAATCTTGTTCATGAACAGATTTTCAAACAAATAAACGAATGTCAATTTTTTAATCAGGAATAATAATATTTAAACATTATTGCCAATGACTAAATCAATTTAAATAAAAGGATTAAATATTTGCAGGACAAAAACAAACAAATCCAGCATAATAGCTCCATATATCCCATTATAGCATCCATTCCAAGCATAATAAAAAATATATTATATATCTAAATTTACTATTTTCGGTACATGTTCGTTCACGAACACTTAACAAGCTTGTTCATGAACATCACTTAACGAGCTTGTTCAAGAACACTTAACGAGCTTGTTCAGGAACATAAATGAACGAACACGGTTATGTTCTAGCTCTATTCGTTACTAACCGAGCTTTAAAAATCTGTTCAAGCTTCTTCATTAAGCTTTCTAAACAAACGTAAACGAACATGTATCGAGCTTGTTCACGAGTAGTTCGTCGAACGTTCTGTTCGTCAACAGCCCTA
This sequence comes from Scilla litardierei, assembly GCA_030789695.1. Lineage (NCBI taxonomy): Eukaryota > Viridiplantae > Streptophyta > Magnoliopsida > Asparagales > Asparagaceae > Scilla > Scilla litardierei. Next base: position 40,483,488 of record CM061133.1, read on the forward strand.
GTTGGAACCATATGAATGTAAAACCCTACAAGTTCAAAAATTAATTTAAAATATGCCATTGTCGAGCACAGATGTTGATGTAACCCAAAGTTAATTGATTTTTAATTATACTAAAAGTTAACTAAAAATAGTTAGCTAAAAATACAAATTATTTTAAAAAGTATACTTTTAAAAAATTATCTATTTTATAATTATTTAGAACTATGGAACTTATGGGGTGTTGAGATTTAAAAAAATATAATGGTCTAAAACCCATTTTTAACTGTTGAATTCCAAGAACTACGATTTATATATCTATATAAATGGTAGTAACGCCTTTTGTACTATTTCAGTGCAAGTGTTATATTTTGTCCAAAAGTATTACATTTTTTCTATGAAATAAAATGCGCGTGGGTGAATCATTTTTATAGAAACGTCAATGACACGTAGAAATGCTCCTAGCTTAACATAGCTAGGTGTAATAACTTATATATTGAAATAGTGGAATGAAATGAGATGTCAAGGAAATTTTATTTCATTGCATTGATTTTCAGAGAGACGTCAAGAAAATTTTATTTGTCTTTCTTGATTATTTAATACATACTACTTTGACATCCATATGATCTCCATTACAATTTAATTTGCATTCATTGTCTTATAATGACAACAACATATTGCTGAGGATTTGCAATAGCCTTCATAGAATTGTGGGAAACGTTTGCAAAATGATACACAACTTGGGTTTGTGCATGACGGTAAAGATAGACATTCATAAGTCACAAGGTCTGGCACAATGTCTGGCTTCTTTGGGGACATATCCGTCTTATCATTATCTGTACAATGAAAATTTCATAAAACTTTTAGTGGCAAATATATTACAAAAGCGAGAGAGAGAAAAAATAGGATGAGTGTGTGTGCAGAAAATTTATAAAAATTTAAGTGGACAAATATATTACACAACAGAGAGAGAGAGAGAGAGAGAGAGAGAGAGAGAGAGAGAGAGAGAGAGAGAGAGAGTACTTCCAAACGATGTTGAAAACATAAGAGCTAATAAAAAGCCAATGAGAATGGATTTCAGAAATGTAACGAGTGCCATTCTAATTTGTTGTTTTTAATCTTTCTTCTTGTGCCTATGTTTCTTCTTCAGCTTCTTATTTATAAGTTTTTGTGAACAATGGATTCATCCATTTAATAAATTTTGTATGAAGGGATGCATTGCACATAGATAAACATTAGTTAGGTTCATGACTACCATTTTATGGAAGGATGAATCTTTCTTTAGCCTTCTACAGAAATAAAAACATTCCTAATCTGCATGTATTTCTGTGGAATTTCATAAGGTGGTTCATCCTTCCACCAAGTTTTAAAATTAAATTTTTTTTCATGAATTTTAATTATGTAATGGCTAGCAGTGTGAAAAAAAGCTTGGATACATCTTTCCATAAAAATTGATGACATAATGGGCAGATGGACAAGGATGGGCTAGATATGCATTCCTTCTATTTGTCATATAATTTGTTCAGTGTAATCCGCAAGAACGTTAGCAAGTTGAACCTGATATGTGGGTCCTAGCTGGGTGCTTCATCCTATAGGTCGGGCCCACTAGGCTTTGCAATGCTTTCTGTGTCTTTAGGCCCTTAATTATTGTAGGTTTTTGAGCTCTTAATTGGATGATAAATTACCACTAATCTCTCGTAAGTCCAATTCATGGATAATATATAATTGGATTAATTGTAGACCTCATATAGCTAGTTCTTCTGTAAGTATAAGGTCCTTGTAGTCGAGTCTATCTTATAAAAATATTGTAGTTGCACGTATTGGTTTAGACAGAAATTTTAGAAATGCGCATGCCAAGGAATTTGGATTGGCATTTGGACATGGTGCATAAAATGGCACTTTGACAACTCACCTAGTCATGGCATGTACTTGGACATGATCCATGGTTGAGTTGCCTAGAAATGGCACATATTGTGGCTCTTAGACATGATCTTTGAACATGGTGCTCTAATGTTTGGGTGTGTAGAAGCAAGTTGCGTTCACATTTCATTATAAACGTAGTTCTTAGAAAAATATATTGGATGTGTTGCTCCAAAATGTTTCTTGTGCAGTATATTTGGATATGTCCCTTCATAGTGTTATAATGGTTTCATAGTTACGCCTCTTCATAAACGAGAAGTTAAGCTGTTACAACGGACCTCTTGGTTGATCAGTAGGTGTGGGATAAGGGTGTAATGGCACCATTTCAGGAGTTTAGGGGTAGAGCCCTCGAAATCTAAATGTTATATCCTATCAAGAGTTATAAGTCACAATGGATGTGCACTTGGACATGTCAAAGGATGCTTAAATTTTATTCATTGCATTCCATAGAGCATTTATCAGGCATGCATTGGTCAAGGGTTTTTAACTCATTATTGGTTGCAGTATTTTGTCAAACATATAGCACGTACTTGGGAAGAGTGTGTAGTCTATGTCGGATATTGATACCCCAAAAATAGTTTAATGATGATTAACAAATGATGGTACCGATTATTTTAATGAGTATGCAGTTGCCAAAAAGGTTTTCATCTGAATAGGTCATAGTCAAAGGATAATGTTGACCAAAGTTGCATGTTATGGTTTTAAATTACTGCAAGCGTATGGGTGCTGTAGCTAGTGGATGTCGAACTCAGGGAGACCGTGGTTGAGCACAGAATTACACAAGACTTTGGTTAGTTACGTGAGATCGTACCAAGAGGGAGATGTGTGACCGAATTATAATAAGGATAAGGAAACTAGGGCTAGGTGTCCGAGCTATTATGGATTAATAGTGGAGTTGGCTCTACCGCCCAACCTACTGAATTGAGGCTACGGACAAGAATTAATTTCCGGCCCTCATTCTCTCCGTGTCTCATAGGATAACTCAGATTTAGGCTTGGATCTCTAGATTAAGGTCACGATGTCTCGTCAAGGGCCCCAATTAGTTGATCTGATTAACTAGGACTTGATGTCTCTTCATAACCCTAGTTATTAGAAAATAAGTCTAATACCGATTAACATCCAACTGTAATCCTAATTTCTCGTTGGTGATTAGGGTTTCGAACCAACCAAATAATTAGGCCAACGATTAGCATGACCAAGGCTAAACCCTAGCATAACACAATAGATGGAATTGGGGGACACAACTCCCACAATAGTCCTCAATAGGGTTCCAACATGGCCCTAGTTTTAGAGACTACTCACACATTATCAGAGTTACAATTAAAAGCATTGTAGAGGCATTCATTGGAATTTAAACAAAAAATGGAATGAAAGCAATAACAAGAGAAATCAAAGGAGAAGCGATGTGGCGAAAAAGACTGATTCGACGATTAACAATAACATTCAATTAAGGAAAGAGATTAAGATTCTTTCAAACTTTGATTTCAATTCCAAAAAGAAAGGCAAAGAAACCTAGAAGAAAACCCCCCCAAAATGCCCAACAAAACAAAATCTCTAGTAAAAAGCTCTCACATCTCGTTTATATCTTTATGTTATATAAAATAATAGGCACATAGCCAAGTCGTAAAGTAGCATGGTCGTATCACCGCTAATAAACACGGTTAGCCAAAGTCGATGTCACACGGTCATGTCGCTAATTGTTATGTCCGTGTCGACTGATTTCCCACCTCTAGTTGCACAACCATGCGACACGGCCGTGCCTACAGACTACGATAGTGAGAGTTCTGTTCAAATTTAAACACAGCCGTGCTGATTTTCCACACGGTCGTATTTGCAGAGGGCCTGCAGGCCTCTTCCTGTATTAATTTAGACACGGCCGTGTGGCGAATCTGCATGGCTGTGCCATCGAAACTGTAATATGCTCCTTTCTTCTGATATGATGACACGGTCGTGCATTCAACTACATGGCTGTGCTGACCTGTTTTCTTCACTGTAGACGTGCCAGACGTTCTCTTCATTGCCATCTCAACTACTTGACTTTTCCTTTCATCAATTTGCGTTGTTTTGCATACAAATTTCCTACAATACATAAAAGAGACTCTCGAAGAATAAAATGGATAAAAATGGGGTAAAATAGCAATGAAGGTGTGAAATAAGAATGAAAACGCAGAGCAAATGGGGTGGAAATATGCACATAAAATAAACTTAACAAATTCCCCCAAGCTAGACTCTTGCTCGTTCCCATGCAAGATGAGAATTGGAGAATCATGGTGATCGTGTCAGGATGTACTCCTAAAACAATGTAGTTTTATCGCAAGCGCACTGTTAAGTGGTGAGTGATCGGTCCATATTTTACACCTTTTTCTGCATGTTTGCATACCATTTCGATCGCACATATCGCGCTTTTCATAATTATTCGACGATATTACGTTACTTTTCACTATTTCTTGTTTTTTTCGGATTTCGGGAAATATGGAGCGATCGGCAGCAAAAATGAGATTAAGGAACTTGTACGTGTACCAGAGCATCGCCTATGGCCCTATCGAGGAGCTAGTAGTGCTAGATGATGAGTGAAAGAAGAAGAAGTTCGATAGAATCGTCGAGGATACGAGGAGGAGAAGGAAGGATTCCAGAAACAGGCCACTCGATCGAGTCACACTAGTCACTCGCCCAAGTGAAGCAGTGTACTCGGCCGAGTACGACTGATACAAAGAACATTTACCTGACCTGAGCACCATAATGAACTCGGTCGAGTGGTGAATTCCACTCGGCCGAGTAGAGAACTTCGCTCGCCCAAGTGAGTCAGAATTTCTGAAGGAAATCAAAGCGAACTCTCTGGAATTCTGGGGAGCACAGCAGAAGACCCACTCGGCTGAGTGATGAATCCCAATCGACCGAGTGATGCAGAGTGCCAGAGTGCCTAAACCCCAACTTCGAAGCAGACTCTTTGGAATTTTGGGAGAACATCAGAAGATCCTACTCGGCCGAGTCACACTTCTCACTCGGCCGAGCCATACTTCCACTCGGCCGAATAACATGAGCGCCCAGATTTTCAGATAGCCTTTCACTCTTTTGAAATCTGCTATCATTCCAATGGGCAAAGTATTTTTCTCATATTTTTTATGGATATTAAACTTCATGACGGTTCCAACTCTGCCAAGAACGTGCCAATCGAAGGTCGGATGAAATCTGGAGAATTTCTTCAAGTTGATGCTGCAGTGCTGGAATTTCTACTCGACCGAGTCATATTCCCACTCGGCCCGAGTGAGTGCGGGCCCAGAACTTAAGTTGCGGCCAGAGCTGACTTTGGGCATGAATTTCAGGGGGGTTTTAGGGTTATTTCCTAGGGTTTTGGGGGGGCTATATAAGAGGTTGGTAGCCGTCATTAGAGGGAGGGTTCCATTATGTTTTCTTAGGGATTATTTCAGAGGTTAGGCCATGCCCTAGGCCCCCTCTTGGATCTAAAAGCTTGTATTGGGATTGAAGTTCTTCATCAAAGCTAAGTATCTTTGTTCTTATTATTTGAATCGTTGATTTGATATCTTTATATATGCAAGCAATGTTTTTTATCAATTTCTCTATCGTTATTGTTATGCTTGAGTAGAATCACTGTTCTAGGGCAAAGGGATGAACCCTATGGATCTAATTTTAGATTTGTGATGCATGAATCTATATGTTACTGGAATTGCTAAAGGGGTTAGGTTGTGATTGATTTATTATGGATAGCTAGGAATTTCCATCGATTTGGGGTTTGCAAGAGATTGGATTCCGATCGATGGGAAGGCCTAGACATTTGATTTAGGTTTATAATCGAGATAGACTAGACTTGGTTTGCAAGAGATTGGACCAAATCTAGCATTTTATTATAAATATTTACCCATATTCATTTGCAAGAGATTGGACGAATACGAACTATTACAACCTAAATCGTAACTCGAGTTTGCACGAGAGTGGGCTCTAGGTGCGATTGGACGATGATGTCGGTCTGCATGCTAGTGGCTTAGATTAGGGTTTGCACGAGAGTGGGCCTAATCTAGTTTACTATAGACCGGCAATAGCGTGAGAGAGCGAGCTTGGTTCTATATTCAGTTACGACTAGTTCACCTCAACGCAAGTCTAGTAATATTGAGATTCACGATTCACAGAGATGTATGACGATCGTAGTGGGGATTCCCTTACTCTGGACTCTTTTATTATTTTAAATTTGAATCGATATTTTATCCCACCTCTTTATCATCGACACCGACCTCCATCACCATTTCCATTACATCACATCATACCCATCTCTACCAATAATACATTCATAGTCAAACCAACCTAGGATAGATTGGAACCAACACCACCTCCTCGTGTTCGATACCCGCTCATCACTACACCGTATGCTTGCGGTAAAACTACAATTGTCTCTCGGGTGTATATCTGGGAGCGATCAAGTTTTTGGCACCGTTGTCGAGGAGGTGTTTCCTGTCGGAGCCAATTTGTCAAATTAGGTTGATTAGATAACGTAAAAAACAAAAAAAACCAAAAAAAATAGAGAGAGATTTTTCCCCACACCTGATATTATTATTCTTTTATCTCTCTTTGTACCACTGACGTCTTTTCCAGGTTGTCTACTTTGCTTGATCAGGTACAGTTGTTGCAGCGATGGTGCTTCCAAAGAAAACACGACCGGGTTCTGTACAATCCTACATATATCTCGCTACATTTTATCAGGCTGATGGAGAGTCCTTCAGAGAAGCATTGTGCAAGTTCAAAAAAAATGTTAGGAATGTTCCAGACGGAGTCAGACCATGAGTGGGATGGTTCCATGCTATTTAATATCTTCGGTAAAAGGCTAAAGGGACCCTCACTGAGTTTATGAAGATGATGCAAGTGGGAAAGTTCAGTGATCTGCAGTTGGCAGCAACCTTGGAACAAATGATAGATGATGCTCGATCTTCCGGTTCGCTAACCGTTATGGTAGGTAAACCATCCGACCAAGTATTCATCGATTTTGTTATGGCTAATGTCTCTGATGCAGGTACTATCGTAGACGGAGTGCATGTTTCACTTGAAGGTGATTGTATTCACCTTTACACCATTAACACTCCACAAATAGAGACATCTAAGCTGCCGAAGGAGGACACATATATGGACATATTGAGAAACATTGTCGACGTAGTTCGAGAAGCCGGTCCATTAACAATAACGGCAGGTGATCCTTTTGAGCTCGAATTTCAACACTTTATTACTCATTGTATCTCTCCTACATGCACAATTGATGATGGAGTCTACGCTCTAGTTGAGGGGCACAAGACCCATTTTACACCACGGTCGAGATACATGAGCCTATAGAGCCACCTTGTGCTGTCGTCGCCTCCCCTTGCCACCCACATGAGTCAGAGCAGCCTATTGATCACTCCATATTTTACACCTTTTTCTGCATGTTTGCATGTCGTTTTGATCGCTCATATTGTGTTTTTCACGATTATTCGACAATATTGCGTTGCTTTTCACAATTTCTTGTTTTTGTCGTATTTCAGGAAATATGGAGTGATCTGGAACGAATTTGAGATTAAGGAATTTGCACGCGCTTATTAGTGTCGCCCATGGCTCATTCGAGGACTTATCAGCGATAGAGGATGAGAAGAAGAAGAAGGAAATCAAAAGGAGCAACGAGGAGGCGAGAAGAAGAAGAAATGAGCTCAACAGCACACCACTCAGCTGAGTAGACCACTCACTCGACCGAGCAAAAAGCCCTACTCGGCCGAACAGAATGGATACGCACGTGATATTTTTAGCGTGTACTCGGCCGAGCAAAGGAAGCCCACTCGGCCGAGTGAGAAAGTTCACTCGCCCGAGTGGTACAGGGAATTCGTCCAGAGAAAGGCCCAAGTTACTGGAATTTTCAGAGATCCTGAGGAGGCCCACTCGGCCGAGCATGAATGCTCACTCGGCCGAGTGAAGAAGTCCACTCGGCCGAGCCACCCCCGAAGACAGACCCTGAGAACCTCCAAAGTTACTGTTTTTCTGCAGGGTTTGTCACTTGGCCGAGTGACAAGGGTCACTTGGCCGAGTGACCCTCTCCGACTGCTGTTAGGGCTGCGAATTCTGGGCTGCGCGGGGGCAGTTTTGTCACGAATTTTTGGACGATTTTAGAGGGTATTTAAACCCTGTTTTTACCCTAGTTTAGGAGAGACTTGAAATATATTTTTTAGACTTTCTTTAAGGAATTTGACGGCTACTCTTTTGTGAAATCTCAGCTGGAGATCGTTGGCGTCAACATTGGTTTGTCTTTTCCTATTAAAAACTCAATTTTTATGCATTGTTTCTCTTTTTCAATGAATTGTGCCGTGATTATTGTTATTATTTCAGAGATTTGCAAGATGTTTAGTGAGTAGTGCCGTCGTCCTAGGGCATGGGGATGAACCCTATGGACCCTATCTCTGAATTGTGACGAATTTGTTGATTTGTTGCTAGAATTGATAATGGTTAGGTTGTGATCAATTGATTACGGGTAGCTAGGGATTCATATCGATTGGGATTGGCAAGAGATTGGATCCTAATTGATAGGAAGGCCTAGATATTCGATTTGGATTGACAATTGGATTTCTTTAGATTTGGTTTGCAAGAGATTGGACCAAAGCTAGGATTTTTAATTGTGAATCTATACTAATATTCGTTTGCAAGAGATAGGACGAATAAGAACTATCATAACCTAGGTCGTAGCTTGAGTTTGCACGAGAGTGGGCTCGAGATACGATTGAACAATGATGTCGTTCTTCACGCTAGCGGCTTAGGCTAGGGTTTGCACGAGAGTGGACCTTATCCTAGGTTTGCTATAGACCGGCAATAGCGCGAGAGAGTGAGCTTGGTTCTGCATTAAGTTGAGACTAGTTCACCTATACTCAAGCTTAGCAACAATGAAATTTATGACTCACAAGGATGAGAGACGGTCCGTAGTGGGGATTTCCTATCCCTAGACGCTTTTTATTATATTGATATTTTCTTGATACTTGAACGATTGTGACTATTACACCAAACTATTCTTATTCTCTTGATAGCTAGGTGATTCGAATAAGACACGGTCATTTGTTCTCCCTGAGTTCGATACCCGCTCGCCGCTACACCGTGCGCTTGTGGTAATACTACAAGTCGTTTTTTGGGTGTACATCCGGACGCGATCAAGTTTTTGGCGTCGTTGTCGGGGAGGCGACAGTGTTTTATTTTCTTTACTTAGTTATTTCTTTTTGTATTATTATTATTTTTATTTTACTCCTCTATCGTGCTAACAATTCCATCGAAGCTCTATTTCTCTGTGCATATACACGAGATCAACGGTGAATCCAGAGGATATATTATTTGATCCAGAGATCGAACGTACTGAAAGGAGGATCAGAGCCGAGAAGAGACTCAATATAGAGGACGGTTGTATGAACCGACCGGAGACACCGGAAGAATTAGCATCATGCATGGCGAGGATAATATCTATCAGAGATAGGCTTCGGCCTAAGACTACCTCCACTACTTCTTCAATCGCTATGCCGGAGTTGACGGCGGATAAGAATTTTGAGCTCAAAACGGGACTAGTGGTCTTAATGCAACAAGACCCATTTCATGGGAACTCCCATGAGAATCCACATTATCATCTTCAGTTATTCTTATCCAAGTGCGCCACCTTTCAAATGTCGGGTGTTTCCGTCGATGCTATCTGATTGCGACTCTTCCCCTTCACAATCAGAGACAAAGCTCTATATTGGTTGAGGACGCAACCGGAGGGGATCTTTACTACGTGGGATGAGTTGGCTAATGCTTTTGTTGATAAATTCTACCCACCATCCAAGACGGTGAAGATAAGGAGCGCACTCATGTACTTCAAGCAAGGACCGCAGGAGACTCTATACGAGGCATGTGAGCGTTTTAAAGATCTCCAGGATCAGTGCCCCCATCACATCATTGAAGCATGGGAGCTAGTACACAGTTTTTATAATGGACTCCAACCGTGCACTAAGCAAATCATAGATGCAATCGCCAACTGAGCCATTCTATCCAAGACACCGGATGAAGCTACGGCCCTATTAGAGGAGATGGCCTCTAATAATCAACAATGGGGCGACAAGCGAGGGCAATCTTCTACCTCCTTGAAGCCAACAAGCATATATGAGGCCATGGCCGTAGCGGAGCTTTCCACTAAGTTTGACTCTCTCCACAAGGTCGTGGAAAGATTGGAGAAGTTCATCACCGAGCCGCATGGAGCCCCAGCCACATCTACACCGGGAGGCAATATGAGCGATTGGCAAGACCAATCTCAAGCTATGTTCGTAGGAGGAGAGCATGGAGAAGGAGCCTTGGAACAAGTGCAATATGTTGCTGGGAACTCCGTTTATTGGGCCAACCCGGCCGCAAGGAATCATCCGGGATTTTCGTTTGCGAATAATGATGGAGCTCTAAACCCGCCATCGCAACAACCTCAAGCTAGGCCTCCACCTCCACAACCTCAATACCAACCGAGGGGGCCACCACAACAAAGCTACCCACCTAGGCAACAAGCGGGACCATATAGGCCGTAGGGTTATAACCAAGGTTGGAGAGCTCCGAACCCACCACAAGCACAACCGAGATCGGATCATGAAGCTAGGGTGGAGGAATTCATGGTGGAGCAAAGAAAAATAAATGCTAGGTTGACGGCGCAACAAGACTCGCTCAATACCGTCGTTGCGCAATTGGAAGAGCAACTTGTGTTGCTTAACAAAAACACTCAACAATTGCCGGCTCAACCGGAGCCCAATCCACGGAGCAATACCGGCCACTTAAATGCGGTGGTGGCGGTTACTACAAGGGGCAGGAAGGATACCACTCCCGCTATGGTCCAAACCAAGGAGCCCGTGGAAGAGATTTTGGATGATAAAGAGCCGGCTATTGAGGAGGAGAGCACAAAAGAGCGGCAGGAAGGTGGAAATTCTGAAGTTAAGAAGCCAAATGAGGAGCGCACCTACATGCCACCGGGGCCCTTTCCGCGACGGTTGGTGAGAGCTAAAATTGAGAAGCGTCTCGCCAAGTTTCTTGAGTACTTACGAGGAGTAAGCCTCAACATACCTTTCTTGGATGCTACTATGGAGATCCCGTCGTATGCGAAGTTCTTGAAGGACTTAATATCGGGTAAGAAAAGAAAGCAAAAGATAATGCTTGCCGAGCAAGGAATTTGGTTCACCCGGAGGGAAACAGAGCCGACAAAATTCAAGGATCCCGAAAGCTTTCGCATCCCATGCACACTTGGAGGAGTCCCACTACAAAAGGCTTTGGTAGACTTGGGAGCAAGTGTGAGCCTAATGCCCCTAAGCATGTTTCGGAAATTGAATACGGGGACCAACTTGAAGCCAATGGATATGAGAATACAACTTGCGGATGGTATGGTTACTAGGCCGGTAGGGATTGCAGAGAATATCCCGCTCCAAGTTCCGGAAGGAATATGCTTGCCGTGTGACTTCGTCATTATGGACATCAAGGAGGAGGGCGACACTTCACTTATACTTGGACGCCCCTTCTTAGCCACCGCCGGCGTGATAGTCGACGTGAGGGAGGGTACTTTATCTTTGAATGTCGGCAACATCGAGGTTGAGTTCCATATCCCTAAAGCTATGAAGCATATGCCCTACCAAGAGGAGTTGGACTATGTGGACCTCCTTGATGAGGTGATCGATGAAGCCATTCCACATTCTATTGGCGCTCTACATGATGACAGCCTTGAAGAAGGCCAAACTACTAGCATGGGAGAGAAGTCAGAGGACCCTCCAGATAGCTCTATGGCCGACAACAAAGACGACGCTGATGTCGTGAGGATTAGGGAGCTATGCAAGCTCTACATGGCCAACAATTCAAAGAAAGCTCCGCCAGATAAAAGATCGGCGTCACCGGTGAAGAAGAAGATTGGTACTAGCTTAAGCTTGGAGGACTTATCCCCCAACTCTACCCATGATGAGGGGACGCCGAGGAAAGCCCACGAGCATCAACAACCAAATCCAAGTGGCCTTCCCGGAAAGTTTGACGGGCGCATCTCGCATGCGTCCAATATCACGCACTAAACGAAAATCATAAGGGGTCGAGCTCACGACCTTAAACGAGCGCTTGTCGGGAGGCAACCCGACGGTTTTATATCATTCTTAGTTGATTTTTATTTTTATTTTAGATTTTTCTTAGTGTTTAGAGTCTAGCGTCTATAAAAATCGTGACAACGGGCTCTATTTTTAATGACAGGAGATGGAGAACGAGAAATCATTCATATGGAGGATAGCCATAGCAAGGGAGAGCGTTCTAGGAATGCGCTCAGGCCCCAAGAGAAGGAAGAGACTGATGGGAGGAAAAAAACAGAGAGTCACACGAAAACAGAGAGCCGTTGCAGAAAACAGGAAGCCACTCGGCCGAGTGACATATGTCACTCGGCCGAGCAAAGACTATATGTCACTCGGTCAAGCAAAGACTCCACTCGGCTGAGTAGAGTACCGATCATGGAAGATCCTACAGACCAACTCTCTGTTATTTTCTCCGATTTACAGTATAATTTGCCACTCGGCCGAGTGACTTTTCACTCGGCCGAGTGAATCAGATACCCTCCACGCTCTAAAAATTGCTGAGTGGCTGATCACTCCTTATTTTACACCCTTTTCCCGCATGTTTGCATGCCATTTTGATCGCCCAAATCATGTTTTTCACGATATATCGACGATATTGCGATGCTTTTCACGATTTGTTGTTTTTGTCGCATTTCAGGTGATTTGGCACGATTAGGAGTGATCTCGAGATGCGCGTAATCTAGACGGCCACCGACGACCTCCCCGAGGGGTGTTTTGCTGTTGGAGAGGAGCGGAAGAAGAATGGACGTCGCAGGAGCGACGAGGAGGCCAAAACAATCAGATTGGGCATTTTTTGTGTCCCACTCGGCCGAGTGGAGGAGCCACTCGGCCGACCAGCGAGACACTGCTCGGTCGACCCGTTCAGACACGATTTCCATGTGTACTCGGCCGAGCGACGGAGACCACATCGGCCGAGTGACGATACCACGTCAGCCCGAGTGGCGCCCAGACGAAGCCCCTTCAAAATATCGAAGTTTCTGTTTTTCGGCCACCTGAGTTTCAGAAGACCCACTCGGCCGAGTGGTAAATCCCGTCCGCCCGAGTGAAGTGAAGCCATCGGCCGAGTGACGACAACTCACTCGGCCGAGCCGCCCCCGAACTGAAGACCCCTGAAGCCCACGACTTACTGGAAAATGACAGGGTTTTCACTCGGCCGAGCGACTTTTGTCACTCGGCCGAGTGCGATGCGCTGCCTGTAGCGAAATTTGCAGAAAACAGGCTGTGCAGGGGCGTTTTGGTCAGGATTTTTAGACGATTTTTGGGGCTATTTAAGCTCTGTTTTTACCCTAGTTTTGGGGGCTATCTCTCAGATTTTTTGCAGCTTTTTGAGTCTACTTTTTAGCTTTATTAATTGTGATTGGAGAAGGGAAAAACTTGGATTTTTGTTGGATTAATTGAAGATCTACATTGGTTTGCATTTCTCTTCCCCAAAAACTCTATTTTTATTGTTTATATCATTGTTGTGATGAATTCCATTTCTTATTTCATTGATTATTTTTGTGCTATTGCTATGATTTGTGAGTAGTCTCCACGTCTCGGGGCGTGGGGATGAACCCTACAAGCCCTATTTCCTATTTGTATTGAATTGGTAGAAATTGAGCTAGGATTGTTATTAGGGATTAGATTGGGATCGAATTACTACGGATAGCTAGGTATTCATATCAATTGGGATTTGCAAGAGATTGGATCCCAATTTGATAGGAAGCCCTAGAAATCCGAATTGGGTTGGAGTCGGATTTTCGAAGTATCGGTTTGCAAGAGATTGGACCGATACTAGGACCTCCGGTTGCAATTCCGTGCCGATGCCCGTTTGCAAGAGATTGGACGGGTAGGAACTATCCTAATTTAGATTGTGGACCGAGTTTGCAAGAGATTGGGCTCGGTGCGCAATTGGACGATGATGTTGATCCTAATGCTAGCTTCCCTAGGCTAGGGTTTGCAAGAGATTGGACCCAAACCTAGGATAGCTATAGACCAGCAACAGCGCGAGAGCGTGAGCTTGGTTCCACATTTAGTTGCAACTAGTTCATCCAAATTCTCATTCTAGCGATTTCGATACCGGCGAACCACATTTATGAAATACGGTGAGTAGTGGGGATTCCCCTTTCCCTAGACGTTCTTTATTTGATTTGATATTTCGCAAATTTGTCTGACGATTGTGACAGGATCGCCCAAGGCAATTATCTCTGTTCCTAAATAGCCAGGTTGATCAGGAACAAGCACGGTCATTCGTCCTCCCTGTGTTCGATACCCGCTCGCCACCATACCGTGCGCTTGCGGTAAAACTACAACCGTCGCCTCGGGACGTGTATCCGGGGCGCGATCAAGTTTTTGGCGCCGTTGCCGGGGAGGCGATTGCGTTTGATTCATTTTCACCCTAGCTATTCTTTTTCCCTTTCTTTTTTTTATTTTCATTATTTCTATTTCTTATTTCTTGTCTAACCCTTCCACGGTACTAATCATTTCTTTGAAACTCTGTTTCCTCTGTGCATGAACACGAGATCTACGGCGGACCCGGAAGACTTACTATTTGATACCGAAATCGAACGTACCGCGCGGAGACTTAGAGCGGAAGAGACAAGATCCGGAAGGGCGATATATGACCAACCCGGAAACTCCTAAAGAATTGGCGGCAATGATGGCAAGGATAATCTCTATTCGCGATAGGCTTCGGCCTAAGACTTCTTCTACCACCTCATCCATTGCCATGCCGGGGTTGGCGGCTGACAAGAACTTCGAGCTAAATACTGGATTGGTGGTTTTGATGCAACAAGACCCATTTCATGGGAACGCACATGAGAACCCCCACTACCACATCCAACTATTCTTGTCAAAGTGCGCCACATTCCAGATGCCGGGGGTCTCCAATGATGCTATCAGACTGCGTCTCTTCCCCTTCACGCTTAAGGACAAGGCACTCTATTGGTTGAGGACGCAGGATGACGGAGTCTTCACTACTTGGGACGAGTTGGCGAGCGCATTTATTGACAAATTCTATCCGCCATCCAAGACGGTGAAGATCCGGAGCGCTCTCATGTCCTTCAAGCAAGGACCACAGGAGACGCTCTATGAAGCTTGGGAGCGATTTAAGGATTTGCAGCACCAATGCCCGCACCACAGTATAGAGGACTGGGAGCTAGTTCATAGCTTCTACAACGGTCTCCAACCGGGGACCAAACAAATTATTGATGCCGCGGCGAATGGTGCAATCTTGTCAAAGACTCCCGAGGAAGCTACGGCCCTAATTGAGGAGATGGCCTCAAATAATCAACAATGGGGCGATGAGCGAGGACACTCCACGTCCTCCTTAAAGCCAACTAGCATCTACGAGGCAAAGGCCGTAGCGGAGCTCACGAGCAAATTTGATTCTCTCCACAAGGTGGTGGAGAGATTGGAGAAGTTCATCACGGAGCCCCAGGGAGCACCTTCCACCTCCGCGCCGACCAACCAAATGTGTGATTGGCAAGACCAATCTCAAGTCATGTACTCGGGAGGAGAGCAAGGAGAAGGATCCATGGAGCAAATACAGTATGTTGCGGGGAACCAAGGCTATTGGTCCAATCCGGCCGTAAGAAATCATCCGGGATTCTCCTACGCCAACAATGAAGTAGCTTTGAACCCGCCACCACCACCACCTCAACAAGCTCGACCACCACCACCCCAACAACAATACTATCCGCCGAGGGGGCCTCCACAACAAAACTTTCAACCGAAGCAACAAGTTCCACCATATAGGCCTCCCGGATACAACCAAGGGTGGAGGAATCAAAATCAAAACCCTCCACAAGCTCCACAACGATCCGACTTCGAAACTAGAGTGGAGGCGTTCATGGTTGAGCAAAATAAGGTGAATGCTACTTTGAAGGCGGGGCAAGACTCCCTTAACACCGTAGTGGCTCAAATATCGGAGCAATTGGCGTTGCTCAATCGGAACACTCAAAGATTGCCGGCGCAACCGGAGCAAAACCCACGGGGCAACACGGGCCACATCAATGCCGTGGTTGCCGTCACTACTAGAGGCGGGAAGGACACCACCCCTGCCATGATTCCTATTGAGGAGGCCGTGGAGGAAAGCTTGGAGCCGGTTGAGCCGATAGTCGAGGTTGAAAAGGAGAAGGAGCCACAAGACAAGGAGAAATCTAGGGCGGAGCAATTAATTGAGGAGAGGCGCTTCATGCCACCGGTCCCTTTCCCCCAAAGGCTCGCTAGAGCGAAAATGGAATAGAGGCTAGCAAAATTTCTCGAGTACCTAAGAGGAGTTAGCCTTAACATCCCCTTCCTTGACGCCATCGTCGAGATCCCCACGTACGCTAAATTTTTGAAGGGCTTGATCTCGGGGAGGAAAAGGAAGGAGAAGATCATGCTAGCTGAGAAGGGCTCTTGGTTCACCAAGAGAGAGAAGGAGCCGGCAAAATTCAAAGATCCGGGGAGTTTTCGGATTCCTTGCACCTTGGGCGGCGTGCCTCTTCAAAAGGCGTTGGTCGATCTTGGGGCTAGTGTGAGTCTCATGCCCCTCTCCATGTTCTTAAAGCTTAACACCGGGACAAAGTTGAAACCCACCGACCTTTGTCGAGAGTGGAGAGCCCTCGTTTGCCGCGGTCGTGGAGACCATGGCTAGCATGATCTCTTCTGGGATTGCGCCTTTTGGTCCACACACTTCCACCCCAGCGGGAGATTCCTATGTCTCCACAGCCGCCGTATTCTCCGAGAGCGTCGTGGCGTCTGTCCACACTTCTGGGCCACTGACCTCTCCTGCCACCTCGTTGCCACCTTTGCACGCTTCTTTTGCTGTCGCTGCCTCCACTTCTCACCAGTCGGCGTCCCGGCCTCACACTGAGGCCAGGCCCACATTTGCTGGCGCGGCACCTTTTGTCCCCTTCCCTGCTCAGCCCGTTACATACTCCACTCGCGTACGCCAGCCTCGCCCTGCGCAGCCTAGACCAGTGCGTCCCTCTGCACCACCCCCGCCCGACACTGTACTGCAGAGCATACGTGCTCTTGAGTTGGCGGTGAGTGGTCTTAGAGGAGACCTTAGGACCCTGTCCTCCACCGTCTCTACGATGGCTGGACGCTTCGAGCTGATCCCCCAGATCCACTACTGCCTTACACAGGTTCTGGAGCGTCTCCCACGCGTACCCCCGCCCACCCAGCAGGTTCCCACATACACTTCCACACACTCTAGACCTGCTTCCACTTACAGCCTCGCCCCAGCTCAGCAGCCCGCACCACCACCACCACCACCTCCGCCTCAGGACGGAGACGGCGCAGCACCACCTTCCTAGGCACCCTTGATGCCATCGATTCCTTTTACCGTTGTGCTGCCCGTTTCTGCTGGGTCCTGATGTCTTTTTGTCCACCCCCCCTCCCCTCACTTATTTTGGGTTTCTCATTTTGCCGTATCTCTATATATCTTTTTTGGGAGAGAGGGAGAGCTTTTCGGTGACACATATATACTCGTATCACTCATATCTGTGCATGCATCATATCCGCATCATATTTTCACTTCTTTATTTTTCCTTTTATTATCTTTTTTCTTTCCATCATGCATGCATCCTCACTTGCACCTCTCATTACTTGTCTCTTTGTGTGCCACACTTTGCACATTGAGGACACTGTGCCGTTTAGCTTGGGGGAGTGAGTCCTCACTTTCTTTTTCGTTTAGCCACCTTTATTTTCAGTTTTTCACACCGTTTTTCACTTTTGCACTTATTTATCATTATTTTTCCTTTATCTTGCCATGCATCACGTTTTTCTTATTTTCCTGTGTGCCGCATTGCATATTTCTATTTTCCTTTTATCTTTACTTCTTTCCTTTTTCATCTCATGCTAGAGATGAATTTTCTGTGATGATGTCTACGTGGAGTTAGCTTATTCTATATGCATGCTATATTTGTCATGTCTTAGGTTTTATTTCTGATATCATATGCTATGACTTGCTTTGCATTTAGAAATCGTAACCCACACTTTTTCCACATGAAAATGGATGAAGTTTTATTATTAGCTGAGCCTGAATATTCATATGTATGCTATCACAGAAAACACACCAAGATTCACGCATTGAATGCCTATATTTGGAGTACTGATTTCTTTTCCTATATCACTTCTATATGCATGAATTGTACACTTCACTTCGGGATGATTGAATGATGTTAGCTATGATATATCTGGATTAGTTAGCTTTTTTGTGATCGAAACTGAGTAGATTAGATTACCCTGCTGAAGTTGTCGTGCATGTCTTATAGAGTGAACTGAGAGTTACATTTATTTCTTTCTCCACAAATCTTGAACATCATTTCTCTACTTTTAAAATCATTGGTGAATCCCCCCATTAGTGATTCTATTTTTATGGCATTTCCCCCACTATTAATTCCTAGCTCCAAGTTTCTTATTCTAAAAAAAAGAGAGAGAAGAATAAAAGAGAGAAAAACATTCTTGTATATCATTACCTCTCTCTGAGTTGGGATCATTGTGTATATATTGCTCATTGCTTAAAAAAAAGAAAAAAGAAAAAAAAAGAGAAAAGAAATGGAGGAAAAATCCTCAATAAAATATCCCATCCCACTTTCTCTCTTCTTTCTCTTCTTTGCTTTTTGGAGCTATATGTATGAAAAATGGGGATTTAAATATTTTTTTTATGCCACCACGCTTATAGATAAGCTTGGGGGAGGGGATCCATTGATGTGTGAGAGAGTGACTACTTGACATTGCACGACAACCTAGGCTAAGTAATATTCTATACTCGGTGAGATTGTTTCTAGCTTCACGAAATCCAGAAATCTAAGCCTAGCGTTCATTTCATGAAATCCAAACTTTTCCATTCTCTCTATTCTATAATGTGATACTCTTATACTCCAGATAGAAAGCGTTCAATTGAAAAGTGTGTGGTCTGTGATTTGTATACCGCTTTAAATGATTCAGACGATGTTGATTTTAAAATCATTCCGTTTTTCATGATTATATCGTTGTTCGTGGGATTTCTATTTCTATTTGCACTATTATACTATGATATCAAAATAAGATTCTTTGACATGTATTTCTCATTCGGTGCATGCTATAAGAGTAAGTGAAACCCACGTCCTGAGAAAATGATCTAGCATCCTTCCTCTTCGCTTCTTTCTTTCTTTATTTTCATTTCGTTTTCATTCTTCTTCGTTTTTCTTTTTTTTTCTCGTTTTTTTTCGCCGTTTTCTTTTTCCGAATCCACCGGGTTCGCCTTTTACTTATCTTCCTCGAGGACGAGTAAGAGGCAAGCTTGGGGGATTTTGATCACTCCTTATTTTACACCCTTTTCCCGCATGTTTGCATGCCATTTTGATCGCCCAAATCATGTTTTTCACGATATATCGACGATATTGCGATGCTTTTCACGATTTGTTGTTTTTGTCGCATTTCAGGTGATTTGGCACGATTAGGAGTGATCTCGAGATGCGCGTAATCTAGACGGCCACCGACGACCTCCCCGAGGGGTATTTTGCTGTTGGAGAGGAGCAGAAGAAGAATGGACGTCGCAGGAGCGACGAGGAGGCCAAAACAATCAGATTGGGCATTTTTTGTGTCCCACTCGGCCGAGTGGAGGAGCCACTCGGCCGACCAGCGAGACACTGCTCGACCGACCCGTTCAGACACGATTTCCATGTGTACTCGGCCGAGCGACGGAGACCACATCGGCTGAGTGACGATACCACGTCAGCCCGAGTGGCGCCCAGACGAAGCCCCTTCAAAATATCGAAGTTTCTGTTTTCGGCCACCTGAGCTTCAGAAGACCCACTCGGCCGAGTGGTAAATCCCGTCCGCCCGAGTGAAGTGAAGCCATCGGCCGAGTGACGACAACTCACTCGGCCGAGCCGCCCCCGAACTGAAGACCCCTGAAGCCCACGACTTACTGGAAAATGACAGGGTTTTCACTCGGCCGAGCGACTTTTGTCACTCGGCCGAGTGCGATGCGCTGCCTGTAGCGAAATTTGCGGAAAACAGGCTGTGCAGGGGCGTTTTGGTCAGGATTTTTAGACGATTTTTGGGGCTATTTAAGCTCTGTTTTTACCCTAGTTTTGGGGGCTATCTCTCAGATTTTTTGCAGCTTTTTGAGTCTACTTTTTAGCTTTATTAATTGTGATTGGAGAAGGGAAAAACTTGGATTTTTGTTGGATTAATTGAAGATCTACATTGGTTTGCATTTCTCTTCCCCAAAAACTCTATTTTTATTGTTTATATCATTGTTGTGATGAATTCCATTTCTTATTTCATTGATTATTTTTGTGCTATTGCTATGATTTGTGAGTAGTCTCCACGTCTCGGGGCGTGGGGATGAACCCTACAAGCCCTATTTCCTATTTGTGTTGAATTGGTAGAAATTGAGCTAGGATTGTTATTAGGGATTAGATTGGGATCGAATTACTACGGATAGCTAGGTATTCATATCAATTGGGATTTGCAAGAGATTGGATCCCAATTTGATAGGAAGCCCTAGAAATCCGAATTGGGTTGGAGTCGGATTTTCGAAGTATCGGTTTGCAAGAGATTGGACCGATACTAGGACCTCCGGTTGCAATTCCGTGCCGATACCCGTTTGCAAGAGATTGGACGGGTAGGAACTATCCTAATTTAGATTGTGGACCGAGTTTGCAAGAGATTGGGCTCGGTGCGCAATTGGACGATGATGTTGATCCTAATGCTAGCTTCCCTAGGCTAGGGTTTGCAAGAGATTGGACCCAAACCTAGGATAGCTATAGACCGGCAACAGCGCGAGAGCGTGAGCTTGGTTCCACATTTAGTTGCAACTAGTTCATCCAAATTCTCATTCTAGTGATTTCGATACCGGCGAACCACATTTATGAAATACGGTGAGTAGTGGGGATTCCCCTTTCCCTAGACGTTCTTTATTTGATTTGATATTTCGCAAATTTGTCTGACGATTGTGACAGGATCGCCCAAGGCAATTATCTCTGTTCCTAAATAGCCAGGTTGATCAGGAACAAGCACGGTCATTCGTCCTCCCTGTGTTCGATACCCGCTCGCCACCATACCGTGCGCTTGCGGTAAAACTACAACCGTCGCCTCGGGACGTGTATCCGGGGCGCGATCAGTGGCCTTGTCACTTGGTCGAGTGGAACTTGTCCATTCGGTAGAGTGGGAGAAGCCCATCGGTCGAGTCGTAAGTTGCGGGAGTTTATTTCGAAAAAATTTCATATTGAGCCACTCGGCCGAGTGAACTCTTCACTCGGCCGAGTCGCTACTCCCTTATATATACGCTGCGGGCTGCATGAATTTCGAAAACCCAAAATCCCCAAATCGTTTCGCCCAGCGCCCGAGCCTCTTCAGCTTCCCTCGCCCGAATCGTCGCCTACCGTCGCCCGAACCGCCGCTCCGTCGTCGACCGACGACCCCCGCCGGTCTTCGTCAGCGCCCCACCGCCGCTCTTCACCGGTGCCACCCCGATTGCCGCCAGCTCGCCGTTCTTCCCCTATTTCGCCCCAAAACGCCTATTTCTTCTCCATTCTCCAATCCATAAGCCCATTGCACCCCATATACCAATTAATTCATATATACATCTATTATCCCCCATCTCCCCCCATATTTATTGATATACATCGCTGATTTCATTGTTTGTGTTTCAGGTTAGCTTGGGGGAGCTTGGGGGAGGTTCAGGATACACTCGGAGCTTCGCGGAGGAGGCATTTCTTCGCACACTTTATATTTTGCTCTCGCATCGTGCTCGGGTACACTCGTTCCCTACTTATTATATAGCGCGTCGCATATTTTTACTTGGATGGGCACGTCTCACGGCACACATGCCGCCACGCCTTAGGCCATGCACTCGGGAGCCCGCTTCCAAGCGGAAGAGGTCATGCAATCCTAGTCCCTCTTCCAGTAGGGCGGACTCCCTGCCACTTAGCCCACCCCCACCTACACAGTTTGCCTCTTGCCGATCCCATTCCACCACCTGCACAGCCCGCCCCCGCTATCGATGCGATGGGGATTACGTTCAGGGATGATGCACACCACGCCAGAATTGAGCGTATCTCCCACCGCTCGATTGTACCCTCTAGGTTCGCACACCTAGCTAACTTTGACCGCCTAGGGATACTCGAGGGGCTGCTCACGTTGTACGACAACGTGGGATGGCGTGAATTTTTGTCGGTGTCGGTGGACACTTATATCCGCCCGACACTAGAGGTCCTTAGTTCTATTTCCCGGACCCCTGGGGGATGCACCTTCCGACTGATGGATTGAGAGTGCAAGGTCACTCTCGACATGCTTAGAGCGTTCTTCCAGTGGCCCGCTGTACCGGTCCCAGACCGAGCATACCTCCCACACACATCCCACCCCCGTCATTCGACACGCATGCCTTTTGGACATGGATCCCGGGATCACCACTTGCCTTTGACCCTAGTAGGGCCAAGGCATCTGCCATTCTCCACCCCTACCTCTGCATTGCACAGCACCTTATGGCGACCACTTTTCTTGCGAGGTACGAGCCAGGGACGTTGTCGATGCCAGAGCTCTTCATGCTCTATGCGATGACACGTTCTAGGGTCTTTGATGGAGATGACGTTTTGGTCCCCGCCGTCGAGATTGATATTGCCAGTTGGTACATCGACCACATCATTGTTTCTACCGGAGCTCGGACGCCTATATGTTGTGGCGGTCTGATTACCCTCTTGGCCCTTATGACCGGCGTCGACCTACCGGCTGACTTGCTTCGACCACCAGGCCCCACTTCACTTTCCATAGATGTTATGGCCCGGATGAGGATGCTGCGTCCTCATGGTCGTCAGCACTGGGTGTGGCTCCACGGTCCTTTTGCTGCAGATTACATGATTCTGTCGAGCCCTGCTCAGACGCATATTGGACCTTTGGGCGGGGAGTGGATTCCACCGATGGATCTCCTCATCCCCGCCGCATACGTGCTAGAGCTTGAGGGTGCTCAACAGGAGCATCTCTTTCCACCACTTGACCCCGTGATCCCTCAGCCTGCACTTGCTTCGTCTGTACCTCCCAACACCTCTATCTACACTTCTGTTAGTGTCTGGAGCACTTCAGCTGAGTCCACCCACACCACCACCACCATTGTACCCTTTCGATAGATCCCATTTCTGCAGCTAGCCCCGAGCATCTCCCCACCATAGTTGAGTGCGGCGAGCCTTCTTTTTCTTCCGTGGTATAGACCCTTTCCTCATTGTTGTTCTCGACTCCTGGGGAGTCATTTTCTGCACCCTTCACGACTCTCCAGTCGTTGACCTCCCTGTCTCCACCACCGATGTATACTCTGAGAGTGTCGTGACGTCTGTCCCCACGTCTGTGTCACTGACCTCTCTGCCCACCTCGTCGTCTGTTTTCACTTCCGCTTCTGTTGCCGCTCCTTCCTCGTCTACTCTTCCCGCGTCTCAGCCTCCCACAGAGGCTAGGCATCACTTAGCGAGCACAGTACCCTAGCACCACCCCATAGCTGCACCTATCCTTTACGATGGTCGTGTGAGACAGCCCCGTTCTTCACCTGTTCGACCTGTTCGACGCTCTGCTCCACCTCCCCCCGACACCCTTGTTCAGAGCATCCGCACTCTCGAGGGGGTAGTTAGTGGTCTCAGATGAGATTTTAGGGCTCTCTCCACCACCGTCAGTGCTATCCAGACCCCTGTCGCTATACTTCCCAGTATTTAGGCTTGCCTGAATCAGATCCTTGCGCGTCTGCCTCAGCCACCCACACCCACCCAGCAGCCACCACGCCCACCACCACCACCGCCACAGGACGGTGCTGGTCCACCACCACCCCCTAGGCACACACTGGATGCCTTCCATATTTTTGATGCTGTTTTGCTGATGTTTTGAGCCTGCTGATTTTGCACCCCTCCTCCACACACTGTTTTGTTCACATTTTGTTCTGGTCTGTCTATATCTTTTTGGGAGAGAGGGAGTACTTTTTGGGGACACTCATATCTGCACTATTTTGATATCTGCATGCATCACCTGCATTCTCATATCATTTTCTTTTATTTTTTCCATCATGCATGCATCCTCACCCTCCCCACCCATTTCTGGTCTCTCGGTGTGCGACACTTTGCACATTGAGGACACTGTGCACTTTAGCTTGGGGGAGTGAGTTCTCACACTTTTCATTTTTGTCGCATTTTACTTTATTTTCCCACATTTCTTCATTTTTACACTTGCTTTCACCCTCTTTTTTCTTTTTTATCATGTATCACGTTTTTTTATTTCTTGAGTGTGCTGCATTGTGCAGTAGTTTTTATTTTCTTTTATCCTTATTTCTTTCATCTTTTTTCTAGAGATGATTATTCTGTGATGATGATGACGTGGTGTTAGCTTATCTCTATATGCATACTATCTTGTCATGCCATAGTTTTTATTTCAGATATCATATGCTATGCCTTGCTATGCATTTGAGATAGTAATCTGCACTTTCATGTATGAATATGGATGAAATTCTTTTATTAGATGAGTCTGATAATTTATATGTATACTCTTCATAGAAAACACACCAAGCTTCACGCATTGATTGCCTACTTGGAGTACTGCTTTGCTTTCTTATATCGCTTCTTATTGCATGAAAATTGTACGCTTTACCTTCAGGTTGAATGAATGTATTCTAGGTTGATATAACTGGGTTAGTTTACTTTCTGAGATTAAACTGAGTAGATTACATTACTCTGCTGAAAGTTGGCGTGCACGTCCTATAGAGTGAACCGAGTGTTACATATATTTCTTTCTCCACATATCTTGAGCATTATTTCTATACTTATATTCATTGGTGAATCTCCCTTTAGCGGATCCTATATTGGCATTTCCCCCGCTATTAAAGTCCATGCTCCAATACCCCTAAAATAAAAAAGAAAACATACATGAATATCTTTCCATCTTTTGATTTGGGATCCCAGGTGTATATATGCTTTGAAAAAAAAGAAGAAAGGAGAAAAGAAGCTTATACATGATCCCATTTCATACTCTTTCTCTCTTTCTTCCCTCTTTTGTTTTTATTTTTATTGGAGATCCAAAAAATGGGGAATGTACTTATTGATTTATCTTATGCCACCATGCTTATAGATAAGTTTGGGGGAGAGGATCCAATGATGTGAGAGAGAGAGACTACTTGCCTGTGCATGACAACCTAAGCTAGGTAATTTTCTATACTCGGTGAGATTCCTAAAAGTCTTACGAAATCCAGGAATTGAAACTTAGCATGCATTTCATGAAAACCATACCTTTATATTCTTATTGCTTCATATTATGTGATACATCTTATACTTCAAATAGAAAGCATTAAATTGAAATGTGTGTGGTCTATGATTATGTATACCGTTTTAGATGCTTCAGACGATGCTAATAATAGAATGATTCCATATTTCATACTATTTTGATATTCTTGTGTTTTCTATTTTGAATGCATCCATATGATTATGATATCGAGATAAAAAATTTTGGCATGTGTTTTATATTCGCCGTGTGCTATATGAGTAAGCAAAACCCACGTCCTGCGAAAATAATCTAGCACATCTCTCTCTTTGTTTTCTTTCCTATTTCCTTTTTCTTTTTCCTTTTCATTATTTTTTTCCGTCAAGTTCGCCTTTTACTCATCTTCCTCGAGGACGAGTAAAAGGTAAGCTTAGGGGATTTTCATCACTCCATATTTTACACCTTTTTTCTGCATGTTTGCATGTCGTTTTGATCGCTCATATCACATTTTTCACGATTATTCGACAATATTACATTAATTTTCACTATTTCTTGTTTTTGTCGTATTTCAAGAAATATGGAGCGATCTGGAGCGAATTTGAGATCAGGGTATTTGCACGCGCTTAGGAGTGTCGCCCACGGCTCATTCGAGGACTTATCAGCGATAGAGGATGAGCAGAAGAAGAAGGAAATCAATAGTAGCGACGAGGAGGTGAGAAGAAGAAGAAATGAGCTCAACAGCACACCACTCGGCCGAGTAGACCACTCACTCGGCCGAGCAAGAAGCCCTACTCGGCCGAACAGAACGGATACGCACGGGATATTTTTAGCGTGTACTCGGCCGAGCAAAGGAAGCCCACTCGGTCGAGTGAGAAAGTTCACTCGCCCGAGTGGTATAGAGAATTCGTCCAGAGAAAGGCCCAAGTTACTGGAATTTTCAGAGATCCTGAGGAGGCCCACTCGGCCGAGCATGAATGCTCACTCGGCCAAGTGAAGAAGTCCACTCGGTCGAGCCACCCCCGAAGACAGACCCTGAGAAC
Source organism: Scilla litardierei (assembly GCA_030789695.1). Taxonomy (NCBI): domain Eukaryota; kingdom Viridiplantae; phylum Streptophyta; class Magnoliopsida; order Asparagales; family Asparagaceae; genus Scilla; species Scilla litardierei. The sequence continues at coordinate 40,509,718 of CM061133.1, forward strand.
CCCCGAAGTTACTGTTTTCCTGCAGGGTTTGTCACTCGGCCGAGTGACAAGGGTCACTCGGCCGAGTGACCCTCTCCGACTGCTGTTAAGGCTGCGAATTCTGGGCTCCACAGGGGAAGTTTTGTCACGAATTTTTGGACGATTTTAGAGGGTATTTAAACCCTATTTTACCCTAGTTTAGGAGAGGCTTGAAATATATTTTTTAGACTTTCTTTAAGGAATTTGACGGCTACTCTTTTGTGAAATCTCAGCTGGAGATCGTTGGCGTCAACATTGGTTTGTCTTTTCCTATTAAAAACTCAATTTTTATGCATTGTTTCTCTTTTTCAATGAATTGTGCCGTGATTATTGTTATTATTTCAGAGATTTGCAAGATGTTTAGTGAGTAGTGCCGTCGTCCTAGGGCATGGGGATGAACCCTATGGACCCTATCTCTGAATTGTGACGAATTTGTTGATTTGTTGCTAGAATTGATAATGGTTAGGTTGTGATCAATTGATTACGGGTAGCTAGGGATTCATATCGATTGGGATTTGTAAGAGATTGGATCCTAATTGATAGGAAGGCCTAGATATTCGATTTGGATTGACAATTAGATTTCTCTAGATTTGGTTTGCAAGAGATTGGACCAAAGCTAGGATTTTTAATTGTGAATCTATACTAATATTCGTTTGCAAGAGATTGGACGAATAAGAACTATCATAACCTAGGTCATAGCTCGAGTTTGCATGAGAGTGGGCTCGAGATACGATTGAACAATGATTTCGTTCTTCACGCTAGCGGCTTAGGCTAGGGTTTGTACGAGAGTGGACCCTATCCTAGGTCTGTTATAGACCGGCAATAGCGCGAGAGCGTGAGCTTGGTTCTACATTAAGTTGCGACCAGTTCACCTATACTCAAGCTTAGCAACAATGAAATTTATAACTCACAAGGATGAGAGACTGTCCATAGTGGGGATTTTCTATTCCTAGACGCTTTTTATTATATTGATATTTTCTTGATACTTGAACGATTGTGACTATTACACCAAACTATTCTTATTCTCTTGATAGCTAGGTGATTCGAATAAGACACGATCATTTGTCCTCCCTGAGTTCGATACCCGCTCGCTGCTACATCGTGCACTTGCGGTACGACTACAAGTCGTTTTTCGGGTGTACATCCGAACGCGACCAAGCATGCCTATAATAGCAGAGCAGACCATTGAGGAGGTCATGACTTGGGACGATGACATCTACACACAGATGGAGCCCGAAGTGTGCCCCCTCCTTTTGAGCTGCCGCAGCCATCCCCACCTTCTACAGAGGCTGAGCATCCCTCAGAGGACCACCCTTCCATTGATGCCGAGGACTATCCCACAGAGCTTATGGCTTCCCTTCAAGGAGATCTCTTTACTCCCTCGCCCTTTACATTTGATTCCCCTCCCGTGTATGATGTTTACTATGATTCAGATTTTGACGACTCATTGCACCTTTTGCAGGATACACATACATATGATCAAGAGGCTCAATGGGACGTATACGAGGAGGAGAGCAAGGAGTTAGTGCCATGGATGCTATTGAATATAATCAGGAGGTGCGATAGGATATGTCTGACGATAATAAGGAGTTTCTTGATGAGACCCACGCTTATATGCCAAAGCTACCTGAACAACTAAAGGCGAACAACGAGGAGTTGATCGACGTGGTGCACGAGAGTAGAGATTTGTTTCCAGGAATGCGTTGTCAACCGTCCTTAATTTTAAATACTTATGTTGATGACCCTCTTTGGAATACATTTATTTTAGGGAAGAATTTTCCACATCAGATTGATACGGCTTATCTCTTGCAGGGTACATGTGGAGTCCTTGGAGAGGTGCTGGGAGCTGCATTGCTGGAGTCTGATGGAGTCCGTGGACACATGCGTCTGGCAGAGCCACGGAAGGAGCAGTTGGAACAGTTGCCTGCACCGACAAAGATACTGGATCCACCTTTTGCTATAGGTGATATCAATCCAGTAGTGTATTATTTTATGCTTTCAATAAACACGAATCCTCTCGACAGCGAGAGGACCGTATATGTTTGCTTGAATAAATGTCACCGCATATGACGACAACAAAAATATTTTACACCCCAAACTCATTATATTTATAAATTTCCCTCTTCACATTTTGATACGCCACATCCTTTTGCTCACCACCATCGAGCATTTCTTTCAAGTGAATGCTCACTTTCTTATTCGTTTGACTTGAGCTCGCTTAGCAAAGCATTGAAATTTTTGATCAAGTCATTTGAATAGGATTGTTTGGTATAAGCTTGGGGGAAGGAGCTCTCGTGCATCATTATATGTGCATGTAGTTGCATTAGGATTCCATGTCATTCATTTCATCATTTTTCATTCACCCCCCATATTTATCGTTGTTCCTCGTATTCTTCTATTATGATCACATTGAGGACAATGTAAAGTTTAAACTTGGGAGAGTGCATTTCCATGACATTTAGTTGCACGTTCATTCTATTTTTAGGGTTTTTAGAATTTTTCAAAAAATTTGTATCATCTTTTTGATTTTTTCATCTTATTGTCCTTTTATGCGTCTTCATGCATCATATTGTGTGCTTGTTTTTCTTTTCTTTCCTCTCTTTTACTTTTATTTCTTTATTTTCTTTTATCTTTTTCCGCTAGACATATTTCGTATGATGATATCTCTTATTGCTTTAGCAACCATCACGATGCTTACTACTCTTGCCATGCTATTTAGAGTATTTAAGTATCCTGTTATCCATGTGCTTGCAAATCTATTTCTCTTGATGATTCCTCTACATGAATGCATGATATTAATTGAAGCTGAATGTATGGATTAGTGTTTAGTATGCTTTTGTTGGAAGTGCACCAAGATTCACGCATCAATTGTATATCGGAAGCATCTGCCTTATTGTATTATTCGCCTTCTGTTGCATGCTTGATATGATTGTACGCTTTACCGCTTGACTTCACTTTTTATTAAGATGATTAAGAATATCCATGCTTACATATGATCTTTAGTTGAGATATTATCTTACTGAACCGTTTGTGCACATCTTATGAGTGAACCGAGTGTTACATCATTTCCTACTCCACATATATCTTTTTATTCTCTACATGTCACTTGAGTTCACCTCCTAAAGCCGCTTATATCGCATCTATTTCCCAAAAATCCCTACAAAATAAAAAGTTAGCTCCAAAAAGTCCAAAAAGCCAAAAAGGAGCCAAAAACCAAAAATACAAATCATATAGATCCTACAAAAATCCTAAAAGAAAAATGAGAAACAAAAAGCTCAAAAAGAAAAAGAAAGATATTTCTCTATCTCGTTATTGGAGCCACAAAATACTTGGGAAAGCCAAGGCAAAAATCTCATTTTCCACTATCATATTCCTTTAGATGTGATGCCTCAAGCTAAGCTTGGGGGTGAATTCACTTGACCATATGAGTGAGTGCGACATTAGAGTGGAGAGGTGCACGAATGGGAAAGTTTGATAATGTTGAAACTTAGCAAAATACTTTAGTTATGGAGATTTCTTATGAATCGATATAAATACGTGAATGCCCTGATTTATTCCATTCTCCATTGCATGCTTGGTGTGATTCTTATATGCTCCTGCTATAACTCTTGATTGAAAAGTGCATCGCCAACATTTGTATATTAAATTCTATGAAATGCGTGATGTGGGTATGAATTGATTGTATGAATTTAGAGGGTCCCTTTTGTTGTTCTTAAAAGTTTGCAAGTATCATGTTTAAGTAAGATATGAAATCTTTATAGCATGTGATTCGTATTTTCTGAGTTATCGTGATGTGTAGCTTATGGCTTGAAATATGAGAGAATAATCTAGCGACCCCTTCCACCTCTTGTTCTTTCTTTTTTATTTCATTTCCTTTGTTTTCATCTCCCGAGTTCGTCTCTCTACTTATCTCCCTCGAGAACAAGTAAGAGGTAAGCTTGAGGGATTTTGATCAGTCCATATTTTACACCTTTTTCTACATGTTTGCATACCATTTCGATCGCACATATCGCGCTTTTCACGATTATTCGACGATATTACGTTACTTTTCACTATTTCTTGTTTTTGTCGAATTTCAGAAAATATGGAGCAATCGGGAGCAAAAATGAGCTTAAGAAAGTTGTACACGTACCGGAGCATCGTCTATGGCCCTATCAAGGAGCTAGCAGCACTAGATGATGAGTCGAAGAAGAAGAAGTTCGATAGAATCATCGAGGATGCGAGGACGGGAAGGAAGGATTCCAGAAACAGGCCACTCGGTCGAGTCACGCTAGTCACTCGCCCGAGTGAATCAATGTACTCGGCCGAGTACGACTGATTCGAAGAACATCTGCCTGACCTGAGTGCCACAATGCACTCGGCCGAGTGGTGAATTCCACTTGGCCGAGTTGAGAACTTCACTCACCCGAGTGAGTCAGAATTTCTGAAGGAAATCAAAGTGAACTCTCTAGAACTCTGGGGAGCACAGCAGAAGACACACTCAGCCGAGTGATGAATCTCACTCGGCCGAGTGACGCAGAGCGCCAGAGTGCTCAAACCCCATTTTGAAGAAAACTCTCTGGAATTTTGGGAGAACATCAGAAGATCATACTCGGTCGAGTCACACTTCTCACTCGGTCGAGTCATACTTCCACTTGGCCGAATAACACAAGCGCCCAGATTTTCAGACAGTGTCTCACACTTTTGAAATCTGCTATCATTTCAATGGGCAAAGTACTTTTATCATATTTTTATGGATATTAGACTTCATGACGGTTCCAACTCTGCCAAGAACGTGCCAATCGAAGGTCAGATGAAATCTGGAGAATTTCTGCAAGTTGATGCTGCAGTGCTGGAATTTCTACTCGGCCGAGTCATATTCCCACTCGGCCCGAGTGAGTGCGGGCCCAGAACTTAAGTTGCGGCCAGAGCTGGCTTTGGGCATGAATTTCAGAGGGTTTCTAGGGATATTTGCTAGGGTTTTGGGGGGGCTATATAAGAGGTTGGTAGCCGTCATTATAGGGAGAGTTCCATTATGTTTTCTTAGGGATTATTTCAGAGGTTAGGCCATGCCCTAGGCCCCCTCTTGGATCTAAAAGATTGTATTGGGATTGAAGTTCTTCATCAAAGCTAAGTTTCTTTGTTCTTATTATTTGAATCTTTGATTTGATATCTTTATATATGCCAGCAATGTTTTTTATCGATTTCTCTATCGTTATTGATATACTTGAGTAGATTCGCCCTTCTAGGGAAAAGGGATGAACCCTATGGATCTAATTTCAGATTTGTGATGAATGAATCTATATGTTGCTGGAATTGCTAAAGGGGTTAGGTTGTGATTGATTTATTACGGATAGCTAGGAATTTCCATCGATTTGGGGTTTGCAAGAGATTGGATTCCGATCGATGGGAAGGCCTAGAAATTCGATTTAGGTTTATAATCGAGATAGACTAGACTTGGTTTGCAAGAGATTGTACCAAAGCTAACATTTTTATTATAAATCTATACCCATATTCATTTGCAAGAGATTGGACGAATACGAACTATCACAACCTAGATCGTAACTCGAGTTTGCACGAGAGTGGGCTCGAGGTGCGATTGGACGATGATGTCGATCTGCATACTAGTGACTTAGATTAGGGTTTGCACAAGAGTGGGCCCTAATCTAGGCTGCCATAGACCGACAATAGCGAGAGAGAGTGAGCTTGGTTCTATATTCAGTTACGACTAGTTCACCTCAACGCAAGTCTAGTAATATTGAGATTCACGATTCATAGAGATGTATAATGATCCGTAGTGGGGATTCCCTAGCTCTAGACTCTTTTATTATATTAAATTTGAATCGATATTTTATCCCACCTCTTTATCACTGACACCGACATCCATCACCATTTTCATTACATCACATCGTACCCATCTCCACCAATAAAACATTCGTAGTCAAACCAACCTAGGATAGATTGGAACCAACACCACCTCCTCGTGTTTGATACCCGCTCGCCACTACACCGTTCGCTTGTGGTAAAACTACAATTGTCTTCCGGGTGTATATCCGGGAGCGGTCAGTGAGCGGGTATCGAATCACGGGAAGAAACTATTGGTATCTAGATTGATTACTAGGCAGAGGTAAAATGATAATCAAGAAATGTTGGTGTCGCAGTTGTGCAAATTATTGTTTATAAATTCAATTAATAAAAGTGCCTAAGGCTGGGGAATCCCCACTGTAGATCTCAAGCATCAATATAAAATATGAATCTCTATATCACTACTCTTGGTTTATGGTGAATTGTCGCAACTATGTTGTGAACCAACGCATGTTCTTGTGCTACGCAAGTCTATAGTAATCTAAACTAGAGCCTCGCTCTCGCCCAAGCCTAGTTCAAACCACTGGCATTAAGATCAACAATAGTATTCAATTCCAACTCAAGTTCACTCTCGCACAACATGAGTTCAAATCTAGATTATGATAGTACGTATTCGCTTTACCGTTGTACAAACGAATATAATTATAGAAATACAATAAAGATGCTAGCTTTGGTCGCTCTCGCGCACCAATTCTAGGGAATCTTGATTATAGATCTAAATCGAATATTTAGGGCTTCCCATAAATCAAGATCCTCTCTCAAGCTCTCAAGATCCAATGGAAATCCCTAGCTATCCGTAGTAAATCGATCACAATCTAACCTTTTTACAAGTTTAGCAACATGGGTTTTCATGAGATTTCACATATCAAACTTTAAATCCATACGGTTTATCCCTTTGCCCTAGAGCAAGAGCGAGGAGATTACTTACGATTCATCATAGAAAAAGCAATGGAATTGAGAAGTGCAGGAGAATTCATCATAAAAATCAGATCTAAACCGAAATATAGCATAAAAATAAGAACTTGCAAAAGTTTAGACAAACCATAATGTTCAAGCTCCAAATAATAAGAAAATTAATATCTTGCACTTCAGTCCTCTCTCGAAAATAAGATATAACAAAAGTATTTTTCCTAAGAACTATGGCTATTTTCTCTCTCCTTGACAGCTCTCAAAACTAGCTACTTATACGAACTCAAAACGTCCAAACAAAATCCTGACAAAAATACCCCAGACGGCTGGAAAACAACTAGGTCGAAACTGGGTTGGCGGTGCACTCGGCCGAGTGGAAATGACACTCAGTCGAGTGGCTTCTCTGTGAAAAAACTCGGAAAATCGGCTTTTTGTACTGTTCAGGCCACTCGGTCAAGTGGTCTGGACACTCAGTCGAGTGAGCTTCTCACTCGGTCGAGTGGGGTCTTTTATTGAACCCTCTAAAATTGCTGTTCTGTGTGATAAATTTCTGTCTCCACTCGGTCGCGTGGTCTTCTTACTCGATCAAGTGGGAATCTCACTCGGCCGAGTACATTGTCTTTTCTTCTTTCAGCTGGAGTTGGTCGTGTCAGCGCCACTCGGTCGAGTGAGCTGTCTCACTTGGACGAGTTGACTGCTTCTTCTTCATAATCTCCAACTTCTCATTCCTTTCTCCATTTTCTTGCCTTTCTTCCTCTTCTTCTCATCCTCAAGCATCGTGAGCTCCTCGATATCATCGTGATTAATGCTCTAGCATGTGTGTATTCGCTCATAGCTCCAAATGGCTCCAGATTGCTCCATATTTCCTGAAATCCAACGAAACATAGAAATGCTCCATGAGAAGATTGGACACATCCGGTACATCCGGGACGCCATTGGCAAGGCTCCATGAGTGTTCACCAAGGCAAGGAAGAAGATTGGAGGAGAGGAGGAGAAGAGAGCGAGAGTTGGACACTTTAGAATCTGTTTCCCAGGTGACTTGACCGAGTAGCAACAGCTACTCGGCGAGCTGACACACAGAATTCGGAAGGAAACTGCCATGCCCCACTCGACCGAGCAGACAGCCAACTCGACCCGAGCTGTATCAAACAGAGCGACTATTTTGAGCTATTCTCCAAGGCACTGTAGCTCGACTGAGCAGTAAAGCCACTTGGCCGAGCAGCTCACCTACTCAACCCAAGTCGTCATCAGACAGAGTAGCATTTTGGAGAAGCTTCTGACCTACTGTAGCTCGACCGAGTAGGGGCTACTCGACCGTGCGAGAGCGGGGTGATCACACGTGCCTTGACGAGATCCACCGACGGCCTATATTACTTATTGACGGCTATCGTAATTGCGTCAATAAGAGCCACCAAAACATATCGAAGCTCTAATCCACGAGAGTGGTGTGAGTTGAGATCATTCTATCCATGAGAGTGGCATGAACATTGTCGATTCTTAATGCACTGATCGTGTGCGCCTATCGCGAAAGCGGTATAGTATGCGATACGTTAAATTCATGGCACTTAGAGTCCTGAGTTCTACATCTTAGATGCGACAATCCCTAGCCAATGCAACGTAAGAGTCCTAGCCTATCATCGACATTCGATGATCCTAGTGGTAAGTCCTAATGCCCTAATCTTTTATTATTGATTACAATCTTCCAACAAACCGACTACTAGCTTTATTCTAAGATCTAGAAATCACCCAAGACAATAACATCACTTACCTCCCTGTAGGATCGATATCTTTTATACTATTACTTGACACCGTACGCTTCCATTCGGTATCGGGAATTCGCACTTGGGATACATCTAGCCCTCAGCATTCGTGCCTTTGCTAGGTGGGGTTTAAGTGTTGGTTTCGGAAGCATCAAGTTTTTAGCGCCGTTGTCAGGGACGTAACATCGTTCCTTGGGTTATTTCTTTATTGACGAATTTGTTAGCAAATCTTATCATCTCTTGTCTTTCCACAGTTTTACTCTCTTTTATTACTTTGCTACTGACGTTATTTCTCTGATTTTTTGTTGTGCATGAACACTCGCCTCATGGGTCTTGACGAAGAATTACTTTTTGACCCCAAGATCGAAAAGACCGCAAGAAGACTCAGAGCATAAAAGAGGAGTCAGACATTTATTGATCCAATGGCAGAGGGTCACGTTACTCCTCCATGTACGGGTCCATTCGGGACCACATAAAGCCAAACTTTTGCAGTACGTCTTCCATCTTGAGGTCGCAGCTGGCAGCAGGAAGCTTTGAGCTAAAGACTGGGTTGATCAACCTGATGCAGCAAGACCCCTTTCACGGGCATCCACATGAGAACCCAAATCATCACATAGACCTCTTTCTGGCGAAGTATGATACCTTCAAGTCCAAAGATGTGAGTAAAGATGCTATTAAGCTAAGACTATTTCCATTCACTCTGAGGGACAACGCCTCTTATTGGTTGTGAGTGCATCCCTTAAACACCTTCACGACTTGGGAGCTATTGGCTCTAGCTTTCGTGGACAAGTTCTATCCACCGTCCAAAACGGTGAGGATTCAAGGGGTAATCACAAATTTCAAACAACTGCCACAAGAGTCACTATATGATGCTTGGGAGAGATTTAAGGACCTGCAGCATCAATGCCCGCACCATGGAGTCCCGGATTAGGACCTTATTAAGAGTTTCTACAATAGGCTCCAACCGGGTACAAAGATGATTATAGACGTCGCCGCTCAAGGCACTCTTTTGGATAAGCTACCTGAGGAGGCCATATCTTTGCTGGAACAAATGGCCTCCAAAAACCAATAGTGGATCGATGAACGCTCAAACGTCAAGGGTCCCAAGGTGAAGATAGCTACAAACCAAGATGGGCCACTTGAGACTTTATGCAAGCATGTAGCAAGGATTGAACATAGGTTGGATGCTATTCCCCCCACTCCTAGAGCTCCAGTTTATGCCGCATACGAGGACTACACCGAGCAAAGGTACAACCCATTAGAAGGTTCCTGTGAGGGAACAGATGTGTCGACGGGGCAAGTCCAATACATGTAAGGAGATGGGAGAAATCAGTAGCAACATCCGACAGCAAGAAATCACCCTAGATTATCATATTGGAATCCAAATGGAGCATTGCAACCTCCATAACAACAAAGGCCACCACCTCCACCTCCTCAATAATAAGGGCCGCTTCCTCAGCAACAACTGTATGTGTTTAGGCCATCTAGGCCTTATAGACAACCGGGATACAACAATCGTCCGCCACAACAACAATACCAACCGGCAGCCCATAGACCCAATTTAGAGGCGACCTTGGATGCCTTCATTAGTAGGGAAACGAAGATCAATAGTGAGAATGCGTCACAATTTAGGGATCTTAATGCATCTGTTGACGAGCTAAATGCCCAAATGTCACAGCTCATGAAGACTCAAGGGAGATTACCTTCTCAGCCTGAGCCTAATCCTAGAGCCCAAGTCAATGCAATGGTCGCAGTCACCACGAGGGGAGGAAAGATTACCGACAATGTCATGGTGCCGGTTTTTTACCAAGGTGAGCCAAAAATCAACCACTCATGTGCAAGATGGAGACACTACAATTTCAGTCCATATTGTGGTAAAGGACGTGGAGCAAGCTACAATTAAGACCAATACTATTGGAGAAAGGGAGGCTTCGCCTTCCAAATTGCCTACTACTACTACGGCACCGGCAGACACTATTACTTCCAACAAGTCCATTCCAAATGATGCCGCTAGAGACAAGGCAAGATGACCTCCACCACCATATCCTCAAAGATTAGCCATGTCAAAATTGGAGAACAAGTATGCCAAGTTCTCTGAGTTTCTCAAGGAAATCCAATTGAACATCCCCTTTATGGACGTTATCACGGAAATCCCCACCTACGCTAAGTTCTTGAATGATCTTATTACGGGGAAGCATAAGCAATAGGAGGTGAAAATCTTGGACAATTACACCTCCGTTATCAAGAAACATCTACCAAAGAATTTACCGGATCCCAGGAGTTTCACGATGCCGTGCTCCGTTGGCGGCACCCCCCATTAGTAGAGCTTTGATCGACTTGGAAGTGAGCATTAGTTTGATGCAGCTCACCATCTTTAAGAGGATAAATACGGGGATGGAACTTGAGCCGACCGACATGATCATCCAATTGGTGGACCATTCTATCACATATCTGGTTGGCATAGCACACGACATCATATTGCAAATATCGCCCGGGCTTTGCATGCCGATATACTTCGTGGTCATGGACATGCCGGAAAAGGGTAGTTCAAAAATCATATGGGGGTGTCCTTTCATTGTGACGATCGGAGTATTAATTGACATCCGTGATGGGATACTATCTTTGAACGTGGGCAATAATGAGGTCGAATTCTGCTTGCAAAAGCCGATGATGGACCGTGCCCCACAAGAGGATGCGAGTTATCTTGAGCTCTTGGAAGACGATGCTACAGATGAATATACCATGGAGGAGATCTCCAAAGGTTCTGTGAGAATGAGCCTAAATGATGAAGGCGACGTCGTATACAACAAGGCAATGGTTGCCTACTTATGAGTACTTGACGAGGAGCTCCCAGATATACCATCACTTCATCAAGAACTGAAGGCTACGATCTTTTTGGCCAAGGAAGGCCAACGAGGAGAGGCGCACCAAATACCACCGCACGGAACTATTGGAAAACATGACGCGCATATTTCATACGTGCCCAACATCCCCACCACACATTGAATACCATGAGGGAGTCGAGCTTCCGACTCAAAACAAGCACTTATCAGGAGGCAACCCGATTTTCTTCCCCTTTGTTTTGTTTTTTTCTTTTTTATTCTTCTTTCTTCTATTCAAAAACCAAATAAATACGTTTTTAACTCTATATAATACAAAAAAATAAAAATTTCATGAGTTCTTCCGTCTACAGGTTGAACAATGAGGAGAGCACGCTAAACGATGAAAAGAAGGAGAAGGAACCAAGGGGAGAGTACTAAAGAACAATACATAGCATGGAGGGCCTGGAGAGGCCACTCGACCGAGTAGCTATCCTACTCGGTCAAGCTACAGAGAGATGGAGAAAGATGCCAAAAAGTGGCTCTGGAAATCAATTGCAACTCGACCGAGTAGCTGCCTGCTCGGTCGAGCTATAGTCAGAGTCCCAAGAGGTCGAAAAGAGCACTATGTTTCTAATCGACTCGACCGAGTAGCTTCCCTACTCGGTCGAGCTACATGAGGAGCTTCATATAGCTGCCATCCTAGCAGCCCAGCCACCTCGCACTTCTGTCCCCACTTCTGTCAGTGCGAGCACCACTTCCACCCCACCATCGTAGAGACCACTGGGGTTGTTGGTCGGCCCGGAATTAACTCTGAAACGATGTCTTTTTACCGTAAGCGCACGGTATAGTGACAAGCAGGTATCGAACACGGGGAAGCGGTGCTATACTACCTATCTACTCATAGGTTGAGTTAGACTTGTAGATTTATTGGTGGATGTGGATTGTGGAGTGTCGTAATGGTGATGGATGCAAAAGTCGTGTCACTCGATGTTGTAAACAAAGGACTCCACACAAAGAAAAAAAGAAAAGAGAAAAGATTAGGGCGTTAGGACTCACCTCTAGGATTGTCACGCCCCGCTTCCCAAAAACACGGAGGCGAAGCGTGACTAAGGCCCGCTTAGGCCGGGGCGAGAGCCCAGACCCAATAAGCGTCTGTAGTATTCCATAGCGAAAGTACAGGTCCCTGCATGTTAGTACGAAATAACAAAAGTACTGAAAAGAACATTTCATTTTATTCCAAAATTTATCATCAAAGTACTGAGAGTCTAAATGCCGGAAACGGCTACAACTGCTGAAAGGAAACTAATGGTGCAAGCACCCAACCTAGACGAGAAAGTAAGAGTGCAACGCACCCAACAAAACTGAAATGGATAACTCTGGATCAGCAACAAGGGTCACTAACTCTGGTCGTCCTCTGGATCGTCCTCTGAAACGCCCGAAGGCTTTTTGTGTAACAGGGATCACTTCCGCGGAGGAAAGCATCCGAAACGCCCGAAGGCTTTTTGTGTAACAGGGATCACTTCCGCGGAGGAAAGCATCCGAAACGCCCGAAAGCTTTTTGTGTAACAGGGATCACTTCCGTGGAGGAAAGCATCCGAAACGCCCGAAGGCTTTTTGTGTAACAGGACACGACCTGACAAGTGTAGGGAGTTGTTATTCTAGGGTGTCCACACACACGCGCACGCAAGATAGTCCTATGGTCAAGTTGTTGTTGTCAGGCTCAGACTTCATTGTCAAGTCTGAGCCGTCAAGGGCGTCCCGGACGCTATCATTTCACGTCCGGTTCTCAGCACTCACAGTCTAACAGTTCTACAAACTAAGACTAAGACACGGTCAAAAGAGCAAGTGGGTACACTTGCCTGGAATGGCGAGTGTGTCGTCTGTCCGGGGCGTCTCGACCAGTCGTCGCGTCCGCGGTAGTCCGTCTGAAAAGGGATCACGGTGACGGTGTCAAGTCGCGAATTTCGTCAAATCCTATTTAGGTTCATTTCTAGGTTAGGAGTGACTACCCTAATTGTCACAAGTCAAAAGTGTCCGATCAGCCTATCCGACGATTCTATCCTATGTGCACAGTTTAAAAGTCCGATCGTCGATTCTATTGTTCACAACATTTTAAAGGAGCAGAAAACAAATTTAATGAGTTTAGTTGCCGATTTTAGTTAAGTTTTCAGTTTTGGCTACGGGTGGGTTTCGCTACGAGTTACGTGAAAAACAACCTCTCCGGAGTCTGAAGTAGTGTGGACGTAGGATCTGAACGGAGGGGTGTCTGCAGCGTCTATAGTGTTCCAACTACGGGTAGCATTGTGAGACTCGTCCGGGCAGTGGACGGAGCACGATCAGCGAGTGCAATCAGTCCACGGCAAAACGGCGAGCTAGCGTCGTGGGGGCTGCGGACAACTCACAAGCGTTGGTCACGGCCATGCACGCGGCTAGGGGCCCCGTGCGGTGGCTGCAGATGGCACAGCGGCGGCGGGGAGCGCTGGCGAGTGCTACGCAACGCTTGGAAGCTGAGGGCAGTGAGAGCGGGGAGCGGCAGGCTGCGGCTTGGGGAGCCGCGAAGGTGGTCGAGAGGGGATGCGGCTCAGATCTGCGGGCGTGGTGGCAAAAGAAGGTGCGCGCAGTGACGGAGGTGGGGCGATCACCGTCAGCGGCGGCGCGGGGTTGTGCGCAGTGGCGGAGGAAAGCAGCTAGCGGCCGTGCGGGCTTGCACGGCGGCAGGCGGCGCGCGCTGACGCGAAGCTGCGGCGGAGCTGAAGGCGCTGCACGGCGCTGCGGGCACAGCGGCGGGGGAGATGCTTGGCTGCGGCGGCGCGAGCGAAATCGCGACGACGGGCGGATCGTGGCGAGGTCGCGCTGGGGGGCTGAGGAGGCGGCGCGACGGCGGATTCGTGTGCGCGGGGCTACGGCTATGCAAGATCGAAGAGAGGGAGAGGGAGATCTGAAGTGAGAGGGGGAAATTTTGGGCCGGCGGTGCGAGGGACGGCCGCGCCGTGGGGGAAAGGGAGAAGAGGGGTCGGGGGAATTTGGGGGTAGGCCGGCGGCTGCTACGTGAGGGAGGGGGGCTTTTTATCTAGGGTTAGGGTTAATTTTAGGGTTAGGAATATTAATAAGATTTTTATTGATATATGACCCTAGAATTAATAGGAGAAAGGGGGAGATTGACTGTCAAAGGGGTGTACATACTGGGGTAAGTCTAGGGGGATTTAGTGAAACGGTTTAGGAAAAAGATTAAGACAGATTTAGAAGAGATTTGGCCAGATTTGGCATTAATTCGAAATTTGAACTGGATGGGCAAATGTGGTCCAGATTTCTCCGAGCGATAACTCTCAATCCGGGCGTCAGAAAAATAATCTGAAAATACCGGGGCGATCAAGGAGACGAGACGCTCAGATCTACGGAGCCCGATCGTGTGTAACGCCTACCAAAAATTTACGTAAAATTCGGGACGACGTTACGAGTCTAATGACTAAAACGCCCGAATCAATTTAACATCGTTTTGCGAGAAAATGGCCGCGAAAAGGTGTTCCCAAAAATTACCATAAATAACTATACTCAGAAACGATCACAACGGCATATCACAGTGCATAGATTAGAAACCGGAAATAGCCAAGAAAATACGTGCACGCTAAAGCACGTGCACACAGAAAACTCCATGAGGCCGGAAAGCGACCGTTACATTCTACCCCACTAAAATAAAGATTCCGTCCTCGGAATCGACAACACTAATCTGCAAACAAAAATGGGAAATGCTCCCTCATCTCCTCCTCGCGCTCCTTAGTGGACTCTCCAGGTGATCCGTGACGCCACATCACTCTCACCAGGTCGACTATCTTATTCCTCAACTGCTTCTGTTGACGGTCCAAAATCTGTACAGGCTGTTGGTCATAAGTCAGGTCTGGGCGAACTGTAATCTCTGAGAAATCAACCGTGTGCGACGGATCACTGACATACCGATGTAGCTGAGATACGTGGAAAATGTCGTGAACTCCCTCCAAAGATGGTGGCAGAGCAAGGCTGTAGGCCACTACTCCCACACGCTCGAGCACATCAAAATTTCCAATATACCTTGGGCTCAGCTTTCCCTTCTTCCCAAACGAATAACTCCGCGATTTGGATAAATCTTCAGGAAGATGTGATCTCCAGGCTGGAACTCCAAAGGTCTCCTCTTGGCATCAGCCCAATGCTTGAAGCGATCCTGTGCAACTCTGAGCTTCTCCATGATGTCCCTCACGACATCCACAGCTTCCACTATCATCTCGGGACCCAACAGCTCCCGATCTCCGATGTCATTCCAGCTCAGTGGCGAACGACATTTCCTTCCATATAAGGCAGCAAACGGCGCCATGCCAATGCTCGCCTGGTAGCTGTTGTTATATGAAAACTCCACCAAGTGGAGATGGTCCTCCCAAGAACCCTTCAAATCGAGCATACAAGCTCGCAGCATATCCTCCAGGATATGAATAGTCCTCTCAGACTGGCCATCGGTCTGTGGGTGGTACGCCATGCTGAAGCTCAGACTCGTACCCAAATTCTCCTGCAAACTTCTCCAGAACTGAGATGTGAACCTCGTATCTCTGTCAGACACGATGCTCACGGGGACTCCAAGTAAGCGTACAATCTCTTGCACGTACACGGTCCACATCACAACTAACTCCAGAGAAAATTTAAAAGGGAAGTAAGAAAAGAAATTTTACCTCCAGATATTTCCTCGCTAAGGCTTCCGTAGACTGGCCCACTCGAAAGGGGATAAAGTGTGCAGCCTTGGTCAATCGATCCATGATTACCCAAACTGCGTCATTCGGCCTCAGGGTCCGAGGTAAACCAGTCACGAAATCCATCGTAATATGCTGCCACTTCCACTCCGGAATAGGGAGCGGTTGCAGCAACCCGGCAGTACGATGGTGCTCAGCCTTCACCTGTTGGCATATCAGACACTTGGCAACACTCCGTGCCACGCTCCTCTTCATGCCAATCCACCAATAATTCAGACGAAGGTCCTTATACATCTTGGTGCCCTCAGGATGTATAGAATATGGCGAACTATGAGCCTCGTTCAACAGCTCCTCACGAACATCACCTGCAGGTACACAGAGCCTACTGCCATACCGCAGTGAACCATCCTCATGAATCACGAACTCCGTCCGAAGTCCAGCATCAACCTGCCTTCTGATCCTCTGTAGCTTCGAATCTCCTGCCTGTGCTGCCTTGATCTGATCCACGATCGTGGACTGAATCTGCAAATTCATGAAGGAATGAACCACACCAGGTAGGACAATCTCCAAATCCATCTCTCTCAGCTCCTGCTGAATCCTCCAGTCGGAAGTATGCATCATCGCAGTAGGGAGTCTACTCAAGGCATCAGGCACTACGTTCACCTTCCCTGGATGATACTGCAAATCTATCTCGTAGTCAGCCATGAGCTCCAACCATCGTCTCTGACGCATGTTGAGCTCCTTCTACGTGAAGATGTACTTCAAGCTCTTGTGATCGGTGAAGATCTTCACACTCTCACCTAGTAAGAAGTGTCTCCAAATCTTCAGTGCAAAGATCACTGCTGCCAACTCCAGATCATGCGTCGGGTAATTCTTCTCATGAGTCCTCAACTGACGAGAAGCGTACGCGACCACGTGGCCATGCTGATGCAAGACGCATCCTAGGCCCTTCCCTGATGCATCACAATAAACTTCGAAGCCTCCGCTTCGATCTGGCACTTCCAACACCGGTGCTGTGGTCAATCTCGCCTTCAAGATACTGAAGGCCTCCTCACAAGCATCTGACCAAAGAAACTCCACATCCTTCCTAGTCAGCTTCGTCATCGGCTCTGCAATATTCGAGAAATCTTTGATGAACCGCCGATAATAGCCTGCTAAACCAAGAAAACTCCTGATGTCTGACGCTGACTGCAGAGTCGGCTAATCTCTGACTGCTCTGACCTTCTCCGGATCTACAGATATGCCATCACCGGACACCACGTGTCCCAAAAATGCGACTCTGTCCAGCCAGAACTCGCACTTGCTATACTTGGCATAAAGCTTGTGTCGCCTCAGCGTCTCCAGCACTGTCCTCAGATGACAGCTGTGCTCTTCCTCAGACTTCGAATAAATCAAGATGTCATCAATGAAAATGACGACAAACTTATCCAGGAAATCATAGAATATCAAGTTCATCAAATTCATGAACACAGCTGGAGCATTGGTCACGCCAAACGACATGACCACGAACTCATAATGCCCGTATTTTGTTCGGAATGCTGTCTTCTGAACATCGTCCTTCTTCACCTTCAACTAGTGGTATCCACTCCTCAAGTCCAACTTCGTGAAGACTCTCGATCCTCCAAGTTGGTCGAAGATATCATCGATGCGCGGTAGCGGATACTTATTCTTCACGGTGACAGCATTCAGCCCTCGATAGTCCACGCACATCCTGCGGGACCCATCCTTCTTCTTCACGAGCAAAACTGGTGCACCCCATGGTGACACGCTAGGGTGGATGAAACCCTTCTGCAGCAACTCATCTAACTGCTTCCGCAGCTCCTCGAGCTCAGCGAGAGCCATACGGTACGGTGCCTTCGATATCGGTTGCGCTCCCGGCATAAGATCAATACCAAACTCTAAAGCTCGGTCGGGTGGCAAACCTGAGATATCCTCTGGGAAGACGTCGTCGAAGTCTCGGACGACTGTTGGTCGCTCGATCTCCATCTCTATCTACATAGCTGCAACAATCGGCACCACCGACGTGGCCCGATATCTGATGGGTCCAAGCGACTCTTCTCTGCTGCAGAACTCGAACTCTGGATGGCCTGGAATCCGGAACACTACCCTCTTGCTGTGACAATCGATTGAGGCATGGAAATCTCCTAACCAATCGATCCCAAGAACGACATCAAAATGTGGCAGGTCGTGGACAATGAAATCTGCAAAGAGCTCGTGTCCACTGACCACCAAAGAAATCGATCTACATCCAGAGTTCACTGTCACCACCCTGTTTCCTGTGGTGATGTCCCAACAATTAGGAAGTGTATAGGTGGGAATGGAGTGTCTTGTTACAAATCTCCGGGATAAGATGCACATGGATGCACCGGAGTCGAACAAGGCCAAGGCCGGATGAGAAGACACTAGAATGGTGCCTAAGATATTAAAAGAAACTACGGTCAAACCAAGCTACTCTAACAAACAAGTCTAACAAGCAAGACTAACAATTAAAAGCTAAACTATGAAATGAAAGACTAGAATCAAGGAGTTACCTGCAATAACTCTATCCAGCTCCTCAGTCTCCAAAGCTGTCATGGTGTAAGCCGGCCTCTGGGGCTGCGCTGCTCTCTGAAACATCTGCCTCTGTGGCACCAAGGGTGGTCCACGAACGGCAGGTCCTCTCTGAACTGGAGCAGGCGCTCTCATCTGTAGTGGGGCTAGCGCTCCAACTACAGCATGACGGGCTCTCGGACAATCCTCTGCAGCATGCTAGGCATCTCCGCAAACTAGGCACAGTCCCATCTTCATCCGGCAATCCTTCTGAACATGTCCTGGCTTCCCGCAGTAATGACACGGTCCCTTGCTCTGACTCTGAATGGGTGTTCCAGGCCTCTTAAATGGTACTGTCTGAACTGGCCTCATCGCCAGCCTAGCAGGTGGCCGGTACTTCTCCATAGGACGCTTCCCCTTATCAGCTGGAGGGTCAGGTAGGAGCGAAATAAGCTCATGATTCTTCGTAGCATCCAGCACCTCCCTCATAGTCGTGAAACTCGCCGAAGACATAGAAGCCTGAATCTTCGGATGCAGTCCCTGTCGGAAACGATCAGCTCGCTTCTCCTCCTTCTTCACCATATGCGGAGCAAAGCGACTCAGCATCTCAAACTCCGCCACATACTCCTCGACGGTCCTGTTCTCCTGCTTCAGATCTATAAATCTGCTCAGCAGCTCCCTCTTAGTAGTCTTGGTGAAGTACTTCGTCCTGAACATAGACCTGAAGGTCTTCCAATCCACTGGCTTCTCCAGACGCCTCTCCTCGATGCGCCACCAGTTCCTCACATTCTCTGTCAGCTGCATCTTCGCTATCTCCACTCGGGTATCGTCTGGAATCTTTGCAGCAACTAACTTCTCCTCCGTGCTCTGGATCCACTCGTCAGCAGCTAGGGGTCCCTCCTTCCCTGAAAATTTCCTCGGCTGGAGCTCGTTGAACTGCTTCACTCCTGGAGCAGCTTGTGGGGCAGGCGGAGGTGGAGGTGGTGCAACTGGGACAGCCTGGGCAGCACGCTGGGACTGCTGAACCAACTGATGCTGCACCTCCAGCATCTCTCTCATCATGCCCAGAAATTGGCGGAACTCTCCGCCCTGATCCTCTGAAACTCCATCTCCTGAGCTCCCCGATCGGGTGACACGTCGTCCTGCCATCCTATTGACAGAAAGACACGGATTAGACTCGTACATTTACGGGATGATAATAAAATGAAATTTAATACTTCGATTATTCCGTACTCGCAGAAGAGGGGACCTGCATGGGCCACTACTAAAACATGTCATGCCCCGCTTCCCAAAAACACGGAGGCGAAGCGTGACTAAGGCCCGCTTAGGCCGGGGCGAGAGCCCAGACCTAATAAGCGTCTGTAGTATTCCATAGAGAAAGTACAGGTCCCTGTATGTTCGTACGAAATAACAAAAGTACTGAAAAGAACATTTCATTTTATTCCAAAATTTATCATCAAAGTACTGAGAGTCTAAATGCCGGAAACGGCTACAACTGCTGAAAGGAAACTAATGGTGCAAGCACCCAACCTAGACGAGAAAGTAAGAGTGCAACGCACCGAACAAAACTGAAATGGATAACTCTGGATCAGCAACCAGGGTCTCTAACTCTGGTCGTCCTCTGGATCGTACTCCGGATCAGCGTCCTTCGGCTACAAGTCAACTGGCAAGTCCGCCTCGTCGACGTACTCTGGCTCCACACCTGACGTAAAGCACCAAAAGAGAAAACTGTATGTCAGGCAAAGTCTACACAAACCGTCAGAATCTACTGCAAGTGTATCAACTATTAACAATGATTTATTGGTTGATTTAGCATGCTGGGGTTATAACTGAGCAACAAAGAAGTAGTGCAGCAGGAAAAGTAAAACGTAGCAAGCAGTAGTCGTAGCGTGTGCTACCGACTACGGGACTAACCTACAGGTGTCAAGACAGGTCGGGACATGACGGAACAAGACGAGACAAGACAAGTAAGACACGAAAGGGTTCACGCCTTATGGTTCGAGGGCGGCCAGACCCTCTCCCCGTGCGCACGCTCAACCCTACCCCAACCCAGGAACTCAGGACAAGAATTACAGGGATCATTTCCGCTAGGGAAATATCCGAAACGCCCGAAGGCTTTTTGTGTAACAGGGATCACTTCCGCGGAGGAAAGCATCTGAAACGCCCGAAGGCTTTTTGTGTAACAGGGATCACTTCCGCGGAGGAAAGCATCCGAAACGCCCGAAGGCTTTTTGTGTAACAGGGATAACTTCCGCGGAGGAAAGCATCTGAAACGCCCGAAGGCTTTTTGTGTAACAGGGATCACTTCCGCAGAGGAAAGCATCCGAAACGCCCGAAAGCTTTTTGTGTAACAGGGATCACTTCCGCGGAGGAAAGCATCTGAAACGCCCGAAGGCTTTTTGTGTAACAGGACACGACCTGACAAGTGTAGGGAGTTGTTATTCTAGGGTGTCCACACACACGCACACGCAAGATAGTCCTATGATGTCAAGTTGTTGTTGTCAGGCTCAGACTTCGTTTTCAAGTCTGAGCCGTCAAGGGCGTCCCGGACGCTATCATTTCACGTCCGGTTCTCAGCACTCACAGTCTAACAGTTCTACAAACTAAGACTAAGACACGGTCAAAAGCGCAAGTGGGTACACTTGCCTGGACTGGCGAGTGTGTCGTCTGTCCGGGGCGTCTCGACCAGTCGTCGCGTCTGCGGTAGTCCGTCTGAAAAGGGATCACGGTGACGGTGTCAAGTCGCGAATTTCATCAAATCCTATTTAGGTTCATTTCTAGGTTAGGAGTGACTACCCTAATTGTCACAAGTCAAAAGTGTCCGATCAGCCTATCCGACGATTCTATCCTATGTGCACAGTTCAAAAGTCCGATCGTCGATTCTATTGTTCACAACATTTTAAAGGAGCAGAAAACAAATTTAATGAGTTTAGTTGCCGATTTTAGTTAAGTTTTCAGTTTTGGCTACGGGTGGGTTTCGCTACGAGTTACAGGAAAACCAACCTCTCTGGAGTCTGAAGTAGTGTGGACGTAGGGTCTGAACGGAGGGGTGTCTGCAGCGTCTACAGTGTCCCAACTACGGGTAGCATAGTGAGACTCGTCTAGGCAGCAGACGGAGCACGATCAGCGAGTGCAATCAGTCCACGGCAAAACAGCGAGCTAGCGTCGCAGGGGCTGCGGACAACTCTCAAGCGTTGGTCACGGCCGTGCACGCAGCTAGGGGCCCCGTGCGGTGGCTGCAGATGGCACAGCGGCGGCGGGGAGCGCTGGCGAGTGCTGCGCAGCGCTCGGAAGCTGAGGGCAGTGAGAGCGGGGAGCGGCAGGCTGCGGCTTGGGGAGCCGCGAAGGTGGTCGAGAGGGGCCGCGGCTCAGATCTGCAGGCGCGGCGGCAAAAGAAGGTGCGCGCAACGACGGAGGTGGGGCGATCACCGTCAGCGGCGGCGCGGGGTTGTGCGCAGCAGCGGAGGAAAGCAGCTGGCGGCCATGCAGGCTTGCGCGGCAGCAGGCGGCGCGCGCTGACGTGAAGCTGCGGCGGAGCTGAAGGCGCTGCGCGACGCTGCGGGCACAGCGGCGGGGGAGATGCTTGGCTGCGGCGGCGCGAGCGAAATCGCGACGGCGGGCGGATCGTGGCGAGGTCGCGCTGGGGGGCCGAGGAGGCGGCGCGACGGCGGATTCGCGTGTGCGGGGCTGCGGCTGTGCAAGATCAGAGAGAGAGAGAGAGAGAGGGAGATCTGAAGTGAGAGGGGGAAATTTTGGGTCGGCGGTGCGAGGGACGGCCGCGCCGTGGGGGAAAGGGAGAAGAGGGGTCGGCGGAATTGGGGGGGAGGCCGGCGGCTGCTACGTGAGGGAGGGGGGCTTTTGATCTAGGGTTAGGGTTAATTTTAGGGTTAGGATTATTAAAAAGATTTTTATTGATATATGACCCTAGAATTAATAGGAGAAAGGGGGAGATTGAGTGTCAAAGGGGTGTACATACTGGGGTAAGTCTAGGGGGATTTAGTGAAACAGTTTAGGAAAAAGATTAAGACAGATTTAGAAGAGATTTGGCCAGATTTGGCAATAATTCGAAATTTGAACTGGATGGACAAATCAACGGTCCAGATTTCTCCGAGCGATAACTCTCAAACTGGGCGTCAAAAAAATAATTTGAAAATACCGGGGCGATCGTGGAGACGAGACGCTCAGATCTACGGAGCCCGATCATGCGTAACGCCTACCAAAAATTTACGTAAAATTCAGGACGGCGTTACGAGTCTAATGACTAAAACACCCGAATCAATTTAACATCGTTTTGCGAGAAAACGGCCGCAAAAAGGTGTTCCCAAAAATTACCATAAATAACTATACTCACAAATGATCACAACGGCATATCACAGTGCATAGATCAGAAACCGGAAATAGCCAAGAAAATACGTGCACGCTAAAGCACGTGCACGCAGAAAACTCCATGAGGCCGGAAAGCGACCGTTACAAGGATCGTCAGATGTCGATGCTTGGTTAAGACTCTTACCTTGCATTGGCTTTATTAGGGATTCTCGCATCTAAGATGTGGAATTCATGGCTCTAAGCACCATGAATATAACGTATCGTATTAATCCCGCTCTCGCGACAGACGCACACGATACGTGCATTAAGAATCGACAATATTCATGCCACTCTCGTGGACATAATGATATCAGATCACGCCACTCTCGTGGGTTAGAGCTTCGATGTATTTTGGTGGCTCTAATTGACGCAATGGCGGTAGCCGTCAATTAGTAAAATAGATCGTTGGTGGATCCCATCAAGACACGAGCCGGGCATGGTAATGAGCCCTAATTGAATCCACTAACTCCCTAATTAAGTCTATATGATACTCCTTAAGCCAATCGATTCCATCGACCGTGGGCACGATCTTAGTATGAGTTCTCCTACAAACTTTGCAAGATCGACCAAAATACGTCCCTTTTTGAACCAACACAACCTAATAATCCCAACTTTGCATCTAAATCCTAATATCCTAGGGCTAATCCATTAGCCCTAGAAAAGACTACTCAAGCAAAGCAAACATTATGAAAATAAAAGAGATCATTGCTAGCATCATAGAAAAACAATAAGAAAAATTAAAATAGAATTAAAGAGGTAGAATACTTAGCTTGATACAAGAGGATGTGCCTATGGCATGGCCTAACTCCTAAAAGAGTCTCCAAGAGCTCCAAATAAAATAAGATCTAACCTCCCCTAATGATGGCTACAATCCCTATATATAGTCCCCTCAAAACCCTTGCAAATAACCTAAGAAACCCTCTGAAATTCGTGCCCAAAATGCTGCAACTTAAGTTCTGGGCCCCAGCATGATTGGTCGAGCAGCGCCCTTACTCGGTCGAGCTACAGTAGATCAGAATTTCCTTGAAAATGTTGCTTTGTTTGATGCCGACTCGGGTCGAGTAGGTGAGCTGCTCGGTCGAGTAGAACACAGCACTCGGTCGAGTGTAGATTTCAGCACATCAGCATCAACTTGCAGAAATTCTCCAGATTTCATCCAACCTTCGATTAGTGCATTCTTGGCGGAGTTAGAACCGTCATGATGTCTACTATCCATCAAAAATATGAGAAAAATACTTTGCCAACTGGAATGATAGAAGATCACAAATGAGTGAGATGAATTTTGAGAATATGGGCGCTTGCCTTACTCGACCGAGTAGCTTTCGTGCTCGGCGAGTAGCCCCCTACCCGGTCGAGTAGGTCGTGGCAGTTTCCATGCTAACTCTACGTGTCAGCTCGGCCGAGTAGCTGTTGCTACTCGGTTGAGTCGCCTGGGAAACTGAAGATAGCCTGAGCTTCTCATCTTTCGCTCTCTTCTCCTCCTCTCGTCTTTTTCTTTGGCACCTCAGCCAATTCATCATGAGTCTTCTAGGTGCTCTCACATCGCTGATCGTCTCATTAACTCCAAATTGATCCAATATCGCTCCAAATCCCTGAAATGGACATAAACGCTCCGAAAGTCATATTGTTCCAAATAATAGAGTAAAAGCGTATAAAATGGGGGTTTGGAGGGTGAAATGCATCATGAAAATATGCGATAATTCATGCAAAATAGGAGCATATCAAAATCCCCCAAGCTTACCTCTTACTCGTCCTCGAGGAAGACGAATACGAAGCTCACCGGGAGGTAAAAATAAGAAAATGAAAAAGAATACGAAGTGGAAGGGGTCGCTAGATTATTCTCTCAGATCTCAAGCCATAAGCTACACACCACGATAACTCAAAAAATATGAATCACATGCTAGAAAGATTTCATATCTTACATAAATATAGTACTTGCTAGCTTTTAAGATCAACAAAAGGGATTCTCTAAATTCATGCAATTAACTCATATTCACATCATGCAATTCATGGAATTTAATATACAAATGTTGGCGATACACTTTTCAATCAAAAGTTATAAATGAAGCATATAAGAATCACACCAAGCATGAAATGAAGAATAGAATAAATCCTGGCATTCACATATTTATATCGAATCATAAGAAATCTCCGTAACCAAAGTATTTTGCTAAGTATCAGCATTATCAAACTTTTCCATTCGTGTACCTCTCCACTCTAATGGCGTACTCACTCTTACGATTAAATGAATTCACCCCCATGGTTAGCTTGATGCATCACATCTAAAGGAAAAGGATAGGCAAAAATGGAATTTTTGCCTTGGGTTTCCCAAGTATTTTTGTGGCTCCAATAATGAGATAGAGAAATATTTTTCTTTCCTTTTTGGACTTTTTGTTTCTCATTTTTTTGTTTTTGGATTTTTGTAGGAGCTATATGATTTGTATTTTTGGTTTTTGGCCCTCTTTTGGCTTTTTGAACTTTTTGGAGCTAACTTTTCTTTTGCAATGGATTTTTGGAAATAGATGCGGTATGAGTAGCTGCAAGGGGTGAACTCAAGTGACATGTAGAGAATAAAAAGATATAAGTGGAGAAGGAACTGATGTAACACTCGGTTCACTCATAAGATGTGCACAAACGGTTCAATAAGATAATACCTCAACTAAAACTCATATATAAGCATGGATATTCTTAATCATCTCAATAAATAGCGAAGTCAAGCGGTAAAGCGTACAATCATATCTGGCATGCAACAGAAGGTGAATAAGACAATAATACAGATGCTTTAGATATACAAATGATGCATGAATCTTGGTGCATTTCCAACAAAAGCATACTAAATACTATTGCATATATTCATCTTTAATTAGTATCATGCATGCACATAGAGGAATCATCAAAATAATATATAAGCAAGCACATGTATATCATGATACTGAAATAATCCAAATAGCATGACAAGAGATATAAGCATCGTAATGGCTACTAAAGCAAAAAGAGATATCATCATAAGGAACAAATCTAGCAAAAGAAGGAAAAGAGAATAAAGAAATAAATACAAAAGAGAAGAAGGAAAAGAAAAACAAGCACACAATATAATGCATGAACACATATAAAAGGAAAATGACATGGAAAAATTGAAAAGATGATGCAAAAATTCTAAAAATTCTAAAAATCCTAAAATGAAGTAAAAATGCAACTAAATGGCATAGAAATACACTCTCCCAAGCTTAAACTTCACATTGTCCTCAATGTGATCATAAAAGTTAATTATGAGGAAAATCGATAAATATGTGGGGGGTGAATGAAAATTGATGAAATGAATGACATGAAATCCTAATGCAACTACATGCACATGCAATGATGCATCAGAGCGCCTTCCCCCAAGCTTATACCAAACAGTCTTATTCAAATGACTTGATCAAAAATGTCACGGCTTTGCTAAGCGAGATCAAGTCAAACGAATAAGAAAGTAAGGTTTTACTTGAAAGAAATGCTCGATGGTGGTGAGCAAAATGGTGGGACATATCAAAATGTGAAGAGGGAAATTATTATATGTAATGGGTTTGGAGTCTAAAAGATTATTGTTGCCGTCATATGAGGTGATACTTATTCTAAACAAACTAATCAAGCAAATATATACGGTCATCTCGCTGTCGAGAAGATTCGTGTTTATTTAAAGCAAAAAATACTGCACTACTGGATTGATATCACCTATAGCAAAAGGCGGATCCCGTATCTGCATTGGTGCATCCAACAGTCCTATCAGCACCTTCTGTGGCTCTGCCAGCTATGTGTAGTCACTAACACCAATGAACTCCAGCGATGCATTCCCTAGCATTCCTCATAGGCATCCACTTGTATCCTTCAAAGAACGGAATGCATTAGTCCGTTGTGAAGGATTTTGCCCCTGAACAAATGTTTCCCAAAGAGGGTCATGATGGTTGACAACACTTCCTTGGAAATAAATCTCTACTCTCAAGTACCATGTCCGCTCTCTCCTTGGTGTCCTCTCCAAGCTCCTCAGATATATCCTGATCAAATGCATATATTACCTCTTCAGGAGACTCCTCATCAAGCTTGTCAGGTTCTCAGGCAAGGACACGTCCAAGCATACCTCTGGTCCATAATTGTAAGTGTCCTGCAATAGGTATGACATGTCAAAAAGATCTGAATCAAAATAAATTACAAATGGGATACATGATTCAGAAATGGAGTGGGTAAAGAGGTCTCCCTGAGTGGGGGTTGTAAGCTTTGGTGGGTGGTCCTCTGAGGGATGCTCAGCCTTTATAGAAGGTGTGGATGGCTATGGTAGCTCAAAAGGAGGGGGCACAATTTGGGCTCCATCTGTGTGCAGATGTCATCGTCCTAAGTCACGTCCTCCTCGATGGTCTACTCTGCTACTGTAGGCACGACCTCCTCAATAATATCCTCTGATGGTATAGGCTGCTCTGACTCATGTGGATAGCAAGGGGAGGCGACGACGGCATGAGATGGCTCTGCAGTGCTAGGTGCCGATGTCTCGTCAGTAGTGACAATATCGAAGCGCATAATACCTTCCCCAAGCTGAATGTGAATGTCCTCCTCAATGGTACATGTAGTAGACACACGATGCATAATAAAATTGACGAGCTCACGAGCTTCTGGATCACCTACCTCGACGGTAAATGAGCCCGAAGATAGAGCTGTGTCCAATAAGCTTTCTAAAGCTGCTGCATATCTCAGGTCCTCGAAGGTTGTCAGATGCATCCTCCTCACGAACTCCAATGAGGGTCCATGTAATCCTCTAGTGAAGAGAGGAAAAAGCTTGGAACCATCCCACACATAGTCTGACTCCATCTGGAACATTCCTAACATTCCTTCGAACCTGTAATAGGCTTCCCTGAAAGACTCTCCATCAGCCTGATTGAATGTAGCAGCGAGATATATGAAGGATCGTATAGAACCCGGTTGCATCATTTTTGGAAGAACCATTGCTGCATCAACTGTACCTGATCAAGCAAAGTAAATAACCTGGAGAAGAATGTCAATGGCACAAGAGAGATAAAGATAAAAAAGAAATAATGTGGTGGTGAGAAAAAAATCACATATTCTCTTTTTTTAAACGCAGTCTAATCAACCTAATTGTGATAAATAGATAATATGACAGAACACCTCCCCAGCAACGGTGCCATTACCATGATCGGCATGTAATTAACTCCGAAACGATGTCGTTTTACCGCAAACGCACAGTGTAGTGGCAAGCAGGTATCGAACACGGGGAAGCGGTGCTATACTACCTATCTACTCCTAGGTTGAGTTAGACTTATAGATTTATTGGTGGATGTGGATTGTGGAGTGTGGTAATGGTGATGGATGCAACAGTCGTGTTACTCGATGTCGCAAACAAAGGACTCCACACAAAGAAAGAAAGAAAAGATAAAATATTAGGGCGTTAGGGCTCACCACTAGGATCGTCGGATGTCGATGCTGGTTAAGACCATTACATTGCATTGGATATATTAGGGATTGTCGCATCTAAGATGTGGAATTCATGGCTCTAAGCAACATGAATCTAACGTATCGCATTAACCCCGCTCTCGCGACAGGTGCACACGATAGTGCATTAAGAATCAAAAATATCCATGCCACTCTCGTGGATAGAATGATCTCAGCTCAAGACACTCTCGTGGGTTAGATCTTTGATGTATTTTGGTGGCTCTCATTAACTCAATTGTAGTATATGTCAATTAGTAATATAGTTCGTCGGTGGATCCCATCAAGAGACGAGCCAGGCATGGTCACGAGCCCTAATTGAATCCACTAAC
Source organism: Scilla litardierei (assembly GCA_030789695.1). Taxonomy (NCBI): domain Eukaryota; kingdom Viridiplantae; phylum Streptophyta; class Magnoliopsida; order Asparagales; family Asparagaceae; genus Scilla; species Scilla litardierei. The sequence goes on from CM061133.1 coordinate 40,538,481, forward strand.
TCCCTAATTAAGTCTATAGGATAATCCTTAAGCCAATCGATTCCACTAACTGTGGGCACGATCTCAATACGAGTTCTCCTACAAACTTCGCAAAATCGACCAAAATACGTCCCTTTTTGAACCAACGCAACCAAAAAATCCCTACTTTGCATCTAAATCCTAATATCCTAGGGCTAATACATTAGCCCTAGAAAAGAATACTCAAGCATAGCAAACATTATGAAAATAATAGAGATCATTGCTAGCATCATATAAAAACAATAAGAAGAATTAAAATAGAATTAAAGAGGTAGAATACTTAGCTTGATACAAGAGGAGGGGCCTATGGCATGGACTAACTCCTAAAAGAGTCTCCAAGAGATCCAAAGAAATAAGATCTAATCTCCCCTAATGACGGCTACAATCCTTATTTATAGTCCCCTCAAAACCCTAGCAAATAACTTAAGAAACCCTCTGAAATTCGTGCCCAAAATCAATTCTGGCCGCAACTTAAGTTCTGGGCCCCAACGTGATCGGTTGAGTAGCCCCCTACTCGGTCGAGCTACAGTAGATCAAAATTTACCCTAAAATGTTGCTCTGTTTGATGACGACACAGGTCGAGTAGGTGAGCTGCTCGGTCAAGTAGAACACAACACTCAGTCGAGTGCAGATTTCAGCACTGCATTGTCAACTTGCAGAAATTCTCTAGATTTCATCCGACCTTTGATTGGCACGTTCTTGGTGGCGTTGGAACCATCATGAAGTCTACTATCCATAAAAACTATGATAAATATACTTTACCAACTGCAATGATAGAATATTTCAAAAGGGTGATTGGCTATTTGAAAATCTGGGCGCTTGCCTTACTCGACCGAGTAGCCTTCGTGCTCGGTTGAGTAGCCCCCCTACTTGGTCGAGTACATCATGGCCATTTTCATGCTAACTCTGGGTGTCAGCTCAGCCGAGTAGCTATTGCTACTCGGTCGTGTCGCTTGGGAAACAGAAGATGTCCCGAGCTTCTCATCTTTCACTCTCTTCTCCTCCTCTCGTCTTCTTCTTTGGCACCTCAGGCATGTCTTCATGAGTCTTCTAGGTGCTCTTATGTCTCGGATCGTCTCATTAACTCCAAATTGCTCCAATATCGCTCCAAATCCCTGAAATGGACATTAACACTCTGAAAGTCATATTGTTCTAAATAATAGCGTAAAAGCATATAAAATGGGGGTTTGGAGGGTGAAATGTGTCATGAAAATATGCGATAATTCATGCAAAATAGGAGCATATCAGCTGTCCACACCTTTTCCCCCGAGGTCACTACTTCTGTTTCTGTCGTGCTTGGACCCGAGGGCACTTCTATTTCTGTTGCTCTCGAGCCTACCTCTTCATCCATTTCGGAGCCTATTTCTGCCAGCACACTTACAGCACCTATGGACCTCCTCCCCTCCCTTCCTACCACTTTAGGGTCCACGGTCACTCTTCCTGGCTCCACTTCTATACCAGCATCAACAGTATTTTTTGAGAGCGTCGTGGTGTCTGTCACCACTTCTGTTGCCACGACATCTCTCTTTTCTGATGATGCTACTGCTTCTACCTCTGCACCAGATCTCGGACCCATTCCACTCCAGGCTTCTTCAGCCGAGATCCGCATTAGACCACCCTCCCCTGACATTCAGATCAGACCCCGTGGATCACTTTCACGAGGCCATGCTACGAGTGTGGTTTCTAGCAGTTCACACCCACCTCCTAGCTCCTGCACCACGGATGCACGTCTTACTGCGACGGAGACCGAGGTCGTTATCATAAGGCATGCCTTTGACACCCTCTCGAGCTCGATCGCCACCTTTCAGCAGTCAGTGGAGCGAGACCTTACCACCATTCTCAATATTCTCTAACACCAGCGTGCACTGCCACACCGCTCACTGTGCCCCATTCTCAGGCTTCTGCAGGGCCTGTCACTTTTTCTGTTGAGTCGGCTGCACCACTGGTGGACACTTTTGTTGTTGACACACCCATTCTTACATTTGTCGACACACCAGCTGTTCCACTCTCTTCTGAGCCTGTTGCATGATCTGTTGACCTGCCAGCCTACACACTTATTGAGCCTCCACCTGTTGTGCCTGATGTTCCTATTTTTGGTCCTCAGCAGCAGGACCCATCACCACCTCCAGAGGGTGGTTCCCCTGCTTGATCGTTTATTATTTTTGCTCCTACCCCTTATATTTTGTGCCCATCTGTATCTTTGAGGCCCAGTTCTCTCATAGCTTGGGGGAGGACCCATTTTGCATCACTTGTATATATCCATCATGTTTCATTTGCATATATTCCACTCACATCATGTCATCATTTGCAACATATGCCTGCTTGTTCATATTTTTGCATCTCAGGCATTAGGTCATGCATCTACATTTTCTCTTTTATTTGTATAGTTTCATTTTACGTTTATTTTCCTTTTATTTTCCACCCACCCTAGACTCATTTTCCTGTGTTTCATGTGTGTTCTCAGCAGTAAGGACACTGCTGTGTTAAGCTTTGGGGATGAGCATTATTTCTTTTTATTTTCATTCGTTATACTTCCGTTCATTTTACACCTTTTTATTTTCATTTTTCGAACATTTTTCCACCATTTCCCTTTTTTGCATCATATTTTCCATGTTTTGGTGTGCTTGCATGCATGCTTTTATTTTATTTTCTCCGCTTTTCTCTTCACATCCTTTCTAGATATATTCCAAATGATGATATCTCTCTTAGCGTTAGTAGCTATCACGATGTTTGTATCTTTTGCCATGCTATTTAGAGTATTTCATTGTCTTGCTATCTATATACTTGCATATATGTTTCTTTTGATGATTTCTCTATATGAATGCATGAAATGAATTGAAACTGAATGTATGCAACAGTATCTAGTATGCTCTTGTTGGAATTGCACCAAGATTCACGCATCATTAGAATACCTGAATCCTCTGCCTTGTTATCTTATTCGCTTTCTATTGCATGCCTACTATGATTGTATACATTACCGCTTGACATCATTATTCGTTGAAATGAATGAAAATACCAATGCTTGCTTATGAGTTTAGTTGAAGTATTATCTTATTGAACAGTTGTGCACATAATATTAGTGAACTGAGTGTTATATTAATTATTTCTCCACATGTCACTTGGGTTCACCCCCTTGCAGCTACTTATACCGCATCCATTTCCAAAAATTCCAAAAGAAAAATCTAGCTTCCAAAAAGCCAAAAAAGGGCCAAAAGTAAATAGCTCCTTTAAAAAAGAGAGAAAAGAAAAATATTTCTCTATTTTACTACTTGAAGCTACAAAAATACTTGGGAAAAAGCCACAAAAATTCCATTATTATTCCTTAGATGTGTTGCCTCATGCTAAGCTTGGGGGGGGCTGAATTCATTTGATTATATGAGCGAGTATGCTATTAGAGTGGAGTTGTGCATAATTGGGAATATTTGATAATGCTTAGACTTTATAAAATATATTAGCTATGGAGATTTTTCATGATTTGAGATGAATATATGAAAGCCATGATCCTTATTCTATTCTTTATTGCATGCTTGATATGACTCTTGTATGCTTCACTTATACCTTTTGATTGAAAAGTGCATCTCCAACATTTGTATATTAAACTCTATGAATTACACGATGTGGATATGAATTGATTGCATGAATTTAGGGAATTCATTCCATTGCTCTTAAATGTTTGTGTCACACCCCACTTCCTAAAAAACGTGGAGGCGAGACGTGAGAAGGTCCACTCAGACTTGAAGCTATAAGGCTGCAAGTCTGATAAGCGTCAATCAAATTTAAACTGCAGGTCCTTGCAACGCGAAACGAAACAAAGATAATAATAAGGAAATGAGACAAAAGATAAATCTCAGAATATCCATAATAATAAATTTCACCATCGCAGAAAAGCCACCAGGCTAAAATAAAAGAGTCTAAAAGAGGCCCCAGCATGGCCAACAAAAGCACAAAGTACAAAAGCAAAGTAATGGTGCTAAGCACCGACAACTAACAGCAAACTAAAGCAAAAGCAACTCAAACAGTCTCTAAGACTGGTCCCCGGTGTCCACCAACTCCTCGTCAAACGTAGGCTCCGGCTCAGCGTCAGTAAACACCTCGTCCTCAGCTACGGTCTCTGGCACAGGGTCTAACATGTGACACCCAAAAGAGCAAGGGGCACATGTCAGCAAGTCTACAAGAGACTTGTGCAAGGAAACTGAAAGTGAAGGTAAGCAACCTAACAGTTCTAGCATGAATGCAATGACATGTCAGTTAAAGTATGAGTGCAACAAGCAAGGTAAGGTAAAGTACGAGCATGGCATATAAACATGGCATGGATGAAAAGTTTTGCAATAACATTCACAAGGACAAGTACAAGTAAAGTAAGCACCTCGTGGACAGAGATTTCGCCTTTTGGCAAGAGTGACTGCACGGGCCAACTCCTAAGCTCAAGTGATCGCTTATCCTTACCCCTCCACGTGTATCGAGCCAGGGCCTTACCCCCGAACGGGAATGCTCGCTTCTGGATCACGAGCCTGGAAGTGTTTTATCTTGATGGCTTAGGGGTGCACCTAGCCGGACAAGGAAGTACAAGTATTTCGTAGCGTGTGCTATGAATGCAACAATCAACTTGGATGACATGTAGTATGCAATGCATGGCAGTTAAAAGTGCGTACAGATAAGGAATTTAAACGTGACAGATAACAATGCATGAATGACATGGCAGGGTGATAGACATAGCTTCGTTGTCAAGCTAGATCTTAAAGTTACGTCTAGACAGCTATCATTTCACTGCCTAGTCTCTTTTACGCTAAAAACAAGGAAGTGGCCTAAAAACATGGCCCTAAGCAAGAATTGGCAAGTTTCACTTGCCTGCAAGTATCACGTCAGAGAAACACCGTCCAAAGAGTCCAAAGTCACCAAAATCCTACGTGCACAAGTCCACCGGCCTACATACATTTTATTAATATTGATTAGTGAGTTCTAAAACATTTAAAATACTTTAAAAACATTCATTTTAGTCTTGATTAACAGGCAATGGGTTGGGGGTCCTAGGGGTGCAAAGCTTTACCTGAACACGACACGAAAGCTACACTGGCATCGGGTAGCGTCGCCAGGGGTTGGAATAAAAGAATGTGCTCCAAGTCTTGATTCCAATATAGATTCCTCGCTGGAAAGTTCAGAGCAGCAACCGGAGCAACGAATCCACATTCCAAAGCTAGCACGTGCGACGACGGGCTACGACATATCGCAACATCGTACACGGCAAATCCTCGAAGAGAAAGCACCTAGGTGGGGCCCACAGTAGTCCTAGGGACCAATAGGGGGCCCACAATACCTCTGGAAGACTTGGAGGACCCACGGTGGCAAGCGGTGCGACGGGTGCGGGGTTGCGACGAATAGCTCTCGGTCGAACACCGTCGGTGCGGGAGAATGGCTAGGTCGGTGCGGGAGAACGATGCTGTACAGCGCAGCAGGTCGGTCACAGCGGCGGGCATGGGGCGATGTCTCGGTCGGTACAGGAGATGGGGTCGGTCGGGTGCTTGGCGGGGCGTTGCAACGTTGCAACGTTGCGGAGATGCGGGCGTGAGCGGGGGCGGCTGTCGGTCTGACCGAGAGGATCTCTCGGTCGGACACGGAGATGCAAGAGGGCGGCTACAGCGGGTGCGGATGGAGCTTGGTGCAGGCGGGGGCTTCGGTCGGTGCAGGGAAAGTGGGCTGTTTCCTCGGTCGGTGCGGATGAAGGCTGAACGGGGTTGCGACGATTCGTCGCAAGCGTGAATTTGGGTTTTGGAAGCGGCTATGGTTATTTTCTTGCGAAAATAGGTCTTCCTAGGGGTTGTTTATATAGTGTAGAGGGGTTGACTTGGTCTAGGGCTAATCCTAATGGGATTAGGAGTTTAAAAATATTTAAAATTCTAATCTCACCCTCTCCAACTCGCACAAGGCTTGGGTGCGGCCCAAATGAGCTGAGATTTGGCTCAAAAATATTTTGAAGTATTTAAAACGTAATAAAATTTTGTTTGGTCGAAAATAATTAAAAACCTAACTATTAAAAATATTATAAACCTTGCTAAAAATATAAATTAGGTCAAATGAGCTCCAAAAATTATAAAATAAATATCGAGGTGATCGTGGCGACGAGAGAAAGGTAACTAAGAAGACGGTTCTCAATTTCGATGTCGGATGACGAAACTAAAAATAGAAACGTCTCCCGTCAAAAGTGAAAATCACAACGTCTCATTGAATAAGATCAAATCGTGGGAGAACGACCTGAGGAATGTCGTTCCAAATTAGTGCCACGATTTACTACTCTCAGATACGTTCACAACAGCATATCACACTAAAGTGTTCACAAACAAACAAAGTCTAAAATAAACACGTGCACGGTCAAAAACACGTGCACGAACAAAGTACAACGAAAAGTGGTCGTTACATCCTCCCCACCTTAGAAACGATTCCGTCCTCGGAATCAACATCGAGCACTGCTCGGGAAAAGGTGCGGGAAGCGCTCTCTCATCTCATCCTCACGCTCCCAGGTGGACTCACCAGGGGAACCGTGACGCCATTGCACTCGAACCAAGTCGACGGTCTTATTCCTCAGCTGCTTCTGTCGACGATCCAGAATCTCAACTGGCTGCTAATCATAAGACAGATCCGGACGTACCGTGATCTCTGAGAAATCCACAGCATGGGACGGATCACTTACGTATCGACGTAACTGAGATACGTGAAATACAGCGCGAACTCCCTCCAGCGACGGCGGCAACGCCAAGCGATAAGCCACAGCTCCAACTCTCTCCAGGACATCAAACAGCCCAATGTACCTCGGACTCAGCTTGCCTCTCTTCCCAAATCGAATAACTCCGCGGTTCAGAGAAATCTTCAGAAAGACATGATCTCCAGGCTGAAACTCCAAAGGCCTCCGTTTAGCATCAGCCCAATGCTTGAAATGGTCCTGCGCAATCCTCAGCTTCTCCCGGATGTTTCTCACAACGTCCACGGCCTCCACGATCATCTCCGGTCCCAACAGCTCCCGATCTCCAATGTCATCCCAGCTCAGTGGCGATCGACATTTCTTTCCATATAGCGCAGCGAAAGGCGCCATTCCAATACTCGCCTGGTAGCTGTTATTGTAGAAAAACTCAACGTGATTGAGATGATCCTCCCAAGATCCCTTAAAGTCCAACATGCATGCTCTCAGCATGTCCTCCAAAATCTGAATCGTCCTCTCGGACTGACCATCCGTCTGCGGGTGGTACGCCGTGCTGAAACTCATACTCGTACACAAGCTCTTCTGCAGACTCTGCCAAAACTGAGATGTGAATCTCGTGTCTCTGTCCGACATGATACTCACGGGGACTCCGTGAAGTCGTACGATCTCCTGCACGATTCTCGTTACATCACTATCTTAACTAGGAAGGAAATAAAAATGGAGAGTAAAAGGATTTACCTCCATGTATCTCCTTGCCAGCGTCTCAGTAGACTGTCCTACACGGAAGGGAATAAAGTGCACGGATTTGGTCAATCGGTCTACGATCACCCAAATCGTGTCATTCTTCTTCGGACTCCGAGGTAGTCCAGTCACGAAATCCATAGTGATGTGCTGCCACTTCCACTCCGGAATCGGAAGCGGTTGTAGCAACCCTGCCATACACTGATGCTCCGCCTTTACTTGTTGGCAAACCAAACACTTGGCTACACTCTGAGCCACACTCCTCTTCATACCATGCCACCAAAAGTTCTGGCGAAGATCCTTGTACATCTTGGTCCCACCAGGATGCACAGAATACGACGAACTGTGTGCCTCCACCAATAATTCCTCTCTGATATATCCAGCTGGCACACACGACCTGGCTCCAAACCTCAACGAACCATCCTCGTGAATCAAGAAGTCAGTCCTCAGACCGGCTTCCACCTGCTCCCGAATCTTCACCAGCTTAGCATCTCTAGCCTGTCCAGCCTTGATCCTATCCACGATCGTCGACTATATCCGCATGCTCATCAACGAAGAAGTCTCTCTGGGAAGAATAATCTCGATACCAGACGTGCAAAAATCCTGCTGCAATCTCCACTGCGAAGTCAACATCATCACCGCTGGAAGTCTGCTCAGCGCATCCGGAACCACATTCACCTTGCCAGGGTGATACTGCAAATCAATCTCGTAATCCGCCATAAGCTCCAACCATCGACGATGTCGCATGTTGAGCTCCTTCTGCGTAAAGATATACTTCAAGCTTTTGTGATCGGTGAAGATCTTCACTTTCTCACTCAGCACGAAGTGCCTCCAAATCTTGAGCGCAAACACGACAGCGGCCAACTCCAAATCATGTGTCGGGTAATTCTTCTCATGAGCCTTAAGCTGACGAGAAGCATACGCAACCACATGCCCATGCTGATGCAACACACATCCAAGACCTTTGCCAGAAGCATCGCAAAAGATCTCGAATCCTCCACTCTGATCAGGCACAGCAAGTACAGGGGCAGTCGACAATCTCTCCTTCAGAATATCAAAAGCCTTCTCGCAATCATCAGACCAAACAAATGATACATCCTTCCGCGTCAGTCTGGTCATCGGCTCAGCAATCCAGGAAAAGTCCTTAATGAAACGTCGATAGTGACCTGCAAGCCCAAGGAAACTCCGGATCTCAGACGCTGACTGCAGAACACGCCACTCTCTGATAGCCATAATCTTCTCGGGATCCACAGAAATTCCATCACCTGACACCACATGCCCGACAAAAGCAACTCTATCCAGCCAAAACTCGCACTTGGAATACTTAGCATACAAACGATGCTTCCTCAGAATCTCCAACATTGTCCTCAAGTGCGATGCATGCTCTTCCTCCGACTTTGAATAGATCAGAATGTCGTCAATAAAGATAACGACAAACTTGTCTAGGAAGTCGTAGAAGATCAGATTCATCATGTTCATAAAAACTGCGGGTGCGTTAGTCACACCGAAAGGCATAACCACGAACTCGTAGTGACCATACTTCATCCTCAACGCTATCTTCGGGATGTCCTCCTTCTTCACCTTGAGCTGATGATAACCACTCCTCAGATCCAACTTAGAGAACACCCTCGATCCTCCGAGCTGATCAAAGATGTCGTCTATACGAGGCAAGGGATATTGATCCTCGACGATGACAGCATTCAGCTCCCGGTAATCTACGCACATGCGACGCGAACCATCCTTCTTCCTCTGACAATCGATCGGGGCACAGAAACTTCGCAAGTCAGTCCATCCCAGGCACTGCATCGTAGTTGATGATGTCGTGGACAATATAATCAACGTAAAGCTCATGTCCACAGACCTCCAAAGGGCAAGAATTGCACCCAAGATGCACCGAGATCACGCCATTCCCTGTAACGATATCCCAACTCTTGGAAAGAGGGGAAGTCGACAAGGAAAGCTTCTCCACGAAGCTCCGGGAAATAATGCACATCGATGCACCAGAGTCAAAGAGGACCCGGGCAGGAAATGTGCAAACCAAAATCACTCCTAACAAATAGTCTAACAATCCAACCCTATTCTAACAAACAATCATATGCAATCAACCAAACGTAAGCTAACAATCAAAACTATCTAAGGAAGGAAACAACTAGATCGAGAGTTACCTGCGATATCCTCATCCACAGCCTCGTTCTCCACTGCCGTCATCAGATAAGCCTGCCTCCTCGGCTGCATGGCCTGCTGAAAAGCCTGCTTCTGCAGAAGGAGAGCTGGTCCACAACTTGTAGGTACATGTGGTTTCTGCTGTAACGGCTGTGCTGCGATTGGTTCCTTCCAAGGCTGCTTAGACTTCGGGTACTCCTTCATAGCATGAGTAGGATCTCCACAAATCAGGCACTAGCCCAGCTTCCTCCTGCACTGTTCCTTCTCATGACCAATCTTGCTACAATGATAGCACACCTTCCGACTTGGCCCAGTTACTGGTGCTTGCTGCTGCGAAATTCCTTCCGATGCTTTCCGCAGTTGATTTGCATGCCGACAATCCTTCGCTCAATGATTAGCATCGCCACAAATCAAACACCAGCCTAGAAATCTTCTGCACTGCTCCTTGACGTGCCCGGTATTGCCACAGAAATAGCAAGTCTTTAAAGTAGGTCCACCACCAACTCGGGTCTGTCGTCTTCTAGCCATCTAACGACATAGAAAGCGAACAAAAATTAAAACTCAATAGCTTAATGACTTAGATGTTGTAATTTATTTAATGGACATTCCGTTATTATCGTTGTTCCGTTAATTCGCAATTGCAAGACTGGACCTGTATGGGCCACCAAAAAACCTGTCACGCCCCGCTTCCCAAAAAACGTGGAGGCGAGACGTGAGAAGGTCCGATCAGACTTGAAGCTACAAAGCTGCAAGTCCGATAAGCGTCAATCAAATTTAAACTGCAGGTCCTTGCAACGTGAAACGAACAAACATAATAATAAGGAAATGAGACAAAAGATAAATCTCAGAATATCCATAATAATAAATTTCAACATCGCAGAAAATCCACCAGGCTAAAATAAAAGAGTCTAAAAGAGGCCCCAGCATGCCCAACAAAAGTACAAAGTACAAAAGCAAAGTAATGGTGCTAAGCACCGACAACTAACAGCAACCTAAAGCAAAAGCAACTCAAACAGTCTCTAAGACTGGTCTCCGGTGTCCACCAACTCCTCGTCAAACATAGGCTCCGGCTCACCGTCAGCAAACACCTCGTCCTCAGCTACGGTCTCTAGCTCAGGGTCTAACATGTGACACCCAAAAGAGCAAGGGACACATGTCTGCAAGTCTACAAGAGACTTGTGCAAGGAAACTGAAAGTGAAGGTAAGCAACCTAACAGTTCTAGCATGAATGCAATGACATGGCAGTTAAAGTATGAGTGCAACAAGCAAGGTAAGGTAAAGTACGAGCATAGTATTTAAACATGGCATGGATGATAAGTTTTGCAATAACATTCACAAGGACAAGTACAAGTAAAGTAAGCACCTCGTGCACAGAGATTTCGCCTTTTGGCTAGAGTGGCTGCGCGGGCCAACTCCTAAGCTCAAGTGATCGCTTATCCCTACCCCTCCACGTGTATCGAGCCAGGGCCTTACCCCCGAACGGGAATGCTCGCTTCTGGATCACGAGCCAGGAAGTGTTTTATCTTGATGGCATAGGGGTGCACCTAGCCGGACAAGGAAGTACAAGTATTTCGTAGCGTGTGCTACGAATGCAACAATCAACTTGGATGACATGTAGGATGCAATGCATGGCAGTTAAAAGTGTGTATAGATAAGGAATTTAAACGTGACAGATAAAAATGCATGAATGACATGGCAGGGTGACAGACCTAGCTTCGTTGTCAAGCTAGATCTTAAAGTTGCGTCTAGACAGCTATCATTTCACTGCCTAGTCTCTTTTACGCTAAAAACAAGGAAGTGGCCTAAAACATGGCCCTAAGCAAGAATTGGCAAGTTTCACTGGCCTGCAAGTATCACGTCAGAGAAACACCGTCCAAAGAGTCCAAAGTCACCAAAATCCTACGTGCACAAGTCCACCGGCCTACATCCGTTTTATTAATCTTGATTAGTGAGTTATAAAACATTTAAAATACTTTAAAAACATTCATTTTAGTCTTGATTAACAGGCAATGGGTTGGGGGTCCTAGGGGTGCAAAGCGTTACCTCAACACGACGCGAAAGCTACACTGGTGTCGGGTAGCATTGCCAGGGGTTGGAATAAATGAACGCACTCCAAGTCCTGATTCCAATATAGATTCCTTGCTGGAATGTTCAGAGTAGCAACCGGAGCAACGAATCCAGATTCCAAAGCTAGCACGTGCGATGACGGGTTACGACGTATCACAACGTCGTACATGGAAAATCCTCGAAGAGAAAGCACCTAGGTGGGGCCCACAGTAGTCCTAGGGACCAATAGGGGACCCACAATACATCTGGAGGACTTGGGGGGCCATGGTGGCAAGCGGTGCGACGGGTACGGGGTTGCGACGAATGGCTCTCGGTCGGACACCGTCGGTGAGGGAGAATGGCTCGGTCGGTGCGGGAGAACGGCACTGTGCAGCGCAGCGGGTCGGTCACAGCGGCGGGCACGGGGCGATGTATCGGTCGGTGCGGGAGATGGGGTCGGTCGGGCGCTTGGCGGTGCACTGCAACGTTGCAACATTGCAACGTTGCGGAGATGCGGGCGTGAGCGGGGGTGGCAGTCGGTCTGACCGAGAGGATCTCTCAGTCGGACACGAAGATGCGAGCGGGTGGCTACAGCGGGTGCAGATGGAGCTTGGTGCGGGCGGGGGCTTTGGTCGGTGCGGGGATAGGGGGCTGTTTCCTCGGTCGGTGCGGATGACGGCTGAACGGGGTTGCGACGATTCGTCGCAAGCGTGAATTTGGGTTTTGGAAGCGGCTAGGGTTATTTTCTTGCAAAAATAGGTCTTCCTATGGGTTGTTTATATAGTGTAGAGGGGTTGAATTGGTCTAGGGCTAATCCTAATGGGATTAGGAGTTCAAAAATATTTAAAATTCGAATCTCACCCTCTCCAACTCGCACAAGGCTTGGGTGTGGCCTAAATGAGCTGAGATTTGGCTCAAAAATATTTTGAAGTATTTAAAACGTAATAAAATTTTGTTTGGTCGAAAATAATTTAAAACCTAACTATTAAAAATATTATAAACCTTGCTAAAAATATAAAGTAGGTCAAATGAGCTCCAAAAATAGAAATAGAAATGTAACTAAGAAGACGGTTCTCAATTTCGATATCGGACGACGAAACTAAAAATAGAAATGTCTCCCGTCAAAAGTGAAAATCACAACGTCTCATCGAATAAGATCAAATCGTAGGAGAACGACCCGAGGAATGTCGTTCCAAATTAGTGCCACGATTTATTACTCTCAGAGACGTTCAAACCGGCATATCACACTAAAGTGTTCACAAACAAACAAAGTCTAAAATAAACACGTGCACGAACAAAGTACAACGAAAAGTGGTCGTTACAGTTTGCAAGTAATATGTTAAGTCAAGATATGAAATTCTTATTAGCATATGATCCATCTTCGAAGTATCGTGATATGTAGCTATGGCTTGAGATCTGATCGAATGCTTTAGCATCCCCCTCCGTCTTCCATTCTTTTTCCATTTTTTTATTTTCATCACCCGGTAAGCCTCGTATTTGTCTTCATCGAGGATGAGTAAGATGTAAGCTTGGGGGATTCTGATATGTCCATATTTTAAATATATTTATTACATCATTGCATGTCATATTCACCTCTAAAATCCACATTTTCATACATTATCACGCTTCTAACGCCATATTAGAGTTTTGTATAGGTTTATGGATTTTCAGGAGTTTTGGAGCGAATTGGAGCTATTTTGACACATGGACACATCCGATACGTCCGGGACATCATTGGTAAGGCTCCATGAGAGTTTGCCAAGGCAAGGAAGAAGATTGGAGGAGAGGAGGAGAAGAGAGCGACAGATGGACACTTCAGAATTTGTTTCCCAGGCGATTCGACTGAGTAGCAACAGCTATTCAAATAAGCTGACACATAGAATTCGCAAGGAAACGGCCATGCCCCACTCGACCGAGCAGATAGCTAGCTCGACACGAGATGTATCAAACAGAGCGACTATTTTGAGCTATTCTCCAAGGCACTGTAGCTTGACCGAGCAACAAAGCCACTCGACCGAGTAGCTCACCTACTCGACCCGAGTCGTCATCAGATAGAGCAGTATTTTGGAGAAGCTTCTAACCTACTGTAGCTCGACTGAGTAGGGGGCTACTCGACCGAGTAGCCCGTATCAGCTAGAGCATAAGCAGCAGCAAGTAGCTGCCTTATATCAGCTCGACCGAGCAAGCGCTGCTACTCGACCGAGCAGGGCGACGCGACCGTCAAGTTGATGGGCCAAAGTGCCCAGATTTTCTGAGATGTTGTGGGGTCCATACCCCTTGTATATAAGTACAAATTTTACCATATTTGCATCGAGACTAGACTTTTAGTATTTTCCTTAGTTTTAATAAAAAAATTTAGATCTAGAGAATTTGTGTGCCATCGCTAATTTGTAGAGACTAAAGCTTAGATTTTTATTGATCTTTATTGCATGGAATATTTTTATTCTTAATTCTCTTTGGTTTGCTATTTCTCTACGATGCGTTGGTACGATTCTCCAAACTTTCTATTGCTTCTTGATATTTTCTATTGCCAAGATGAATTCTTTTGCTTCTATTGAATCTTTTATCGCTATTGCTATGATCCATGAGTAGTTCTATCTAGGGCTAATAGATTAGCCCTAGGATCTTAAGATTTAGATGTAAAGTTGGGATTTTTAGGTTGTGTTAGTATAAAAGGGATCTGTTTTGGTCGATCTAGCCATATTTGTTGGAGATCTCGTACTGAGATCGTGACCACGGTCGATGGAAGCGATTAGCTTAAGGAGTATCCTCTGGATTTAGTTAAGGAGTTAGTGAGTTAATTAGGGCATGTGCCGCCTATCACAAGAGCGGGGCGATCACACGTGCCTTGACGGGATCCACCGACGTCCTATATTACTAATTGACAGCTACCGTAATTGCATCAATAAGAGCCACCAAAACACATCGAAACTCTAATCCACGAGAGTGGTGTGAGTTGAGAGCATTCTATCCATGAGAGTGGCATGAACATTTTCGATTCTTAATGCAAGGATCGTGTGTGCCTATCGCGAAAGCGGGATATAGTATGTGATACGTTAGATTCATGGCGCTTAGAGTCACGAGTTCTACATCTTAGATGAGACAATCTTAAATAAAGCCAATGCAACGTAAGAGTCTTAGCCTAGCATTGACATCTGACGATCCTAGTAGTGAGTCCTAATGCCATAGTCTTTTACTATTGATTACAATCTTCCAACAAACAATCTTCCGACTGCTAGCTCTATTCTAAGATCTAGAAATCACCCAAGACAATAACGTCACTTACCTCCATGTGGGATCGATATCTTTTATTCTATTACTTGACACCGTACACTTGCGTTAGGTTTGGGATACACCTAGCCCTCGGCATTCGTGCCTTTGCTAGGTGGGTTTTAAGTGTTGGTTTCGGGAGCATCGAGGCACCCCCAATATGTTGCTGTCATGTTGAAGATTGATGCTTGAACCTTTTATGGAAACTTGCACAATGGTGTAGATGGACTCCTTTGTTGTTGCGCAATGAAAGAGGAGTACTTGGAGACTTGCAGCAATATGGGTTAGTGATCTTCTATGTTGCGGCAATGGATGAGTCGGTGCCTTGGCAAGTTGCAGCAATGTATGCTCTCGGGACTTGAAACTTGTGGCAGTGGGAAGAGGGGTGCAAACTTGCGCAGGAGGAGATCACCTTGGCAATGGAAGAGCACCCTTGAAGCTTGCGCAATGGATGAATGAAGGGGAGTCCTTTGATGTTGCGCAACGGAGATGGAAGGCTATTCTCTTCTTGCGGCTAAAGGTTGGAGCTTTTGGCAATGGAGGAGAAGCTTGAAACAATGGAGTTCTCTTGGCCTTAGATGGTTGCAGCAAGGGGGAAGGTTGAAGGTTAAGGAGATGTTGTGCAATGAGGCTTTTTGGTGTTGTTGGCCGCACCTTATTTTTGTTGTAGTTGCAAGTTTTCTCTTGGCGATTGCCTCAATTTCTTCTCCTCTATGGAGAGGGGTTTATATAAGGAGTGGGAGAAGATCTTTGGCTCATGTAAAATCCCATAGAATATAGAGATTGGATGGAATCCTAACTTGAATAGGATTTGAAATAATCATATGGAAGATCTCTTCGAATCACAATAGGTTTTGGAGTTTGAATTGGATTTGGAGAGGATTTTAATTTGAATGGCAATCGGATTTGAATTGATCTCATTTAATCACAAATTGATTTGCATGAGATTTGGTTCAATTACTTCCGATATGAATGAGATCTCTCCATATCTCTTCATCTTTGACCAAGTCTTCTTTGCATATGAATTGGAATTTCTCCATCACTTTGACTAAGTCTTCTTTGCATATTTCTCAATATCTTTGACTAAGTCTCCCATTGAATATTTACGAGCTTGCCACTCCTAAAAAAACTTAGCACACACATCAAATTGTTCACACACGTTTCTTATCATCAAACACGAAGTCATCGATCGTTGTATCCAACTACACGCTGTATCCAACAATCTCCCCCTTTTGACAATGACAAACCAATATAATATTTGAGCAATAACGATCTGATTAATGTCATCGTGACATGTGTATGTGAAATGTGATGATGGAGGAAATAATACAAATACACTGATATGCAATGATGTTCAACATGAATGCATGCTCCCCCTATATTCATTCTCCCCCTTGAACACATATTCATTAAGCACAATATTCACATATTCACATTATTCATTAGGCACATTAAGCATTAAGCACATCATTCAACCAAATCTTCTGAATATTCTCCCCCTTTTGTTATCATCAAAAGTGTACAACGAAGTCAATGTCATGTCACATGCAAAAAAAAGAGTATTTTAAACTAAAGCAAACACTTGCATGTAGTCATTCTTAGAATAAACAAGTCAATTCCAATGAAAATTATAACACTGAATTCTACACCATCGTGTAAGTGTGATGATTAAATATTGAGGCACATAAGAACTTTCAAGAAATTCAACCAAAACCAATCTACTTTTCCATGTAACATGATATCATCTAGGATTGATTTTTCCCATCTCATTAAAAATGAGTTCAAGGTAACACAATCAAAACATAGCCTATGAGGACTCTTAAATGTGTGGTAGCATTACTTGACGAGTATAACACCAACGCTAAAGTTTACTCTTAAAGCTTATGTTGGATATTCGTGGGTAGTGTCCTTGCCATGAATCGTATCCATTTTTCATGCGGAGCTCTTTTCTTTTCTTTTTCTTATACACACACACACACACACACACACACACACACACACACTAGTCATAACCCGTGCCCTTGGGCACGGTTCATTTTAGATATCCCCTTAAAATCTTTGTTCTCTCCAAAAAAAATTTCCCTCTCCAAAATTTAAACGAATACAAATTTAGCTTCGTGGGCGCCTTCGAGGGAGATACATATAAAGCCATTTAACGTCTTCCAGTGGAACATGATATCTTGTAACTAACTTCGGCGTTTGCTAGCTAGCTTGGCTAGAAGCAATAATAGCAGCCACAAATTGGTATGTTTAATATTTATTTGAAGCAATGAATTAAATTTTTATTGGTTTTCCAATGATCGTTCAATTTCTTATTACATATTCATTGTGCAGAATTGTAGCCAATTTCAGTTAAATTTCCTTTTCGATTGGTTTGTTATTTTTCAAAATTCAAGAAATATAGGATTTGCTATATTTTGTATCTGAGAATGCAAGTCTATGCAGTACTCATTGAAGATTTTAATAGGAGTCATGAGCATCCAATTCAGTTCCGTGAAATATCGGAAGCTTTCCAACTGGGGTTTTTTTTGCATAATAGATGATCAAAACATTTTAGTTTAATGCATATAGAAATACACATTGTTGGATCTCACTATCATAAATAGACCAAATCATCCAGGCTTAGGGGTCATCCAGTAAGGAACCTGCAATACGCTTCTTCTTTATGCACCAATTATTAAAGCACAACATGCCAAATCAAGTTCTCTTTACATAATACGTTCCACGAAGGATCCATTCATTTAGAAGGTTATCGGATATAGAGTTAAGTGCCCTTTTCTTCAGAGTAGGGTCCCATTAGCACCTAGCTCCATAAATTTGCTTAGCAAATACCAAATCCAATATGATCTCTTGGTGCATTGGGCATTTGCCAAGTGAGTGTCAGTTTGTTGTTATTATTATTATTATAATTATTGGAGACATCCAATTTAAAGGAAGCTTATGCAATCTCACATTACTAAAATCGACTTCCATTATACAGACAGAAGTTTAATACACGTTCTGGTCAGTTTATTGTTGTTATCATAATGATAATTAATTTATTCGTCAGCAGGTCCAGTTTAAAGTAAGCTTATGCAATCTAACATTACTAAAATCGACATCCAGTAGACATACAATCTGAATACTGACAAAAGTTTGATACACATACTGAAACTTATCCATCTGTATTATGCAGTTGCAACATGCAGCAGAGTATCACTTTCTGATGTAGTTCTCTTACAACAGACATAGTAATGCACAAACAGAATTTATTTTGTAACATTCAGTTAAATAAGATTTTAGGAGACAATGTGAAATCTGCCAGATTATACAAATTGACATTTAACAATTATTGACACTTCATAAAATAAGTAATTACTGAGGATACCAGCTTTCAGGTGTCGATTCTAGGAGAATATCTGTGAAAACCGTCTCAGTGTCTGATTTCTTGACTTTGGAGTAATTAAAAAGGTAAACCAAGTATTTTTTGGACACAGATGGATCCTTTGCATTTTCTGATTGATGTGTCTGAAACTGAAATTGAATTGCGGATGTCATTGCTCATACACTAAACACCTTAATCTCCGATACACCTTTATTTTCCTGAAATAAGTATAAGCTTTCATTGGGAGGAACATGGAACCATTGTAAGACAGGATGTGTCGTATGCACCCCCAAAAACCCCATTGTATCATACTGATTTAAGATGAAATAAATTTCAGGAAAACTGGAGGAAATTTAAAAAAACAAAAAAATTAGGGAGAGAAAATTACAGAGAGGCGACTTGAGTAAGACAATCGGAGGTCTCGATCCAAAAATCAGGGCATCGAGGTTCTTGATTTATTGCCAGCTTCCTATCATCATTTGTGAATACAAACATGTAGAAAATGTCAGATCATCGTTTGTCTGTGGTGATTGCTACCCAGAATCAATCAAAACTCAGTTCAAATAGAGACTTCGCCAAGGATATGCACAATACATCGAATCAAAAACCAGCATGGCCTAAGGCGGTAGATATTTACATGTATGGCGATGTATCCAAGTATATCCATACAGTATATTTACATGTATGGTAATCTTGTAATTTTATCTATCATCCGTGTGGATATCTAATTGATCCTGCTGATACCTATGAGTAGGACCTGACTAACCGAAATCCCTTGAATAAATTGCCAAAGAGGAAGACAGCACTGCCCTGAGGCTCCGAATAGGAAGACACCACTGCCTTCGAATGGATGCGACGGTCTTGTAATGCCCTGCGTAGCTACTGCACAAGTACTAGAGGGGGGGGTGAATAGTACTTTAAAATAATCAAGAGTATAATTCCTAATTATTGTGCAAACACACAAACAACAATGCGGAATAACTACAAACAACAAGAATTAAGTAAGGCAAACAAAGCGATATAACGGGTTCGGATCCACCCAAGTCTCACCGACTTATTCCCGGTGATCCTACGTCCAAACCACCCGGATCCCCTCCGGATACTTGAGTTAGAAACCACTAACCCAAGTTTTGCACTATTAAATTCTTGTAGAAAACCCTCCACAAGACCAAATCATACACAAATGGAAATGTGACTCCCACAACCCGGGATCACACACTTCTCTCACAACCGAGAGAACAACTGAAATCAATGTAAATGAAACAATGAAATACTTACCAACAAAATCCTATGCCTTGAGTAAACTTACGATTTTAGGGCAAGAAGGATTTTGAGGAAGAAGAAGGCACCAAACCCTAGCTCCACCAAGATGACCAGCAATAGATGGCTAGTGAGAGATTGGTGACCTTGGATCAAGCTCTTGCTTGAGAGGCTCACAATGAAGAGAATCTCTCTTGAGGAAATTAGGGCTCAAGGAGTTTGGAGAGATTCTTGTGAGAAGAGAAAGCTTTAGAAATGGAGTTGAATGCTTCTCTTTGATTTCTCTAAACCTCAATAATATCATCCTTGAATGCTATGAAGAAGCATCTCAAGATTATATAGGATAGAGAAGAGAGAGAGAGATAAAATTCGTGCATTTAATGCTCCAATGGATCTATTTCTGAAGCAGTCTAATCGGTCAAAGAAGGACCACTGACCGATTAGTTTCTCAACTAGTCGGTCGGTGATTCCTCTTGGACCGACTAAGAGGTGAACAGTGAACATAGTGTATTTCAGGAGATAGAACTAGTCGGTCTAAGAAGACTTGCCAACCGACTAGTTTGGCAACTAGTCGGTCGGTGAGTGTTCTTTGACCGACTAATAGTTGAAATAGAATATGCTGAATTCAAAGAGAGCTAGTCGGTTTAAGAACAAACTCCAACCGACTAGTTTCACAACTAGTCGGTCGACGGTTGTTCTTTGACCGACTAACTGTAAACAGTAGAACAGGCTGAAAAGTGAAAGACATAACTAGTCGGTCTAAGAAGGATTCATAATCGACTAGTTTGACAACTAGTCGGTCGGTGAACCATCTTGGACCGACTAATTGATCAACAGTGAATGAGCTGAATGTGAGTAGGATATCTAGTCGGTTCAAGAAGGATTGCCGACCGACTAGATTGCCATCTAGTCGGTTGGTGCTTCTTCTTGAACCAACTAAGATGCATAAGAAGCCAAGGAAAGAAGCGATAAGCTTCGGGAAAGATTCTAAGGGCTTCTATGATAATCCTAACTCTAATAATGTAAGACCTACTCAAGGCTTAACCTTCTATACGATGAAGCTAGAAGACAATAAATTAAACATGACGAACCGTCTTCAAAGCTTCAATCCAAAACTCTTGACTTCAATAATGCTCCTAGAGCTTCAACGAAGCTTCAGGCACACGATCACGCGCTTTGAGAAGTCTTGAGACGTCGCTCGAGATGTATGAAGTAATTTGGCGACGATCTCCATAACTACGCTCACAAAGAGTTAGTTCACGATATTTATGTTTGTTCATCATCAAAACCAAATTTGGGGAATCAATACTCAACAGGTCTCGGCTCCGAAGAGGAAGCTATGTGCTTAGGCTCCGAAGAGGAAGACATCACTGCCTTCGAGATCTCTGCTATTTTGATGGTTAAGCCATTTTCATGAAAAACAGCCATTTTGATCAGTGATAATCGATGTGTTCAGGGAGGTCAGCTGAGGTTTTTTTTTGGGGGGGGAGGGAGGGAGGGAGGAAGAGAGAGTAGTGAGGGAGCTGAGGTTTTTATGCGTTACCTTGAGCTATGGGGCTGCTCGTTGATGCTTCAAGCCATTTTCCTCGAGCTATGATTTTCCTCAAGTCATTTTCCTCGACACGATCTTTGAGGCTGAGGTTTCGGCTTTATGCGTTACCTCAAGACATTTTCCTCGACACGATCTTTGAGGCTGCTCGTTGATGCTTCGATTTCCCCACACATTTACTTTCACCACCAAAATTTTCTATAAAACCATATCTGTTCCCCAAACGATTATTGCTCTCCCCAAAAAAGACTTTTGCTCTCCCCCATGGCCCAATGTCACGCAAGAAAACAAACAGGCTGAGCAATCAAATGGGACCCACAAATCTCCAAGCAAAGCTAACTTTCATTTCAAAGCTTCATCCCTACAGTTCATTCCCCTAGAATTAATCATGGCCCTCTTTCTATCAACCCTTTTGTCCTAGTCAGCTTGTCCTAGTCAGTCCTAGGATTTAAAAATCGCTGTCAAATGTATAATAAATATGGCAACCTTCAGGTGCAAAAAAACCCGGGCGAAAGCCGTGCAAAAACTTTGTTTTATTTTTTTGAATTTTTTTTTCAAATTTTTTTGATGCTTAATCCATACAATTATATACCCTAGGAAAAATAATGGGTGAACCAGTTGGGGATTAGAGCACCCATCCACCTGTTACAAATTTAACGGTCTCAAAACGTGCGAATTTGATGAAATACCTTGATCGAAGGCCAAATGACATTATTTCTCAACGATTATTTTTTGAGGGGGGTATAACAACATATAATGAGGGTGAAAAAAAGAATTTTTTTTTAAATTTCAAAAAAAAACTAAAAACATTTTCGCATGGTGCGAAATGTTCTCACATGAATATATATATATATATATATATATATATATATATATACACTAGTCATAAAAATGCAAATTGATGTTCTCGGCATAAATCTTTATACATTCACAAGGTGAGATCGCGTGTCTACGCCGGCGGCCAGCCTCCGGTAGGCCGCGTCGGATGCTCGTGGTTAAGGGGCGTTCACAGATCCGGCCCCGCTTAGATCTGGCCTCCCCGTTCTCAGATCCGGCCTCCTCTCAGATCTCCCGGCCAACCAGGCGGCGATCCAGCGCCTCCGGTGCGATCTCCGGTGACCTCACTCAGGCGGCGCGACCTCACTCCGGTGCGATCTCCGTCCGGTGCGATCTCTGGCTTCGCTCTCAGGCGGCGCCAGATCCAGCGCCTCTCTCCGGTACGAACTCCGGCTTCGCTCCCAGGTGGTCTCCTCCGCTCTCAGGCGTCTCCGGCTTCGCTCTCAGGCGGCCTCCTCAGGTGCCTCCGGTGCGATTGTGGATCCTCAGATCCAAGGACAACTGGATCTGTCTGTCGGCTGGGGGATCCGAGTGGGACGGGTTCTTCCTGATCTGATTCGCTCCGATCATTCCACAGATCATGGGTAGCAGATCCAATCCCGTTTGTATCAATGCTGGAAATCCTTATCATCAATGTTCTTCATTCTGTCTTCGAAGGATGTCTACGTCTGCTGCAGCAAAGTCAACACCCAATTACACTGAAGAATTTCCATCGCTACAACGGAATTCTAATAACATTCGGAAGGAAAAAGCTGCTGTCCAGCCACCTGCTCCTTTGCGAGCGGCGAAGACTGGTCGAGAAGCCTGGAGTTCACTTTTTCCTGTAGGTCGAGCTGTTGAAGAGATTAGCAAATGCTCTTACTATCCTCTTCGGGAGGTTTCCTCGGGCAAGTCTGTCCCTTGGATCCCACAGGAAGCAATCTCTACAAACGTTGCAAAATGGGGACGAACACTAGCTGGTTATGTTGTGGGTGACAAACCTTTCTATTCCCACCTTCGTGCATGTGTTCATCGTTTGTGGTGGCCAAAGGGTACTTTACAGGTCTATTCTAGAGAAAATGGCTTTTTCTTCTTCGTGTTTGAGCTGGAGGAAGATTGTAGCAGGGTACTCCAAGGGGGGCCTTGGATGTTTGATAAGAGAGTGATAGTGCTGTGACGCTGGACTCCAGATCTCACAATGGACAGAGATCTTCTGTCATCAATTCCAGTATGGGTAAGATTTCCTGACTTGCCGCTGAAATTTTGGTCAACTGAGTGCATCAGTATAATTGCTAGCTCTATAGGGAAGCCCTTATTTCTTGATAAGGCTACATCTTTAGGAGAAAGATACTCATATGCAAGATGCTTTGTTGAAATTGATGCAAAGACCAAATTGCAAAAAACAATAGATATTGCTGTGGAGGATGAGGAGAATGTGGTCATTAGAGTGGAATATGAAAACTTACCTCCACGTTGTCCAACGTGTGAGTGCTTTGGGCATTCAATCTATCAATGCCCGTTTAAGAAGGTTTGGGTGGAGAAAGGCAAGGCTCCAATGTCTGCGGCTGGAAGTGTGTTGATTAATGAAGGGAATGATACGAGTAGAGGTTTTTCATCTACTATAGAACATGGAGGTCCTTCTAATGGAAATGTAGCGGTTACTAATGGTGATGCAGCGGATATACATGTGTTTCCAAATTCTGTGGAAGCTGGGAGCCCTTCTGGTAATGACCGTGTTGACGACCCTGACAATGTTGCGGATGCAAATGCTGATGAGGATGAATATGAGGAAGAATGGGAGGAAGAATTTGATGTAGATGCTACAATGATAAACCAAGAGTAGGAGGATGAAATGCGTCGCTTAGCGCCAAAATTAAAGACACTCAAAAAGACTTATTTGGACCCACCTCGACGGAAAAGCTCAAGGGATACTAGGAATCCTAAATATCTCTAGGTTTCCTTGCATTATCAGAGTTGAAGATTTACGTATGGCTTTGTATCTCTTGCGTGTCAGATTTGGTTCTATTTTGTAGACCAAAATTGTAATTTGTTGAGTTATATGAATAAATTTGCTTACCCTTCAATATATATATATATATATATATATATATATATATATATACACTAGTCATAACCCGTGCCCATAGGGCACGGTTCATTCATGATATTCCCCCCTCAAAATCTTAGTTCCCCACAAAATTAAAATACATAAATTTTATTTAGTTCACTTAAAACTTTTAGTTCCACAAAATTTACTTCACCCAAAGAATTTATTTCATTCAAAAAAATTTAGTTCCTCTAAAATTTAGTTTCCTCCTGATTTAATGTGTGCCATATGGGTACGATTCATTTAAAATATTCTCCCCTTAAAATCTTGGATATACTAATTTTAAATGAACACCAATAATTAAAGTGCAAGAATTGTTATTAGTTCCTGCAAAAACAATTTCAAAAATTTTAGTTTCCCAAAAAAGTTAGTCCCCCCCAAAGAGTTTAGTTCCCCGCAAAAATTTTAATTTTTCCCAAAATTCAGTTCTCTTCATATTTAATTCCCCCAAAATTTTAGGGCTTTACCACCAAAATTTTCACAAAATCTCGTCCTAAACTTTGGTTTTCCATACAAAATTTTTGTTGCCCCCACCCCACTCCCCCTAATATTAGGGATGCAAATTTTGGGAAGAAATTTCGGCACAAATTTTTTTCATAATAACAATACCCATATATATTATATTATATTCTTCAAAAATGTTTGATAAATTTATTTCAAAAATATTGTTTGGCCAATTCTGATAATAAATTATATGAATATAGCCTGACGTCGAATGAATGTATAAAAATTTGAGCAAGGTTGTAACTTGCATTTGGAAGGGGTAAGCATATTCTACAAAAGCCCATTTGATGTTCTCGATGTTAACGTTACCACATCGGCACTACGTAGGTAGGATAAGCGTGTTTTGATTATCGAGGCATTAGGATGGCATAGTTTATTTATACGCTTTCACTATCGTTGCCATCCTACAAAAGGAATACATAAACCATTTCATATCGATACCAGCTGAGATTTTGGAACATAATTTAAAGCCTACACTAATTATAATGGCACTGACCAATTGCTCCTTTATATTTATGATACAAAACTATATCTCAGAAAAGTTATACAATGGATTCAATTTAAAACTAATTTCAAAAACCACCATCATGAAATGCCATCGGTAATTGCTTGATACTTGGATTACTGAATAACAACCTCCATTTTGTGCAAGGAACTTCCCTGAACACTGAACATATGAGTGCATCAAAGGGCACAATGGAATATCCTAGTTGCATCTTTTAAAGAGCATGAAAACCACAGTTCACATAAGGGGTGTCTGATTGTTTAGAAATCTCATAATAAAAATTGAACCTACAATTAAAATACAAAACCAATCGATGGATACTGTCATGAAAATCAATTCGGTTTCAAATGACATTCACGTGCATATTTCTTGAATGTTCTCTTTCTTGGAAAAAGAATGTTCAATATAAACCGTAATCATACCGAAAGTCCAAAAAACTGAGCAAAGCTTGCGTATTTTGGCTCCAACCTGACTTCAGTCCATGTATTTGAGTTGTTCATCATCTTGCCCAAAGGATCATCGATTCCTGGAGAAAGAAGCTGCTTGAAAGAAACTCTATCAAACAATCGAGGAAGATGGTAGGGAATCACACCAATGAAGGCTTAGAATTCCTTAGCGACTAAAGAAATTTGTTCATGATATTCTTGGCTCACAACACTATTTTTTCCACTAACACGGTCATGAATCAAGCAGGATACCCCATAATTTCCAAGCCTTCTGCTTTCTCAACAAAGTTCTGGCAGCATACACATAATGGCAACTTACACATAATCTGGCATCATACACAATATTTTTGACAGCACGTACACATAATTTGTAAAACCATATGAGAAAGCAGACCTCGAGAGAGAATGGTTGTCAATGTCCAAGCACAATACCTCTTCTTCATGATTGCAATTGCAAAGGATGCAGAGTATTCCTTATGCCGAGTTGAGATATAGAACTAACAACAACAATAATTCATGAAGTTTATGAAACCAATAGATTGTAATTAGATGTGGTTTATTTTGCTAGTAAATTTTTTATCAAAACCACAGTTATGCAAAAACACATAACCACAGCCATCCTTCATTTATATATTTCGAAATCATCATTACAACCATCATTGATGTGTTAATCATGTGCATATATTTGTAATGCATTTCCTACATTGACATTCTAAAATTGGCCAGTAATTTGATATCCAATCATTATCCAAAAACATTTCCTATCCTCCATGTTCTCCTAGTCCACTTGTAGTTCGACGCTATCCTCCATGTTCTCCTTGTCCACTTGTCGTCTGAATGGTTGGACTCATTTACTTGATCCTCTAGCTTCCAGAGCTGCTTGCTCTGCCAAAAACAAAGAAAATAAATAAATAAAGCAACTCGGAAGCAAAAGAAGTGAATAAATTTTCATTCGATAGTTTGCGTCATTGATTTTCTAACACAATGAAATGTAATTTGTATATAGTAGGAAGGCCCTTCTTCTATCTTACATAGTGAAATGTAATTGCTGAACATGCATCCAAAACTCATCCTCTCAACATTGTCACCTTGTAGTGCTCTGAACTTGCACCCGAAATTGAAGATGTTGGAATCATTTATCTCTGAACTCTACAAACTCTTCACCAATCCCCCCTTCTCAACTTTGCAAGCATGGGGTGATGCCAATTACAGTAAAAGGCGACCCCCCAACCTTCATCTCTATGCCAGGCCGCAGGATTGTTGCTGGTGAGATTCCATTTTTTCTTTTAGAATTATTTATGTTGTGATCTTTTGTAAGAATTCTAGAATACCCGGATGATAATTTGGGCTAATTATAGTCTGTTTGCATCATTCGTACTGTTTGGTAAGGGGCCAAGTTTCTGTTTCATTAGGTGGTGCTTCTGGGATCATTTTTTGTTGGTTACTTGTTATGCTGAAGTTATGGCTTAAGTGGCTTTGTTTCAATGGGGAGATTTCAATGTTTAGGAATTGTATTGTTGGATCATATTTGTTTCGATTAATGTTTGAATGTGGGACTCAACCGATTATATAGCTCTTGCATACCACTGGTATGTTTGAATGTATGTGAGATATAACTTCAATAGAGACCTGCCTCTTTATGGCACATAGCGAAAGATAGAAGATCGAATTTTACTCTTTTTGACTATAATCCAAAAACACAATGCTGACACATATGTGAACACTGAACTAAAATTGATTCTTGTATGCAATACAATACTAATTACTTAACATTTTCAAGGGTTCTTATATATTCTACTTCAACAACTCATGTGAATCTTCACATGGCATTATAGGTCTAAAATGGAAGAAGCAGGTATTAAATATGACTATGGGGGTAGGTTCTTGCGTGCTGCCTATATATAAATTTTTTTATCTATATGCAGCCATGATTTATTCATAGGTGGTCATCTGACATTTTTCTTCATTTTTTTGCTCTTAGGAATTGCTATTGGTACATATTTTCTTATTCTGAAAAATTTATCCCTATATTTTTAGTCTTTTGTTAAAAAAATTTAGCCGTAATCCCATCCTTTTCATTAAAAGAAGAAAAAAATGGAAAAAAAGGAATAAACATTGTTTCTATGTTGTACACTTCAATATGCATTGGGTGCAAGTGAATTAGATATTTCGATATGAATTAGATGGTGCTAAATTAAACTACATAGATGGTGCTAAATACATAAAAATTATTACGTTGACAAAATTGATTGAGAATCCAATTTAATTCTGTACACAAAATTGATTGAGATTCCAATGTCATTGTTACGTTGACAAACTGTACACATCAATTACCATGTTCCAATTTTAATTGAGTCAAAATTGAACATATCAAAATAGGCTTAATTGTTGGTGAGATTCCAATTTCATTTTTTACAATTAAGCATAGGAACAACAATTAAGAAAATTAAAATTTACCATATGCTTCTATATTGTTACCATGTTCCAATTTTGATTGAGATTCAAAATTGTACACATCAAAATATGCTTAATTGTTGTTAAGATTCTAATTTTATTCTGTACAATTAAGCATAGAAACAACAATTAAGCATATTAAAATTTACCACATGCTTCTACACCACAATTAAGCATGGTTCTATGCTATACACATTAATATGAATTGGCTGCACATCCATATGAATTTGCCATATTAAAAACATAGCTCTGTACAATTAAGCATATTCAAAACTGCACACATCAAAATTGATTGAGATTGCAATTTCATTCTGTACACAAAATTGATTGAGATTCCAATTTCATTGTTACATTGACAACATTGTTACATTGACAAACTATACACATCAATTACCAGGTTCCAATTTTGTCAACTAACTTGATCCAACAACTAAACTTCAAAAAAAGGAAACATGTATGTGAAAATTGTAAGAATATCAATCAAAGGTTATAGTTAGTCCAAAGGCAGGTTCTCGTAGCTCTAAAATGAATAAGAAAAAGAAAAATCAAAAAGAAAAAAGAAAAAAGAAAAAACGAACCATGAATACATGAATTCCTGCATAGTAGTACTTTTTCTCCTTCTAAACTTAACTCTTCCTGTAACACCTCTTTTGCCTAAATTAGTAAAAAAAATTATACCATTAATATGGCAAATGTTATATATAGAATTTCATTCTAGCCAAATGGCATATC
Organism: Scilla litardierei; assembly: GCA_030789695.1. Classification (NCBI taxonomy): domain Eukaryota; kingdom Viridiplantae; phylum Streptophyta; class Magnoliopsida; order Asparagales; family Asparagaceae; genus Scilla; species Scilla litardierei. The sequence goes on from CM061133.1 coordinate 40,567,147, forward strand.
ATAATAACTATCCCATCATTATTGCAATAATCTTAAATTACAATACATTAGGACCTCTTTGTCAAGAATCAATTTGAATTTTGTCCGTACTTATAATTTCTTTTATTTTCTAATGATGATAGAATTATTAATGACATAGGAAGATGTAGTGGCCGAATTAACAAACCGTAGAAATAAGAACATACATCTCTTCATCTCCTTTCTAGAGGGAACCAAAATCCTCATGAGGCAATATTTACCTTTTATCTTACTAAGGGTACCTTAAAATTTTATAAAATCAATTACTAACTTTGATGTAACTATTTCCAAAATAGCTAATAAATCAATTTAATACTCACTGAGACTTAAATTGGAAACTGGAAAAATGAATGAACTATACTGGAAAAAAGAATGAGCTAATAAATGAACTATACAATAATTCCTATTTAGACTGGTAAAAAGAATCCAATACTGCAAGGAAAATATAATTTCTCTACCAACTTTAAAGAAAAAGTATGCTTATGATTCTGTTAATACCCATAAATAGTGGACAATTATATAATAACTATATGCTCTACCCACTTCTAGGGAACTAAGAATATTCAATTCTTGCACAAAGAAATACAACAAATGTAAATAGATGCTCTACCCTCTTCTGAATGTAAAAGAACAGAATGTTAGATCTCGAGATATTTGATAAAATCTCAATTTTGAATTTTAAAGATGCAAAATATATATTTTTTCCTTTCATTTTTATGTATCTATGTTCATTTTTCTTTCAGGTACAAATGTCAAAGTGATCACACGCGGCAAGTATCACATAGTATTCATGCAAGAATCACCAAAGTCTCTTCAATTTTTTCGGATCATCTCTTCTAGACAAAACAAACACTTGAAAAGAACTGAAGAAAACTCACTTCCAGGACTTGGTACCATTTTGGTGCAAACAGACAGGATGGTTGCCCATGACTGTAGTATATAAACAATCAACAACATGATACTTACATAACTTCTGCTCAAATGGGACAAATGTTCCTCCTTAAGTCTGCAATTTTGGTTACGTGCTTCATTGTTGATTTAATTGGGGATGGTGCAAATGAAATGAGGCAAAAGATCATCTGTAACTAAAATTGCATAGTACTGTATAGTACAACTGGAAATGGGGCAAACAATTTTTTTAGACGCTTTGTATCTACAATTCAAAGTTCCACATACTGAATTGTTCAAGGTATCAAAGAAAAAATGGGACACCTTAATTGCAGCCGAGTATTTAAAGTATCAAAGAATAAATAAGATACTGAATTCCACAAAGTTGAGACGCTTTTAATATTTAATTGAGGATACTGAATTTCAGTATGTCACACCACAACTTTGAAATTCAGTATGTCACAATAGTGTCAAGAGATACATATGCAAGCGTGTGTGCGCATACCACACACAGACGGTTATTCACGATAAATTTTTTTTGAACTTTACCTTTATTGATACCGAGCCAACGGCAGTACCATGTACGACTTCCCAGAACCGTGCTTGAGAAACTTCTGAAACGTCCTCGAGGGCAGCTATCTATACACAAGTAGTATAAGCAACTGCTATGAAAAACTAAGCACACAAAGAAATGTGTATGGCAAAATTATTATACTTTTCTATGGCATTTGCTCAAGGCAGATTAGGGAATGCTGGCTGGAGCCATTTGGAGCAAGATGCTGCCAGTTGCTTAAAAGAGTTCGCGGATGACCATGCGCACTGCAATGGACACCAGCCCCAAGAACAATGCTGCGGCATTCTCGAGGCTGATTAAGGGAATTAAGATGCAAACAAAAATGTAGATAATTAGGGTGAGAAGGGCAATTTGTAAAAATAATGGTAAGTTCAGAAATGCATGCTGTCTTACCGTAGACTCAGAAACCATGATGCCAGGATCAAACCTGCACGGAGATACAATTTACAGAACAAAAGAGATTATTAGAAAACCAAAGTAGGGAAAGGGGGAATCCCTGCTTGAAACGTATGAAAGAAACAAATGTCAAAAAAAAAACATATTACATCCAGTATCAAATATTAAAAGAAAGTTTTGGTGTGACATACTGAATTCCAAGAACAAATATTTAATTGTAAAAAAACATGCTGAATTCCACAAACTTGTTTTTAATTCCACAAAGTTGTGGTGTGACACAATTCAAAGAAACAATTGTCAAAAATTCCACACACACCCAAATCTCGAGACGCTTTGTATTCTGATAATAATTCCATATCAAGATTTACTGGTAGTATCCACTGAACTTTGTCAAACAATTCCACATACATCTAGATGCAAGCTCCATGAGAGATGTCAACACGTGAGTCTTATTTTGTTAAGAGGATGACATACATGCCAAAGATGAGATTAAACCCTTCCCTCAATCAGTAGAGAAATGTCACATCCATGGCAAGATCAATGAAATGGCACATCAAAGTATCAACAATTCAAAGAAACAAATAGTCAAACACCTGTGGGGTGACACAAAAAAATGAAGAACTACATAAAGATGACAATACAAAAGAACATGCACATGAGGTTGAGGTATGAACAACAAAGAAACAAACAAAGATACATGATGGAAATTAGGTTGCACTTGCATAATATAGGATGGAAATTAGGGGAAACAACAAATAAACTAATAACAAAGAAGTATAAAACATATTTACATTCAGCAATAATGCATTCAGTAATACATTAATTAATAGTAGAGATATTTAAATTGAAGGACTATACATCTATCCGAAACCCACAAGAATGATCTTTATAATAACCTGGTCCATTGCTAACAACCATGCCTTTCTGCAATGGAGTTACATTCCCATAACGGAAGCTTATACTATGTGCACTTTCATGCACATTTAATGCAGCACTTACACCATGACATGTGTAACGACTGGTTTCCTTGTATCTGAATTTATTATAATATAATATATGTTTTGGTGGATTTTCTCCTCTTGTGTGGTTTTCGTCTCCGTAGCTTTCAATTTCGATCGGTTCGTCGTATTTTCTCGTTTCTTCCTTAGGATCGTCGATTTCGAAGTACGTCGTTTGTGACGGGCTTCATAACGGTCGTATCTAACTATTAGATCAAGCCTAGGAGTCTTAGGATTCGATCACGGGGCCTCGCGCTCCGTATCGGAACTTTTGGTGCTCATTAGCCGGTGTAAGAAGGGGCACCGACCGACTAGATGACGATCCAGTCGGTCGGCAATCCTTCATGGACCGACTAGTGAGCTTTCTAATTTTCTGAGGAAGCTACTGTTTATCGTTAGTCGGTCTAAGAAGAGTTGTTGACCGACTAGGTTGCAAACTAGTCGGTCGGCAATGCTTCTTTAACCGACTAACTCATCATCTAAATTTTAGTATCAATACTGTTCATCTCTTAGTCGGTCTAAGAACGTTCATCGACCGACTAGATGATAAACTAGTCGGTCAGTATTTGTTCATGGACCGACTAACTCTAAATCCTATTTTCGTTCAGGAGTTACTGTTTACACTTAGTCGGTCAGCGTTGGTCGACCGACCGACTAGTTGCCAAACTAGTCGGTCAGTGGTTGTTCTTTGACCGACTAGTCTGTGTTAAAACCCTAATTTCTGGGCAGCCGCCAGCCCAACCTATAAATACCCCTCCCAACCGTTTCTTCTTCCTCCAACACGATCCAAAACCCTAGAAACTTCCCCTTTGAGCCCCCATCTTCCTCCAAGCTCCATTTCTTCATTCCAAGCCCTAGAATCATCATCCAATCCAACCATTCACCCTATCTACTTCTCATATTCCCCAAATCTCCATTGGAAATCCATCAAAACCCCCAAAATCCCCAAAACCCTAGTTTCCCCAAACTTCTCCAATCTTCTCCAGATCTGATCCTAGGGTTCTCCGGAGTGTTTCTTCCACCTTCTCTCGGTAAGAAATCGATCTACCGTTGTTTTTATAACTTATTTATAATTTTATGAAACCCTAATAATATTTCATGTTGTTTGATGATTGGTCCCCCCCCCAAACAGCGATTTCCCCGTAGATTGGCATCCGTGTGACGAAGTGGTCATCATTTTCGGTGCTAGGCAAGTGCAACTTGCCACTTAGGGTTTAGGCCATGTTTTAGGCCATTTTCTTGTTGTAGGCGTAAAAGAGGCTAGGCGATGAAATGATACTCGCCTAGGCGCAAATTGGGGAACTAGCTTGACAACGAAGCTAGTCCCGACTTTTAGCATGTTGCACAATTACCATGTCATGTTTACTTTCAATTAACGGTACGCGAATATGTTCATGTCATTGCATTTCGCCTGCCACGTTTAATTCAATTAACGGTACCCAAATAAATTGTCATGACCTCGCATTCTTTAAGTATTGCTGTGATTGCGTAGCTTCGCTACAATGTTGTGTTCCTGGCTCGTGTTCCAGAAGCGGGCCCATGTGTTGGTTGATAGCCAATGCCCGAATTGTGTGTTCCGGCTAGGTGTTCTCTACGCCATACTAGTGTTCCTGGCTCGTGACCAGAAGCGAGCATAATGAGTTGGAAACCCCAACGCTCGAAATGTATTGTGAACTAAGAATGCGAGCTCAATGTGCGGGGCCACCCTAGGCTCACTAGATGAGCTCAATGTGCAGGGACCCCAGGCTCCATATCTTGTGAATTGATTAGTGTTTAGTGCCGATCGGTCTGAAATGCTATGCCATTCAGCGAAGGGCGTAAACACCTACAAAATGTGAATTGATTGAATTGATAGTAGCTTGGCTACTCTTGTCTTGTCCCGATGATTGTTCTCTTGTACAAATCGTCTTGCCATGTTTTAAATTGTGCACTCATGTTATAACTGCCATGTCATGCATACTAAACTGCTAGGTTGCTAGTTGCCTTACTTTCAGTTCCTTGCCCAAGTCTTTTAGACTTGCTGACATGTGCCCCTTTCTCTTTTGGGTGACGCATGTTAGACCTTGAGCCTGAGTTGCCCGCTGAGGGTGAGGTGTTTGCGGACGCTGAGCTTGAGCCCGTGTTGGACGGGGAGTACATGGACACTGGGGACCAGTCCTAGTGTCTCCGTTGTGTTTTAAATTTTGTTAAACAGTTGTTTTGTTATTGGTGCGTGGCACCTATACTTATTTATGTCGTTGTTTTTGTTTGGCCTTGTTCTGGGCCTTAGACTCTTTCTTTTTAGCCTGGTGGCTTTTCTGTGATGTTGAATATTTTGTGGACAACCCTTGTGATTGGTGTTTCTTTTCCGTCTCATATTATTATTATTGTTGTTTCGATTGCAATTACAGGGACCTGCTTATACTAAATTGACGCTTATCGGGTTTGGGGCTTCACCGCTCCACTCCCGTGCGGACCTTTTCACGTCTCGCCTCCATTTTAGGGAAGCGGGTCGTGACAGGTTTTAGTGGTGGCCCATGCAGGTCCACTGTAACTGCAATTATCGGGATAACGATAATAATGCAAGATTGTCCAACAAATAATTTCGACCCCTGAGCCCTAAGCTATGAGTCTAATTGTTTCGTTTTCTGCGTCAATAGATGGCAGGAAGACGGATCACCCGAGGTGGTGGTAGTGGTGTGCCCCCTCACGACGATGAGCCTGAGCGGGAGCCCACTAATGGGGAGATGATGAGGATGATGTTGCAGATGATGCAGGTCCAGCAGGGTGTGCTTCTGCAGGTGCAGAATGCTCCGGTGGCTCGAGCTGCTCGGGTGGTGGAAGCCCCTCGCCCTGAGCCCGGGGCGAAGCAGTTCAGAGAGTTGGGTCCGGCGTATTTTGATGGAACCGAAGGTCCGCTAGCTGCTGATGAATGGATGAGGAATATTGAGGACAATCTGAAGATGTCCAAGGTCAACGAGGTGAGTTGGGTTGACTTGGTGAAGCGCCAGCTGAAGGATAACGCCAGGAATTGGTGGGATGCTGAGGAAAAGATGTTGGTTAAGCCGATCGTCTGGGCTACCTTCAAGGCCAGATTTGATGGTGAGTTTTTCCCGAAGGCTGCCAGGGAAGAGATGCTGCAGCGTTTTATCGACCAGAAGCAGGGGAACTCGTCGGTGGACATGTACCACCAGGAGTTCATGAGGCTTAGTCGGTTTGCACCAAAGATGGTGCAGGACGCTGAGGAGCGAGCTCAGAGGTTTCTGCAGGGGTTTGCTTCAGAGCTCCAGAGCTTTGTGGCCTCTTCTGACCGGGAATCTTATCAGAAGGTTTTGGTCGCTGCCAAGAGGCAGGAGCTGCTTGTGAACCAGAGGAAGGGGTTTGTTGTTGGTGCTGTGAGGAGGCCTGTGGAACAGGCGAGAGCTGCGGTTAGACCTGGATTCAGGCCTAATCAGTCCGCTCAGTTTAAGAGGCCGGGAGGGCCTATTCTGAAGTCTTGCCATTTCTGCGGCAAGCCTGGTCATATCAAGGATCAATGCCGGAAGTTTTTGGGCCAGTGTCTGATTTGCGGTGATGCCTCCCATATCGCGAGGGATTGTCGGCATGCGGGTCCGCTGCGGAGGGCTCCTGTTGCAGCTCAGCCGTTGCAGCAACGAGCGCCTGCTCCTGCTGGACGTGGAGCGGCTCTTGTTCCACAGGGGCATGCTTTTCGGCAGGCTGTTCCGCCAAGGAGGCAGGCATTTCTGATGACCGAGGAGGAGGTCTTGGCCATGGATGAGGTCATTGCAGGTAACTTTCGATCTAGATTGTTCCTTCCTTAATTAATCGATTGTTAAATTATGCGAATGCTTGTGTATGGTATTGCTAGAATAAGATTTGATTGATTAGACTGTTTGTTAGGTGTGGTTTTGGTTTGCACGTTCCCTGCCCGAGTCCTCTTTGACTCAGGTGCGTCGATGTGCATTTTGGCCCAGAGCTTCGTGGAGAAGCATTCATGGTCGACGTCCCCTCTCTCCAAGAGTTGGAACATCGTCACAGGGAATGGAGTAGTCACGGTGCACCGTGGGTGCAGTCCTTGCTCTGTGGTGGTTTGTGGACATGAGCTTTATGCTGATTTTATTGTCCACAACATCACCAACTACGATGCGGTCTTTGGGATGGATTGGCTTGCGAGCTTCTATGCTACGATCGACTGCAGGAGGAAGAAGGTGGTGTTCGAGATTCCCGGACATCCGGTCTTTGAGTTCAGTCGTGGTAGCAGTTCGCTTGGTCCTGTCAGATTTCGGGCCAGGCCGGTGGAGGCTGTAGCTATGCAGATGGAGCTGGATTGGCCAGCTGTGGTGCGAGATTTTGGCGACGTCTTCCCCGAGGAGATGTCTGGATTGCCGCCTGATCGAGCTCTGGAATTTTCTATTGACCTCGTTCCAGGTGCGCAGCCGATTTCGAAGGCGCTGTATCGTATGGCACCTGCTGAATTGGAAGAGTTGCGGAAGCAGTTGGATGAGCTGTTGCTGAAGGGTTATATTAATCCTAGTGTGTCTCCGTGGGGAGCACCGGTGTTGCTGGTTAAGAAGAAGGATGGTTCGCGTCGCATGTGCGTGGACTATCGGGGATTGATTGCGGTAACCATTAAGAATAAATACCTGTTGCCTCGCATTGATGATATTTTTGATCAGCTTGGAGGTTCGAGGGTGTTTTCTAAACTGGATTTGAGGAGTGGTTACCATCAGTTGAAGGTGAAGAAGGATGATGTTCCGAAGACAGCGTTCAGGACGAAGTATGGACACTATGAGTTTGTGGTTATGCCTTTCGACGTAACTAACGCGCCCGCAGTTTTCATGAATCTGATGAACCTGATTTTCTACGACTTTTTGGATAAGTTTGTCGTTATCTTTATCGACGACATTCTGATCTATTCGAGGTCGGAGGAAGAGCATGCGTCGCACTTGAGGACGGTATTGGAAATCTTGAGGAAGCATCGGTTGTATGCTAAGTTTTCGAAGTGCAAGTTTTGGCTGGATCGAGTTGCTTTTCTTGGGCATGTGGTGACTGGAGATGGTATTTCTGTGGATCCCGAGAAGATTAGGGCCATCAGGGAGTGGCCTGTTCCGTCGTCTGCGTCTGAGATTCGGAGTTTCCTTGGACTTGCTGGTTATTATCGTCGGTTCATTAAGGACTTTTCTCGTATTGCTGAGCCGATGACCAGGTTGACGCGGAAGGATGTTGCTTATGTTTGGTCGGGTGATTGCGAGAGTGCTTTTGGTATTCTGAAGGAGAGGTTGACGAGTGCCCCTATTCTTGTCGTGCCTGATCGCAGCGGTGGATTTGAGATCTTTTGTGATGCTTCTGGCAAGGGTCTCGGTTGCGTGCTTCATCAGCACGGGCATGTTGTGGCGTATGCGTCTCGTCAGCTTAAGGTTCATGAGAAGAATTATCCGACGCATGATTTGGAGTTGGCTGCCGTTGTGTTTGCTCTTAAGATTTGGAGGCACTTCTTGTTGAGTGAGAAAGTGAAAATTTTCACCGATCACAAAAGCTTGAAGTATATTTTCACTCAGAAGGAGCTCAACATGCGACAGCGTCGATGGTTGGAGCTTATGGCGGATTATGAGATTGATTTGCAGTACCACCCTGGCAAGGTGAATGTGGTTCCTGATGCGCTGAGTAGGCTTCCAGCGGTGATGATTTTGACCTCGCAGTGGAGATTGCAGCAGGATTTTTGCGAGTCTGGCGTGGAGATTGTGCATCCTGGAGTGGCTTCTTCGTTGATGTACATGCAGGTACAGTCGACGATCGTGGATCGGATTAAGGCTGGCCAGGCCGGAGATCCGAAGTTGGTAAGGATTCGGGAGCAGGTGGAAGCCGGTCTGCGGACTGACTTTTTGATTCATGAGGATGGCTCGCTGAGGTTTGGAGCCAGGTTGTGGGTGCCGGCTGGGGATATCAGAGAGGAGTTGATGGTGGAGGCACACAGTTCGCCGTATTCTGTGCATCCTGGTGGCACCAAGATGTACCAGGATCTTCGTCTGAATTATTGGTGGCCTGGTATGAAGAGGAGTGTGGCTCGGAGTGTGGCCAAGTGCTTGGTTTGCCAGCAAGTGAAGGCGGAGCATCAGCGTTCGGCCGGGTTGCTACAACCGCTTCCGATTCCAGAGTGGAAGTGGCAGCACATCACCATGGATTTCGTGACTGGACTACCTCGGAGTCCGAAGCAGAATGACGCGATTTGGGTGATCGTAGATCGGTTGACCAAATCTGCGCACTTTATTCCGTTCCGAGTGGGACAGTCCACGGAGGTGCTAGCGAGGAGATATATGGAGGAAGTCGTGCGACTTCATGGAGTCCCCGTGAGTATCGTGTCGGACAGAGACACGAGGTTCACATCTCAGTTTTGGCAGAGTTTGCAGAAGAGTTTGGGTACGCGTCTGAGTTTCAGCACGGCGTACCATCCGCAGACGGATGGCCAGTCCGAGAGGACAATTCAGATTTTGGAAGACATGCTGAGGGCGTGCATGTTGGATTTCAAGGGTTCGTGGGAGGACCATCTACATTTGGTAGAGTTTTCCTACAACAACAGCTTCCAGGCGAGTATTGGCATGGCGCCTTTCGCCGCTCTTTATGGGAGGAAATGTCGATCGCCATTGAGTTGGGATGACGTTGGAGATCGGGAGTTGTTGGGACCTGAGATGATCGTGGAGGCCGTGGAGATCGTCAGGAATATTCGGGAGAGGTTGAGGATTGCTCAGGACCGTTTTAAGCATTGGGCGGATGCTAAACGTCGTCCTTTGGAATTTCAGCCGGGCGACCATGTGTTCTTGAAGATTTCCCCGAATCGTGGTGTGATTCGTTTTGGGAAGCGTGGGAAGTTGAGACCGCGATACATTGGACCATTTGATGTTTTGGAGAGGGTTGGCGAGGTAGCGTATCGCTTGGCCTTGCCGCCGTCTTTGGAAGGAGTTCACAATGTTTTCCATGTGTCGCAGCTTCGTCGATACATTAGCGATCCATCTCATGCCGTGGATTTCTCGGAGATCGCCGTTCGCTCAGATTTGACGTATGACCAGTATCCGGTGCAGATTCTGGACAGGCGTCAGAAGTCACTTCGAAACAAGGTCGTCGATCTTGTTAGAGTGATGTGGCGGCACGGTTCGCCGGGAGAGTCTACTTGGGAAAGAGAAGATGAGATGCGAGAGCGCTACCCACTTTTGTTTCCGGACTCGTGAATATTTGGAAATTCCGAGGACGGAATTTTTCTTAAGTTGGGGAGGATGTAACGACTGGTTTCCTTGTATCTGAATTTATTATAATATAATATATGTTTTGGTGGATTTTCTCCTCTTGTGTGGTTTTCGTCTCCGTAGCTTTCAATTTCGATCGGTTCGTCGTATTTTCTCGTTTCTTCCTTAGGATCGTCGATTTCGAAGTACGTCGTTTGTGACGGGCTTCATAACGGTCGTATCTAACTATTAGATCAAGCCTAGGAGTCTTAGGATTCGATCACGGGGCCTCGCGCTCCGTATCGGAACTTTTGGTGCTCATTAGCCGGTGTAAGAAGGGGCACCGACCGACTAGATGACGATCCAGTCGGTCGGCAATCCTTCATGGACCGACTAGTGAGCTTTCTAATTTTCTGAGGAAGCTACTGTTTATCGTTAGTCGGTCTAAGAAGAGTTGTTGACCGACTAGGTTGCAAACTAGTCGGTCGGCAATGCTTCTTTAACCGACTAACTCATCATCTAAATTTTAGTATCAATACTGTTCATCTCTTAGTCGGTCTAAGAACGTTCATCGACCGACTAGATGATAAACTAGTCGGTCAGTATTTGTTCATGGACCGACTAACTCTAAATCCTATTTTCGTTCAGGAGTTACTGTTTACACTTAGTCGGTCAGCGTTGGTCGACCGACCGACTAGTTGCCAAACTAGTCGGTCAGTGGTTGTTCTTTGACCGACTAGTCTGTGTTAAAACCCTAATTTCTGGGCAGCCGCCAGCCCAACCTATAAATACCCCTCCCAACCGTTTCTTCTTCCTCCAACACGATCCAAAACCCTAGAAACTTCCCCTTTGAGCCCCCATCTTCCTCCAAGCTCCATTTCTTCATTCCAAGCCCTAGAATCATCATCCAATCCAACCATTCACCCTATCTACTTCTCATATTCCCCAAATCTCCATTGGAAATCCATCAAAACCCCCAAAATCCCCAAAACCCTAGTTTCCCCAAACTTCTCCAATCTTCTCCAGATCTGATCCTAGGGTTCTCCGGAGTGTTTCTTCCGCCTTCTCTCGGTAAGAAATCGATCTACCGTTGTTTTTATAACTTATTTATAATTTTATGAAACCCTAATAATATTTCATGTTGTTTGATGATTGGTCCCCCCCCCCCCAAACAGCGATTTCCCCGTAGATTGGCATCCGTGTGACGAAGTGGTCATCATTTCCGGTGCTAGGCAAGTGAAACTTGCCACTTAGGGTTTAGGCCATGTTTTAGGCCATTTTCTTGTTGTAGGCGTAAAAGAGGCTAGGCGATGAAATGATACTCGCCTAGGCGCAAATTGGGGAACTAGCTTGACAACGAAGCTAGTCCCGACTTTTAGCATGTTGCACAATTACCATGTCATGTTTACTTTCAATTAACGGTACGCGAATATGTTCATGTCATTGCATTTCGCCTGCCACGTTTAATTCAATTAACGGTATCCAAATAAATTGTCATGACCTCGCATTCTTTAAGTATTGCTGTGATTGCGTAGCTTCGCTACAATGTTGTGTTCCTGGCTCGTGTTCCAGAAGCGGGCCCATGTGTTGGTTGATAGCCAATGCCCGAATTGTGTGTTCCGGCTAGGTGTTCCCTACGCCATACTAGTGTTCCTGGCTCGTGACCAGAAGCGAGCATAATGAGTTGGAAACCCCAACGCTCGAAATGTATTGTGAACTAAGAATGCGAGCTCAATGTGCGGGGCAACCCTAGGCTCACTAGATGAGCTCAATGTGCAGGGACCCCAGGCTCCATATCTTGTGAATTGATTAGTGTTTAGTGCCGATCGGTCTGAAATGCTATGCCATTCAGCGAAGGGCGTAAACACCTACAAAATGTGAATTGATTGAATTGATAGTAGCTTGGCTACTCTTGTCTTGTCCCGATGATTGTTCTCTTGTACAAATCGTCTTGCCATGTTTTAAATTGTGCACTCATGTTATAACTGCCATGTCATGCATACTAAACTGCTAGGTTGCTAGTTGCCTTACTTTCAGTTCCTTGCCCAAGTCTTTTAGACTTGCTGACATGTGCCCCTTTCTCTTTTGGGTGACGCATGTTAGACCTTGAGCCTGAGTTGCCCGCTGAGGGTGAGGTGTTTGCGGACGCTGAGCTTGAGCCCGTGTTGGACGGGGAGTACGTGGACACTGGGGACCAGTCCTAGTGTCTCCGTTGTGTTTTAAATTTTGTTAAACAGTTGTTTTGTTATTGGTGCGTGGCACCTATACTTATTTATGTCGTTGTTTTTGTTTGGCCTTGTTCTGGGCCTTAGACTCTTTCTTTTTAGCCTGGTGGCTTTTCTGTGATGTTGAATATTTTGTGGACAACCCTTGGGATTGGTGTTTCTTTTCCGTCTCATATTATTATTATTGTTGTTTCGATTGCAATTACAGGGACCTGCTTATACTAAATTGACGCTTATCGGGTTTGGGGCTTCACCGTTCCACTCCCGTGCGGACCTTTTCACGTCTCGCCTCCATTTTAGGGAAGCTGGTCGTGACAACATGTCCCTGAAACATGTAAAATGAACATATAAATTTAACAACATTTAAGAGGAACAGGTCAGCATTTGTTGAATGCAACTTTTAGAAGTAATAGATAATCACCGTGTCGGGAATCAAGACCAATTTTCCAAAGAGAAAATATTGCTAGCACATCAAGAACAAACCCAGGAGTATTTTCAACGAATATTTCCTGATCAAGAACTATGTGTCCCTACACGATAATGCAATATATTTTTGATAATATGTCCAATATCATGAAAATAAATGGGAAACTTTAGAAAATAAAATCTAAGAGCTCAAATAAAGGAGAACATGGTCGTGTTATCTCTGTCCAGAATACATAAATGCTAAAAGAACATCTAAACCAATTCTGATTACAAATATTAAATGCTAAAAGAACATCTAAACCAATTCTGATTACAGATATTAAAACTTACAGACAAATGCTCTTATTAAGCCATCACCTGAACGTCACCAAGCGAACGTCAGAAAATATAAAAATTTAAGAATCTCATCAAACGCCAGCTGCTGGTCCTGTGCCTTGTCCTGCCAACTACTCTTTTAGAGCATTCACTACAAAGAAAATTTGACCCCTCGAGTCAACAACTCCCAAATCAGTTAATTTTAGAGCATTCACCACAAAGTTGGTTTTCATGGAACAATTGGTTTTCCCTGAAGGGCATGATATTATGGATAATAGCATAATATATCATTCTGATGCAGGAATTAGCTAATATAATCGAAGCCATACACATTAATCTTTCCTGTTCTTAATGGCCAAAGCTGATATGACAATGAGAGAAGCATGCCATTGCGAAGCATCCCCACTATGATCTAGTCTCCCACACTCTTGGATTGCATTCAATTCAGTTGGCTTGTGTATTGCATCCACATGTTGTCCTTGACTGGCAGGGATTCTTAAACAGGGCACTATTTGGGGAACTCTTTGACTTTGGCACCTTTCTTATTTGACCTCGTTAAGCCAATTGAGTAACCTGAATTGAGTATTGCAGATCCGAGCTAAGTGAGATGGGAACCAGAATTAAAAACATATTGAAGAATACGATATCCTGAAGCTATCCTAAAGCTTTCGCTTTTGAGTTTCATGCTAAAAGCTGACGGCTATGAGAATTACAACTGACAGAAATGCTTAGATAATGTGAAATGATGTTCAGAAATAGCATTATTTAGGAAGTGAGTTGCTCAGCACTGATTCAAACACCAAGTGTAACCATTTATCTAAAGCAACCTGGCGAAAATATTCCAGATGTAAATATCAGACAACCTTAATCTTCATATTTTTAGTTTTCAAAGTAGAAGCTGACAGCATATGAGAATTGTACTTGGGAAATTATAAAAGCTTCTTAATATGTTAAAGTGATATTGCTCATAAAACGTGTTACTTGGTGTCAATGAATAAGAAGTTTCCAGTATAAAATTAAGAGAAGATGGAAATTATAATTTTAGTTTTAGTATTGTAGCCAAATAAAGCATCAAATATAAATATCATCTTAGACTAAAATTGCAAATACAAATATCGTCTTAGATTAAAAATTCAAGAAAAGGAGAAACTCACGTAGATGACATGATTTGGAGTCGATTTTTGTGGTAAAACATCAATGTGATGCCCACAAATAGCTTACATAGGATCAAGATTTTCTGAGACCAAGATCAGGTCGGCACAATAAATTAAATTTTTGGAAAAAAATATATAGACTCCAACAGAAAAATTCAAATACAAATTTCATGTTAAATTAAAAATTCAAGAAAGGAGAAACTTACCTAGATGACGCGATTTGGGGTCCGATTGGTGGTTGTTCAAGCGACGGAATGGCAGCATTGTGAAGCGGCAGTGATCGACCATGATCCCTACATCTCAGGTAACGTGCGGTTAGATGGAGATCGGAGAGGAGTGTCTAATGCGCTTGAGGTAAAGAGAAGGTAGAAAAAGAGAAGCAGTCGCCAAGGTCTGACATGCAAGCAGCTGCCAACTTCATCATCTCTCCATCTCAATGTATATCCCAACGAATCAAAAAAGATTCAATGTGATCCTGACATCTTGTACAACAATAAATCTGATAAGAAACAACAATAAGTATCTAATAAATTCATGTACAGCAAAAATAAACAACAATAAGTATCTGCTAGTTGAAATCCTAAAATCCTGAAAATCCTGAAACCAAGCATTCTAACCTGAATCCTAAATCACACTTGAATCCTGAAATAACAACTAATAAAACTTTCATATAACACAATTCAGAATACCAGCCATTTTTTGTTGCCTTTCCTCATGACCATCAATCATAATCACAAAACGTTAATGAAAATTAATTTTAATGAAAATTATAATCACAAAGAAAATTTAACTGCCATTTGAAGGCAGATTTAGAGATACAATATATAGTTCAACAGGTTATTACTGCACTGAATAAATCAAAACTTGTTTAACATAAAAAAGAAATTTTCAAAGCAGCTCACTGCATTATTTCAACATATGACCAAAAATAATATTGAAAACGAAAAAAATCCAACCTGCAAGAATCGATTACCCACACACCACCAAATTTCAACCTGAAACATAAGATCCAACCTGCAAAAATCCAACATGTAACATATGATTAAAAAGAATAAAAGAAGATTCAAATAGGAGGGGGAAAACACCCCCAAATTTCATTTACACACACATCGAGCCAATAGTCATACTTAATTTGGATATGAAATGGCCCCTCCTAAAGCGTCAACTTCATGTGCATCATCAATGAAGAGGCATTTAACCGTTATAGGAATCTTCTCACCCTTCACAGTTTTCTTATATACAAACGCATACACATCATCAAGATCTTTCCAGACTTCTTTGCTGAACATTGGCTCCCATCTAATTTAATTACAAACATTAATAAATCACCAAATAAACTAATTCTGCATGAAACTAAAATGTACCAAATAGCTTTTACTCCATTCGGAATTCCAAAAAATATATTAATACTTAAATACATAATTTACCATGATGACTTGCTTGATGTAGAGCCGCACCCTCCTTACAAATTCCTTTCCATTTTCACATGCCTTGTACCACTAACAGAACAACTCTGCCCAAAAAGAATGATTTGTTAACAGAATAAAAAATTAAAATTAAAAATCAGACTTTCTCAACAATGAGGTTTTAATTTAAATAGTGTTATCATACAGTGATTACCAAAAGAAATCCATGGTATAGAGCAGAATACCATACTTTCTTAATGCCATGCATTCTCTCTCCACACTTATGTTCGTCCCACCCTTCTAATGCATGAATTATCCCAGCAACATGCCATCTGCTCGTCACCCTTATTGGTAGCACGTTCTGCCTGGTATAGACATGGATTAATTATAAAAGAAAACATGTATTATTGCTGAACATCTAACTATATTTAACATGTATGGTTGCCACAAAAGCCTAAGCTTTTCACCTTTATTCCATCACAAAATTACATATAAGATTTCCTAAGATTTCCTTTTAAAGAACTCACTTACCCATCAGGCAATGAATAATTTGAGGTCTGAAAAAAGTTCAATTCATTCGTTTATTTTTTGGGCAAGGGGAGAATGAAATATTTTGGTCAGATGACCAATCTTCTATTGATATCATGCTGGTATATTATATGACCAGATATTGGAAGAAGTATTGATATCCAATCTTTCACTGGATTTTACCTGGGGCTTGGCCGCTTCTATTTTTTAGCGGCATTTAGCTTCTTCTCTTCCTTCAGCTTTTCCTGCAAGTGCTGAGGAATCCAAATTTTTTTTAAAACCAATAATTGAAACTAAATTTGAGCATATTGATTCAACCCCAAAAAGAAATAAATGGGAAAAAAATAACATGTTTGTTCTTTCTTCAACTTCCTCTCCAAATCCTCCTTGCTTTCAAGCTACACACCAACACCAAACATTAATCAGTCAAATAAACTAAAATGGTAGGGTAAAAGGAAAGCTTTTAAGATACCAAGATATAAAGAGAATAATTCAGACAAATTTAAAAGTAGAGAGAAAAATCAAGTTGTCGTGGGAGAGACCATATCTTGCATGACCTTGGGCTCATCGACGACAACGGCCATCAAAAACATACCGCCCACCTTTAAACTAAACAATTTAGAAATTTAAGCCTCTGTATCAACCGTAACAGCGAAAAAAAGAATGAAGCTAACTGCACAATTTATTATTAGAAATCCGAGGATTGATCCAAAATGAACACCCAATACCAACATCAAGTAGCATATCAGTGCTACATAAAAACATCTATAATGGACTCAGGCCACTTGCCAAAAATCAAAGGGTTTGATAGGAGAATTCACCTAACTACAAATAGCTGATAGATTTATCCAAAGCAAATCAACATTAGCAAAAACTTCCACAACCAACCAGAGTCATGTTCATCTCATGTAAGGAAAGAACCCCTAAACCCTCTGGTCTCTAAAACTTCTTTCCAATCAACTAAAAAGTGAATCCCAAAAATCTAAGAAGTCCTATTACACAAAAGTTCTCCCGAGCTTATCTATCATGTCCTTAACACACACATGAATTTTGTAAAAGGTCATGATATATTACTGAATTAATTAATACCAACTTGCAACCCCTAATTAAGGAACTACCCTCCTGACATCAATTTTATCTGCCAGAGGCTACCAAACCTCTTTCAATAACTTTGTAAGTCTTAAAAGATTTCCGATATAAGAAATAGGGAACTGGCCTATCAAACAATTAAGCATATTTGTCACTTCTTGCTGCCCTAGGTTTACTACATTCTACATAAATAGAAAGCAGATTTAGCAAACACTAACAACCCATTCATTCAAACACTAACAACCCATTCATTCAAACACTCCTGTAAAAAAAGAAGAGCTTTGAATTGGGCCCAACTCTAACAACCCATTCATTCAAACACTCCTGCAAAAAAAGAACAAAACCCACAAAATTGACTAAATTTCAGATTTAGCAAAGATTGATCAAATTTAGCAAAGATTTGATCCAATTTAGCAAAGATTGTGCCTTTCAGATTCAATATTCGATCCAGTTCTAATCAACATTTCAAAATTTGATCATTTTTTCATCTAAATATAGCAAAAATTGAGGGATCACAGATCTGATCATACCTTAACCGTAGGCCGAAACATCAGCGAGATTGAGATCTGACTCGATGAAGGTGCTTTAGAGGATTTGGAAGACGGAAGGGAAGATGTCGATGATATCTAACAACATAGAAGAACTTTGGATTGGGCCCAACCCTAACAACCCCTTCATTCAAAAACTCCTGAAAAAAAGAACAAAACCCACGAAATTAATATCAGATCCAGTTCTGATCAACATTTCAAAAATTGTTGGATCACAGATCTGAGCATACCTTAACTGCAGGCCGAGACATCAGCGAGATTGAAGGTGCTCTAGAGGATTTGGAAGACATCAGCGAGATTGAAGGTGCTCCAGGGAAGATGTCACCATCAACATGGCTGAGGATCGTGAACGCTGGCTTGGGGATGCCGAGGTTTTGGCAATCAACCTGGCCGAGATGATCTCCACGCGGGGAAGCCGATGAACCCAGGGAGAAGCCGATGCGTTTTTCCCCTTGCGTTTTGGGGAACTGTGAACTCGAGGTGGGGGTTGAGAGAATAGCAGTGGTTTTTTATTCCCCCCCACCCAAATTTGTTTCCCCCGCAGATTTAGAAAACTGACCCAAAAAATTCAAAACTCAAAATTCAAATTTCAAATTTCAAATTTCATTTTTTATCTCTCTCTTGTATGCGGGACCCACTATCTTGGTGACTGGGACAAACTCTTGATGACTGGGACAAACTCTTGGTGACTGGGACAAAATTCAAAAAAGGTTGTGTTTTATAGAATAGGTAGATAGATAGATAGATAGATAGATATATATATATATATATATGGATCTTCAAATGCGAAAAAAGGGCTTTTCGCACCGTGCGAAAACAATTTTTTTATTTTTTTGAAATTTTTTTTTTCAAAAATTCTTTTTTTGATGTTTAATCCATACAATTATATACCCTAGGGAAAATAATGGGTGAACCCGTTGGGCATTAGAGCACCCATCCACCCGTTACAAATTTAACGGTCTCAAAACATGCGAATTTGATGAAATGCCTTGATCGAAGGCCAAATGGCATTATTTCTCAACCATTATTTTTTGAGGGGGGTATAACAACATATAATGAGGGTGGAAAAAAGAATTTTTGAAAAAAAAAATTTCAAAAAAAAACTAAAAACATTTTCGCACGGTGCGAAATGTTTGCAATTGAAAATTTTCATATATATATATATATATATATATATATATATATATATATATATATATATATATATATATATATATATATATATATATATATATATATATATATGGGATTAATGTAGAGCAGATGGCACCTGATCCAATGGATCAGGTGCAAGACACAAAAAGGTGGGACCCAGCGAGTACAAGCCCATGTGGGGGCTTGTACTTCCCACCTTTTTTGTGTCTTAGCACCTGATCCATTGGATCAGGTGCCACCTTTTCTACATTAAATCCCATATATATATATATATATATATATATATATATATATATATATATATATATATATATATATATATATATATATATATATGTGTGTGAAAAATGGAGAAGAGCTGACAGCGCTGGAAATTTTTCCAGCGCTGTCCTCATTTTGGGGGAGATAAAAGTATTTTTTTTTAAAAATTTTTTTTGCAGTAGTTAGATATATGTGTTAGAAAGCTCCCCACAAAATTTCAGCTCGATCCGACACCGTTTGAGCCTCCGTTCATCGATTTCAAAAACGTTACGCAAAACTGTGGACAGATTTGCGTAACGTTTTTGAAATCAATGAACGGAGGCTCAAACGGTGTCGGATCGAGCTGAAATTTTGTGGGGAGCTTCCTAACACATATATCTAACTACTGAAAAAATAATTTTCAAAACAAAAACTTTTATCTCCCCCAAAATGCGGACAGCGCTGGAAAAATTTCCAGCGCTGTCAGCATTGGCCCATTAACCTATATATATATATATATATATATATATATATATATATATATATATATATATATATATATATATATATATAGTGGCACCTGATCCAAAGGATCAGGTGCAACACACAAAGGGGTGGGCCCCAACGAGTACAAGCCCATGTCGGAGCTTGTACTCTCCACCTTTTTTGTGTCTTGCCACCTGATCCATTGGAGTATGTGGCAGCTTTTCTACATTAAATCATATATATATATATATATATATATATATATATATATATATATATATATATATATATATATATAGACACACACACACTAGTAAGTGGTAATCTTTATTAATATCAGAACAATTTACAAATTTACAAGCTAAGAAACTACAGTGCATAAACAGAGAGAGGGGGGGAGGGGGCACAATCGCCATCACCCTCTACAATCTATTTATCCTAATTTAAATATCTAGCATCAAAAGAACTAAAACAAAGCTGAAATGCTTAACCATTATTTGTAAATCCCCAATTTAAATATTGGGTGACTGCTGAAGAGTGGTCCCTATCAATGTCACGAAGCACGATTCTGACATCCGCCGCAATATCCTCAAATAATGTTGTTTTCCTAAGCCTACGCCCTCAAATATTTTCGTGTTGCGCTACTTCCAAATGTGCCAAACCATGGAAGCCAACACTGCTTT
This sequence comes from Scilla litardierei, assembly GCA_030789695.1. Lineage (NCBI taxonomy): Eukaryota > Viridiplantae > Streptophyta > Magnoliopsida > Asparagales > Asparagaceae > Scilla > Scilla litardierei. The sequence continues at coordinate 40,587,472 of CM061133.1, forward strand.
AGCTAGAGTCCCCATGCAATCCGATTTGTTATAATGGGATAGAATCAGATCTCCAACTCCTGCAATCGAAGAAGGAACTAGTCCGGTGTACCCCAGTTTAAGGAGACTCCTCGTGAGAATGTACCGAGTGTAGTCGCATTCAAAATACAGGTGGGATACTCTTTCAGTTGCTGCAGCATCACAGAAAACACATGCTTCATTGGAAATACATCCCCACTTAGATAATATGTCTTTTGTAGGCAGTTTGTTTCGGTATGCTCTTAGAAGCATTATTGCCATCTTAGGGACATTTTTGGAGTGCCAGACAATCCCATAGTAGGTGAAGGGAACCCCTGCTGATTGAGACCCCTCCCAAGCCTCACATAAGCTACAGCGAAGCGCAGGTGTCCAACTCCATGTATCAGACCCCACATCCAATTTGATAAGCTGAAGAATCGACAGCAAGGGGTTAATATCCGACGCATCTGTCCAAATCCCATTGGCCCAGTAGTCGCTAACTAGGGTATTCTCAGCCCCGGGGGAGGGTCGACAAGGAGATGAAGAGGATCGCTGGGGTGCCAATTGTCATATCAGAAAGAAGTTGAAGTTCCATCTCTAACTATACGCTTGATGAGCTTTTGAGAAGTGCTACAATGCCTAAGGAGGAATTTCCACGTACCTGATTGAGCCGGTCTTGGTATTGCAGTATAACACCCATTTGTAATAGACTCATCCCGACTTCGTATATAACGTGCCCATAACCCATCAGTAGCAAGAAGCCTCCATGTAAGCCGAACCCCTGAGGCAACATTCAAATCATTAAGCAATCTGAACCCAACTCCTCCTTCCTTCTTAGGTTGGTATGAATCCTTCCAGGCCCAAGTATGCAGATTCCCCGATATGAACCTCCTGCATGCAGAGGTAATGGTGCAAATGACGGAGTTTGGGATACTATAAGCTTGCATACAGAAGGTGACCATACCGCAAATGACCGATCGAACCAGCACAATCCTTCTAGATATGGATAGCAAGGAGGAAGACCAACACATCAATCTCTTTTTACATTTATCAATCATGCGTTCATACATGGAAGCTTTCGGGTACTTTGAAGAGAGCGGCAAGCCCAGTTAAGTAGTCAGCGAGGAGACCATTTTGATTCCAAGAATGGCAGCTAGCTCTCGAGGGTTACGCGTGCCTTTGCTGAATATAGCTGAACTTTTGTCCCAATTGAACTGAAGCCTAGAATACTTGTTGAAGTTATTTATTAAGTCCTTGACCCCCTTAATGGAAAATGAGTTAGCACGACAGAAAACTAAAAGATCATCAGCAAATAGTAGGTGTGATATGGACCCAGTTCGCCTCATAGGGTGAATAGTGCGTGAGGCTTCAGCTCTAGCCATGAGGAGAGAGAAAGCTTCCATAACGAGAAAAAAAGGTAGGAGATAGTGGGTCACCTTGGCGAAGCCCCCTGTTAGACATAAAGTACCCCTCTAGAGAGCCATCAATTAATACAGAGAAGGAGGGAGTAGAAATGCATTCTGTGATCCAGCTAATAAACCTGCTTCTGAATCCCATTTGGTGCAGCATGAAGTAAATGAATTCTTTGTTCACACTATCAAACGCCTTACGAAGATCCAATTTGATACAGGTTCTGGAACCCGAAGGGTTGCTGAAATCACGAATCTGTTCATGGACAATGAGAGTGCAGTCAGTAAGCAACCTGTCTTTAAAGAAAGCATCCTGGTTAGGGGGTATAAGGTCGCTGATGGCCAACTTCAACCTGTTGCAAAGGACTTTACTAATGATTTTATAGATGACATTACAGCACGCTATTGGCCTGCAATCACCTAAGCTAGAAGCATTAGAGTTTTTGTGGACAAGCGTCAAGAGAGTATGATTAATTTGGTAAAGCATTCTTCCAGATCTAAAGAAGGAGGAGACAGAAAAAATGACATCCTCACCAATGATTCCACATTCTTGCTGGAAAAAGAAAGCGTTGAACCCTTTAGGGCCAGGAGCTTTATCTTTGCCAATTTGGAATGCAGCTGCTTTAATCTCCAAAGCTGTAATACTACTATCCATCCAAACTGAAGCCTCCAAAGTGAGTATATGCTTAGGGATGAGGTTTGGGAAGACATTCCAATAATGGTCTTGCTTATAAAGGTTCATGTAGAAGAAGGGTGCCTCTTCCCTTAGGGATTCAGTACTAGAGTTCCTATCTCCATTAGAGTTAACGAGATGGCTGAGATTATTGTGACAATGACGGGCCTTCATAGTTGTATAAAAGAATTTTGAATTTCTATCTCCCAACGTCATCAAGTTCTGACGAATTTTTTGTCGAAGATCAAATTCCTTAACATCTAGGGAATGATCAAGCCTGAAAGAGGCCAGTTTCTCATGTTCTTGCAGCCTCTGGTAGGAGTCCAAGCTCTGGTTATTTTGCAGATTATCAAGTGTCTGGTGACAAGCATTAACATCCAATAAGTCTCTGTAATTAGCAGCCCAAATTTTAAGCTCTGACTTCAAGTACTTAAGCTTGTGAACAAGCCTGTTCATTGTAGACCCTTCTGTATATACCTCCCAAGAATTACGCACCAGCTCTTTTTAACCAGGATTAAAGGTCCAAGAGTTATAAAACCTGAAAGGTTTAGGGGAGGAATTTACCTTAGCATGAAGGAGGACTGTCATTGACGAGTGATCACATGTTCCTGATCCTGAGTATTCGCAGTATGATTGCGAAAGCATGCAGATCCAGTGAGCATTGTAAAGGGAGCGGTCTAAACGAGCTGAAATGTGTTGAGTATTGGACTTCTCCCTACTTAGTGTTAATGATGAGCAAACATAAATACTTGTGACTAATCCCCTATTTTGCAGTTAATCCATTGTCTAAGATATTTATGAAGATCTACTAGCAATGAATGACTCACAAACGTCATTGAAGGCAAATGACATGAATTGGATGATTGTAGATTGTTGATTGAAGCTTTGTAAAGACTTCAAGCTCATACGATGGAAAGAAGAGATTATTCGTCAATGTAATTTTTCTTTTATCTCTTCTAGTATGTAGCTTAGAAGTAGAACTTTGATGGAGCACTCACACACATCTACATTCAGTCATAGGACTTCATTAGATCAATTGTCCTTTGATCCCAATTCAATTCTTTATTGTTTGTGCTAGGATTGTTTATAACAGCCGACTGATGAACAGTTTACAGTCGACTGTCTCAAAAACAATCGACTGTGTGTTGTTCTACAGTCGCCTGTTATGCACAGACTATTACAATATAGTTTTGGGCCTTCTTTGATTATTTCGCACATGCTACTGATGAACGATTCACAGGCGCCTGTCCAAATGACAGTCGACTGTGGTTTGTAAATCAGTCGCATGTCTATCCTTGCCCAAACTTTGTTTGATCTGACTTTTACGGCCAGTCGACTAATGTTGTATATATAGTCGACTGTCTATTGGATCAGTCGACTGTCTATGCTGTAACAGTTGCCTGTCTGTAAGTCATTTCTTTGACTCAGCTCTCTGGAAATTTCTCTTGCTTTTGACAGTCGTCTGTTTAAGGATTTACAGTCTCCTGTTGTGATTAACAGTCGACTGCATGTCTTGAATCAGTCGTCTGTCCTGTTACTTGTGAGATTTCCAGTATTTGTATAACTTACTCATCTCTCGGCCAGTTGCCTGTCGAAGAAATTACAGTCGCATGTTGGTTTAACAGATGACTGTCTTTGCTTCATCAGTCGACTGTCCACATGGTAAGTTACCGTTATGAATTCTCACCTACCCTTGCTGACTGTGCAACAGTCGACTGAGGATTGTTCAACAGTCGACTGTCGCGAGTTCAGATTATATCCGTTGAGATTTTTCTCACAGATTTCAATTGGGTTTTTACCTAAACTGTTTTGTGGATTTGAGAAAACTATAAATAGAGCTTTCACTATTCCAATGGAAGGTGACTCATTCATTGCAAAATCTCTCAAGCTTTCATTTCCAAAGATCAAAGCTCTTAAATCCAAAGCCCTAAGTATTTCCATATCTTGTTCTCTTGCTCTCCAACCTAGAACCAAAGAGTGATCTTCTAGGCAATTGGTGCAGTCAAGAGAAAGGGCTTTTCCTCTCTTACAAGAGAGTTCTTCAGCACACATCACACTCCTCCTGCAAGTTCTACTTCAAGGCATATGTGATTGTAAGTGTTGTTTGCATAATTTCATAACATTCGTTATTTGAGTTGTGCTCTCGGTTGTGAGAGTGGTTTTTGGTTGCTCCCTGGTTGTTGGAGTCAAGGACATCGATTGTATTCGATTGCACTTGCTCTCCAACCTAGAACCAAAGAGTGATCTTCTAGGCAATTGGTGCAGTCAAGAGAAAGGGCTTTTCCTCTCTTACAAGAGAGTTCTTCAACACACATCACACTCCTCCTTCAAGTTCTACTTCAAGGCATATGTGATTGTAATTTTTTTTTTCATAATTTCATAACATTCGTTATTTGAGTTGTGCTCTCGGTTGTGAGAGTGGTTTTTACTTGCTCCCTGGTTGTGGGAGTTAAGGACATCGATTGTATTCGATTGCACTTGTAGGGTTGCTACAAGTGGGCTTTAAGGAAACCTCAAGTTAGGGTTCTAACTTGAGTATCCGGTGGTATCCGGGTGGTCGGGATGTAGGATTACCGGGAACAAGTCGGGAGTTGACTTGGGTAATTCGAACCCTTGAAACATCTCTGCGTTTGCGTGTGTTTCATCTTGGGTTGTTTTTCTATTCCGCACGATCTGTTGGATTGCATTTTATTTTGCGTAAATTCCTTTTAAATTTGCATAAACACTATTCGACTCCCCTTCTAGTGTTTTCCCCATAGTCATGGTCCTTACAATTGGTATCAGACCACAAGGTTTTATCTATGGCATCCAACAACAACAACGTTCCTCCTCTGCCTACGTACAACAATCACGACCGTGATGGAGCGTCCACACTTTTCGAAGGTCAATCTACGGTACGTCCTCCACGTTTCAATGGTACTAATTTTGGCTATTGGAAGTGTAGGATGGAGACATTCCTTAGGAGTGCTTCCCTTTGGAGAACTCTCCACAAGGTGTACGTCGAGCCCGTCGAGGAGGATTTCGAGAAATGGACGACTTCCGAGAAGTCTGTCGTAGTCAACAACGCTAAAGCAATGAACGCTCTTCATTGTGCGTTGGACTCGAATGAGTTCAACAAGATATGCACATGTAAGAGTGCATATCAAATTTGGTACCATCTCATCGTTACCCACGAGGGAATGAACAAGGTAAAGCTTTCAAAGTTATATATTACCGTGCAAAAATTCGATTTGTTTCATATGCAGGATAATAAGAGCATTGCATCGATGTACGGACGCTTTACCGACATCACGAATGAATTGGAAGCCCTTGGTCAAATCTACACCGAACCTGAAAAGGTAAGGAAGATCATCATGGGGATGACCTCCAAATGGGAAAGAAGAGCAATCGCCATCGAGGAGGTCAATGACTTGAAGAACTACACCGTGGTGAATCCCATCGGGACTCTTATGTCTTACGAAGTAAGACATGATAACCGATGGAAGATTCGAGCCATGATGAATCCCTCGGAGGCCAAGAAAAAGCTTTGGCATTCAACGCCAATTCATCATCCTCCGAAAGTGATGAATCCGAGAATGAGATGGATTTGGGTGAAATGGCCCAAATGGCGAAGAAGTTCCAACGCTTCTTCTGCAAAGGTAAATTTCCCTCAAACAAATGTTTTGAGTCTACTAATGCTACTTCCTCTCTTTGTTATAAGTGTAATAAGCCAGGGCACATCAAGAGGGATTGCCCAATGCTAAACAACAAAGAAAAGTGGAAGGCACCGAAGTACCACAAGTCCGATAAGAACAAGAGAGACAAGAAGAAAGGACTCGTAGGTACTTTCGATGACTCAAGCGATGACTCATCAAGCGATTCCGATGATGAGAAGGGTGAGAGCGCCCACATGTGTTTCATGGCATTAGAAGACCCACTCTCGGATGAGAGTGATTCCGACACGAATGACACCGAGTTAACAATGGATGAACTTCGTATTGCTAATGAAGAACTATTTGCTAAATACCAATCTTTAATGCTTAGATACACTAGCTTAAAGAAATCAAATGTTAGCAAGTCATCCATTACATGCATTATCAACAATGACACCATTGTTGATACTTTAACTCTTGAGAAAGCAAACTTAGCTTCTCAAAATGTCATATTGAGAGATGAGGTGAATTCCCTCAAATATCAACTAGAGCAAACACATCCTAAGGATAATAGTGATCTAGTTACACGTCACACACAATTGGGTTTAGCGAATGACTCTCTTAAAACCCAAGTGCACGAGCTCAAAGCACGGGTGTCCACCTTGGATACCAACATTTCTTCTTTAAAGGAGAAATATGAGCTCATGTCCTCCCATATTGTTAGATTCAATAAGGGAAAAGGACAATTGAATGATTTACTTGCAAACCAATTTTCGGCCACACTTCATGTTGGCCTTGGATTTGTAAAAGCGAATGCATCCAATGCTCGCACCTCCTATAGTGGTGTCATTATAGATTTTGTGAGGCCTTCCTCTGGTGCATCCAAAAGTGGTGTCAAAGACACTATAGGTAGCATTCCTACCAAGAATGTCACCATTTCACCTTCTCTTCCTTTTGGCAAGAAACCCACTAAGAGTAGAAACCAAAAGAAAGGCCATGCTTATATGTACACTAACACTCATCCACGTAGGAAACATCCTACTTCACAAGTGGATAATCATGACACATTCTATGCTCTGCACCCACAGACACGTACACAACCACACATGAGAAATACTCATGTACGTGATCCCATACACTCGTATGCTCATACGCATCATTCTTTCATGTATGCTCATCCTCATCATGTCATGCATGATCCATATGCTTCATATAATATGCATGTTCCCAAGCATACATATCATCCTAGAATGTACAATGCATATCCTCCACCACATCTCTATGCTAGAAATCATGTTCCTAAGAAGCATGCACCACATAGAAATCCAACACATATGCATGCAACTAGGAATAGGACTCCCAAGATGTACACTATTTGGGGTCCTAAGAACACTAGTCTTAATGATAGGAATGCTTATGTTGATTCCTATTTTCATGCTGTGATTAGAAATAATAATTATGTTGGGAAGCGGAAGTCCACTTGGACTTGGCTTCCAAAGGGCTAATCCCCTTGGACCCAACAAACATTGGGTACCATAAGCTTATGGTATATTATATAGGTACCCAAGAGAAAGAAGAAGAGCAATAAATGTCTTATTAGATCTAAAGGGAAAGGATGGATTCTTGATAGCGGTTGCTCCAAACATATGACGGTAGATCCCTTATTGCTCTCCAAAGTGATTAGCATCAAGGATGGTGCAACGGTCACTTTTGGAGGTAATCAAAAGGGAACCATCATTGGAGTAGGTATCGTTGGTAATACTTTAAAACCCTTAATTACTAATGTTTATCTTGTTAGTGGTTTGTGTCACAATCTCATTTCCATTAGTCAACTTTGTGACAAAGGTTACAAGGTTAACTTTGGAGAAGGATTGTGTACTATTGTTGATTGTGATTCAAATGTTTTATTTTCCGGTATTAGGTGTAAAAATATTTATGTTGCTAACACAAGTGAACAACTATTATGGCATCGCCGTTTTGGTCATGTTCACTTCAAGCATTTATATAAGTTAGCTAAGCATGATCTAGTCAAAGGTTTTCCTAAGATTGTTTTTAATAAGAAAAACTTTTGTGATTCATGTCAAAGAGGTAAACTAAGTAAATCTTCATTTAAGCTTAAACAAGGGATTACTTCTAAGAGGCCCCTAGAGCTTCTTCATCAAGATTTATTTGGGCCTACTAGAACCGCTTCTTTAGGTAATGCTCATTATGGATTAGTTGTCTTTGACGACTTTTCTAGATTTACTTGGGTTTCATTCTTAACTAATAAGAATGAAGCTTATGAAGAGTTTACCAAATTTATAAAGAAGATTCAGAATCTTTTAGGATCCACCATTATCACTATTCGTAGTGATCATGGAGGAGAATTTGAGAATGAGTCTTTTACTAAGTTTTGTGATGACTCCGGGATAACTCATAACTTTTCCTTTCCTCGTGCACCACCACAAAATGGTGTTGTAGAAAGAAAGAATAGGACTCTTATTGAGTGTGCTCGCACTATGCTCCATGATAGGTATTTAGGACTACAATTTTGGGCAGAAGCGGTGCACACGACATGTTATGTGCTCAATAGGATCCTAGTGAGACCCCGAACGAACAAAACTTGTTTTGAGTTGTTTTATGATAAAAAGCCTCAAGTAAAATATTTTCGAGTTTTTGGTTCAAAATATTTTATAAAGAACACTTTTGGTAATTTAGACAAATTTGAGCCAAGATCTGATGAAGGAATTTTTGTTGGATATTCCACACGTAGCAAAGCCTACCGGATATACAACAAAACTTCTTCAACGATTGAGGAATCACTTCACGTATCTTTTTATGAAGATTTTGATTTTCCTCATGTTGATGATGATAATGTAGATATTCTTTGTGATTCTCTTAATAATGTTAAGATTAATGATTCTATTGTTGAGACTAACACTTCTAACGAAGTTGTTGAAGTTGTTCCTAATGATACAGGTTTACCCAAAGCTTATCCGACCGTTCGTAACCATCCCAATAACCAAATAATTGGAGATATTGGTGTGGGTGTTCGAACGAGATTGAGAATTGAAGAATTCTCTCATTGCGCATTTGTCTCTACCATTGAGCCAAAGAACATCCAAGAAACTTGTGAGGATAGCTCTTGGATAGTGGCAATGGAAGAAGAACTAATGCAATTCGAGAGAAACGAAGTTTGGGAACTCGTACCTCTTCCAAGTGGTCACCAAGTCATTGGGACCAAATGGATCTTCAAGAACAAGACGGATGAAAACGAGGTAATCACACTGAACAAAGCAAGGTTAGTAGCTCAAGGCTACCGGTAAGAGGAAGGTATTGATTTCGAAGAATCTTTTGCCCCCGTAGCTAGATTAGAAGCTATTAGGTTGCTTTTATCTTTTGCATCCCATAAGAATTTTAAACTATTTCAAATGGATGTTAAAAGTGCATTTTTAAATGGGTTTGTCAATGAAGAAGTTTATGTTTCTCAACCTCCCGGTTTTATTCATGAAAAATTTTCAAACCATGTTTTCAAACTTAAGAAAGCGTTGTATGGGTTGAGACAAGCTCCTAGAGCTTGGTATGATTGACTTAAGGCCTTTCTTTTGAATTTAGGTTTTAAAATGGGAGAAGTTGATTCTACACTCTTCATTAAAGATTATGAAAATGACATTCTTTTGATTCAAGTTTATGAAGACGATATTATTTTCGGTTCTACTAACTTTAATCTTTGTCAAGAATTTTCCAAGTCTATGAAGGATGAGTTTGAGATGAGACACATGGGAGAGCTCACCTACTTCCTTGAATTGCAAATTCGACAAATGGAGAATGGCACATTCATACATCAGACAAAGTACACAGGGGAGCTTATTAAGCGATTCGGGATGGAATCATCTTCGAGCAAAAGGACTCCCATGAACACTACTACTCATCTACACAAGGATGAAAGCGAAAAAGATGTAGATGTTCGTATATATCGAGGTATGATCGGTAGCATACTTTACTTAACCGCTAGTAGGCCCGATATCATGTTTTCCGTATGCCTTTGTGCTAGATATCAAGCAAGACCTATGGAGTCACACTTGATTACAGTTAAACGAATATTTCGTTATCTCAATCAATCTCTAGATTATGGGTTACTTTACCCTAAGTCTCGCACATATGAGTTAATCTCATTTAGTGATGCTGACTTTGCTGGATGCAAGTCCGACAGGAAAAGTACTAGTGGCACTTGCCATTTCTTAGGAAATTCCTTAGTTTCTTGGTTTTCTAAGAAACAGAATTCGGTGTAATTTTCCACGACTAAAGCGGAATATATTGCCGCAGGTCTTGCATGTGCACACGTTCTTTGGATGAGACACACTCTTAGTGACTATGGTGTCAATTGTGATACTTGCCCTATCATGGTTGATAATCCAAGTGCTATTTGTCTTTCCAAGAATCTGGTACACCACTCCCGTACCAAACATATAGACGTGAGACACCATTTTATAAATTATCATGTAGCTAAGAAGGACATCATCTTAGAGTACATTGAAACCCAAAAACAAATTGCTGATATCTTCACTAAACCTCTTAAAGAAGATTCATTTGTGAGGTTGCGTGGAGAATTGGGAATTATGTGTGAATCTGAAATCTAGAAGCTCAAACTTTATGTTATAACTCCTTTTTAAGCTCAAATCATTTTGTTGCCTATCTTCATGTGCTTTATTATATTATGTGATTAAGAACGGCAATTGTGACTTAATTGATTTCATGAGTTTTTTTGAAATTGATTGAAGTGATACGTGTTTCAATGGATTTATTGTTTTACATTGTTTTCGATGTATTTGTGATTAGAGTATAGGTCCTAGGGTGAGTGTTCTTATTCTCTGGAATTCTATCTCACTGTGCACTTTTGAACCAGGACAGACGACTGTCCTTCCTTCGACAGTCGACTGCCCTACTCTATCTCATCAGTCTGTGTTTTGACATCTTTCGCACAGCCGACTGATGACTGATTTACAGTCGACTGTTAGTTTAACAGGCGACTGCATTTTAGTCATCAGGCGACTATTCTATCTGTTGAATTTTTACAGTGTTCTCTGTTGTGTTGATGAACTGTATTAATTCTCGACCGGTCGACTGTTGAGTATATGTCAGTCGACTGTCCAATGGACAGGCGACTGCATGTTACTTGCCAGTCGACTACCCCTCACTCTGAGCTTTATTTTTATCACTTCATCCAGTAGACTGACATTTGTTCATCAGTCGACTGTCTTCTGTTATGACGGTTTAAGTTATTTGATCCGAGTCGTCGATTCCTTGATCCAACGGCTCAGATTCTTTCCCCAAATTTTATATTCGAGAATGCGCGATCACTTCCCCATGTCGACTCTGTCTCATTCGATTCGACCATTCGTCTTCCTGCTCGATCTCTTATCCAAAACCATCGATCTTCTTCCCTTTGTTGTCGTCAATCTCATGCTGTCATTGCCGTCGATCTTCTCCTCCCCGTTCGTCGTTGCTTCTATACTTGGTTTTCTTCTCTCTCTAGCCCTTCGTTCGAATTTCTTTGCATTGTTTCTCCTTCTCTCGTTTCCATGGCTCCCAAACCTAAGGGAAAAGAAAAGATTATTGCTCCTAAATGACCTAGGGCACCCAAGAAACCTATAGCCAAGAAGAAAGAACCCCACAAAGCCCGAACCAAACAATCCGAGTCACCCGTGCTTTCTTCTTCACAGGGTTACTCACCTTCAGCTTCTTCGAGCGACGCTCAGCCACTGATCAAGCGTCAGCGGAAGCGCATTGATCTTGCCATCAATGAGCCTGTTGCTAATGCTCCCCATCTGTGCCCTTCAGTTTCGAGTTCTTCTGAAGAGACTCCTGCCGTACCTCCCTCTGATCCCCTAGTTCCCGTTTTCCGAGACGATCTTTGTCTGGCAAAATTTCACTCTCTTCTAGGGATCAACCTTCTTAGGGGGCGGTACATTGCTTTTCCCGCCTTCACTGCTAAGAGGCTTTCTGACATTCTTTCTGCTACTCTCCTAGCCGACCTTTTTCGCTTCTCTCAGAGCGAGTCCCCCAGAGCCTATCCATTTCTGGTGAAGCTCTTCTATGCGAACCGTGTTCGCGGTGAGTATTCGTCTACCGGCAACCTCAATACTGTCGTTCAGGGAACCCACATTCAGATCACTCCCTCTCTCTTAGGGACTATTCTTAGGATTCCCTCTGTTGGTTCCCTTCCCTCTGATATTTGCATCTCCGAGATTGACGATCTTGACCAGTCTGTCCTCCGGGATATGTTTCGAGAGGCACCTTTAGCTCTTGATTCAGGTGTCCGATCATCTATATTCTCTGCGAGAGGTTGGGTTGTTCACCTAGTGATGAAGTCCAACATCCTGTCGAGATATGGATCATCTGACCAGCCGTCTCAGGATATCCTGAAGTGTATGTATGCTATTTTCTCTGGCATGCCCGTGAACTGGGCCGGTGTCCTCCTTGATAGGATGGACAAGGTTGAGTTCACGTCCTCCTCATCTCACATTCCTTACGGTGGTCTTCTGACTCGTGTCTTCCGTCATTTTGGTGTTGACTTGACTCGTTACAAGCCCATGCCCTTTGGTCCTCTCCTCGACGCATCTGCAAAGTCGAAATCTTCTTTGGCTCTGCAGACTGCCTCGAAGAAGAGGAAATCTACTTCAGCTCCATCCTCATCCACTGTTCCTCCAGCTGATCTGCCTTCCACCTCTGCTCCACCGTCTCGTGATATTCTTTTGGAGATGGTCTCTGGTATTTACAGATTGCTATCCCTCTCTTTACTCCATCAGGGAATACCCTTTCCCGAGGATCTGAGACAGTTTGTTCCCCAGCTTCATATACCTCCTCAGCCCTCTGATGTCGTTGAGCCACCTGGTGTAGCTTCTACTAAGGATGTTGATGCTGCTGCTACTGTTGCTCCTTCTGAACCTCCTCCAGAGGATACACCTGCTGTCACAGAGCCTGCTTCTTCTTCTGTAGCCCCTGGAGATGCTCACTCTTAGATAGGTGTTTGAGTGGTGTTAGTTTGGTGCTGATTGTATTTTTTTGATGTGTTGTGGATGATGTTGTCAGTGACTATATATATATGATGATGTACCTTGCTGTCGTCATGATGACGTATTTTTTTATCTTGATCATGATGTATCTTTTTGTGATGGCCATGTAGATGACCATCCGTTGATGTACTCATTTTCTATCTATTCTATAAAAGAGAGCATAATTTGAATTTTATCCTACTAGGACAAAACTTTGTCCTACGTGGCCACAAAAATGTTGACTGGGACAAACATTGGTTGCTGACTAGGACAACCATGTGGGGGAAAAACTTTTGAAAACGGGGGGAAAACTTGGAACAGGATGGCCTTTTGAAAATTTGGGGGGAAATGAGCTGTAGCATTGAATTTTTTTTGAAAAGCCCCGTTTGAAATGTTGTGGAGGAGCACAGAAAAGTCCATATGCTTCTTTCGTCTCTCTCCTGAACCAGAGCCCCAACCAGTAATCCCTCGACTCCTCCTTTGTCCTTCATAGATTAATTGCTCCTCATCCTTCAATTGCTCCTCATCATTCATGCGCATGGTCCAGGATGCCGGAGAGAGAACTCATCAGATCGCTTGAGGTCGTTTGAATTTCCTGTTCGAATTTCATCAAACAGAGTGTAAGTTCTCTATCTTTTCTATCTCTCACTGAAATTCACGGTGCTGCATCAAAATCCTGGGCCTAGCCAACATATTCACGGCTGCATCATTCATCACCTGTTTAATGAAATGCTTAACAGAACTGAGTCCATTTTTTGCATCATTGAATATGGACTCTATTGACCTGACCGATGGTCCATGCGGGCATGGGGGTAGCGACGAGGATCTGGCAAGGGAAGCGGCAAGTTGGTTGGTATGCCCTTGCTCCCCCACTCTCTATCTCTTCACAAGGTTGTTAATGACTGACGCACCAAAATTTTGATGCAGGTAGAGTTGTTGATGGCCATTTTCATCCGTTATAGTTGTCATAGGGATGCACGTAGATAGGTTAGCTTTTTGATGTTTACAGAGTATCTTCACGTAAATTTTTTGATGCACGTAAATTTTGATGCACGTAGAGAGGGTAGCTTTTTTATCAGCGTATCTTCAAAGTGTTTACAACATACTCTGTAAACCATTATTTACATGCATTTACATCGTAATAGAAACTGTTTACATTATGTGACAGAAATTTTCTTTTGTCTTTGTAAATGATGGCCTCTAGACTCTACACTACTACTACTTATGCCATAACAAATGTCTTTCTACAAATGCAGGTTCTATTGACATCAGGACACTGTATGATGACAAAGGAATGCATTTCTTCAAGGACTGATGTTTCAGGGTAGAGGAGTAATTGATTTCATCTTTGCAATGGTTGATTTATTTACTCGGTATGTTGTCATTTTCTCATGCAAAAATGTGTTGGATCGAGAAGTTTATCATATCATTTCATTGAAGACATCATTTTAGTATAAACGGTTATATTTAAGGAGTTCTGGTTACATAGAGCGATCCTTTGTCTATAAGCTTTTCTTATCTGAAAATTTTGATGTAAGATTTTAGCATAAACTACATGCCATATCTGGGAACATCTATAGGTAAATTACAAATTTAAAAATTTATTTTGGCATACATAAAGTTGTTATAAGAAACAAAAGAAATGTATTTCTATATGCTAATTTCTAGAGGAGCAATTTGATATGTAAATTACATGCCATTATTCAAACCTTTTAGCTTTGTTTAGCAATTTTATGCTGTGCACCATATGTAGAACGTAAATAATTTTATTTATAATTGAGTAAACATAGAGCTGTAGGTGGTTTTAATCAAGTAAACACAGAGCTATAATTGTTAATCCTACATCAATATGTAGAACGTTGATGTCAAATCTACATATGCAATCATAAAACATTGAGAACATGTACTCTGTAAACATCAACATGGAGTGTTTTAAACTATATTAGAGAAGAAAATTTTAAAAAGATAAAATAGAATTTCATTTTTTCCATAGTCTATAAATGTTTAAATTTGTAATTTACATATAGATGTTCCCAGAGTATAACACTTTTTCACCCCTTAAGAAAATTAACATGCCATTTCTACATAATCATGGTTAATGCTTGTGGCGGTTTGAATAATGGTTTTTTTATTACAGTTAAACATTATTTATGTTCCACATATTGATGCTAAAAATTTTATTTGATTGTCATGCCATTTGAATAAAAAACACAGAGCTCATCATATTAAAAAACAGAGTAAACACAGAGCTATTTATCTTTAAATAATTTTACCAAGCCATGTAACACAGAGCTCATCAGATTGCCTTTGAATAAAAAAACATGCCAGTTCTATATGCTAAAATGGTTTTGAAAATTTTACAAAGACAAAAGAATAAACTACATGCTATATCTGAAAATTTTCACATGTTTACATGATCATCATTATCATAATCTTTAATCTTTTTGCACCCATTTTCTTGAAATCTGATGGAATTCGCAGCGTTGTGTTTCGTACCTAACCAATAACTATTTTTTTACAATAAGAACCTGCTATCATCACATCAGCAATGATCAGATATGGAGCAGCAAAAAAGCCAAGCTCCACAAAAAATGGACAAATTTTTATGCTTGCATATGTAGATTTGCCATCAACGTTCTACATATTAATGTATGATTAAAAATTATATAATCTATGAACACGTGAAGATGGTCTTAAAACATTGTGGGTTGTTGAAATTTCTTTTCAGGGCACACAACATGCTTTCATGCAATAAAAGGGCATGTGATAAGAGTGCTACAGAAAAATATTACCCAAATACCATAATAGATGCATATTGGGAAAATTTACCAAAGCTAATTTTATGTTGGTTGGTTAATGTTTTCACTTCATGTATCTCACATCAAATAGTGAGTTGAAAGTTTTAACGATTAATTTTATACTGCAACATCTATAGGTAAATTACAAATTTCAACTTTGCCTTCTCTTTAGCACTATAAATTTTATGTTAGGCAATAAGAAACAAAAGAAAATCGAGCGCACACACACAAACACACATACTAAGAGAACCAAGAACCATGCTAATTTTTGTTGATAAAAAAATAGAATAGTTGCTCTGGAATACTGTCTTATTTAATTTGATTTTCACACAACCCCACACACACACACACATACACACACAAAGCTTATTTCATAGCAACTAAATACTATAGTAAGTAGTTGGCTTATTTTCCTCACAAGAGAGGATTGGGATTGGTCTTCGTACTTAAAGCTTGCATCCTTTATGTGTCCTTCCAGAAAAGCTGCAATTGTTTCATTTTCTTAGCGTAACAATTAATTTTTTTTGGTTTTCTAAACATTAACAGGGAGCAGATAGATGGAGGGAGGATGGTTTGGGACAACTTTGCACCATTAAATAGTTTGTTCTTGCCTCAGGTAGTTATGCATGAAGCACATGGAGCAGATACAAGCACCAACACCATCACTTGGAATGTAAGTTATGTCTAACTCATCTCATAATTCATCTTCCGTGTTATTTTTGGACATCTTGTAATGGAAATATTGGGTCTAGCATTATATACTTTAGTGGAGGATATGGATTCAAATTCATTATATACTTCAGTGGAGAATATTGAGTCTAGCATTATATACTGCCAACTACATGATGAAATGAAAGGGCCCTTGGGTACCCAACTCTTTGGATACAAAAATGTATACTGTCATGGCACAGTTTCTCGTGTGCTCAACATATTTTTCGTATTTATCTCCTGTACGTGCTCACATGTGATCTTGATCAGAATACACTAAATATCAAGAATGAAAATGTGAAAAATTAAGGACGGTGAACATATATTCCAATTTATCTCCCAATATATACATGTGTTGTTGCCAAGATTTTTTGTTTGTTTGGTGAGATCTAAACTATCATTCTTTCATCTGGAAACTCATTATGCCCTGAGGCCTAAGCTGACTGCAGTACTTATTTTTAGGAATTTAGCTCAAAACCTGTAAGCTCATAGTATCGGTGGTATCAGTCTATTTCGGATGGATCGTATCAGCAAGCTTGAAATCTGATATGACTGGAGCGTATGTATCGATATCTGTCAAGAATTCAAACCTTAAAGTCTACATAAGACTTATTTTCCGATAATTGAATCGATTTCATGATTAGAAGTTCATAACCACATCTCATTTCACCTGTGTTGCCAATATGAGAGAAATCAGCAACCAATCATTGTTATTTCATCATGATGCGTCTAGGGGACCATCATGAAGCATCAACATTTTCTATAACCAAAACAAGAAAATGATGGACATGAATCTAGCAGGCTTTTTTCAGTTAGGATGGTAATGGATTGTAATCCCAAAAAGAAAGGGAACACCAGAGAGGCAAATAGATCACTAGAGAATGGCATTTTCAGCGATCAGGACCCAGCCATTTTCTTTTGCCATGTACTTTGTGGTAGGTAAACAGTCATGTTGGGGATTTTGAAGTGCTAATCCATCTCAGTCACCAAGTGTTGTTCAGCTACTCTCCCTCAACTTGGGGTGGCTCTCAACTTGGTACTTTATCACAACTCAATGCATCATTGGCAACTAGATTAAAATACATCTCCATGAAATCTGAGACCCCCACCATGTTTGCATGATGACTATGTACGCAAGGCCCGATTCATCTCAATGGCTGCACCCTGCAGGAAAACATATGCGCTCGACGAGCACATGTGTTCCATTTCAATCATCCTAATGTAAGAGTGATCCAAATAGGTGGGACATGACTTGGGTATTATTTATGTATTTGCATTCCTCAAATTGTTCTCTCATAGGATTGTTGAGATTTCATTCCGGCTATTGGTCTACCTAAGATAGTCGAGGCTTATGGTTTTTACGTTATCATGAGTCATGAGGCCGTGATGGGCATATTAATAGAGTGGCAGATGTAAATAAATTGTAAATCAGAATATTCATAATACTACATGGGGGAAACATAATTATGAGGTAACATTTGACTTCCTCCTCTATTATTAGAGGCTTTTTTCTTTTTTCTTTTTTCCCCTGACCAATTAGTATTGGGTCATTGATATTGTCCTATGTAATGGCACTTAACTTTTGTGTAAAGTTTCTGTTCAAGGGATCTATGTGATGGTTGATGATTTTTGTATATACCAATGCCTGCAAAAATGTGTTTTATTCAAGATATGTGTGGGCCTTTGTATCCGTTACTAATGTGGAAGAAGATTATATTATTTTCTTATGGTTTGTTTTTTACCTTGCTGAAAATGTATCTGTTCTTCAGTTAATTCTCTTCCATTGCCTATTGATAAACATTTAATAATCTATGCATATGAATTATATTTGTAGCCAAAATAAGCCATGTTTGAAGGCATGAAGACATCCAGAAAATTGACTAGCAGCACATATAAATTTCAACCTATAAACTGACCATTAAGTCTGGAGCTAAATAAAGAAGACGAAGAGAATATTGACTATGGCATTTGACCCCATAACATTTAGAAGAAGAAGAGTCTCCATAACAATTGGCAATACTCATAGTTTGTAGTTGTAATCTGCAACTTGATCTTCGGGTTACTGATGCAATTGCACAATACACCATGAAAAAAGAATTGGCGAATGATCAAGGCCAGACCTTGGCTTTTTTATGCTGTAAAATTTGCTTCAGATCATTCTCCTCTTCGTATGAATAAAGTAGGTAGTGCCCTCCTACTAGCCATTGCTCTTCTACTAATATAGAGGATACATAGACAAGAGGATGCTTGAAGATGCAGCAGATATGAAGATAACAAAACTAGGACCATGGAATACACTATTTGCCTTCCGATATGCATTTACTTACAAATAGACATGCATTCAGATAGGGTCTCTCCCAGGCTTTCTCATCGCAAGAACCAATCCATTTCGTTCACATTGGAAGAAATATGTGTCGTGCGTCATCACATCATCCCCATTGACTGAATTGGGACAATGTCGGATACTATTTGCTATGATCTTCGGCGTTCTATCATTAGGTCCTATTACAGAGGAAAAAATCGATTTATATTTAATTTGGCGTTTATTTCACTTTAATGAGAATTATGTTATTTCAGAGTAATTTACTGCAGAATTTTGTTTATGTGGATATTATCATTGTAATCATGTTGATTATATTAATTTAAACATTGGATTTCATTGTTTGAATAAGCAAATTAGTGATTTTGTAGTTTGAGGATGATGTTGTTTATTTTAACATGATTTGTGATTGTATTTGCCCGTTTAATTGTGATTGGAGAAGCTAAGTGTCCTCCAATTAATCCTAATAAAAACAAATTCCAAGGGGATTAAAATTATATTAATAGGATTCTGAAGTAATATAATGTTTTTCCCAACTGTAGGTGAGATCAAAATTTATAGGTTGCACTGATTTTTTTATGTTTTAGTTTCAATTTATTGACCAATAAAAGTTAACCTTTATTATTTTTAATTAGTACCAACCTCTGGAACATCATTGTCATTCACTCACCGAGTACTCAGAAACTTAAACGTGCCTAGCAACGTACGCGCTGATCTAGCAAAGAATGGCCAAATTTCTTAATCTCGAGAATCAGGATGGAATTAGAATGGCATGAAATGTCTTTTCTGGCACAAAGCTAGAAGCAACAAATTGTGTAATTCCCGTTGCGTCCATGTAAACTCCACTGAAGCCCACCCTGAATGTCCATGTCCTCCCAAATGCCCATATTCGTTGTTGAATCTATCTATAGATGCTCAGTCATTTCTCCATTATCGATTACATTTGCAAAGATTTGGATCTGTTCTTTCTGCTACCAGCGTAACCACTTTTCACAACACTACGCTTCCATATCTGAAGATAACCTCCCAACCGAACTATACCCTTAGTGCACCACAATTGAGTATGAATATTTTCCAGATATTGGCTCTTTAATCCACTGTGTCTCCACCATAATCGAGATTGAATTTTAAGGAATCAATTAATATGATGAGAGTTAGTGAAAATTTTGAGGAAAGACTCTAAATTTTAGGAAGAACTAAATCTAGAGAAAGCTAAAATATTTGGTTGGAACTAAATTCTCTGGGGAAGACTAAATTCTTGGGGGAACTTAATTTTTTGGTTCAATTAAGGGATGTTTTGAATGTGTTTGCTGACTAGGACAAAGAAGTGGGTAGAAAGATATCTCTAATTAAATCTTAGGTAATCAATGGGTTAGATGAGTGTTTGCGAAAATTTTGAGGGGAAAACACTAAAATTTTGGAAGAAACTAATCTGGGAAAAACTAAATTTTTGGGGAACTAAATTTTGGGAGAACTAAAATTTTTGAGAGAACTAAATAACAATTATTAAGCTTTAATTATTTTTGTGCCCTAAATAACAATTATTATGAACTGTGCCCTAAGTTAAGTCTGATGGGAACTAAATTTTGGGAAACTAAAATTTTTGTAAACTAAATTTTGGTGGTACTAAATAACAATTATTGTAATTTAATTATAGCTATCTGTTTAAAATTAGGGGATCAAAGATTTTGATGGGGGAATACTATAAATGAACCGTGCCCTCAGGGCACGGGTTATGACTAGTATATCTATAAATGATGTTGCTGTTTATCTTGTGTCACACTATGCTATACTGTTTATCTTATCTGTGTGATGTATGATATGTTGTCTCCATGTATGCTATACATTCTTTGATATGCTTTTGAGACAATATATGGATTTGATATTGGTTATTTCATGCTATATTTGATGTGATAAAATTTTTGAAATTATTTTCATTTCGTATATCTAAAATGTTGATATTGGACTTCAATTCCATTACTCACATGTGTATATGATGTGATTTTATGAGTTTTTGATTCGATATATCTTTATACTCATTGATTGTTGTTAGTTCGTATTTAGCACTATTATTGTTGTTGTTATTTGCTCCCACCTATTTGGATAATGCCATAGGGGGAGAGAAATAAACAAACAAGATTCATAATGGATGTGCTAAGTATGTTTTAGCGCTTGAATCTAAGATTTACGTTGCCTTAGATTCAGGGGGAGTAAGATTACAATGAATATGGATTTTATTTCCTAGATTTCTTGAATTGAATTCATTCATGTCTCACTCATTTGCTTTAATTGTTATGTAGATGCTCTAATATTTGTTGACTAACTTAATTGCATCTATGTATGGGGAGTAAGTTTTCATTGCTCACAATTATTTATCTTTTTGTTTTTGTTTGTTTATCATCATCAAAACGGGGGAGAATGTTGAGTATTGGACTTCTCCCTACTTGGTGTTAATGATGAGCAAACATAAATACTTGTGACTAATTCCCTATTTTGCAGTTAATCCATTGCCTAAGCTATTTATGAAGATCTACTAGCAATGGATGACTCACAAACGTCATTGAAGGCAAATGACATGAATTGGATGATCGTAGATTGTTGATTGAAGCTCCGTAAAGACTTCAAGCTCATACGATGGAAAGAAGAGATTATTCGTCAATGTAATTTTTCTTTTATCTCTTCTAGTATATAGCTTAGAAGTAGAACTTTGATGGAGCACTCACACACATCTACATTCAGTCATAGGACTTCATTAGATCAATTATCTTTTGATCCCAATTCAATTCTTTATTGTTTGTGCTAGGATTGTTTATAACAGACGACTGCTGAACAGTTTATAGTCGACTGTCTCAAAAACAGTCGACTGTGTGTTGTTCTACAGTCGCCTGTTATGCACAGACTATTACAATATAGTTTTGGGCCTTCTCTGATTATTTCGCACAGGCTACTGATGAACGATTCACAGGCGCCTGTCCAAATGACAGTTGACTGTGGTTTGTAAATCAGTCGCATGTCTATCCTTGCCCAAACTTTGTTTGATCTGACTTTTACAGCCAGTCGACTAATGCTGTATATATAGTCGACTGTCTATTGGATCAGTCGACTGTCTATGCTGCAACAGTCGCCTGTCTGTCAGTCATTTCTTTGACTCAGCTCTCTGGAAATTTCTCTTGCTTTTGACAGTCATCTGTTTAAGGATTTACAGTCGCCTTTTCTGATTAACAGTCTACTGCATGTCTTAAATCAGTCGTCTATCCTGTTACTTGTGAGATTTCCAGTATTTTTCTAACTTACTCATCTCTCGGCCAGCCGCCAGTCAAAGAAATTACAGTCGCCTGTTGGTTTAACAGATGATTGTCTTTGCTTCATCAGTCGACTGTCCACGTGGTAAGTTACCGTTATGAATTCTCACCTACCCTTGCTGACTGTGCAACAGTCGACTGAGGATTGTTCAACAGTCGACTGTCGCGAGTTAAGATTATATCCGTTGAGATTTTTCTCACGGATTTCAATTGGGGTTTTGCCTAAACTGTTTTGTGGATTTGAGAAAACTATAAATAGAGCTTTCATTGTTCCATTGGAAGGTGACTCATTCATTGTAAAATCTCTCAAGCTTTCATTTCCAAAGATCAAAGCTCTCAAATCCAAAGCCCTAAGTATTTCCATATCTTGTTCTCTTCCTCTCCAACCTAGAACCAAAGAGTGATCTTCTAGACAATTGGTGCAGTCAAGAGAAAGGGCTTTTCCTCTCTTCCAAGAGAGTTCTTCAACACACATCACACTCCTCCTTCAAGTTCTACTTCAAGGCATAGGTGATTGTAAGTGTTGTTTTCATTATATCATAACATTCGTTATTTGAGTTGTGCTCTCGGTTGTGAGAGTGGTTTTGGTTGCTCCCTAGTTGTGGGAGTCAAGGACATCGATTGTATTCGATTGCACTTGTAGGGTTGCTACAAGTGGGCTTTAAGGATACCTCAAGTTAGGGTTCTAACTTGAGTATCCGGTGGTATCCGGGTGGTGGGGACGTAGGATTACCGGAAACAAGTCGGGAGTTGACTTGGGTAATCTGAACCCTTGAAACATCTCTGTGTTTGCGTGTGTTTCATCTTGGGTTGTTTTTCTATTCCGCACTATCTATTGGATTGCATTTTATTTGGCATAAATTCCTTTTAAATTTGCATAAACACAATTCAACCCCCCTTCTAGTGTTTTCCCCATAGACAGGGTCCTTACAAAATGCACGAAGCTCCAAGGCGCTTGTTTCTCCAGCTTAACCAGCAGCCCACACTCTTCAGCTTTATAAGATGGCAGTTGCCAATAGAAGTATTGAATGCATCAACTGCTCTTGAATCAATCACTCTACCCCCAACCTTCTCGTTAGAGCTGCGCAAGCAATTGAAGTCCCCTCCTACTATTCAAGGCAGCGAGCTAAACTTATTAGAGTCATCAAATAGGTCCTCCCAAAGAGGCAATCTGAGTTGGATGTATTGAATCCATATACAACTGTTAGGGCCATTATAAATCCTCCTGTATTAGTAAAGATGCCAGAAAAATGTCGGGCCGAAGAAGCAACAGAAATGCCACTCTATGTGCTTTTATTGAATAGGATTACAATTCGTCCTCCCTTGCAATGTTTCCTATTATCCATACTCTCCCAGCCTCTACCAAAGCATTTCCCAATTCTGGACTCAAGAAGACAAACAATTGATGGTTTAATTTTCCTCATCTATTGCTTTAGCTCGACACGACATGTAACGTCTGGTTTTCATGTATCTGGATTTATTTTATTATATTATATGCTTTGATGGATTTTCTCCTCATGTGTGGTTTTCGTCCTCGTAGCTTTCATTTTCGATCGTTTCGTCGTATTTTCTTAGCTTCTTCCGTTGATCGTCGATTTTGGAGTAAGTCATTCGTGACGGGCTTTATATCGGTCATATCTTATTGTTAGATCAAGCCTAGGAGTCTTAGGAATCGATCCCGGAGCTTCGCGCTCCATGTCGGAACTTTTGGTGCTCATTAGCCGGTGTAAGAAGGGGCACCGACCGACTAGATGACGATCCAGTCGGTCGGAAAACCTTCTTGAACCGACTAGTTGAATTTGTTAATTTCTCAGGAGTTACTGTTTGTCGTTAGTCGGTCTAAGAACGTTGGTTGACTGACTAGGTTGCAAACTAGTCGGTCGGCAATGCTTCTTTAACCGACTAACTCATTAACTATTTTTGGTACCGTTACTGTTCACTCTTAGTCGGTCTAAGTTCATCTTTCGACCGACTAGTTGTTAAACTAGGCAGTCAGTAGTTGTTCTTTGACCAACTAAATCCAAATCCTATTTTTGTACAGGAGTTACTGTTTGGACTTAGTCGGTCTGCGTTGGTCAACCGACCGACTAGTTTCCAAACTAGTCGGTCAGTGGTTGCTCTTTGACCAACTAATCAGTGTCGAAACCCTAATTTCTGGGCAGCCGCCAGCACTTCCTATTTAAACCCCTCCTAAAACGTTTTCTTCTTCTTCCTCATGACCTAAAACCCTTGTTTCTCCCCCATTGAGCCCCCAACTACCTCAAACCCTTATTCCTTCATCCCAAGCCCAAAATCCATCATCCAAACCCTCACTTAACACATTCTACCTCTCATCTTCCTCAAACCTTCATCAAATCCCCCAAAATCCCCCAAAATCCCCCAAAACCCCATTTCTCCATAATTTCCCCATCTATTCCAGATCTGAACCCTAGGTTCCCCGGAGTGTTTCTTCCGTTGCCGTGCTTGCTCGGCATCATTCTTCCGCCTCCGATACGGTAATAATCGATCTCTTAATGTATTCATAACCCGTTGTGTTTTTGTGAAACCCTAATGAAATGAATGTTGTTTTGATGATTGTTTCTCCATAACAGCGACTCCCCCGTAGATTAGCATCCGTGGGACGAACCCTCGTTGATCGTCATCCTAGGTGCTAGGCAAGTGAAACTTGCCACTTAGGGTTTGGGCCATGTCTTAGGCCATTTGCTTGTTGTAGGTGTAAAATGGACTAGGCGACGAAATGATACTCGCCTAGGCACAATTTCAGGGACTAGCTTGACAACGAAGCTAGGACCGTCATCTATCATGTTGCATAACTATCATGTCATGTTTAATTTTGATTAACGGTACACGAATTAATTGTCATCCATGCTATTCATGTTGTGTGTCGCATTCGTAGCACACGCTACAATACTTGTGTTTCATGGCCCGTGTTCCAGAAGCGGGCTACGTGAGTTGGTTGATAGCCAATGCCCGACCTACTTGTTTACCGGCTAGGCACCTGCGTTGCAGGCATAACCCTATGCCATACATGTTAAATACACTTCCTGGCTCGTTTTCCAGAAGCGAGCATTCCGTGTTCGGTGTGATTCCCTAGCTCGATACACGTGGAGGGGTAGAGATAAACGGTCACTTGAGCTTAGGAGTTGGCCCGATCAGCCACTCTAGCCAACAGGCGGAATATCTGTGCACAACTTGTTTACTTGACTGTTCACTTGACGTGAACCACTTGACGTGTACTTGTTCGTGTTTTACTTGTTATCCGTGACATACTTGCTACTTGTACTTCCCTTTACTTGTCACTTCCATACTATACTTGCCATGCCATGCAACATACTATAACTGCTAGGTTGCTAGTTTACCTTACCTTCAGTTTCCTTGCCCAAGTCTTTTAGACTTGCTGACATGTGCCCCTTTACTCTTTTGGGTGACACATGTTAGATCCCGAGCCTGGGTCCTTTGTTGAGGACGAGGTGTTTGCGGACGCCGTGCCTGAGTCTGTGTTTGGCGAGGAGTACGTAGACACCGGGGACCAGTCCTAGTGTCTTCGTTGAGCTTTCCTTTTTGTTTTAGACAGCTGTTTTGTTGTCGGTGCGTAGCACATATACTCTGTTTACGTTTGTCTTTGTTTGGCCTTGTTCTGGGCCTTTAGACTCTTTCTTTTAGCCTGGTGGCTTTTCTGGATGTTGAACTAATTTTAATGTTGAACATTTTCTGAGATTGAGATTGTTTCTGTCTCTCCTTGTGTTATTATTGTTGTTCCTTTTGGGGTTACAGGTACCTGCTTATGTTTTATTGACGCTTATCGGGTTTGGGGCTTCACCGCTCCACTCTCGTGCGGACCTTTTCACGTCTCGCCTCCATTTTAGGGAAGCGGGGCGTGACAGGTTTTGTTGGTGGCCCATGCAGGTCCTTCTGTACCTGCGAATTGTCGGAATAGTGATAATAATATTAGAATGTCCAATAAACTAAGTTCGACATCCGAGTCATAAGCTATGAGTCTAATTGTTTCGTTTTCTATGTCATTAGATGGCAGGAAGGCGAATCACCCGTGGTGGTGGTAGTGGTGCGCCCCCTCATGATGAGGAGCCTGAGCGGGAACCCACCAATGGGGAGATGATGCGGATGATGCTTCAGATGAAGCAGGTGTAGCAAGGCGTGCTCCTGCAAGTCCAGAATGCTCCGGCTGGTCGAGCTCCTCGGGCGACTCCGGAGGCCCCTCGCTCCGAGCCGGGAGCGAAGCAATTTCAGGAGCTGGGTCCCGCATATTTTGAAGGGTCTGAGGGTCCTCTGGCTGCCGATGAGTGGATTCGGAACATTGAGGATAACTTGAAGATGGCCAAGATCACCCCGGCTGGATGGGTTGATTTGGCGAAGCGGCAACTCAAGGATACTGCTCGGAACTGGTGGGATGCGGAAGAGAAGATGCTGGTGGAGCCGATAGCTTGGGCTACCTTTAAGTCCAGGTTTGATGAGGAGTTCTTTCCGAAGGCTGCCAAGAAGGAGAAGCTGCAGCGTTTCATTGATCTGAAGCAAGGGAGCTTGTCAGTGGACCAGTACCACCAAGAGTTCACTAGGCTGAGTCGGTTTGCACTGAAGATGGTGCAGGATGCTGACGAGAGGGCTCAGAGGTTCCTGCAGGGACTTGCTTTGGAGCTCCAGAGTTTTGTGTCTTCCTCTAATCTGGACTCTTATCAGAAAGTTCTGGTCGCTGCAAGGCGGCAGGAGCTGAACTTGAGTCAGATGAGGGGACATGTTTCGGGTGCTGGGAAGAGGCCTATGGAGCATGCCAGAGCGGTGGTTAGGCCTGGTTTCAAGCCTAATCATCCAGCTCAGTTCAAGAGGCCAGGAGGGCCTATTCTGAAGACTTGACATTTCTGCGGTAGGACTGGGCACGTCAAGGATCAGTGTAGGAGATTCCTGGGCCAGTGTGTCGTCTGTGGGGATCCTACCCATGCCATGAAGGATTGTCCGAGGTCGAAGCAGCCTTGGAGGGCACCTGTTGCAGCACCGCCGTTGCAGCAAAGAGCCCCTGTGCCCGCTGGACGTGGAGTGCCCCTTGTTCCACAGAGACAGGCCTTTCGGCAGGCTGTTCCGCCGAGGAGGCAGGCCTTTCTGATTACTGAGGAGGAGAGCATGGCCGTGGACGAGGATATTTTAGGTAACGCTCGTTCTAGCTATTTTCTTCCTTAGTTAGTTGAATGTTGATTATGTTGGTTGCTTGCTCATGTTTGTTGCTAGAATAGGATTTGATTGTTAGACTGTTGCTAGGTGTGGTTTTGGTTTGTACATTTCCTGCACGAGTCCTCTTTGACTCAGGTGCGTCGATGTGTATTTTGGCCCGGAGCTTCGTGGAGAAGCATTCTTTGTCGACGTCCTCTCTTCCTAAGAGTTGGAATATCATCACAGGGAACGGTGTGGTCTCGATGCATCGTGGGTGCAATTCTTGCCCGTTGGTGGTTTGTGGACGTGAGCTTTGTACCGATTTCATTGTCCACGACATCATCAACTACGATGCAGTTCTTGGGATGGACTGGCTTGCGAGCTTCTATGCTACGATCGACTGTCGAAGGAAGAAGGTGGTGTTCGAGATTCCCGGACATCCAGTATTTGAGTTCAGTCGAGGTAGCAGTTCGCTTGGTCCTGTCAGATTTCGGGCCAGGCCGGTGGAGGTTGTGGATATGCAGATGGAGTTGGAGAGGCCAGCTGTTGTGCGAGATTTTGATGACGTCTTCCCCGAGGAGATGTCCGGTTTGCCACCAGATCGAGCTTTAGAATTTTCTATTGATCTTATTCCAGGTGCGCAGCCCATTTCGAAGGCACCATATCGTATGGCGCCTGCAGAATTGGAAGAGTTGCGGAAGCAGTTGGATGAGCTTTTGCAGAAGGGTTATATCAATCCTAGTGTGTCTCCGTGGGGAGCACCGGTGCTGCTGGTAAAGAAGAAGGATGGTTCGCGTCGTATGTGCGTGGACTATCGGGAGTTGAATGCGGTGACCATCAAGAATAAATACCCGTTGCCTCACATCGATGATATTTTTGATCAGCTTGGAGGATCGAGGGTGTTTTCTAAGTTGGATCTGAGGAGCGGTTATCATCAGTTGAAGGTGAAGAAGGGAGATGTTCCGAAGACAGCGTTCAGGATGAAGTATGGACACTATGAGTTTGTGGTTATGCCTTTCGGCGTAACTAACGCACCCGCAGTTTTCATGAATCTGATGAACCTGATTTTCTATGACTTTTTGGATAAGTTTGTCGTTATCTTCATTGACGACATTCTGATCTATTCGAGGTCGGAGGAGGAGCATGCATCGCACTTGAGGACGGTATTGGAGATTTTGAGAAAGCATCGTTTGTATGCTAAGTTTTCGAAGTGCGAGTTTTGGCTGGATAGAATTGCTTTTCTTGGGCATGTGGTGACTGGAGAGGGTATTTCAGTGGATCCCGAGAAGATTAGGGCCATCAGGGAGTGGCTTGTTCCGTCGTCAGCGTCTGAGATCCGGAGTTTCCTTGGACTTGCTGGTTACTATCGACGTTTCATTAAGGACTTTTCCTGTATTGCAGAGCCGATGACCAGGTTGACGCGGAAGGATGTACCTTTTGTTTGGTCGGGTGATTGTGAGAATGCTTTTGGTGTTCTGAGGGAGAAGTTGACGACTGCCCCCATTCTTGTTGTGCCTGATCGCAGCGGCGGATTTGAGATCTTTTGCGATGCTTCTGGCAAGGGTCTCGGTTGTGTGTTGCATCAGCACGGGCATGTTGTGGCGTATGCTTCGCGTCAGCTCAAGACTCATGAGAAGAATTACCCGACGCATGATTTGGAGTTGGCTGCTGTTGTGTTTGCTCTTAAGATTTGGAGGCACTTCCTGCTGAGTGAGAAAGTGAAGATCTTCACCGATCACAAAAGCTTGAAGTATATTTTTACTCAGAAGGAGCTCAACATGCGACAGCATCGATGGTTGGAGCTTATGGCAGATTATGAGATTGATTTGCAGTATCACCCTGGCAAGGTGAATGTGGTTCCCGATGCGCTGAGTAGGCTTCCAGCGGTGATGATTTTGACCTCGCAGTGGAGGTTGCGGCAAGATTTTTGCGAGTCTGGTGTGGAGATTGTTCTTCCTGGGGAGGCTTCTTCGTTGATGTGTATGCAGATACAGTCGACGATTGTGGATCGGATCAAGGCTGGCCAGGTTGGAGATCCGAAGCTATTGAAGATTCGGGAACAGGTAGAAACTGGTCTGCAGACTGACTTTTTGATTCATGAGGATGGCTCGCTAAGGTTTGGAGCCAGGTTGTGTGTGCCAGCTGGGGATATTAGAGAGGAGTTGATGGTGGAGGCACACAGTTCGCCGTATTCTGTGCATCCTGGTGGGACCAAGATGTACCAGGATCTTCGTCTGAATTATTGGTGGCATGGTATGAAGAGGAGTGTGGCTCGGAGTGTAGCCAAGTGTTTGGTTTGCCAACAAGTGAAGGCGGAGCATCAGCGTACGGCCGGGTTGCTGCAACCGCTTTCGATTTCGGAGTGGAAGTGGCAACACATCACTATGGATTTCGTGACTGGACTACCTCGGAGTCCGAAGTAGAATGACGCGATTTGGATGATCGTAGATCGATTGACCAAATCCGTGCACTTTATTCCATTCCGAGTGGGACAGTCCACTGAGGCGCTAGTGAGGAGATATATGGAGGTAAATTCTTTTACTCTCCAGTTTTATTTCCTTTTTCCTAGTTTAGATAGTGATGTAACGTGAATCGTGCAGGAGGTCGTACGACTTCATGGGGTCCCCGTGAGTATCGTGTCGGACAGAGACATGAGGTTCAC
The DNA here is from genome assembly GCA_030789695.1 of Scilla litardierei. Taxonomy (NCBI): domain Eukaryota; kingdom Viridiplantae; phylum Streptophyta; class Magnoliopsida; order Asparagales; family Asparagaceae; genus Scilla; species Scilla litardierei. Next base: position 40,617,167 of record CM061133.1, read on the forward strand.
ATCTCAGTTCTGGCAGAGTTTGCAGAAGAGTTTGGGTACGCGTCTGAGTTTCAGTACGGCGTACCATCCGCAGACGGATGGCCAGTCCGAGAGAACGATTCAGATCTTGGAGGACATGCTGAGGGCATGCATGTTAGATTTCAAGGGTTCGTGGGAGGACCATCTACATTTGGTGGAGTTCTCTTACAACAACAGCTTCCAGGCGTCCATTGGCATGGCGCCTTTCGCCGCTTTGTATGGGAGGAAATGTCGATTGCCATTGAGTTGGGATGACGTTGGTGATCGGGAGTTGTTGGGACCTGAGATGATCGTGGAGCCCGTGGATGTTGTCAGGAATATTCGGGAGAGGTTGAGGATTGCTCAGGACCGTTTTAAGCATTGGGTGGATGCTATGCGTCGTCCTTTGGAGTTTCAGCCTGGAGATCATGTGTTTCTGAAGATTTCCCCGAATCGTGGTGTGATTCGCTTTGGGAAGCGAGGGAAGTTGAGCCCGCGATACATTGGACCGTTTGATATTTTGGAGAAAGTTAGCGAGGTAGCCTACCGCTTAGTCTTGCCGCCATCTTTGGAGGGAGTTCACAATGTTTTCCATGTGTCGTAGCTTCGTCGATACATTAGCGATCCATCTCATGCTGTGGATTTCTCGGAGATTACCGTTCGCCCTGATATGACGTATGACCAGCATCCAGTGCAGATTCTGGACATGCGTCATAAGTCACTTTGGAACAAGGTTGTCAATCTTGTGAGGGTGATGTGGCGACACGGCTCGCCTGGAGAGTCTACTTGGGAGAATGAGGATGAGATACGAGAGCGTTTCCCACTTTTGTTTCCAGACACGTGAGTGTTGGGAAATTCCGAGGACGAAATTTTTCTTAAGTTGGGAAGGATGTAACGACTGGTTTTCATGTATCTGTATTTATTATATTATATTATATGCTTTGATGGATTTTCTCCTCATGTGTGGTTTTTGTCCTCGTAGCTTTCATTTTCGATCGTTTCGTCGTATTTTCTTAGCTTCTTCCATTGATCGTCGATTTTGGAGTAAGTCATTCATGACGGGCTTCATATCGGTCATATGTTATTATTAGATCAAGCCTAGGAGTCTTCGGAATTGATCCCGGAGCTTCACACTCCATGTCGGAACTTTTGGTGCTCATTAGCCGGTGTAAGAAGGGGCACCGACCGACTAGATGACGATCCAGTCGGTCGGAAAACCATCTTGAACCGACTAGTTGGCTTTGTTAATTTCTCAGGAGTTACTGTTTGTCGTTAGTCGGTCTAAGAACGTTGGTTGACCGACTAGGTTGCAAACTAGTCGGTCGGCAATGCTTCTTTAACCGACTAACTCATTAACTATTTTTGGTACCGTTACTGTTCACTCTTAGTCGGTCTAAGTTCATCTTTCGACCGACTAGTTGTTAAACTAGTCGGTCAGTAGTTGTTCTTTGTTCGACTAAATCAAAATCCTATTTTTGTACAGGAGTTACTGTTTGGCCTTAGTCGGTCTGCGTTGGTCAACCGATCGACTAGTTTCCAAACTAGTCGGTCAGTGGTTGCTCTTTGACCGACTAATCAGTGTCGAAACCCTAATTTCTGGGCAGCCGCCAGCACTTCCTATTTAAACCCCTCCCAAACGTTTTCTTCTTCTTCCTCATGACCTAAAACCCTAGTTTCTCCCCCATTGAGCCCCCAACTACCTCAAACCCTTATTCCTTCATCCCAAGCCCAAACTCCATCATCCAAACCCTCACTTAACACATTCTACCTCTCATCTTCCTCAAACCTTCATCAAATCCCCCAAAATCCCCCAAAATCCCCCAAAACCCCATTTCTCCAGAATTTCCGCATCTATTCCAGATCTGAACCCTAGGTTCCCCGGAGTGTTTCTTCCGTTGCCGTGCTTGCTCGGCATCATTCTTCCGCCTCTGATACGGTAATAATCGATCTCTTAATGTTTTCATAACCCGTTGTGTTTTTGTGAAACCCTAATGAAATGAATGTTGTTTTGATGATTGTTTCTCCATAACAGTGACTCCCCCGTAGATTAGCATTCGTGGGACGAACCCTCGTTGATCGTCATCCTCGGTGCTAGGCAAGTGAAACTTGCCACTTAGGGTTTGGGCCATGTCTTAGGCCATTTGCTTGTTGTAGGTGTAAAAGGGACTATGCGACGAAATGATACTCGCCTAGGCACAATTTCAGGGACTAGCTTGACAACGAAGCTAGGACCGTCATCTATCATGTTGCATAACTATCATGTCATGTTTAATTTTGATTAACGGTACGCGAATTAATTGTCATCCATGCTATTCATGTTGTGTGTTGCATTCGTCGCACACGCTACATTACTTGTGTTTCCTGACCCATGTTCCAGAAGCGGGCTACGTGAGTTGGTTGATAGCCAATGCCCGACCTACTTGTTTACCGGCTAGGCACCTGCGTTGCAGGCATAACCCTACGCCATACATGTTAAATACACTTCCTGGCTCGTGTTCCAGAAGCGAGCATTCCATGTTCGGGGTGATTCCCTGGCTCGATACACGTGGAGGGGTAGAGATAAACGGTCACTTGAGCTTAGGAGTTGGCCCGATCAGCCACTCTAGCCAACAGGCGAAATCTCTGTGCACAACTTGTTTACTTGACTGTTCACTTGATGTGAACCACTTGACTTGTACTTGTCCATGTTTTACTTGTTATCCGTGACATACTTGCTACTTGTACTTCCCTTTACTTGTCACTTCCATACTATACTTGCCATGGCATGCAACATACTATAACTGCTAGGTTGCTAGTTTACCTTACCTTCAGTTTCCTTGCCCAAGTCTTTTAGACTTACTGACATGTGCCCCTTTACTCTTTTGGGTGACACATGTTAGATCCCGAGCCTGGGTCCGTTGTTGAGGACAAGGTGTTTGCGGACGCCGTGCCCGAGTCTGTGTTTGGCGAGGAGTACGTGGACACTGGGGACCAGTCCTAGTGACTTCGTTGAGCTTTCCTTTTTTGTTTTAGACTGCTGTTTTGTTGTCGGTGCGTAGCACATATACTCTGTTTACATTTGTCTTTGTTTGGCCTTGTTCTGGGCCTTTAGACTCTTTCTTTTAGCCTGGTGGTTTTCTGGATGTTGAACTAATTTTAATGTTGGACATTTTCTGAGATTGAGATTGTTTCTGTCTCTCCATGTGTTATTATTGTTGTTCCGCTTGCGGTTATAGGGACCTGCTTATGTTTTATTGACGCTTATCGGGTTTGGGGCTTCACCGCTCCACTCTCGTGCGGACCTTTTCACGTCTCGCCTCCATTTTAGGGAAGCGGGGCGTGACACGACGAGTTGGGTTATTAAGACCCCGCGTATTCCAAAAATAGATGTATATTGGGTATATTAATTTTGGGAGGGGGCACTGGAGTTGCCTGCAAGATGAGAACTACGCCTAACTGATGTGGGGGAGGCCTGTGCTGAATTGGCCTTGTGTTGTGCTACTGATGCCTTCAATGAAATTTGTTCCTCAGACCAGGCCAGATTTGGGATGCTCCACTCCGTAGGTAGATCAAGGTCCGCAGATTGTTGGAGAAGCAATGGACTAGGTCTGTGACAATGAGAAATGAACAAAGGCATGCCGGTTCCCATGGAAGAAGGTACATTCCTAGCATCCCTTGGAGAGGTCACCTCCGAAGGCTCACTTGGCTGACTATCATGAGAGTCTTGACTACACGCACCTTCTTCCATTATAGGGCCCGTTGAGACATTGCCAGCAACCTGAACCACGCTCGAAAGATTTGTTAGATCCTCCATTAAAACTGAGTCATTATTTGCATCCCCAGTAGTTTCTTTTGGCCTCGTAGTACTTCTTCGCACCCTCCATACAAAGTGAAGCATCAATATGATTCTGAACATTTGTGCTATCCTCCAAGACCTTTGCCAAAATAACCACAGCTTCTGCTTGAACATCTTCATTTATTTCTCCCTCTTCAATAATATCTGGTACACTGATTGAGTTGCCGCTGGCACCTACGGCAACACTATTTGGTGTTATGCCATTTGTTTCAGTCGAAAGAGGTGATGTGCGTAAAGGAACAGTAGCCTCCATTTGGATTGAAGAGGGCTCATCCACCGCCGTCTTAATTGAGCACTGAGTCTCAATGTGTCTGAAACTGGAGCATGTGTGCATCTTGGGGGTTCACCTTCGTATTTAACGGTCACATAAAGGGAAGATCCATCCTCCATTTCTACCAAGACATTTCGAGCCAAGGGCCTATTGGCTTCCACTTCTACTAGACATCTGGCATACATAATACGATCCAGGTTGGCCGTTGCTCGATCAAGGCATATAGGAGTGACAATGCCACTTGCAACAATATTTAAAATGTCTAGAGACCACATATGTAGAGGTAAGTTGTGGAGTTAAATCCATATCGGGACGGCTGTGAGGAAATCACGATCATGCTTGATTGTTGGACTCCAACGTTGAAGGATAACGAGTCGTCCGTCAAAAAGCCATGGGCCTCCATGAAGAATAGCATCACAATCTTCTTCTTTTCAAAACGAAAATAAAAGAACCCATTTTCCTTACTAAATTTTTGTATCCATCCCTTGATCTTCTAGAGTCGTTCTGTCCAAGCTTTAATCTGCCCATAGTAAGTAATGTCGTCGAGGACATATCCAACAAGCGAGTTTTTCCATCTAGATGCTTCAGTATTCAGAAGAGAATTTAAACCCCTTACTTTGGCAATTCCATCATTAACACACAAAGGTGGGATGAGCGACATCATAAGTGGGTCGGCATATTTGCGTCTAGAGGAGCAAATGTTGACCCACGATCTCTTCCATACTTCAGGGTTGATGCGGATTGTTGATTCAGGCCGAACTGGCATTTTAGCAAACACCTGTTGGGCATTGGCATTGTTTACTGTTGGTGGGAAGTTTACACCTTCACTTCCCTGAGCAGTGATCCGATTACAAGCCGGACCTTCAGAAATCCTACCCACTCCTCCGTGTCCCCCCATCCTTTAGAATCCCTAAGTTGAAACTGAGTCTTGGCCGCCCTCTTCTTCGCATAGTCCACCATTTTCCATCCATAATCAATTGATGTCGCCTGCACAGATACCACCTTGCCCTTATCAGCAGTCGCCTGGGAGGTGAAGCCCGTCACCAGGCCATTTGAGTCGCCTATAATGGTTGTGCCGCCTGGATTGCACGCAGGCCTTGCTCCAGGGATTTTAGGAGGGATCATTTTTTAGTTACCATTATAGGATATCTATTCTATAAAAGAGAGCATAATTTGAATTTTATCCTACTAGGACAAAACTTTGTCCTACGTGGCCACAAAAATGTTGACTGGGACAAACATTGGTTGCTGACTAGGACAACCATGTGGGGGAAAAACTTTTGAAAACGGGGGGAAAACTTGGAACAGGATGGCCTTTTGAAAATTTGGGGGGAAATGAGCTGTAGCATTGAATTTTTTTTGAAAAGCCCCGTTTGAAATGTTGTGGAGGAGCACAGAAAAGTCCATATGCTTCTTTCGTCTCTCTCCTGAACCAGAGCCCCAACCAGTAATCCCTCGACTCCTCCTTCGTCCTTCATAGATTAATTGCTCCTCATCCTTCAATTGCTCCTCATCATTCATGCGCATGGTCCAGGATGCCGGAGAGAGAACTCATCAGATCGCTTGAGGTCGTTTGAATTTCCTGTTCGAATTTCATCAAACAGAGTGTAAGTTCTCTATCTTTTCTATCTCTCACTGAAATTCACGGTGCTGCATCAAAATCCTGGGCCTAGCCAACATATTCACGGCTGCATCATTCATCACCTGTTTAATGAAATGCTTAACAGAACTGAGTCCATTTTTTGCATCATTGAATATGGACTCTATTGACCTGACCGATGGTCCATGCGGGCATGGGGGTAGTGACGAGGATCTGGCAAGGGAAGCGGCAAGTTGGTTGGTATGCCCTTGCTCCCCCACTCTCTATCTCTTCACAAGGTTGTTAATGACTGACGCACCAAAATTTTGATGCAGGTAGAGTTGTTGATGGCCATTTTCATCCGTTATAGTTGTCATAGGGATGCACGTAGATAGGTTAGCTTTTTGATGTTTACAGAGTATCTTCACGTAAATTTTTTGATGCACGTAAATTTTGATGCACGTAGAGAGGGTAGCTTTTTTATCAGCGTATCTTCAAAGTGTTTACAACATACTCTGTAAACCATTATTTACATGCATTTACATCGTAATAGAAACTGTTTACATTATGTGACAGAAATTTTCTTTTGTCTTTGTAAATGATGGCCTCTAGACTCTACACTACTACTACTTATGCCATAACAAATGTCTTTCTACAAATGCAGGTTCTATTGACATCAGGACACTGTATGATGACAAAGGAATGCATTTCTTCAAGGACTGATGTTTCAGGGTAGAGGAGTAATTGATTTCATCTTTGCAATGGTTGATTTATTTACTCGGTATGTTGTCATTTTCTCATGCAAAAATGTGTTGGATCGAGAAGTTTATCATATCATTTCATTGAAGACATCATTTTAGTATAAACGGTTATATTTAAGGAGTTCTGGTTACATAGAGCGATCCTTTGTCTATAAGCTTTTCTTATCTGAAAATTTTGATGTAAGATTTTAGCATAAACTACATGCCATATCTGGGAACATCTATAGGTAAATTACAAATTTAAAAATTTATTTTGGCATACATAAAGTTGTTATAAGAAACAAAAGAAATGTATTTCTATATGCTAATTTCTAGAGGAGCAATTTGATATGTAAATTACATGCCATTATTCAAACCTTTTAGCTTTGTTTAGCAATTTTATGCTGTGCACCATATGTAGAACGTAAATAATTTTATTTATAATTGAGTAAACATAGAGCTGTAGGTGGTTTTAATCAAGTAAACACAGAGCTATAATTGTTAATCCTACATCAATATGTAGAACGTTGATGTCAAATCTACATATGCAATCATAAAACATTGAGAACATGTACTCTGTAAACATCAACATAGAGTGTTTTAAACTATATTAGAGAAGAAAATTTTAAAAAGATAAAATAGAATTTCATTTTTTCCATAGTCTATAAATGTTTAAATTTGTAATTTACATATAGATGTTCCCAGAGTATAACACTTTTTCACCCCTTAAGAAAATTAACATGCCATTTCTACATAATCATGGTTAATGCTTGTGGCGGTTTGAATAATGGTTTTTTTATTACAGTTAAACATTATTTATGTTCCACATATTGATGCTAAAAATTTTATTTGATTGTCATGCCATTTGAATAAAAAAACACAGAGCTCATCATATTAAAAAACAGAGTAAACACAGAGCTATTTATCTTTAAATAATTTTACCAAGCCATGTAACACAGAGCTCATCAGATTGCCTTTGAATAAAAAAACATGCCAGTTCTATATGCTAAAATGGTTTTGAAAATTTTACAAAGACAAAAGAATAAACTACATGCTATATCTGAAAATTTTCACATGTTTACATGATCATCATTATCATAATCTTTAATCTTTTTGCACCCATTTTCTTGAAATCTGATGGAATTCGCAGCGTTGTGTTTCGTACCTAACCAATAACTATTTTTTTACAATAAGAACCTGCTATCATCACATCAGCAATGATCAGATATGGAGCAGCAAAAAAGCCAAGCTCCACAAAAAATGGACAAATTTTTATGCTTGCATATGTAGATTTGCCATCAACGTTCTACATATTAATGTATGATTAAAAATTATATAATATATGAACACGTGAAGATGGTCTTAAAACATTGTGGGTTGTTGAAATTTCTTTTCAGGGCACACAACATGCTTTCATGCAATAAAAGGGCATGTGATAAGAGTGCTACAGAAAAATATTACCCAAATACCATAATAGATGCATATTGGGAAAATTTACCAAAGCTAATTTTATGTTGGTTGGTTAATGTTTTCACTTCATGTTTCTCACATCAAATAGTGAGTTGAAAGTTTTAACGATTAATTTTATACTGCAACATCTATAGGTAAATTACAAATTTCAACTTTGCCTTCTCTTTAGCACTATAAATTTTATGTTAGGCAATAAGAAACAAAAGAAAATCGAGCGCACACACACAAACACACATACTAAGAGAACCAAGAACCATGCTAATTTTTGTTGATAAAAAAATAGAATAGTTGCTCTGGAATACTGTCTTATTTAATTTGATTTTCACACAACCCCACACACACACACATACACACACAAAGCTTATTTCATAGCAACTAAATACTATAGTAAGTAGTTGGCTTATTTTCCTCACAAGAGAGGATTGGGATTGGTCTTCGTACTTAAAGCTTGCATCCTTTATGTGTCCTTCCAGAAAAGCTGCAATTGTTTCATTTTCTTAGCGTAACAATTAATTTTTTTTGGTTTTCTAAACATTAACAGGGAGCAGATAGATGGAGGGAGGATGGTTTGGGACAACTTTGCACCATTAAATAGTTTGTTCTTGCCTCAGGTAGTTATGCATGAAGCACATGGAGCAGATACAAGCACCAACACCATCACTTGGAATGTAAGTTATGTCTAACTCATCTCATAATTCATCTTCCGTGTTATTTTTGGACATCTTGTAATGGAAATATTGGGTCTAGCATTATATACTTTAGTGGAGGATATGGATTCAAATTCATTATATACTTCAGTGGAGAATATTGAGTCTAGCATTATATACTGCCAACTACATGATGAAATGAAAGGGCCCTTGGGTACCCAACTCTTTGGATACAAAAATGTATACTGTCATGGCACAGTTTCTCGTGTGCTCAACATATTTTTCGTATTTATCTCCTGTACGTGCTCACATGTGATCTTGATCAGAATACACTAAATATCAAGAATGAAAATGTGAAAAATTAAGGACGGTGAACATATATTCCAATTTATCTCCCAATATATACATGTGTTGTTGCCAAGATTTTTTGTTTGTTTGGTGAGATCTAAACTATCATTCTTTCATCTGGAAACTCATTATGCCCTGAGGCCTAAGCTGACTGCAGTACTTATTTTTAGGAATTTAGCTCAAAACCTGTAAGCTCATAGTATCGGTGGTATCAGTCTATTTCGGATGGATCGTATCAGCAAGCTTGAAATCTGATATGACTGGAGCGTATGTATCGATATCTGTCAAGAATTCAAACCTTAAAGTCTACATAAGACTTATTTTCCGATAATTGAATCGATTTCATGATTAGAAGTTCATAACAACATCTCATTTCACCTGTGTTGCCAATATGAGAGAAATCAGCAACCAATCATTGTTATTTCATCATGATGCGTCTAGGGGACCATCATGAAGCATCAACATTTTCTATAACCAAAACAAGAAAATGATGGACATGAATCTAGCAGGCTTTTTTCAGTTAGGATGGTAATGGATTGTAATCCCAAAAAGAAAGGGAACACCAGAGAGGCAAATAGATCACTAGAGAATGGCATTTTCAGCGATCAGGACCCAGCCATTTTCTTTTGCCATGTACTTTTTGGTAGGTAAACAGTCATGTTGGGGATTTTGAAGTGCTAATCCATCTCAGTCACCAAGTGTTGTTCAGCTACTCTCCCTCAACTTGGGGTGGCTCTCAACTTGGTACTTTATCACAACTCAATGCATCATTGGCAACTAGATTAAAATACATCTCCATGAAATCTGAGACCCCCACCATGTTTGCATGATGACTATGTACGCAAGGCCCGATTCATCTCAATGGCTGCACCCTGCAGGAAAACATATGCGCTCGACGAGCACATGTGTTCCATTTCAATCATCCTAATGTAAGAGTGATCCAAATAGGTGGGACATGACTTGGGTATTATTTATGTATTTGCATTCCTCAAATTGTTCTCTCATAGGATTGTTGAGATTTCATTCCGGCTATTGGTCTACCTAAGATAGTCGAGGCTTATGGTTTTTACGTTATCATGAGTCATGAGGCCGTGATGGGCATATTAATAGAGTGGCAGATGTAAATAAATTGTAAATCAGAATATTCATAATACTACATGGGGGAAACATAATTATGAGGTAACATTTGACTTCCTCCTCTATTATTAGAGGCTTTTTTCTTTTTTCTTTTTTCCCCTGACCAATTAGTATTGGGTCATTGATATTGTCCTATGTAATGGCACTTAACTTTTGTGTAAAGTTTCTGTTCAAGGGATCTATGTGATGGTTGATGATTTTTGTATATACCAATGCCTGCAAAAATGTGTTTTATTCAAGATATGTGTGGGCCTTTGTATCCGTTACTAATGTGGAAGAAGATTATATTATTTTCTTATGGTTTGTTTTTTACCTTGCTGAAAATGTATCTGTTCTTCAGTTAATTCTCTTCCATTGCCTATTGATAAACATTTAATAATCTATGCATATGAATTATATTTGTAGCCAAAATAAGCCATGTTTGAAGGCATGAAGACATCCAGAAAATTGACTAGCAGCACATATAAATTTCAACCTATAAACTGACCATTAAGTCTGGAGCTAAATAAAGAAGACGAAGAGAATATTGACTATGGCATTTGACCCCATAACATTTAGAAGAAGAAGAGTCTCCATAACAATTGGCAGTACTCATAGTTTGTAGTTGTAATCTGCAACTTGATCTTCGGGTTACTGATGCAATTGCACAATACACCATGAAAAAAGAATTGGCGAATGATCAAGGCCAGACCTTGGCTTTTTTATGCTGTAAAATTTGCTTCAGATCATTCTCCTCTTCGTATGAATAAAGTAGGTAGTGCCCTCCTACTAGCCATTGCTCTTCTACTAATATAGAGGATACATAGACAAGAGGATGCTTGAAGATGCAGCAGATATGAAGATAACAAAACTAGGACCATGGAATACACTATTTGCCTTCCGATATGCATTTACTTACAAATAGACATGCATTCAGATAGGGTCTCTCCCAGGCTTTCTCATCGCAAGAACCAATCCATTTCGTTCACATTGGAAGAAATATGTGTCGTGCGTCATCACATCATCCCCATTGACTGAATTGGGACAATGTCGGATACTATTTGCTATGATCTTCGGCGTTCTATCATTAGGTCCTATTACAGAGGAAAAAATCGATTTATATTTAATTTGGCGTTTATTTCACTTTAATGAGAATTATGTTATTTCAGAGTAATTTACTGCAGAATTTTGTTTATGTGGATATTATCATTGTAATCATGTTGATTATATTAATTTAAACATTGGATTTCATTGTTTGAATAAGCAAATTAGTGATTTTGTAGTTTGAGGATGATGTTGTTTATTTTAACATGATTTGTGATTGTATTTGCCCGTTTAATTGTGATTGGAGAAGCTAAGTGTCCTCCAATTAATCCTAATAAAAACAAATTCCAAGGGGATTAAAATTATATTAATAGGATTCTGAAGTAATATAATGTTTTTCCCAACTGTAGGTGAGATCAAAATTTATAGGTTGCACTGATTTTTTTATGTTTTAGTTTCAATTTATTGACCAATAAAAGTTAACCTTTATTATTTTTAATTAGTACCAACCTCTGGAACATCATTGTCATTCACTCACCGAGTACTCAGAAACTTAAACGTGCCTAGCAACGTACGCGCTGATCTAGCAAAGAATGGCCAAATTTCTTAATCTCGAGAATCAGGATGGAATTAGAATGGCATGAAATGTCTTTTCTGGCACAAAGCTAGAAGCAACAAATTGTGTAATTCCCGTTGCGTCCATGTAAACTCCACTGAAGCCCACCCTGAATGTCCATGTCCTCCCAAATGCCCATATTCGTTGTTGAATCTATCTATAGATGCTCAGTCATTTCTCCATTATCGATTACATTTGCAAAGATTTGGATCTGTTCTTTCTGCTACCAGCGTAACCACTTTTCACAACACTACGCTTCCATATCTGAAGATAACCTCCCAACCGAACTATACCCTTAGTGCACCACAATTGAGTATGAATATTTTCCAGATATTGGCTCTTTAATCCACTGTGTCTCCACCATAATCGAGATTGAATTTTAAGGAATCAATTAATATGATGAGAGTTAGTGAAAATTTTGAGGAAAGACTCTAAATTTTAGGAAGAACTAAATCTAGAGAAAGCTAAAATATTTGGTTGGAACTAAATTCTCTGGGGAAGACTAAATTCTTGGGGGAACTTAATTTTTTGGTTCAATTAAGGGATGTTTTGAATGTGTTTGCTGACTAGGACAAAGAAGTGGGTAGAAAGATATCTCTAATTAAATCTTAGGTAATCAATGGGTTAGATGAGTGTTTGCGAAAATTTTGAGGGGAAAACACTAAAATTTTGGAAGAAACTAATCTGGGAAAAACTAAATTTTTGGGGAACTAAATTTTGGGAGAACTAAAATTTTTGAGAGAACTAAATAACAATTATTAAGCTTTAATTATTTTTGTGCCCTAAATAACAATTATTATGAACTGTGCCCTAAGTTAAGTCTGATGGGAACTAAATTTTGGGAAACTAAAATTTTTGTAAACTAAATTTTGGTGGTACTAAATAACAATTATTGTAATTTAATTATAGCTATCTGTTTAAAATTAGGGGATCAAAGATTTTGATGGGGGAATACTATAAATGAACCGTGCCCTCAGGGCACGGGTTATGACTAGTATATATATATATCATATAATGGTTTAAGCTCTATTTTTTATCCAAGGCAAGACACATCATATCCCTTAGATTTTTAGTTATTTTTCATCCTTCATTCACTTTCCAATATTTCATGAAAGATATCTTCAAATGTACAACAACATTTAATACAAGTGGAAGAGAAAGTGTAGGTGTAGAAATCGAATTATTCTAATCATTGAACATGTCATGGTTATTTATAAAATTAAACATGCATATGTAGCTATAACAATAATACATCAATTTCTACATGGATATGAATGTCATTCATTAATACCAATTTAATGATTCAAAAGAAAGATATTTTTCAATTTTTTTGTTTTGTGTTTATCAAGACTAAAGCATCCGAACAAATGAACTAGCACACAAACAAATGAACTGGCACACAAACAAATGAACTAACAAACAAACAAAAAAACAAATCAAGCACACACAAAAAACTATGAATATATTTTTTTACGCTCAATCAAGAATGCATACTTTCGTGCTGTCTTTGGCTAAGGAACTTTTTAATGAAATGCGACGTCCAATCTATAGTTCCTCGTCCCTCCATCTTACCTACACGGTCGATGTTATGTGTGACATTGGAATCCAATAAGGTCCACTCACGTTAGTCATCAAACTTTTAGGAACCCAAATTTGCTTAAATTTAATATTAATATTTGCAATAATGAGAAGTATGACCAACCTAACCACATGTAAAGCACTTTGCATGAATATTTCTAGCTTTTGTTGTCTCACTGTGAACTTTCTTATATTTTGAATTTTCAACATGTTTCAAATCATATCCAAGTCCACGCCTATTATTGCCATATATTTGGTTTCCAAGAAGTATATCCAAAGGTTGTTTCACCACACCAAATTTCTTTATGGTCAAATCTAGGTCCGTGACTTTAGATTTTAAGTAGAGATTTTTGTTCACAAGCAAAGTGCATTACTAATGAAAGCCTTCTTGTTTTCCTCTTCATTCCTTTTTATGTTTTCAACTTTCTCTTCAAAATCAATCACTTTTCCTTTAAGCTCATTATTTATCATGCACATTTTTTCACTAAGCTCTTTATTTTCAGTTTCTAGCTTAATCAATTTTTCTTTACACATGTTATGTTCTTTTAATAAAGTAGTACAATTAAGGCATTCACTTGTATCATGCATGCTAGATTTTTCCTTTTTCAACAGATCAATGGTAGAATTACATGCAACAATTTTTTCTTTCAGTTTATCAAATTCTATAGACATGTTGCAATTATCTTGCTACAGTTCATCATTAGCATTTCTATAGGAATTTTAAGTAGATTCAAATGCAACAATTTTATCTTTCAGTTTATCAACTTCTATAGACATGTCGCAATTTTCTTGTTGCAGTTCATAGTTAGAATTTCTGTATGAATCTAAAGTGGATTCTAAATCATCAATTCTATCTTTTATTTGATCACAGATATTTATAAGTTCAGCTTTAGTACCTTTTTTACCTCATCATGCTTTTCCATCAAGCAAAGGGATGTATGAGTATTCTCCTTAGTCTCATCCTCGCTATCATCGTCCCACGTTTCCACCAAAAACTTTCATTTCTTCTTCGCAGTGTTATTTCCGTGTAGGCAATTCCTCATAATGTTTCCCCGCTTCCTGCATTTAAAAAAATAGTTTTATTAGTAGCATTCTCACTAATATTCTTAGACACACAAGCATCATTTTTATTTAAGAGAACTTTTCTTCCCTTTCGCTTCTTCTTATTTTGTGTTCTCTTTTCATTGCTGCTGAAAGATTGCTCGCTTCCATATGTTGTCTCCAACGTCCTCCATATATTTTGTGCAGGCAAGAAATGTGAGATATGATCAAATATTTTTTTTATAAACTACACAATAATATGTTCATTGCTTTAGCATTCATTACACACACATTTCTAGCATTCAAATTAATTTCAAGCTTAGAGATTTTAGTATATCTGTTTTCAATAATCTACCAAGTATCAAAATCTACAGATAATTAAAAAACTCTTATCCTAGCCTTCCTGTAGATATAATAATGTCCATTAAATAGAGGAGGTCGTTCTATAGACAAGCCTTAAGTTTGGGATATTCATGATTTCTAGACTAGATCATCTAACTTGCTCTGATACCACTTGTTGGATCTGGATCTAGGCCTAGAGGGGAGGGTGAATAGGCTAATAAAACTTCTTCGAGAACACAATCAGTTATAAACACAAATAACTAGGCACATAGTAAATAAAAAGCAATCACAGAGTGCATAGATATATTTATCCTGGTTCAGTCGCACCAACGACCTACTCCAGCCCCAAAGCAAATACTAGCATTAATATGTCAAGGGTACAACTAAAGCGCTACATGCACCAATCTACTCTCACCAAGTTTGTTCTCTCTTGAATAGCCCTAACTAGCAAAGCCGCTCTTGTCCAGCACCGACTAGACAAGACCCCAAAAGAATGAATAAGTAACCTACAAAGATCAACACGTCAATACACAAATATAAATAAATATGAAGTTCAGAAAAGTTCAGTTCGTGTAGATGTCGTCGTCTCTGTCGTTCAGTGATGGTCAAATTCGATCTGACAAGATGTAATTATCTCTCTCAAGTCGAGGCACCCCCAAAATGTTGTTGTCTTGTTGAAGAATGATGCTTGAAGCTTCTATGGCAACTTGCACAATGGTGTAGATGGACTCCTTTGGTGTTGCACAATGAAGAAGGAGTACTTGGAGACTTGCGGCAATATCGGTTGAGGATCTTCTATGTTGCGGCAATGGATGAGTTGGTGCCTTGGTAAGTTACGACAATGTATAATCTTGGGACTTGAAACTTGCGGCAATGGGAAGAGGGGTGCAAACTTGCAAAATGAGGAGGAGATCACCTTGAAAATGGAAGAGCACCCTTGAAGCTTGCGCAATGGATGAATGAAGGGGAGTCCTATGATCTTGCGCAATGGAGATGGAAGGCTCTTCTCTTCTTGTGGCTATGGGAGATTGGTGCTTTTAGCAATGGGGGACAAGCTTGCAACAATGGAGATCTCTTGGCCTTATATGGTCGCGGTAAGGGGGAAGGTTGAAGGTTAAAGATATGTTGCGCAATGAAGATTTTTGGTGTTGTTGGCCGCACCTTATTTTTGATGTATCCGCAAGTTTTCTCTTGGTTATTGCCTCAATTTCTTATCCTCTTTGGTGAGGGGTTTATATAAGGAGAGGGAGAAGATCGTTGGCTCATGTAGAATCCCATAGAATATGGATATTAGATGGAATCCTAACAAGAATTGGATTTGAAATAATCATATGGAAGATCTCTTCTAATCACAATAGGATTTGGAGTTTAAATTGGATTTGGCGATGATTTGAATTTGGATGGCAAAGGGATTTGAATTGGATCTTATTTAATCACAAATTGATTTGCATGAGATTTGGTTCAATCACTTTTGATATGAATGATATCTCTCCATATCTCTCCATCTTTGACCAAGTCTTCTTTGCATATGCATTAGAATTTCTCCATCACTTTGACTAAGTCTTCTTTGCATATTTCTCCATCACTTTGACTAAGTACTCCATTTGAATATTTACGAGCTTGTCACTCCTGAAAACATTTAGCACACACTTCAAATTGTTCACACACGTTTGTTATCATCAAACATGAAGTCATCGATCATTGTATCCAATTATACGTTGTGTCTAACAATATCCCGCTTTTGATGATGACAAACCAATATATGATTTGATCAATAACTATGCAAATAATGTCATCGTCGCTTATGTGTGTGAAGTGTGATGATGGAGGAAATAATACAAATACACTGATATGCAATGATGTTCAACTTGAATGCATGCTCCCCCTATATTAATGCTCCCCCTTGAACACATATTCATTAAGCACAATATTCACATATTCACATTATTCATTAGGCACATTAAGCATTAAGCACATTATTCAACCAAATCTTCTCAATGTTCTCCCCGTTTTGTTATCATCAAAAGTGTACAACGAAGTCAATGCCATGTCACATGAAAAAAAAGAGTATTATAAACTATCACAAACACTTGCATGTAGTCATTCTTAGAATAAACAAGTCAAGTCCAATGAAAATTATAACAATGACTTCTACACCATCGTGTAAGTGTGATGATTAAACATTGAGGCACATAAGGAGAACTTTCAAGAAATTCAACCAAAAAATCCACTTTTCCATGTAACATGATATCATCTAGGATTGATTTTCTCCATCTCATTAAAAATAAGTTCAAGGTACCACACCCAAAACATAGCCTACGAAGATTCTTAGATGTGGGGTGGCATTGCTTGACGAGTATAACACCAATGCTAAAGTTTACTCTTAAAGCTTATTTTGGATACTCGTGGATAATGTCGTTGCCATGGATCGTATCCATTTTTCATACGGAGCTCTTATCTTTTCTTTTTCACAGAGAGAGAGAGAGAGAGAGAGAGAGAGAGAGAGAGAGAGAGAGAGAGAGAGATATATATATATATATATATATATATATATATATATATATATATATATATGGGTAAAATGCGCATGAGCTCGTGCTCAGATGGGATTCCTGCGCTCGACCCCTCCTGACCGTCCGATCCGATCCCCCGGCTGTTGTTAAAAGCAGAACGTGAGGAACTTTTGGTGCAATTACTAACGCGCCATTACGCGCCCGGAACTTTTGGGGCAATTACCATCCCGCCCTTATAGCCCCTATAAAAGCAACTTTTTAGAACTATTGGTGCAATTACCATCCCGCCCTTTATATCTTTTTCAAAGAAATAGTTTACACTATACGGCACCATTGTGCGCGTCGACCCAGAACGGAGTATATTACTCCCAGCGAACAACGCGCTACAGCCTACGCGTCGTGCGCGGCGTGGGCTTAAAACGCACAAGTGTTGAGAAGTTACCAACCGTGCGCACGACGGGCAAAATTACCCCCGTCGTGCGCGAGGGGGAAAACGCAACGTGTAAAGAAATTTCCATCCGTGTGCACGACGGGCAAAATAAACCCCGTCGTCCGCGGGGGTTAAAACGCCTAGTGTGAAGAAATTCACATCCGCACGCACGACGGGCAACATTACCCCCGTCGTGCGCGTGGGTTAAAACGCCTAGTGTGTAGCAATTTCCATCCGAGCGCACGACGGGCAAAATTAACCCCGTCGTCCGCGGGGGTTAAAACGCCTAGTGTGAAGAAATTCACATCCGAGCGCACGACGGGCAAAATTACCCCCGTCGTGCGCGTGGGTTAAAACGCCTAGTGTACCGCAATTTCCATCCGAGCGCACGACGGGCAAAATTAACCCCGTCGTCCGCGGGGGTTAAAACGCCTACTGAGTGAAGCAATTCACATCCGCGTGCACGACGGGAAAAAATAACGTCGTCGTGCGCGTCGTCCGCGGGGCATAAAACGCACAAGTGTCGAGCAATTTCCATCCGCGCGCACGACGGGCAAAATTACCCCCGGCGTGCGCGTGGGTTAAAACGCCTACTGTGGAGCAATTTCCATCCGAGCGCACGACGGACAAAATTAACACCGTCGTCCGCGGGGGTTAAAATGCACAAGTGTGCAGCAATTTCCATCCGCGCGCACGACGGGCAAAAATAACCTCGTCGTGCGCGTCGTCCGCGAGGCTTAAAACGAACAAGTGTCGAGCAATTTCCATCCGTGCGCACGACGGGCAAAATTACCCCCGTCGTGCGCGTCGTGGGTGGGCAAACACACAAGTGTGGAGCAATTTACAGCCGTGTGCACGACGGGCCAAATTACCCCCGTCGTGCGCGAGGGGGAAAACACAATCTGTAAAGCAATTTCCATCCGCGCGCACGACGGGCAAACTTACCCCGTCGTGCGCGTGGGTTAAAACGCCTAGTGTGCAGCAATTTCTATCCGAGCGCACGACGGACAAAATTAACCCCGTCGTCCGCAGGGGTTAAAACGCACAAGTGTGCAGCAATTTCCATCCGCGCACACGACGGGCAAAAATAACCTCGTCGTGCGCGTCGTCCGCGGGGCATAAAACGCACAAGTGTCGTGCAATTTCCATCCGCGCGCACGACGGGCAAAATTACCCCCGTCGTGCGTGTCGTGTGCGGGCAAACGCACAAGTGTGGAGCAATTTACAGCCGGGCGCACGACGGGTCAAATTACCCCCGTCGTGCGCGAGGGGGAAAACGCAATCTGTAAAGCAATTTCCATACGCACGCACGACGGGCAAACTTACCCCGTCGTGCGCGTGGGTTAAAACGCCTAGTGTGGAGCAATTTCCATCCGAGCGCACGACGGACAAAATTAACCCCGTCGTCCGCGGGGGTTAAAACGCACAAGTGTGCAGCAATTTCCATCCGCGCGCACGATGGGCAAAAATAACCTCGTCATGCACGTCATCCGCGGGGCTTAAAACGCACAAGTGTCGAGCAATTTCCATCCGCGCACACGACGGGTAAAATTACCCCCGTCGTGCGCGTCGTGTGCGGGCAAACGCACAAGTGTGGAGCAATTTACAGCCGGGCGCACGACGGGCCAAATTACACCCGTCGTGCGCGAGGGGGAAAACGCAATCTGTAAAGCAATTTCCATCTGTGCGCACGATGGGCAAACTTACCCCGTCGTGCGCGTGGGTTAAAACGCCTAGTGTGCAGCAATTTTGATCCGAGCGCACGACGGACAAAATTAACCCCGTCGTCCGCGGGGGTTAAAACGTACAAGTGTGCAGCAATTTCCATCCGCGCGCACGACGGGCAAAAATAACCTCGTCGTGCGCGTCGTCTGCGGGGCATAAAACGCACAAGTGTCGAGCAATTTCCATCCGCGCGCACGACGGGCAAAATTACCCCCGTCGTGCGCGTCGTGTGCGGGTAAACACACAAGTGTGGATCAATTTACAGCAGTGCGCACGACGGGCCAAATTACCCCCGTCGTGCGCGAGGGGGAAAACGCAATCTGTAAAGCAATTTCCATCCACGCGCACGACGGGCAAACTTACCCCGTCGTGCGCGTGGGTTAAAACGCCTAGTGTGCAGCAATTTCCATCCGAGCGCACGACGGACAAAATTAACCCCGTCGTCCGTGGGGGTTAAAACGCACAAGTGTGCATCAATTTCCATCCGCGCGCACGACGGGCAAAAATAACCTCGTCGTGCGCGTCGTCCGCGGGGCTTAAAACGCACAAGTGTCGAGCAATTTCCATCCGCGCGCACGACGGGCAAAATTACCCCAGTCATGCGCGTCGTGTGCGGGCAAATGCACAAGTGTGGAGAAATTTACAGCCGTGCGCACGACGGGCCAAATTACCCCCATCGTGCGCGAGGGGGAGAACGCAATCTGTAAAGAAATTTCCATCCGTGCGCACGACGTGCAAACTTACCCCGTCGTGTGCGTGGGTTAAAACGCCTAGTGTGCAGCAATTTCCATCCGAGCGCACGACGGACAAAATTAACCCCGTCGTCCGCGAGGGTTAAAATGCACAAGTGTGCAGCAATTTCCATCCGCGCGCACGACGGGCAAAAATAACCTCGTCGTGCGCATCGTCTGCGGGGCATAAAACGCACAAGTGTCGAGCAATTTCCAACCGCGCACACGACGGGAAAAATTACCCCCGTCGTGCACGTCGTGTGCGGGCAAACGCACAAGTGTGGAGCAATTTATAGCCGTGCGCATGACGGGCCAAATTACCCCGTCGTGCGCGATGGGGAAAACACAATCTGTAAAGCAATTTCCATCCACGCGCACGACAGGCAAACTTACCCCGTCGTGCGCGGGGCTTAAAACGGACAAGTGTGGAGCAATTTCCATCCACGTGCACGACGGGCAAAATTACCCCCGTCGTGCGCGTGGGTTAACACGCCTAGTGTGGAGAAATTTCCAGCCGAGCGCACGACGGACAAAATTAACCCCGTCGTCCGCGGGGGTTAAAACGCACAAGTGTGCAGCAATTTCCATCCGTGCGCACGACGAGCAAAAATAACCCCGTCGTGCGCGTCGTCTGCGGGGCATAAAACACACAAGTGTCGAGCAATTTCCATCCGCGCGCACGACGGGCAAAATTACCCCCGTCGTGCACGTTGTCCGCGGGGCTTAAAACGCACAAGTGTAGAGCATTTTCTAGCCGCGCGCACGACGGGCAAAAATACGCCCCGTCGTGCACGGGGGTTAAAACGCCTAGTGTGAAGCAATTTCAATCTGCGCGAACGACGGGCAAACTTACCCCGTCGTACGTGTCGGTTAAAACACCTATTGTGCAGCAATTTCCATCCTAGCGTACGACGGGCAAAATTAACCCCGTCGTGCGCGGGGGTAAAAATGCCTATAGTGAAGCAATTACCCCCGTTGTGGGCGTCGTGCGCGGAAAACGCACAAGTGTGGAGCATTTACCAACCGTGCGCACGACAGGCAAAAATTACCCCCGTCGTGCGCGAGGGTTAAAACGCAACGTGTAAAGGAATTTCCATCCACGCGCACGACGGGCAAAATTCCCGCGTCATGCGCGGGGCTTAAACGGACAAGTGTGGTGCAATTTCCATCCGGGCGCACGACGGGCAAAATTAACCCCGTCGTTCGCGGGGGTTAAAACGCCTAGTGTGAAGCAATTCACATCCGCGCGCACGACGGGCAAAAATAACCCCGTCGTGCGCGTCATCCGCGGGGCATAAAACGCACAAGTGTCGAGCAATTTCCATCCGCGTGCACGACGGGCAAAATTACCCCCGTCGTGCGCGTTGTTCGCATGGCTTAAAACGTACAAGTGTAGAGCATTTTCCAGCCGCGCGCACGACGGGAAAAAATACACCCTGTCGTGCACGGGGGTTAAAATGCCTAGTGTGAAGCAATTTCCATCTGCACGAACGACGGGCAAACTTACCCCGTCGGGCGCGTCGGTTAAAACGCCTATTGTGCAGCAATTTCCATCCTAGCGCACGACGGGCAAAATTAACCCCGTCGTGCGCGGGGGTTAAAACGCCTAGTGTGAAGCAATTACCCCCGTCATGAGCGTCGTGCGCGGGAAACGCACAAGTGTGGAGCATTTACCAACCGTGTGCACGACAGGCAAAAATTACCCCCGTCGTGCGCGAGGGGTAAAACGTAACGTGTAAACCAATTTCCATCCGCGCGCACGACGGGCAAAATTTCCGCGTCGTGCGCGGGGCTTAAAACGGACAAGTGTGGAGCAATTTCCATCCGAGTGCACGACGGGCAAAATTAACCCCGTCGTTCGCGGGGGTTAAAACGCCTAGTGTGAAGCAATTCACATCCGCACGCACGATGGGCAAAAATAACCCCGTCGTGCGCGTCGTCCTCGGGGCATAAAACGCACAAGTGTCGAGTAATTTCCATCCACGCGCACGACGGGTAAAATTACCCCCGTCGTGCGCGTTGTCCGCAGGGCTTAAAACGCACAAGTGTAGAGCATTTTCCAGCCGCGCGCACGACGGGCAAAAATACGCCCCGTCGTGCACGGGGGTTAAAACGCCTAGTGTGAAGCAATTTCGATCTGCGCGAACGACGGGCAAACATACCCCGTCGGGCGCATCGGTTAAAACGCCTATTGAGCAGCAATTTCCATCCTAGCGCACAACGGTCAAAATTAACCCCGTCGTGCGCGGGGGGTTAAAACAGGCTAGTGTGAAGCAATTACCCCCGTCGGGGGCGTCGTGCACAGAAAACGCACAAGTGTGGAGCATTTACCAAACATGCGCACGACAGGAAAAAATTACCCCCGTAGTGCGTGAGGGGTAAAACGCAACGGGTAAACCAATTTCCATCCGCGCGCACGACGGGCAAAATTCCCCCGTCGTGCGCGGGGCATAAAACGGACAAGTGTGGAGCAATTTCCATCCGGGCGCACGACGGGCAAAATTAACCCCGTCGTCCGCGGGGGTTAAAACGCCTAGTGTGAAGCAATTCACATCCGCGCGCACGACGGGCAAAAATAACCCCGTCGTGCGCGTTGTCCGCGGGGCTTAAAACGCACAAGTGTCGAGCAATTTCCATCCGCGCGCACGACGGGCAAAATTACCCCCGTCGTGCGCGTGGTAAATAGCAGGGCAGCTATTTACCCTCATCGTGCGTGTGGGGTAAAACGCAACGTGTTAGGCAAAATTACCCCCGTCGTGCACGTGGGTTAAAACGCCTAGTGAGGAGCAATTTCCATCCGAGCGCACGACGGGCAAAATTAACCCCGTCGTCCGCGGGGGTTAAAACAACCAAGTGTGAAGCAATTTTCATCCGCGAGCACGACGGCAAAACTTACCCCGTCGTGCGCGTTGTCCGCGGGGCTTAAAACGCACAAGTGTAGAGCATTTTCCATTCGCCCGCACGACGGGCAAAAATACGCCCCGTCGTTCACGGGGGTTAAAACGCCTAGAGTGAAGCAATTTCCATCTGCGCGAACGACGGGCAAACTTACCTCGTCGGGCGCGTCGGTTAAAATGCCTATTGTGCAGCAATTTCCATCCTAGCGCACGACGGGCAAAATTAAACCCATCGTGCGCGGGGGTTAAAACGCCTAGTGTGAAGCAATTACCCCCGTCGTGGGCGTCGTGCGCGAGAAACGCACAAGTGTGGAGCATTTACCAACCGTGCGCACGACAGGCAAAAATTACCCAGGTCGTGCGCGAGGGGTAAAACGCAACGTGTAAACCAAATTCCATCCGCGCGCACGACGGGCAAAATTCCCGTGTCGTGCGCGGGGCTTAAAACGGACAAGTGTGGAGCAATTTCCATCAGGGCGCACGACGGGCAAAATTAACCCCGTCGTCCGCGGGGGTGTTAAAACGCCTAGTGTGAAGCAATTCACATCCGCGCGCACGACGGGCAAAAATAACCCCGTCGTGCGCGTCGTCCGCGGGGCTTAAAACGCACAAGTGTCGAGCAATTTCCATCCGTGCGCACGACGGACAAAATTAACCCCGTCGTGCGCGTGGGTTAAAACACATAGTGTGGAGCAATTTCCATCCGAGCGCACGATGGACAAAATTAACCCCGTCGTCCGTGGGGGTTAAAACGCACAACTGTGCAGCAATTTCCGTCCGCGCGCACGGCGTGCAAAATTAACCCCGTCGTGCACGTCGTTTGCGGGCAAACGCACAAGTGTGGAGCAATTTACAGCCGTGCGCGCGACGGGAAAAATTACCCCGTAGTGCGCGAGGGGGAAAACGCAATGTGTAAAGCAATTTCCATCCGCGCGCACGACGTGCAAACTTACCCCGTCGTGCGCGTGGGTTAAAACGCCTAGTGTGCAGCAATGTCCATCCGAGCGCACGACGGGCAAAAATTAACCCCGTCGTCCGCGGGGCTTAAAACGCACAAGTGTCGAGCAATTTCCAGCCGCACGCACGACGGGCAAAATTACCCCCGTCGTGCGCGTGGGTTAAAACGCCTAGTGTGGAGCAATTTCCATCCGAGCGCATGACGGACAAAATTAACCCCGTCGTCCGTGGGGGTTAAAACGCACAAGTGTGCGGCAATTTCCATCCGCGCGCACGACGGGCAAAATTAACCCCGTCGTGAGCGTCGTGTGCTGGCAAACGCACAAGTGTGGATCAATTTACAGCCGTGCGCACGATGGGCAAAATTACCCCGTCGTGCACGTGGGTTAAAACGCCTAGTGTGCAGCAATGTCCATCCGAGCGCACGACGGGCAAAAATTAACCCCGTCGTCCGCGGGGGTTAAAACGCACAAGTGTGAAGCAATTTCCATCCGCGCGCAAGACGACAAAATTAAACCCGTTGTGCGCGTTTTCCGCGTGGCTTAAAACGCACAAGTGTCGAGCATTTTCCTGCCGTGCGCACGAAGGGCAAAAATACGCCCCGTCGTGCACGCGGGTTAAAACGCCTAGTGTGAAGCAATTTCCATCTGCACGTACGACATGCAAAATTTTCCCCAGTCGTGCGCGTCGTGCGCGGGGCTAAAACGTACAAGTGTGGAGCATTTTCCATTCGCGCGCACGACGGGCAAAATTACCCCCGTCGTGCGCGTCGTCCGCGGGGCTTAAAAAGCACAAGTGACAAGTGTGGTGAAATTTCCATACGAAGGTAGCAATATGGGTAAACATATCTTTTAATTTCTTACAACAAGTGATTATTTTGCACAAAACCTAACATCAATTTTATACCGAATTTTTTTCAATATCAACATTCTTGTTGTCCCTTTTTACTCGGTGATGTGCATTATAAATTGATTTTCATGGAAGGTTGGACTTTCAAAATCTCAGCCGGCCTCAGCGTGCTATTTGCCAAATCTCTCAATGATCCATCTCCATTCCCTGCTACTGCCCTTCATCGGAATGGCCCTCGACATAATTAGCAGCTTGATGTTTGTGCCTGCCCTCAACGACTGTTAACCTTCACTCCTCACCGCCAACACCGACGCCCACCATTACCACGCAATGAGAACAGACATTGACACTTCTTGGTTTTAACTGGCCTGTCGGTCGTTTTTTCCTTTCCCTGCAACTACCCTTCATCGGAATGGCCCTCGACATAATTAGCAGCTTGATGGTTGTGCCTGCCCTCAACGACTGTTAACCTTCACTCCTCACCGCCAACGCCGACGCCCACCATTACCATGCAATGAGAACATACATTGACACTTCTTGGTTTTAACTGGCCTGTCGGTCGTTTTTTTCCTTTCGGTGTCACCTGTAAACCCCGCTTCTTTCACATGCAAAGTTGTTTACTTTGCATGTGAAAGAAGCGGGGTTTATAGGTGACACCGAAAGGAAAAAACGACCGACAGGCCAGTTAAAACCAAGAAGTGTCAATGTCTGTTCTCATTACATGGTAATGGTGGGCGTCGGCGTTGGCGGTGAGGAGTGAAGGTTAACAGTCGTTGAGGGCAGGCACAACCATCAAGCTGCAAAATATGTCGAGGGCCATTCCGATGAAGGGCAGCAAGAATCCTATCGGAAGTTTTACATGCAAAGCGACAACATTCTTGTTGTCCCTTTTTACACGGTGACGTGCATTATAAATTTATTTGCATGGAAGGTAGGATTTTCCTACAGGACTGTCAAAATTTCAGCCGGCCTCAGCGTGCTATTTGCCAAATCTCTCAATAATTCCATCTCCATTCCCTGCAACTGCCCTTCATCGGAATGGCCCTCGACATAATTAGCAGCTTGATGGTTGTGCCTGCCCAGCTGCCCTCAACGACTGTTAACCTCCACTGAACGCTGGATTTTTTTACGACATAAATAGTACCTTGGATTTTTTTACCTTCTCGAGCAATCTCAACCGTATCTGCATGCATGTAAAATCACCAAATTTCTACATCATTTTCCACCCAATTGAATAAGAATTACACCTATAGTGTATTTAAAAGTATATACTTACCAAATGGAATACCTCGAAAATCCCTACTTTCACACCCAAGAAAGGAAGAAAATGATCATGTATCCTAGAAGGTCCGCTGACCGCTGAGATCTTCTGGGAAGATTTGAAGGTGCATTTTGGTTGCAAATGCTACTACGCTGACCGCTGAGATCTTCTGGGAAGATTTGAAGGTGCATTTTGGTTGCGGAGTTAGACTGATTTTATTGGAGTCATCTTCTACCGCCATCCCATTCTCTTTACAGGCATCTACATCATGAAGGAAATGGTCCACATTGAAATAGCAGGAGTAACTTTCAATTTTATCTTCCATTTACCATGGTATATATCTACATCAAGCAGAACGAAGCAATGGTTAGAATTTGTCCGGTTAAACTGAGAAACAAATATATTGTAAGAAAAATACGTAGAATACCGTGGCTATACGAGGAAGATCCGAGAAGCAGAATACTTGGCAGATGTAATTGAAACCGCTGTGGCGCGACCTCGGTGGTAATCGCTGTTGCCGGTTGCTCCCGAAGGTTAACACAGCAGCCCCTGACCGCGTCCACACTTGGCCAGAGACTTTGGATTTTGCACAGTATAGCTACCCAGGAGAACGGGATGAAGCACAGAAGAATTTTTGGAGGAAGCAATTTTTCTGTGTATTTTCTTGAGGAAAGCAGTGGGATATAAATAGAGTTCAAAAAATAGCTGTTATGAATTCAAACGGTCAAATATTAAACGAGTA